>OY744475.1:98404059-99604059 GCA_963556175.1 Tipula confusa
CCCACAAAAAATCGAGTTTTTTGAAAAACGTAAATAAAACGCGTAGTAGTGGCCCGATTGTGGTGACTGATACCTTAATCAAACGACCCAGGCCTCAGCAATAATAATCCAATAAAATATCCAAACATTTGCATAAATTATTTTCTTGCAAAATAAACAGGCAAGGGGTTAGCCCACAAAAAATCGAGTTTTTTGAAAAACGTAAATAAAACGCGTAATAGTGGCCCGATTTTGGTGACTGATACTTTAATCAAACGACCTAGGCCTCGGCAATAATAATCCAATAAAATATCTAAACATTGGCATAAATTATTGTCTTGCAAAATAAACAGGCAAGGGGTTAGCCCACAAAAAATCGAGTTTTTTGAAAAACGTAAATAAAACGCGTAGTAGTGGCCCGATTGTGGTGACTGATACCTTAATCAAACGACCCAGGCCTCAGCAATAATAATCCAATAAAATATCCAAACATTTGCATAAATTATTTTCTTGCAAAATAAACAGGCAAGGGGTTAGCCCACAAAAAATCGAGTTTTTTGAAAAACGTAAATAAAACGCGTAATAGTGGCCCGATTTTGGTGACTGATACTTTAATCAAACGACCTAGGCCTCGGCAATAATAATCCAATAAAATATCTAAACATTGGCATAAATTATTGTCTTGCAAAATAAACAGGCAAGGGGTTAGCCCACAAAAAATCGAGTTTTTTGAAAAACGTAAATAAAACGCGTAGTAGTGGCCCGATTGTGGTGACTGATACCTTAATCAAACGACCCAGGCCTCAGCAATAATAATCCAATAAAATATCCAAACATTTGCATAAATTATTTTCTTGCAAAATAAACAGGCAAGGGGTTAGCCCACAAAAAATCGAGTTTTTTGAAAAACGTAAATAAAACGCGTAATAGTGGCCCGATTTTGGTGACTGATACTTTAATCAAACGACCTAGGCCTCGGCAATAATAATCCAATAAAATATCTAAACATTGGCATAAATTATTGTCTTGCAAAATAAACAGGCAAGGGGTTAGCCCACAAAAAATCGAGTTTTTTGAAAAACGTAAATAAAACGCGTAGTAGTGGCCCGATTGTGGTGACTGATACCTTAATCAAACGACCCAGGCCTCAGCAATAATAATCCAATAAAATATCCAAACATTTGCATAAATTATTTTCTTGCAAAATAAACAGGCAAGGGGTTAGCCCACAAAAAATCGAGTTTTTTGAAAAACGTAAATAAAACGCGTAGTAGTGGCCCGATTGTGGTGACTGATACTTTAATCAAACGACCTAGGCCTCGGCAATAATAATCCAATAAAATATCCAAACATTTGCATAAATTATTGTCTTGCAAAATAAACAGGCAAGGGGTTAGCCCACAAAAAATCGAGTTTTTTGAAAAACGTAAATAAAACGCGTAGTAGTGGCCCGATTGTGGTGACTGATACCTTAATCAAACGACCCAGGCCTCAGCAATAATAATCCAATAAAATATCCAAACATTTGCATAAATTATTTTCTTGCAAAATAAACAGGCAAGGGGTTAGCCCACAAAAAATCGAGTTTTTTGAAAAACGTAAATAAAACGCGTAGTAGTGGCCCGATTGTGGTGACTGATACCTTAATCAAACGACCCAGGCCTCAGCAATAATAATCCAATAAAATATCCAAACATTTGCATAAATTATTTTCTTGCAAAATAAACAGGCAAGGGGTTAGCCCACAAAAAATCGAGTTTTTTGAAAAACGTAAATAAAACGCGTAGTAGTGGCCCGATTGTGGTGACTGATACTTTAATCAAACGACCTAGGCCTCGGCAATAATAATCCAATAAAATATCCAAACATTTGCATAAATTATTGTCTTGCAAAATAAACAGGCAAGGGGTTAGCCCACAAAAAATCGAGTTTTTTGAAAAACGTAAATAAAACGCGTAGTAGTGGCCCGATTGTGGTGACTGATACCTTAATCAAACGACCCAGGCCTCAGCAATAATAATCCAATAAAATATCCAAACATTTGCATAAATTATTTTCTTGCAAAATAAACAGGCAAGGGGTTAGCCCACAAAAAATCGAGTTTTTTGAAAAACGTAAATAAAACGCGTAGTAGTGGCCCGATTGTGGTGACTGATACCTTAATCAAACGACCCAGGCCTCAGCAATAATAATCCAATAAAATATCCAAACATTTGCATAAATTATTTTCTTGCAAAATAAACAGGCAAGGGGTTAGCCCACAAAAAATCGAGTTTTTTGAAAAACGTAAATAAAACGCGTAGTAGTGGCCCGATTGTGGTGACTGATACCTTAATCAAACGACCCAGGCCTCAGCAATAATAATCCAATAAAATATCCAAACATTTGCATAAATTATTTTCTTGCAAAATAAACAGGCAAGGGGTTAGCCCACAAAAAATCGAGTTTTTTGAAAAACGTAAATAAAACGCGTAGTAGTGGCCCGATTGTGGTGACTGATACTTTAATCAAACGACCTAGGCCTCGGCAATAATAATCCAATAAAATATCCAAACATTTGCATAAATTATTGTCTTGCAAAATAAACAGGCAAGGGGTTAGCCCACAAAAAATCGAGTTTTTTGAAAAACGTAAATAAAACGCGTAGTAGTGGCCCGATTGTGGTGACTGATACCTTAATCAAACGACCCAGGCCTCAGCAATAATAATCCAATAAAATATCCAAACATTTGCATAAATTATTTTCTTGCAAAATAAACAGGCAAGGGGTTAGCCCACAAAAAATCGAGTTTTTTGAAAAACGTAAATAAAACGCGTAATAGTGGCCCGATTTTGGTGACTGATACTTTAATCAAACGACCTAGGCCTCGGCAATAATAATCCAATAAAATATCTAAACATTGGCATAAATTATTGTCTTGCAAAATAAACAGGCAAGGGGTTAGCCCACAAAAAATCGAGTTTTTTGAAAAACGTAAATAAAACGCGTAGTAGTGGCCCGATTGTGGTGACTGATACTTTAATCAAACGACCTAGGCCTCGGCAATAATAATCCAATAAAATATCCAAACATTTGCATAAATTATTGTCTTGCAAAATAAACAGGCAAGGGGTTAGCCCACAAAAAATCGAGTTTTTTGAAAAACGTAAATAAAACGCGTAGTAGTGGCCCGATTGTGGTGACTGATACCTTAATCAAACGACCCAGGCCTCAGCAATAATAATCCAATAAAATATCCAAACATTTGCATAAATTATTTTCTTGCAAAATAAACAGGCAAGGGGTTAGCCCACAAAAAATCGAGTTTTTTGAAAAACGTAAATAAAACGCGTAGTAGTGGCCCGATTGTGGTGACTGATACCTTAATCAAACGACCCAGGCCTCAGCAATAATAATCCAATAAAATATCCAAACATTTGCATAAATTATTTTCTTGCAAAATAAACAGGCAAGGGGTTAGCCCACAAAAAATCGAGTTTTTTGAAAAACGTAAATAAAACGCGTAGTAGTGGCCCGATTGTGGTGACTGATACCTTAATCAAACGACCCAGGCCTCAGCAATAATAATCCAATAAAATATCCAAACATTTGCATAAATTATTTTCTTGCAAAATAAACAGGCAAGGGGTTAGCCCACAAAAAATCGAGTTTTTTGAAAAACGTAAATAAAACGCGTAGTAGTGGCCCGATTGTGGTGACTGATACTTTAATCAAACGACCTAGGCCTCGGCAATAATAATCCAATAAAATATCCAAACATTTGCATAAATTATTGTCTTGCAAAATAAACAGGCAAGGGGTTAGCCCACAAAAAATCGAGTTTTTTGAAAAACGTAAATAAAACGCGTAGTAGTGGCCCGATTGTGGTGACTGATACCTTAATCAAACGACCCAGGCCTCAGCAATAATAATCCAATAAAATATCCAAACATTTGCATAAATTATTTTCTTGCAAAATAAACAGGCAAGGGGTTAGCCCACAAAAAATCGAGTTTTTTGAAAAACGTAAATAAAACGCGTAATAGTGGCCCGATTTTGGTGACTGATACTTTAATCAAACGACCTAGGCCTCGGCAATAATAATCCAATAAAATATCTAAACATTGGCATAAATTATTGTCTTGCAAAATAAACAGGCAAGGGGTTAGCCCACAAAAAATCGAGTTTTTTGAAAAACGTAAATAAAACGCGTAGTAGTGGCCCGATTGTGGTGACTGATACCTTAATCAAACGACCCAGGCCTCAGCAATAATAATCCAATAAAATATCCAAACATTTGCATAAATTATTTTCTTGCAAAATAAACAGGCAAGGGGTTAGCCCACAAAAAATCGAGTTTTTTGAAAAACGTAAATAAAACGCGTAATAGTGGCCCGATTTTGGTGACTGATACTTTAATCAAACGACCTAGGCCTCGGCAATAATAATCCAATAAAATATCTAAACATTGGCATAAATTATTGTCTTGCAAAATAAACAGGCAAGGGGTTAGCCCACAAAAAATCGAGTTTTTTGAAAAACGTAAATAAAACGCGTAGTAGTGGCCCGATTGTGGTGACTGATACCTTAATCAAACGACCCAGGCCTCAGCAATAATAATCCAATAAAATATCCAAACATTTGCATAAATTATTTTCTTGCAAAATAAACAGGCAAGGGGTTAGCCCACAAAAAATCGAGTTTTTTGAAAAACGTAAATAAAACGCGTAATAGTGGCCCGATTTTGGTGACTGATACTTTAATCAAACGACCTAGGCCTCGGCAATAATAATCCAATAAAATATCTAAACATTGGCATAAATTATTGTCTTGCAAAATAAACAGGCAAGGGGTTAGCCCACAAAAAATCGAGTTTTTTGAAAAACGTAAATAAAACGCGTAGTAGTGGCCCGATTGTGGTGACTGATACTTTAATCAAACGACCTAGGCCTCGGCAATAATAATCCAATAAAATATCCAAACATTTGCATAAATTATTGTCTTGCAAAATAAACAGGCAAGGGGTTAGCCCACAAAAAATCGAGTTTTTTGAAAAACGTAAATAAAACGCGTAGTAGTGGCCCGATTGTGGTGACTGATACCTTAATCAAACGACCCAGGCCTCAGCAATAATAATCCAATAAAATATCCAAACATTTGCATAAATTATTTTCTTGCAAAATAAACAGGCAAGGGGTTAGCCCACAAAAAATCGAGTTTTTTGAAAAACGTAAATAAAACGCGTAGTAGTGGCCCGATTGTGGTGACTGATACCTTAATCAAACGACCCAGGCCTCAGCAATAATAATCCAATAAAATATCCAAACATTTGCATAAATTATTTTCTTGCAAAATAAACAGGCAAGGGGTTAGCCCACAAAAAATCGAGTTTTTTGAAAAACGTAAATAAAACGCGTAGTAGTGGCCCGATTGTGGTGACTGATACTTTAATCAAACGACCTAGGCCTCGGCAATAATAATCCAATAAAATATCCAAACATTTGCATAAATTATTGTCTTGCAAAATAAACAGGCAAGGGGTTAGCCCACAAAAAATCGAGTTTTTTGAAAAACGTAAATAAAACGCGTAGTAGTGGCCCGATTGTGGTGACTGATACCTTAATCAAACGACCCAGGCCTCAGCAATAATAATCCAATAAAATATCCAAACATTTGCATAAATTATTTTCTTGCAAAATAAACAGGCAAGGGGTTAGCCCACAAAAAATCGAGTTTTTTGAAAAACGTAAATAAAACGCGTAGTAGTGGCCCGATTGTGGTGACTGATACCTTAATCAAACGACCCAGGCCTCAGCAATAATAATCCAATAAAATATCCAAACATTTGCATAAATTATTTTCTTGCAAAATAAACAGGCAAGGGGTTAGCCCACAAAAAATCGAGTTTTTTGAAAAACGTAAATAAAACGCGTAATAGTGGCCCGATTTTGGTGACTGATACTTTAATCAAACGACCTAGGCCTCGGCAATAATAATCCAATAAAATATCTAAACATTGGCATAAATTATTGTCTTGCAAAATAAACAGGCAAGGGGTTAGCCCACAAAAAATCGAGTTTTTTGAAAAACGTAAATAAAACGCGTAGTAGTGGCCCGATTGTGGTGACTGATACCTTAATCAAACGACCCAGGCCTCAGCAATAATAATCCAATAAAATATCCAAACATTTGCATAAATTATTTTCTTGCAAAATAAACAGGCAAGGGGTTAGCCCACAAAAAATCGAGTTTTTTGAAAAACGTAAATAAAACGCGTAATAGTGGCCCGATTTTGGTGACTGATACTTTAATCAAACGACCTAGGCCTCGGCAATAATAATCCAATAAAATATCTAAACATTGGCATAAATTATTGTCTTGCAAAATAAACAGGCAAGGGGTTAGCCCACAAAAAATCGAGTTTTTTGAAAAACGTAAATAAAACGCGTAGTAGTGGCCCGATTGTGGTGACTGATACCTTAATCAAACGACCCAGGCCTCAGCAATAATAATCCAATAAAATATCCAAACATTTGCATAAATTATTTTCTTGCAAAATAAACAGGCAAGGGGTTAGCCCACAAAAAATCGAGTTTTTTGAAAAACGTAAATAAAACGCGTAATAGTGGCCCGATTTTGGTGACTGATACTTTAATCAAACGACCTAGGCCTCGGCAATAATAATCCAATAAAATATCTAAACATTGGCATAAATTATTGTCTTGCAAAATAAACAGGCAAGGGGTTAGCCCACAAAAAATCGAGTTTTTTGAAAAACGTAAATAAAACGCGTAGTAGTGGCCCGATTGTGGTGACTGATACCTTAATCAAACGACCCAGGCCTCAGCAATAATAATCCAATAAAATATCCAAACATTTGCATAAATTATTTTCTTGCAAAATAAACAGGCAAGGGGTTAGCCCACAAAAAATCGAGTTTTTTGAAAAACGTAAATAAAACGCGTAATAGTGGCCCGATTTTGGTGACTGATACTTTAATCAAACGACCTAGGCCTCGGCAATAATAATCCAATAAAATATCTAAACATTGGCATAAATTATTGTCTTGCAAAATAAACAGGCAAGGGGTTAGCCCACAAAAAATCGAGTTTTTTGAAAAACGTAAATAAAACGCGTAGTAGTGGCCCGATTGTGGTGACTGATACTTTAATCAAACGACCTAGGCCTCGGCAATAATAATCCAATAAAATATCCAAACATTTGCATAAATTATTGTCTTGCAAAATAAACAGGCAAGGGGTTAGCCCACAAAAAATCGAGTTTTTTGAAAAACGTAAATAAAACGCGTAGTAGTGGCCCGATTGTGGTGACTGATACCTTAATCAAACGACCCAGGCCTCAGCAATAATAATCCAATAAAATATCCAAACATTTGCATAAATTATTTTCTTGCAAAATAAACAGGCAAGGGGTTAGCCCACAAAAAATCGAGTTTTTTGAAAAACGTAAATAAAACGCGTAGTAGTGGCCCGATTGTGGTGACTGATACCTTAATCAAACGACCCAGGCCTCAGCAATAATAATCCAATAAAATATCCAAACATTTGCATAAATTATTTTCTTGCAAAATAAACAGGCAAGGGGTTAGCCCACAAAAAATCGAGTTTTTTGAAAAACGTAAATAAAACGCGTAGTAGTGGCCCGATTGTGGTGACTGATACTTTAATCAAACGACCTAGGCCTCGGCAATAATAATCCAATAAAATATCCAAACATTTGCATAAATTATTGTCTTGCAAAATAAACAGGCAAGGGGTTAGCCCACAAAAAATCGAGTTTTTTGAAAAACGTAAATAAAACGCGTAGTAGTGGCCCGATTGTGGTGACTGATACCTTAATCAAACGACCCAGGCCTCAGCAATAATAATCCAATAAAATATCCAAACATTTGCATAAATTATTTTCTTGCAAAATAAACAGGCAAGGGGTTAGCCCACAAAAAATCGAGTTTTTTGAAAAACGTAAATAAAACGCGTAATAGTGGCCCGATTTTGGTGACTGATACTTTAATCAAACGACCTAGGCCTCGGCAATAATAATCCAATAAAATATCTAAACATTGGCATAAATTATTGTCTTGCAAAATAAACAGGCAAGGGGTTAGCCCACAAAAAATCGAGTTTTTTGAAAAACGTAAATAAAACGCGTAGTAGTGGCCCGATTGTGGTGACTGATACTTTAATCAAACGACCTAGGCCTCGGCAATAATAATCCAATAAAATATCCAAACATTTGCATAAATTATTGTCTTGCAAAATAAACAGGCAAGGGGTTAGCCCACAAAAAATCGAGTTTTTTGAAAAACGTAAATAAAACGCGTAGTAGTGGCCCGATTGTGGTGACTGATACCTTAATCAAACGACCCAGGCCTCAGCAATAATAATCCAATAAAATATCCAAACATTTGCATAAATTATTTTCTTGCAAAATAAACAGGCAAGGGGTTAGCCCACAAAAAATCGAGTTTTTTGAAAAACGTAAATAAAACGCGTAGTAGTGGCCCGATTGTGGTGACTGATACCTTAATCAAACGACCCAGGCCTCAGCAATAATAATCCAATAAAATATCCAAACATTTGCATAAATTATTTTCTTGCAAAATAAACAGGCAAGGGGTTAGCCCACAAAAAATCGAGTTTTTTGAAAAACGTAAATAAAACGCGTAGTAGTGGCCCGATTGTGGTGACTGATACTTTAATCAAACGACCTAGGCCTCGGCAATAATAATCCAATAAAATATCCAAACATTTGCATAAATTATTGTCTTGCAAAATAAACAGGCAAGGGGTTAGCCCACAAAAAATCGAGTTTTTTGAAAAACGTAAATAAAACGCGTAGTAGTGGCCCGATTGTGGTGACTGATACCTTAATCAAACGACCCAGGCCTCAGCAATAATAATCCAATAAAATATCCAAACATTTGCATAAATTATTTTCTTGCAAAATAAACAGGCAAGGGGTTAGCCCACAAAAAATCGAGTTTTTTGAAAAACGTAAATAAAACGCGTAGTAGTGGCCCGATTGTGGTGACTGATACCTTAATCAAACGACCCAGGCCTCAGCAATAATAATCCAATAAAATATCCAAACATTTGCATAAATTATTTTCTTGCAAAATAAACAGGCAAGGGGTTAGCCCACAAAAAATCGAGTTTTTTGAAAAACGTAAATAAAACGCGTAATAGTGGCCCGATTTTGGTGACTGATACTTTAATCAAACGACCTAGGCCTCGGCAATAATAATCCAATAAAATATCTAAACATTGGCATAAATTATTGTCTTGCAAAATAAACAGGCAAGGGGTTAGCCCACAAAAAATCGAGTTTTTTGAAAAACGTAAATAAAACGCGTAGTAGTGGCCCGATTGTGGTGACTGATACCTTAATCAAACGACCCAGGCCTCAGCAATAATAATCCAATAAAATATCCAAACATTTGCATAAATTATTTTCTTGCAAAATAAACAGGCAAGGGGTTAGCCCACAAAAAATCGAGTTTTTTGAAAAACGTAAATAAAACGCGTAATAGTGGCCCGATTTTGGTGACTGATACTTTAATCAAACGACCTAGGCCTCGGCAATAATAATCCAATAAAATATCTAAACATTGGCATAAATTATTGTCTTGCAAAATAAACAGGCAAGGGGTTAGCCCACAAAAAATCGAGTTTTTTGAAAAACGTAAATAAAACGCGTAGTAGTGGCCCGATTGTGGTGACTGATACCTTAATCAAACGACCCAGGCCTCAGCAATAATAATCCAATAAAATATCCAAACATTTGCATAAATTATTTTCTTGCAAAATAAACAGGCAAGGGGTTAGCCCACAAAAAATCGAGTTTTTTGAAAAACGTAAATAAAACGCGTAATAGTGGCCCGATTTTGGTGACTGATACTTTAATCAAACGACCTAGGCCTCGGCAATAATAATCCAATAAAATATCTAAACATTGGCATAAATTATTGTCTTGCAAAATAAACAGGCAAGGGGTTAGCCCACAAAAAATCGAGTTTTTTGAAAAACGTAAATAAAACGCGTAGTAGTGGCCCGATTGTGGTGACTGATACCTTAATCAAACGACCCAGGCCTCAGCAATAATAATCCAATAAAATATCCAAACATTTGCATAAATTATTTTCTTGCAAAATAAACAGGCAAGGGGTTAGCCCACAAAAAATCGAGTTTTTTGAAAAACGTAAATAAAACGCGTAATAGTGGCCCGATTTTGGTGACTGATACTTTAATCAAACGACCTAGGCCTCGGCAATAATAATCCAATAAAATATCTAAACATTGGCATAAATTATTGTCTTGCAAAATAAACAGGCAAGGGGTTAGCCCACAAAAAATCGAGTTTTTTGAAAAACGTAAATAAAACGCGTAGTAGTGGCCCGATTGTGGTGACTGATACCTTAATCAAACGACCCAGGCCTCAGCAATAATAATCCAATAAAATATCCAAACATTTGCATAAATTATTTTCTTGCAAAATAAACAGGCAAGGGGTTAGCCCACAAAAAATCGAGTTTTTTGAAAAACGTAAATAAAACGCGTAATAGTGGCCCGATTTTGGTGACTGATACTTTAATCAAACGACCTAGGCCTCGGCAATAATAATCCAATAAAATATCTAAACATTGGCATAAATTATTGTCTTGCAAAATAAACAGGCAAGGGGTTAGCCCACAAAAAATCGAGTTTTTTGAAAAACGTAAATAAAACGCGTAGTAGTGGCCCGATTGTGGTGACTGATACCTTAATCAAACGACCCAGGCCTCAGCAATAATAATCCAATAAAATATCCAAACATTTGCATAAATTATTTTCTTGCAAAATAAACAGGCAAGGGGTTAGCCCACAAAAAATCGAGTTTTTTGAAAAACGTAAATAAAACGCGTAATAGTGGCCCGATTTTGGTGACTGATACTTTAATCAAACGACCTAGGCCTCGGCAATAATAATCCAATAAAATATCTAAACATTGGCATAAATTATTGTCTTGCAAAATAAACAGGCAAGGGGTTAGCCCACAAAAAATCGAGTTTTTTGAAAAACGTAAATAAAACGCGTAGTAGTGGCCCGATTGTGGTGACTGATACTTTAATCAAACGACCTAGGCCTCGGCAATAATAATCCAATAAAATATCCAAACATTTGCATAAATTATTGTCTTGCAAAATAAACAGGCAAGGGGTTAGCCCACAAAAAATCGAGTTTTTTGAAAAACGTAAATAAAACGCGTAGTAGTGGCCCGATTGTGGTGACTGATACCTTAATCAAACGACCCAGGCCTCAGCAATAATAATCCAATAAAATATCCAAACATTTGCATAAATTATTTTCTTGCAAAATAAACAGGCAAGGGGTTAGCCCACAAAAAATCGAGTTTTTTGAAAAACGTAAATAAAACGCGTAGTAGTGGCCCGATTGTGGTGACTGATACCTTAATCAAACGACCCAGGCCTCAGCAATAATAATCCAATAAAATATCCAAACATTTGCATAAATTATTTTCTTGCAAAATAAACAGGCAAGGGGTTAGCCCACAAAAAATCGAGTTTTTTGAAAAACGTAAATAAAACGCGTAATAGTGGCCCGATTTTGGTGACTGATACTTTAATCAAACGACCTAGGCCTCGGCAATAATAATCCAATAAAATATCTAAACATTGGCATAAATTATTGTCTTGCAAAATAAACAGGCAAGGGGTTAGCCCACAAAAAATCGAGTTTTTTGAAAAACGTAAATAAAACGCGTAGTAGTGGCCCGATTGTGGTGACTGATACCTTAATCAAACGACCCAGGCCTCAGCAATAATAATCCAATAAAATATCCAAACATTTGCATAAATTATTTTCTTGCAAAATAAACAGGCAAGGGGTTAGCCCACAAAAAATCGAGTTTTTTGAAAAACGTAAATAAAACGCGTAATAGTGGCCCGATTTTGGTGACTGATACTTTAATCAAACGACCTAGGCCTCGGCAATAATAATCCAATAAAATATCTAAACATTGGCATAAATTATTTTCTTGCAAAATAAACAGGCAAGGGGTTAGCCCACAAAAAATCGAGTTTTTTGAAAAACGTAAATAAAACGCGTAATAGTGGCCCGATTTTGGTGACTGATACTTTAATCAAACGACCTAGGCCTCGGCAATAATAATCCAATAAAATATCTAAACATTGGCATAAATTATTGTCTTGCAAAATAAACAGGCAAGGGGTTAGCCCACAAAAAATCGAGTTTTTTGAAAAACGTAAATAAAACGCGTAGTAGTGGCCCGATTGTGGTGACTGATACCTTAATCAAACGACCCAGGCCTCAGCAATAATAATCCAATAAAATATCCAAACATTTGCATAAATTATTTTCTTGCAAAATAAACAGGCAAGGGGTTAGCCCACAAAAAATCGAGTTTTTTGAAAAACGTAAATAAAACGCGTAGTAGTGGCCCGATTGTGGTGACTGATACCTTAATCAAACGACCCAGGCCTCAGCAATAATAATCCAATAAAATATCCAAACATTTGCATAAATTATTTTCTTGCAAAATAAACAGGCAAGGGGTTAGCCCACAAAAAATCGAGTTTTTTGAAAAACGTAAATAAAACGCGTAATAGTGGCCCGATTTTGGTGACTGATACTTTAATCAAACGACCTAGGCCTCGGCAATAATAATCCAATAAAATATCTAAACATTGGCATAAATTATTGTCTTGCAAAATAAACAGGCAAGGGGTTAGCCCACAAAAAATCGAGTTTTTTGAAAAACGTAAATAAAACGCGTAGTAGTGGCCCGATTGTGGTGACTGATACCTTAATCAAACGACCCAGGCCTCAGCAATAATAATCCAATAAAATATCCAAACATTTGCATAAATTATTTTCTTGCAAAATAAACAGGCAAGGGGTTAGCCCACAAAAAATCGAGTTTTTTGAAAAACGTAAATAAAACGCGTAGTAGTGGCCCGATTGTGGTGACTGATACCTTAATCAAACGACCCAGGCCTCAGCAATAATAATCCAATAAAATATCCAAACATTTGCATAAATTATTTTCTTGCAAAATAAACAGGCAAGGGGTTAGCCCACAAAAAATCGAGTTTTTTGAAAAACGTAAATAAAACGCGTAATAGTGGCCCGATTTTGGTGACTGATACTTTAATCAAACGACCTAGGCCTCGGCAATAATAATCCAATAAAATATCTAAACATTGGGATAAATTATTGTCTTGCAAAATAAACAGGCAAGGGGTTAGCCCACAAAAAATCGAGTTTTTTTGAAAAACGTAAATAAAACGCGTAGTAGTGGCCCGATTGTGGTGACTGATACCTTAATCAAACGACCCAGGCCTCAGCAATAATAATCCAATAAAATATCCAAACATTTGCATAAATTATTTTCTTGCAAAATAAACAGGCAAGGGGTTAGCCCACAAAAAATCGAGTTTTTTGAAAAACGTAAATAAAACGCGTAGTAGTGGCCCGATTGTGGTGACTGATACCTTAATCAAACGACCCAGGCCTCAGCAATAATAATCCAATAAAATATCCAAACATTTGCATAAATTATTTTCTTGCAAAATAAACAGGCAAGGGGTTAGCCCACAAAAAATCGAGTTTTTTGAAAAACGTAAATAAAACGCGTAGTAGTGGCCCGATTGTGGTGACTGATACCTTAATCAAACGACCCAGGCCTCAGCAATAATAATCCAATAAAATATCCAAACATTTGCATAAATTATTTTCTTGCAAAATAAACAGGCAAGGGGTTAGCCCACAAAAAATCGAGTTTTTTGAAAAACGTAAATAAAACGCGTAATAGTGGCCCGATTGTGGTGACTGATACTTTAATCAAACGACCTAGGCCTCGGCAATAATAATCCAATAAAATATCTAAACATTGGCATAAATTATTGTCTTGCAAAATAAACAGGCAAGGGGTTAGCCCACAAAAAATCGAGTTTTTTGAAAAACGTAAATAAAACGCGTAGTAGTGGCCCGATTGTGGTGACTGATACCTTAATCAAACGACCCAGGCCTCAGCAATAATAATCCAATAAAATATCCAAACATTTGCATAAATTATTTTCTTGCAAAATAAACAGGCAAGGGGTTAGCCCACAAAAAATCGAGTTTTTTGAAAAACGTAAATAAAACGCGTAATAGTGGCCCGATTTTGGTGACTGATACTTTAATCAAACGACCTAGGCCTCGGCAATAATAATCCAATAAAATATCTAAACATTGGCATAAATTATTGTCTTGCAAAATAAACAGACAAGGGGTTAGCCCACAAAAAATCGAGTTTTTTGAAAAACGTAAATAAAACGCGTAGTAGTGGCCCGATTGTGGTGACTGATACCTTAATCAAACGACCCAGGCCTCAGCAATAATAATCCAATAAAATATCCAAACATTTGCATAAATTATTTTCTTGCAAAATAAACAGGCAAGGGGTTAGCCCACAAAAAATCGAGTTTTTTGAAAAACGTAAATAAAACGCGTAATAGTGGCCCGATTTTGGTGACTGATACTTTAATCAAACGACCTAGGCCTCGGCAATAATAATCCAATAAAATATCTAAACATTGGCATAAATTATTGTCTTGCAAAATAAACAGGCAAGGGGTTAGCCCACAAAAAATCGAGTTTTTTGAAAAACGTAAATAAAACGCGTAATAGTGGCCCGATTTTGGTGACTGATACTTTAATCAAACGACCTAGGCCTCGGCAATAATAATCCAATAAAATATCTAAACATTGGCATAAATTATTGTCTTGCAAAATAAACAGGCAAGGGGTTAGCCCACAAAAATTCGAGTTTTTTGAAAAACGTAAATAAAACGCGTAATAGTGGCCCGATTTTGGTGACTGATACTTTAATCAAACGACCTAGGCCTCGGCAATAATAATCCAATAAAATATCTAAACATTGGCATAAATTATTTTCTTGCAAAATAAACAGGCAAGGGGTTAGCCCACAAAAAATCGAGTTTTTTGAAAAACGTAAATAAAACGCGTAGTAGTGGCCCGATTGTGGTGACTGATACCTTAATCAAATGACCCAGGCCTCAGCAATAATAATCCAATAAAATATCCAAACATTTGCATAAATTATTTTCTTGCAAAATAAACAGGCAAGGGGTTAGCCCACAAAAAATCGAGTTTTTTGAAAAACGTAAATAAAACGCGTAATAGTGGCCCGATTTTGGTGACTGATACTTTAATCAAACGACCTAGGCTTCGGCAATAATAATCCAATAAAATATCTAAACATTGGCATAAATTATTGTCTTGCAAAATAAACAGGCAAGGGGTTAGCCCACAAAAAATCGAGTTTTTTGAAAAACGTAAATAAAACGCGTAGTAGTGGCCCGATTGTGGTGACTGATACCTTAATCAAACGACCCAGGCCTCAGCAATAATAATCCAATAAAATATCCAAACATTTGCATAAATTATTTTCTTGCAAAATAAACAGGCAAGGGGTTAGCCCACAAAAAATCGAGTTTTTTGAAAAACGTAAATAAAACGCGTAGTAGTGGCCCGATTGTGGTGACTGATACCTTAATCAAACGACCCAGGCCTCAGCAATAATAATCCAATAAAATATCCAAACATTTGCATAAATTATTTTCTTGCAAAATAAACAGGCAAGGGGTTAGCCCACAAAAAATCGAGTTTTTTGAAAAACGTAAATAAAACGCGTAGTAGTGGCCCGATTGTGGTGACTGATACCTTAATCAAACGACCCAGGCCTCAGCAATAATAATCCAATAAAATATCCAAACATTTGCATAAATTATTTTCTTGCAAAATAAACAGGCAAGGGGTTAGCCCACAAAAAATCGAGTTTTTTGAAAAACGTAAATAAAACGCGTAATAGTGGCCCGATTTTGGTGACTGATACTTTAATCAAACGACCTAGGCCTCGGCAATAATAATCCAATAAAATATCCAAACATTTGCATTAATTATTTTCTTGCAAAATAAACAGACAAGGGGTTAGCCCACAAAAAATCGAGTTTTTTGAAAAACGTAAATAAAACGCGTAATAGTGGCCCGATTTTGGTGACTGATACTTTAATCAAACGACCTAGGCTTCGGCAATAATAATCCAATAAAATATCTAAACATTGGCATAAATTATTGTCTTGCAAAATAAACAGGCAAGGGGTTAGCCCACAAAAAATCGAGTTTTTTGAAAAACGTAAATAAAACGCGTAGTAGTGGCCCGATTGTGGTGACTGATACCTTAATCAAACGACCCAGGCCTCAGCAATAATAATCCAATAAAATATCCAAACATTTGCATAAATTATTTTCTTGCAAAATAAACAGGCAAGGGGTTAGCCCACAAAAAATCGAGTTTTTTGAAAAACGTAAATAAAACGCGTAGTAGTGGCCCGATTGTGGTGACTGATACCTTAATCAAACGACCCAGGCCTCAGCAATAATAATCCAATAAAATATCCAAACATTTGCATAAATTATTTTCTTGCAAAATAAACAGGCAAGGGGTTAGCCCACAAAAAATCGAGTTTTTTGAAAAACGTAAATAAAACGCGTAGTAGTGGCCCGATTGTGGTGACTGATACCTTAATCAAACGACCCAGGCCTCAGCAATAATAATCCAATAAAATATCCAAACATTTGCATAAATTATTTTCTTGCAAAATAAACAGGCAAGGGGTTAGCCCACAAAAAATCGAGTTTTTTGAAAAACGTAAATAAAACGCGTAATAGTGGCCCGATTTTGGTGACTGATACTTTAATCAAACGACCTAGGCCTCGGCAATAATAATCCAATAAAATATCCAAACATTTGCATTAATTATTTTCTTGCAAAATAAACAGACAAGGGGTTAGCCCACAAAAAATCGAGTTTTTTGAAAAACGTAAATAAAACGCGTAATAGTGGCCCGATTTTGGTGACTGATACCTTAATCAAACAACCCAGGCCTCAGCAATAATAATCCAATAAAATATCCAAACATTGGCATAAATTATTGTCTTGCAAAATAAACAGGCAAGGGGTTAGCCCACAAAAAATCGAGTTTTTTGAAAAACGTAAATAAAACGCGTAGTAGTGGCCCGATTGTGGTGACTGATACCTTAATCAAACGACCCAGGCCTCAGCAATAATAATCCAATAAAATATCCAAACATTTGCATAAATTATTTTCTTGCAAAATAAACAGGCAAGGGGTTAGCCCACAAAAAATCGAGTTTTTTGAAAAACGTAAATAAAACGCGTAATAGTGGCCCGATTTTGGTGACTGATACTTTAATCAAACGACCTAGGCCTCGGCAATAATAATCCAATAAAATATCTAAACATTGGCATAAATTATTGTCTTGCAAAATAAACAGGCAAGGGGTTAGCCCACAAAAATTCGAGTTTTTTGAAAAACGTAAATAAAACGCGTAGTAGTGGCCCGATTGTGGTGACTGATACCTTAATCAAACGACCCAGGCCTCAGCAATAATAATCCAATAAAATATCCAAACATTTGCATAAATTATTTTCTTGCAAAATAAACAGGCAAGGGGTTAGCCCACAAAAAATCGAGTTTTTTGAAAAACGTAAATAAAACGCGTAATAGTGGCCCGATTTTGGTGACTGATACTTCAATCAAACGACCTAGGCCTCGGCAATAATAATCCAATAAAATATCTAAACATTGGCATAAATTATTGTCTTGCAAAATAAACAGGCAAGGGGTTAGCCCACAAAAAATCGAGTTTTTTGAAAAACGTAAATAAAACGCGTAATAGTGGCCCGATTGTGGTGACTGATACCTTAATCAAACGACCCAGGCCTCAGCAATAATAATCCAATAAAATATCCAAACATTTGCATAAATTATTATCTTGCAAAATAAACAGGCAAGGGGTTAGCCCACAAAAATTCGAGTTTTTTGAAAAACGTAAATAAAACGCGTAATAATGGCCCGATTGTGGTGACTGATACCTTAATCAAACGACCTAGGCCTCGGCAATAATAATCCAATAAAATATCTAAACATTTGCATAAATTATTATCTTGCAAAATAAACAGGCAAGGGGTTAGCCCACAAAAATTCGAGTTTTTTGAAAAACGTAAATAAAACGCGTAATAGTGGCCCGATTTTGATGAGTGATACCTTAATCAAACGACCTAGGCCTCAGCATTAATAATCCAATAAAATATCTAAACATTTGCATAAATTATTATCTTGCAAAATAAACAGGCAAGGGTGTGTTAGCCCACAAAAATTCGAGTTTTTTGAAAAACGTAAATAAAACGCGTAATAGTGGCCCGATTGTGGTGACTGATACCTTAATCAAACGACCTAGACCTCTGCAATAATAATCCAATAAAATATTTAAACATTGGCTTAATGATTTTCTTGCAAAATAAACAGGCAAGGGGTTAGTCCACAAAAATTCGAGTTTTTTGAAAAACGTAAATAAAATGCGTAATAATGTATGGAATTCAATGGAAAGTCCCAACATATATGGCGAAAAATACCAATTCCAATAAATCAATTGAAGAATTTTTTTATTTGAATTGAACTTCGCCATATTATATCAGCGTAATTTTAGCATTTCAAAATATCTCGTAAGCTATTTTTAAGCGATGTACCGCAACTACAATACATCTCCTATATAGATCAGTAAATCCTTTTTAAAAGAGGATTACTTTTGTAATTTTAAGGGGTGAAGCGATCGGATCCCAACTTTAAATTTCATATCTTTTAGTGGGGACGGGGAGCGCAGTGACCCAACGCGAATTATTTAACTTCTTAAAAACAATCTAAATGACTAACCTTCTTATAATGTCAAAATACGTCACACCATTGATGAGGCCTAGAGCGTTTGATTGGTACCAGGCACCGCATTCCGATCACTATTACGTGTTTTATTTACTTTTCAAACATTTTCATATTTTTGCCCACCTTTTTTGCAAAAATATAATTTGTGAAAATTTGTAAAAACTTATAGTTTTTTTATACTCATGTGACGAGGTTCTCCTATTTCTTTTTTTAAAAAAAAACTAAGTAACGGAAATTTTGAATATCTACTTATACTATATTGTGAAAAAGTTTTAGTTGGAAGATTCTACATCGGCTCACTTTCTACGGTTAAGAAACTTAAATCACGATCGATTTATAAGTACGTAAATGTATTACGCTTTAACGAATAATTCATGAGTTACATAGTATTATCTGCCAACTTTTAGGCGTGGAATATACCAACCACAGTGGAATTGTAATGTTCACAAATAAATCAGTTTTAAATATAAAAAAAATCAGTTTATTCACAGAAACATATTACCCACAAATAAATATTTAAAGCAATTTCAACTAATCGTGACTATTTGCGTATAATTTAGCAACTCATGAAAAACAAATCTTTGAGAAAGCAAAATCTTTTATTAATTAAATTATCGTTACAGTAATTCGTAAGAATTGGAATGAAACAAATGTGTGTAAATGTCTAATTTTATCATACTTACAGCGTGTCGCAATAACCGATTTTTCGTCATTGAAAATATTAGGGAAATAAACGGTTTAGCACCTGATTTAATCTTTAAAGCTCTGAGAAAACTATTGACAATCAAAAACCAAAATGTCTGCTTGAGACACCCTTTACATAGATGTTGACAATAAATAGACGAGAATAATTTTTTTTTGTTATTTTTTTATAATCATAATTACGAAAGGAGCTTACAAAATAAATAAACGAAAAATTGCCTGCAATGGATGGTTGAATTTATAATGATGTCGTCAGTCGTTTAGAATTAACTGATTCATTCACTAATACAGCATGCGAAAAATTATTAAAATTAAATTTAATAATGAATGTGGTTAGGTAGGTGAAAAATTCTTGTTGTTGCTTTTGCAGTTCTTTAAATTTTCTTATCACACAAAAATATGATGAATTTGTTACTTTTGTAGTTGTTGTTGATTTTAATCCGGATAGACGACATACTTTAGTATAAGTGCGTTTTTGTTGATGTTCCACATAATGGTAAAATAAATTAGAACAATTTTAATGGCTGGTTGATGAAAAACAAATTGCTACCCGTACGTGGAAAATGATATTAATAATGTAATAATTAGCATATTGACTAAAATCATGATTACGTATTTTTTTAAAGTCAAATTATTAATAAAATGAGAAACTTCGATCAAGAGATATCTTGGACACTATTACGCGTTAGTAGCGGAGCCTATTGGTGAATATTATAACTAATAAATTATGTTATAACTTAAAAGTGACATCAAACGTAAACTACAACTACTAAACATATTAAACCAAAGTTTTCAACCAAAAAGATGATGTTACATTTTCAAGAGTGACGTCATCATAAATTAGCGTACCAAATCAATCTGAATTTTTTTTAAGGTAATCACTCTTTGAATATATTTTTCGTGTTGTACATTTCGTGTTGCCATAGCTGTGTTTATAAACCGTACAGTATATATAAACGACAAAAACGACCCATTTTAAAGCGAGCGATTATTTTACCCACGCATATACCTTTTTACCAAATACTAAATATTATCAATCAAATCAACTTAAACAAAAAATGTACACGCAACTCTTGATTACCATGAAAATTTATAAAGTTTACATTTTTACTTAAAAATCTGTTCATCTTACGTAATCTTCTTAAAACATCATGAGCACAAAAAAAAACGGGATGGGTTAATTTTTTCAACGCCAGACTATATGGATATTGGATATAAGACTGTGTGAAAATTTCATCCGTTAAAAATATTAATTCGATATTAATTATGATACGTTTTATAGCGTATCATGAAAAAAGGGTCAGTAAAGTAAATAATTTTGTTACACTTTGGTTGATTCAAGGATAACGGCGAAAATGAAAAAAATTACTTTAAGGGTTCACATACCATATAAAATGTTATTTTATTTGTTTGGCCGCTTGGTAACACCCTTCTAGTTTTAATGAGTGGATATGAATATGTAATAACTTTGTCGAATAGGGGGTTGAGGTGGAAAATTAATAAATTAATCTAGGAAGGCATAGCAGAATTTCAAGTTTTTCTAGGCCGTATAAAATCATGATTCACCGATTTTAAACCAAAGTCACTTCATCTCATCATACCGTCTTATCCCTCCAAATTAATTTTTAGTGGTTATTTACAACGTTGCCTTTCAACTAACCACACAGATATCATCACTCACGATTCATCAAAACATAGTTGAGCTTTAGTATCCCCAAATTACTCCCTCTGCTAGAGAAGTAATTCTGTCAAATCTCTCGCTGTATAGTCAATATACACTGTTCAGACGATAAATTTTATCAGGAAACCTGTAGTCCATGTAATTTTAGGACTGATTGTTAACCTCGTATTTGGGTGTATATGTGGATTGAAAATTGTTTGATAATCCGTAATATCCATGGATTTGAATTCCTCTCCATTTGTAATTCGAACCCGGGACCAACAGCCACATCTTTTATCAATGCGCCAGTTCCCAGACTAATGTTAAAATACGGAGTTGACTGAATGAAAGTTAATACAAGATTGTCAGAATGTGAGGAGAATTAAGGAGATTGAAGCACGACATTGAAAGAGCTCCTCACATATTGAAGTTATTCACAGTACAGCGACATTTTAAGGGAACTATCTGCCAACGACTAAAGAAACAATTCCAGTGCATTCCAAGATATGAATTCCAAGATATGATACAGCATAAAGGGTTGACTGTAGATAAGCAGCTTATTTATAATGTGGCAGTTGAAAAGTTAACAGATGCCTTAAATTGTATACTTAAAATTCTCGGCTATAGGGAAGAACTACAACGGCTTAGTTATTAAAAGCTAATGAAATCGCGATACACATTTACGATGGATAATATGGCGAGTGGTACTCCCAGATACCTCGAAACAAACAACTTAAGATCAGACAATAATCAGTATATTTAGATAGCAATATTTTTTGCATAAAACTTAGACTTGACTACAACAGTTTAGATTTATAATAAGCCTTTACAGTTAAACGAAACTCGTAATAGTGGTCTGTTTTGCGTGATAGATGTCTTGATCAACATCTATCAAGTCCACTACAAATTCAATACGTTTAATAAAAACTACATACAAGGTCGACTGGACAATACAATTTTAGAAGTGCTCAGTTAAAATCATCTTATATGTTATAACATTTTTCTATACCTCTTGTTTCTTATCACATTATCCATTACAACAAAACCGCATATTTAACACTCTCTTAAGTTCTAACAAAATGTTAAGATAGAAAAATAACGAGTTTTTCTCATCAACGATAACTACGTGCACGCTTGACGGTGATATTTTTAGTGCATAATACAATTTAAACCTTATCATAGTAATTTCTTATCATCTGTTTCTTATCGTTTTTGCAATGTATTAAGATATTGAATGAATATCATGAAATATAGAATTACGGTTGCTGTAGTGCGTTTAGAATCTTATTATGAAAAATATAATCTTTCAGTGCCACCTAAGACTTTGCAACAAAATGCTAAAATTTTTTATATTGTTATCGGTGATAAAGTTTAGTGTTGATTGTCGTAAGTATTCATATAAAAATGTATACAATTATTGATACCTAATTGAATTTTAATTCTATCTACTTACTTATAGAACAGTCGATCACCAAAGCCCGATATTATTTTTTTCATGGATATCGGTTCGGTCGAAATACGGAACATACCTTAGAAGAATCATCCAATATCGTTAACCATCCGAATTTCGATCGTAATAAACCAACTGTACTTTATTTACATGGATTTACTGAATCGGTAACCGCACTTAGTGTTTGGGTTGTCGTTAATGCGTATATTCAACGAAACGATCATAACATACTCGTAATGGATTGGTCAAAATATTCGGATGATGGATATTTTATGAATGCACTACCCGAAATGCAAGAGGTATCGTTTTCGTATGTCTATCGAAAATAATTATGTATTTAATTTATTTGATTTATAATTTCTACAGTTGGCTCCGTATGCAAGTCATTCAATAATATCGATGTTTGAAGCTGGTCTTAATAGTTCTTCATTTCATTTGGTTGGACATTCACTTGGTGGACAATTAGCTGGACTGATTGGTCGCACTATTATCTCAATCTCAAATCATAAATATAAAATAAAACGTATTAGCGGTTTGGATGTTGCATCGCCCGGTTTCTATATAGGAACTTTATTTGTTCCACTTAATCCATTTGATGCCGATTTTGTTGATGTCATTCACACAGGAGCCGGTATAATTGGTGCTCCTGTCAGTATCGGCACCGTTGATTTTTGGCCAAATGGTGGATCATTACAACCAGGATGTAATATTTCGCAAAGTTCAGTATTTTGTTCACACCGGCGATCGTGGTTGTTTTGGGCTGAAAGTGTACAAAATCAATATTATGCTAAATTTCATGCGGTTAAAGCTACTTCGTGGGTTGATTTTATTGGTGGCCTTACCAAAACGAACGATGTAGGTTACATGGGAATAAGCGCTCATCCCGAGTAAGTCAACATATAAAATTAACATATAGTTGTAATTATATATTGATTATAATTTTCAGCATGTCCGGTAATTATTTTCTGCAAACCAATTCAGAGTCCCCATATTCTCGTGGCGAACACGGACTTCATTATCAACCGTGGTCCAACAATTTTTAATCGATATTTCGTTATGAAATATTCAATAAATTATGCGCAAATATAATCTTTAAAACATTTCCCTTGAATAAACCCTCCGTACATATTTTAATTGCAAAAATATTTCCACAACCGTAATTATGTAAAACAAAAATAAAATAATAATAAAAAAAATTTTCTTAATTTAATTTTTCCTTTTTTTCATTTGTTTTTTTTTTTTTATTTTTATAATTACGCCTTGTGGTGTGAATCTAATTAATAATTCATGTACGAGTGAAATCCCAGTTTTTTGGTTTTTTATTTTAATTTTTTTTTGCTTATTGCTGCTACTTTTGTGTCCCGGTATTTTATGTTATTGTTGCTGCTGCAGGTATGGAAACTAGGAAATGATGATAAGTTTCTAAAGAAATTACATTTAGGATAATTTTTTATTTTAACTTAAAATTAAATTCGAAGTTTTATAAGTTATCAATAAAAGTCTGATTACTGATAAGAAAATATATTGATCACCACATCACACGCACAATATTTGACAGATGCGGCACTTGGATCAAAGGATATAGCTAAATGGAGATTGATTGATTGATTGATTGATTTTGAATGTACTGCCAAGCATTAAGCAGGATATCCCAGAAAGCGCCGGGCCCACAGTACACCCGTTTTTACATATACTTGGAAGGATATGGAAGGATACTAGTTAAATTATTGGGATCAACCAGGTTACAGACACCTTGGCGGCCAATAGTTAGTAAATTTTTGTGGATTAGGGAAAGGAAAAGTATGTTAGTTATGTCCGATTTCCCGGTAGACAACATTCAAACTACTGTTAGTGTAAGACAATCACATTTTTGTTGTATTGCTCTGCATTCTGCCATCTCTTATCAGCAACTCCAGTGTGCCACCATTCATCTGTAATCTGCAGAGGTTTCCTGAAAACAAAATCTATTAATGAACTAATTGCTCTTAGCCATAGGCTGTAAGAAATAGAATTAATTTATAATCTGAAATTACAAATTAATTAATTATTAATATAATAACATAAATAATATAATTACTACAAGCCATATGCTGTAATAAATTGGATTAGTTTTTACCTGAAATTTACAATTAACTAATTTTTTTTACATTTATAAAATAAGAAATTATAAAAATTATAAAATAATTTAAATTAGACTTGTTAAAATTTGTTTAAACATTAAAAATCAATTGAATTAACCGCTTTACGACAAATACGTCATATAATCACCGAAAATCTAATTTATATACCTTATAAATATAAATTTACCTTACAATATAATAAAATAATATAATAATACAGATACAAACTGCCACAAAAATTTGGTGATGTACCAAATTTGAAAATCCAAAATCCTAAAGTGCCTAAAGGAATGGAGCGTAAAAGAAATACAATGCCTCAAAAGGAAGACTCTGCTTGTGCAGAGACCCTCTGAGTACAGGAAAATCTGTTCTAAGTGAGATAATCAGTATGTAAGAGAAATAAAAATTAGTCTCAAAACTGTACACAGATGGCTTTGTGAAGTGAATATAAAAAGAAGCCATTTATAAGCCAGAAGAATAAAAAACCAAATAAACTTTGCTCGTACCTATTTAGCGAAACCTGCCGAGTTCTGGCGGATAATATTATGAAACAACGAATCGTTCTTTTCTTAAGATGGAAGCTACGTAAAACATATTTTTATTCGACACCTCAATAAAGAGACTGTCGTAACATAACAATGCCAACTCGGCACAGCGGAGAAGGTGAAGAGACTTCCCACTACAGCAAGACAATGCTCCAATCTACAAAAGCAAATTTACAACCAAACCTCCCAAAGATTTGGGTCAAGCAACTATAGACTGACCACAAATACTCGATCCCAGACCCATAGACACCCCACCACCTTAAACAAAAATAACAACAACCTCAACAACACTGCAACTATGCTATGCAATAAAATCATTCAATCACATTGACCACCCTGTCATCCACATTCCAACCACCCATAATCTGTAACTCCACTCCTCATGCAACAACAGAACACCACTCTACATTCCGTGCAGCGGACAAATGAAAGTGAAACCGGGCGACTCTCTACATTTGTTGCACATTCACACTTCTCTGCGTTTGGGCAATATACAAATCCAAACAAAACACATCATCCATTCTATTTTATACTGCGCTCATTGCCCATGGCAGCAAAACCGTGAAAGTCAAAAATACATACCTCTCTTGTGGGCCAAAAGCGAACTATTGCCAACAACCACCAAATGTATATTTCTTGTTCACTCCAATATAACAAGATAACCACACAATTATATAATAATATGATAATACAAAAATACAGAAATTCAGCAATATATCTAATATAAAAACACACAAATATAACAATACTGAAGCACAATAACAAAATAATATAACAATACTACACACAAATTCTAAAATTAACAACAATAAAATGACACAGCAATACAACAATACAACAAAACAACCAGACAACAATACAACAAAGTAAGGCATCCGCGTAACAGGTACAATATACTGACAAAATCAAACCTTACCATCCATACGCAACACCAATACACACCCACCTCCAAAACCAAACTGGATTGCACTGCATTACCAAGCTCCCGGGCCACATCGGGACAACTCCCACTGCACCCTCACACAAAACAAACAATAATGAAAGAAAACGTATCACTCCAACACAACCACACACATGCAACGGCCCGAGCAGGCACATACACACAAATACAAGAACACCCATGCACATGTTCAAACGCACACATCCGAATCCAACGATTGCACGGCGCAAAAAACACAACTCCAAACCATCCGCAACCACTACTTCCAAGAGCACCAGCAAGATCCCAAAAATTCAACCCTTAACCAAGAAATCCAATAAACCATCCTCACACAGACCGATAAACTCGAACACAAATAAGACCACCAACACCTCACCTCACGCAAGACCACAGCGCTTAAGATCACCCTCAATGAATGCGGAACCATTATTTGGGCCATTGTTTCCATTTAGGAGCATGCACACATGCATAAATGTCCGGAATCACCCATTCACACAACCGCCCTACCTCAACCAGCGGGGGACACCCCTCTGAAAAAAATCCAAAACACCAATCCAACCTGGAATCACCAACGAAATCTCCTAACCAACACCGCCTACAACCGTCCGAAAGAAAACACACACACACATAACACATCATACATCATACGTCATACATCATACCTATCTGATTAAAACTACAATCAGTAAAGGATATCGCTAAATGGAGATATGAAAAAATTAAAGCAAACCTTTATTAGTTTAGGGTATGAAGTTATTAGATTGGGCTAGAATAGTTTCATCACGAATTAAAAAATTTGATGAAAATTCCTTATATCGCTAATGAAATGAAATAAAATGATAGTGAAATAGTATGCTGGTTCGGTTCCATTTTGCAATCCGAATTGCACAACGGGCTCTCAAGCGCCTGCATACAAACCGAATTTGAGCATAATTATTACTGTTTTGATTAAATAAATAATAAACTTCCTGAATACGTATGGATTTACCTACAGCAGTAAAATTTAATATAAGCTTTTCAATTAAACAAATAAATAATCCACTTTCTTAAATTAGCATAAACAAAAACGATACAAAGATTCTTCTAGTGTATGTCTTTAATCTATAAATTAACAGTATTATTATTCTGGAGTAGAAACCGATTTAATTCATAGGTCGCCAAACGGTAACATAAAACATATTTATGAAAATAATGTTGGTTAAAGGCTTTCGATACGATTATAATCCATAACCAGTATGCTAATCTACCATAGTCTATGTATATCAAATATTTCTGTGTCAATCAAAATCGATAAACTTAATTAAAAACTTAAAATATTTATGGCCATTTCTCTGTTGTGCGATGATTAAAATTTTAAATTTCTTTCGATTAAAATCGCACATCGTCGAGTCAAAGAACAACGCATAGATATTTAAAGCCAGCATACATTTATAATATGTAAAAGCTGTATGTATATATGAGGGCTTGTTAATACTTTCGCGTAAAAACAGCTCTAAAATATTTGCATAATTAAATTAACATATTTTTATCGACGAGTCAAAATGTTAATGAGGATACGAGATGAAATTGATATAAAATACTTTTAAAATATTTAAATAGTTTTTTTTTTTTTGGATGAAACTTATAGTAATACTAAAGCTTCTAATCGAAGCGCAAATAGGTTAACCCTATAATAAAATCACTTTATAAATTCTAGTCATAAGATGGATATAAATACACAGATTATAATTTGCATGAGTTTGAATATGGTAGTTGGTTCGTTTGCATATTTATGAGAATCATACATAATACAACAGCATAAATTTATTAATATACCATCCAACCATAATATGCGTAAAACGGTCATTCTATATAATATAGCATTATACAGTATAACCATAGACGAAAAACTGTTAATTTGATCGAATTCAACCAGTGCAATTTGCACAAAAACCCTGTTTTTTCGGAAGCCAAAGATCTTCCATCTATTTCGCGGATATCTTTAAAGATCCTCCTTAGCACCATTGATAACTAGCCTAATTCAAATTTCTAAAGATAAAACTACATTTTTTTAACCGGTTCATCGTAATCATGATACAAAATTTTCACTTTTTAACTATTCTAAAAAGTATTTGAATCACCACAAATTTTATGCATTTAAAATGCATATTATAAATTTAACTTTCTAATTCTACGTATTTTATTACTATGAAATTAATTCTAAGCCTTTTAAAATTAAAATTTCGATTTTGGCACACGTCATCTGCAAGTTTGATATTTCACATTTTATTAGAATCTATAATACGTTAATTCAATAAGTTTCGATCGCGTTCACTTTCCTAGACGCATAGATTTTATCCTATTACTCCATATTAACAGGTTTCGTAGTTGTGGTTGGATTATATCTTAAGGCGCATAGTAACTTACATTTAAAATAATTTTTAAGCTAATTTATCTGTAGATTTTAGAATGTAAAAGCGGTTAACCTAACGCTTTTCTGCTTTATTTGGTAATGCGTAAAATTGGAAATGCATAAATTTGAAATTTGCAATTGCTTAAATGTTTTCTATCGCTCCAAATTGTGCCGTAACTGGAAAAAATATACACGCTTCTAATAATGATTTTACTTATCTTTGGTTTTTAAGCAATTCCAAACAAGATTGCACATTATTGGCTTTAAACGTTTGGAACGATATTCCAATGTAACTTTTTAAACTCGTTCAAATTCTTATTCGGTTGTTTTGTGATTTTGGTAATGTGGTGGAATTTTAAGGCTTGCATGATCATTTTACTGTAGATTACGTGATATCTGTAAAATAAATCGATAATAATGTATATATTTTTGTTAATATATTGAATTAAGATTTAGAACTTACCATAAATCTACCATTAATATAAACCGTTACATTACGGATTTAGTGAAAACCGGTTTTAGAGTTAGAGTTTTTTCTTTATTGTCCTTTGCATAACTAAGCTTTGGGTCAAAAACAATTTTATCAAATTGTGAACAAATAGTCGAGTCTCATCTGTGTAATTCAATAAACCAAGTTGCAAAAATGTGGAATACTATTTTAAAAATAACTACGTGATTTCCAAATTTAAATACAGGGTGTCCGCCGAGAAGTCGTGAAGTAGACACGTGGCAAATTTATTATGGAAATATATTCGATAAACCAACCACGTGTTTTAATCGTTAAAACATTTTATCAAAATCAATCATCGATTACTGTGACGATGAGAAAGTTACGTGAAATTTTTGGGAGAAACAACGTGCCAACAAAACGCACTATTTATCGTGTAGTGAATGATTTCGAAGAAAGAGGGTCTGTAAGTGATAGGCCCAATCATGGGCCACAACGTACTGCAAGATCGGCTGAAAACATTACTGCTGCTCAAGAAAGTGTTCAAAACAATCCATCAACCTCAATTCGACGCCGTGCTCAGGAGATTGGCCTTCAAAGAACAAGTTTAGCCACAATTTTGCACAAGAATTTGCATTTGTTTCCATTTAAGATTCAGTTGACACAAGAGCTTCTTCAACAAGACCATTTACGCCGCCGTACATATGCCAATAGGATGCTACAGCTCGCCCATGACAACCCCGATTTTCATGAAAAAATCATAATGAGTGACGATATCGAGATATAATTGAAAACTTTTTAACACCACAACTGCATGCTTTGGGCTTGATTAATATGTGGTAACAACAAGACGGTGCCACATCGCATACAGCCAGGATTACAATGGAATTACTGCGAGACCTTTTTCCACAACAAGTTTTTTCAAAAAATGGTGATGTTGATTGGCCTTCACGGTCGCCTGATTTGACTACTCCGGACTTCTTTTTGTGGGGATATCTAAAAAGTAAAACTTATGCAAACAAACCAGAAACACTTGAGCAACTCAAACAAAATATTCGTGATGAAATTAGTGAAATACCGCGTGAAATGTGTGAGAATGTAATGAAAAATGTGCTCAAAAGGGCTCGCATTTGTGAGGCTAACAGAGACGGACATTTATCTGATATTGTATTCCATACATAATTGCCGACATTAAATAAAACATTTATCAATATAAGATCCATTCTCTTTCATTTAATCAAAAATTACAAACAAACAAAGTAGTACACCTTCCCGGCGGACACCCTGTATAAGGCTTGTCTAACACTTTTATTTTGGTTTAAATTTCTTCAATGATTACATTTTGTCAATATTCTTTAATCAAAACCAGAGTGGTACCTATTATTTATTTTTTGTGACTTACAAGTTATAAAGTTTTGTGCCTTACAATAAGTGTCAAGCAATTCAAATAATGTATTCAAATAAACAGATTATATATATATATATATATATATATATATATATATATATATATATATATATATATATATATATATATATATATATATGTATATATATATATATTTATATATATATTTATATATATATATATATATATATATATATATATATATATATATATAAGTATATATATATATATATATATATATATATATATATATATATATATATATATATATATATATATATATATACAAACATATACGTATATAAATATCTATTTGTATGCGTCGCACCTAGCTATATTCCACAGGTTTGTCCGGATTATGTATGAAGCGTTCCATGTTGGCGCGCGTATCACAATATGGTTCAATAGTATGTATATAATATAACTGCAAATCTGTATAAATGTACCTTCCACAGCAATTCAATCAGTTGTATTAAATGATTTTGGTTGATTCATGGTTTATTTTAAGACGCTGCAGCTATTACCACTGCGCGAATTATTCAGTTTTATTAGGTGTTGATAATTAGTTTCACCCTCCAGTCTTCTACATTAAAGACATTGTATTGCCACATGAAATGATAACATCGTTTTGGTGGTTCCAAAAATTGTAATAGCAAATGATTAATTTCACTTCGGCATGTGCGATCTTTTTTGTTGAAATTGTTAAAAAAATTGCTAAATTTTGCCTTTATTTATTCAGATTTAGTCCTTCAATTACTGAAGACGATATTTTGGCTCTGGTAACTAAATACTTGGATACCATTCAATAACCGAAATTTGTATCCAGTGGCCTCAAATGTAAAACTTCGGATACTGGCTATGTTATTGAACACACTCGATATTAAATTTATCGGGGTCATACAAAGTTGAGAAAGTCCTACCCAAAAGTTCCATATTAGATGCCATAACTTCCATTTACTACCACAATGCCTCCAGTATTTGTGGTAAAGAAAATTATTTTTGCTTAATGTTTCAGATATCATCGCTGTGAAACATGGCTTACCAACAATTTGAACTCTAAAGAATTTTTTCGGTTCGACTAAGTCGTCCATAGAAACGACTGGACATGATTTTAATACAAGCCTTAAAGGAGAAGGTGTGTTTATTGCTATTAAGATCTTGATTCGAATGGTTGCTGTTTATATTCCCAATGGAACAATTTTGAATTATAATCTGGAAATTTTTAATTTTAATGTTAATTTTAATGTTTTATCGTTGATGCACGTTGATGCACGTTGGAAAATATCTAATGGCCATAGGAGACTTCAACCTTTCAGATGTTACTTGGTGTATTGTTAATGGTATTTTTCATGCCCTTTTTTATCGATCAAATCTGCGATACCTCGCAGATTAATCGGATTAACAACGCTCATGGAAAATTTCTGGATTTAGTTTTTGCAACACGATGTATTATACTCCGAGGTTTCACCATGAACCGGATATTCGAGCATTAACCACACTTCAATTACAATTACTAATTTTACTGATATCTTTCTTTCTGTTTATGAATGTTCTTTGCCATCTGCTACTTTAGTTTCTTATTTTAAAAATGATTTTTATCTAAAAATGGTTTATCTCAACTTGATATAAATAAAAGAGCTGGATATAATAGTTTTCTGCCTATACTCGTCAAGCCCTATGCTGAGAGCTTAGCTCTTTTTCTTTGACCCTCATCATTAAAGAAATTATCCGTTTGGGAATTTTTCCTGATCCCTGATAAATTTTTTTCATTAGTCCAATTTTTAAACTTTTTAAAATTTTAATTTATTTTTTATCAATAAGCTCGAGAAATTAAATTGTCAGTGTATCCCTATTAGGTGGTTGCATTCTTATCTTTCCGATTGTTACCAATTTATTAAGACTAATTATTCTTATTCTTGTTTATTTCGTGTGACCTCTGGTGTTCCACCAGTCAGGCATATTGGTCCACTATTATTTTCATTTTTTATGACCCCATTGAGCAGTTTGAATTGGCTTAATGTCTCTTTTACGCTGATGATTAGAAAATATTTAGCCCCATTACTAATATATCAGACTGTTTGAAATTACAAAGTGACTTGAATAAATTCTATGATTGGTCGATAAACCACAAACTGTTGTTGTTACAAACAGCACGGATGTTGCCAGAGTTAAATTAACATCTGACTTATAGGTATAATATTCTCCTCTTATCTTTCATTTACAAACCACTTAGACGTCATCGTTGCAAAAGTTTATGCTATGTTAGGTTCCATTAAGTGAAACTGTAAAGACTTTTATGACCCGAACCATCATTCTAAAATATTTATTTGTATCCTTTGTGCGATGCGTTTCAGATCAGGTTTCAATTCTATCAATGTCATTCGAACAGAATTGAAAGTATTCGAAAGAAGTTTGTTATATATGTGCTTCGGGGTTTTCCTACTTTTCGGGTAAGCGAATATATTCTCCCACCCGTAGAAAAGATTAAGTAGAAATTATACATTTTCGTATTAAATGATCAAACTGTCATAACCAAAATTTACCTTATCGATCCCTATAGACTAAACCGTTGACATTTGCTTACACTTGGTGTTGTAAATTTTAGTGATATTTCCATTTTGTTTATGTTTAAAATCTTCAATAAAAATATCTCTCATCTTCCTTTATAATTAGTCCTTGATTTTTTCCATGCGATCCGCATAATAAATAAGGATTCTTAGCAATATCTTGGTACCGTAGACTAGCGCTTAGCTTTAGATAAATTCTTATTATTAAAAACTTAATCCATAAAATCTTAAACAAGTCCATAATGGAGGTAATTTCGATGATCTAGGAGGGAGTATATTTTAGAGGGTTACACAACTGACTTAGATTTTAGAATAAAGAACAATAACCAGCTAAATCTTACAATAATCGCAATGAACATCCAAAAAACGCAAAGCGTTTTCATGAAAATTTACTAATTAAAAAGGTAAGAGAAACCTTTCAGTGCAAGTACGGGAGTTGTTATGCAATTAACAAACAACTATTCATATAATCACCACATATAAATAGTTCCTAAATCTGCAGGACTCTAGATCTTTATCAAAATTTCTATGTATTTAAATGTTAAATACAAATATTCTGATTACTCCTATTTACTATACTATTGTCGTATAAAAATTAAATATGATTGCAATACATTTCGTAGAACTCAAAATATATATTTTATGACAACAACATCCCGTTCCTCAAAAATAACACAAAAAATAATCCATCGTCTTTCGTATATCCTACGGATACATTTCTAAACAGTTGAGATGATTTTCTCAAGTACACCATAATGGTCTAGATGAAAAATTTCTAATTTTTAAGCTTTTGATTGTACGATATAAAAGTTTATTTTTAGATTTTATATAGAACTCCGACTCCGTGTATGAAAATAAAATGTGAGTGAGTGGGTGATGATGCTCATCTAAAATAAAAATTACAAAATAAACTTAACAAATCGAAAGAAAGATTATTAGGAAGGAAATAAATTTATTTTCTTAAAGTATTAAAGTTTTTTTGGGTTTTCTTTAATAATTAAATTTGGACAAGGAAATTTGTTTTTTATTTTTAATATTTGCAACATTTTATAGTTGGAGGATATGTATTTTATCCTGGCAATAAGTAATTTTATTTTTTACAGCCTATAAGCATTTTTTTTATTTGGTTTAGGAATCTATACATTATTAAAACAATGTGGCCAAGATGTCGCCAGCTTGTGGTTTACTGTTGCTCCTCTATACATCTATAGGTATTTTTATAGTTATCAAGCGGTGATAAAAAGTGATTAGAATTCTAAAATGAAATACAAAATGATGTCATGTGTTAGGTTTTTTTTTATTATTTTTGTCTTTTAATTATCTTAATATACAAGGAGTTTAATATATGTTTTTAATTATTAATAACTTTTAACAAAATAATAGTTTATGCTTATTTAAAGAAAAAAAAATTACATAAAATATTGATTACTTACAAGATACATACATAAGTTCCAATTATTTATTCTGTGTATGGACGTTTCATTTGTTTTAAAAGAATTAATTAATTTGAGTTCTTAAATAAAGGGTGATTTTTTAACTATTTTCTTTTTGGCAACACTGATTTTGACAGGTCACGTATGTTTCGTGTTTTGTGTCACTGTCAAACATCTTCAATTTGGTCTATAATTTAACCATGAATCGTCTTACAAACGAACAACGTTTGCAAATCATTGAATTTTATTATCAAAATGCGTGCTCTGTTAAGAAAGTTCATCGCTCGCTTCTTACATTTTATGGTCAGTTTAATTGACCCACTGAAGCAGCTATTCGGGCTATTGTGCTGGTGCACAGCTGGTGCAATAATTAAAGTCGAACGAACGACCTACCACAACGCAGAATTTTTGGTGAATGGGCTTTTGAAAAGTTGGCGGAAGATCCACTTTTTGTATCGAAAAATTGTGTTCTGCGACGAAGCTCATTTTTGGCTGAATGGGTTCATAAATAAGCAAAATTGTCAATTTCGGAGTGAAGATCAGCCAGGAGCATTGCAAGCTATCAATGAATCCAGAAAGAGTTACTGTTTGGTGTGGATTATGGGCTGGTGGCATCATTGGACCGTACTTCTTTATAGATGATGCGAATCGCAACGTAACTGTGAATGGTGAGCGCTACCGTGATATGATATCCAACTTTTTTTTGCCCAAAATGGAAGAGCTTGACTTGCATGACATGTGGTTTCCACAAGATGGTACCACATGTCACACAGCACGCGAAACAATGAATCAATTGAGAGGCAAGTTCGGTGAACACATTATTTCACCTTTGGGACTGGTCAATTGGCCACCTAGATCGTGCGGTTTAACGCCTTTAGATTATTTTTTGTGGGGCTATGTTAAAGCTCATGTCTATACTGACAATCCCGCTTCGATTGACGCATTGGAAGACAGCATTGAAGCATTTATTCGTGAGATACCGGCCGAGATATTGGAAAGTGTATGCCAAAATTGGACTAAGCGGATAGACCATTTGAGGCGCAGTCGCGGTCAACATTTGCATGAAATAATCTTCAAACATTAAATTATACGGACCGTACTATCGATTCAAATAAAGATTTCATGCATTTTTCTTAATTTTATGTTTCATTTTTCTTTTTTTGGAAAAATTTCCTATAGCTATTAAAAAATTACCCTTTAGATATTCTTTTATATGATGTTAAAATTTATTTATGTTGTCTATCGATTTAATTTGTATTAGCAGTTTATTATAACTTATAAATCCGTGGTGAAAATGTTCTTCTTGGCGGAATTTAATTTAACGTTTTGAATATAAAAGTCAGCATTTGAACGAGTGGAGTAAGAATGAATTTCGGAGGCCATTTTGATCTCTATATTGCATTTTATTCAATTGACTTTATAAACAAACAACATAATCTCATAGCTCGACATTAGCGTAAGTGGTAACAATTTGGATGTATATAAATTAACCGAGGGTGTACGCCTTGAAAGGCACAAGATACATTTTATTGTTTTATTTTGTACTACTTGTAGATCTCTAAGATTTTTTTTGTTGTTGTTGTTGTTGACCAAATAATGTTCATATAAGATGGGGTGTTGGGGTGCGCTTTAATAGGGTAGGAGTTGACCGTCTATAGCCATGACTTTCGTGGAATATATTCCAACTTTTCAACTATATAAAGACCACCAAATGTGTTTAGTATACCTCCACGTAGTAAAACCCGGGCAACGTTGTTAAACATCGGCTAAATACTAGAGGCGAGTGGATTACACTATAAATATTCAATATGCAATGAATAAAACAGAAGGAAATAATACCCCAGGTGGTACACCAATGGAAACATTGGGCAATCCACTCTCCAATGAGACTGGCTCTAAGGATTCTGGGGAGGGCCGATCCTTGCATACACAATACAACAAGAATATTGAAATAATAAAAAACCCGTTCCAAAGGCGAGGAAGGGTTACTAGATCTCCTGAGAAAACTATTAATCTCCTCACTTGAAAATCTGAATATGGAGCAATTCCAAAATAATATGGGCGCACCCCAACAAGCAGGTATAACAACCTCATATAATTATAGTAAAACATCTGCTCTTGAAAGTAGTGCTTCCGAAAAAGAGCGAATGTTATATAAACAATGGCAACAAGTAACTAAAGAGAAAAATTATCAAAGCATTATTACTCTCAATTTACAACAACAAATTGACGAACTAAAAAAAGAGATGATGCAATTAAAGCAGCCAAAAACCGAAGATAGGCCATCAATGGAGTAGAACCAGAAAAACAAATTTAATGTCAACAATGGTAAATGTCAAACCGAAACACCAATGCTACAGAACCAAAACATCAATTCTTAGCTTAATAACAACGTTGAATATCAAACCGATAAGGAAGACTTAGCTTAAGAAACAGAATGGATTATAAGTTTGTTTGTTTTTTGTTTTTTTGTTTATTTTCTATGCAATCTGTTTTGGGGCTGAAGCTTTCCCAACTCTTTCGCGGTTAATTAACGTCCTACTTTACGCCATTACTAGCCAAATCGAGGACGCGCGAATATAGGTTCGCGTTTTTTCAAATATCCATCTGCACATTGCATTGCTCCAGCCAGCCTGTACTGACATAGACGATGGTTCGGCCCATGAATTCTGCACTCCAACGGGGGGTCATAGTTGTGTTCATCGTCATCACCGATCGTAATCAAGTGATGAAAAATCCCTTTTACAACCCTCCCCAGTTGGGATTCGAACCCGGTACCTACCGTCCCAAACACCACAACTTTAACCACTGCGCCAATTGGTCGTTAAAATTAAAGGTGAATTGTCATCAAAACAATTTAAAATAATCAGCGTAATGAACTAAATTAGCTGGAGAAATAAAAAGAATCTAGACATGTTTGTATTAACATTCAGCTGTGACGAAAATATAACTAACATTTATAAGATCTCTAGTTTATTGGGTTGCAAAGTGGAAATTCAACCACTTAGAAAATCTAAACTAATCCCACAATGCAAAAGATGTCAAGCATCAACACACGCAAAAATACACGCAAAAATATTGTGGTAAACTTCCAAGGTGTGTTAAATGTGCCGGACACCATCTAACTGGAGAATGCGACAAGCCGCAAGTTCATCTAAAGTGTGTACCCTGTGGACAAGGTCATCTTGCTAATTATCGAGGATGTATTGTTGCAAAGGGAATCCATAAAATTAAAACCCAAAGGATGAATAAAGCTCAAATGCATGGTCAGGCAAATCGACACGAGAGGCAGACAAAACAAGAAAATGGGCAACCATATGGCTGCCAAATAAGAACTGAAGGTGTTACATATGCCGACGCAATGAGAGGCGTAGTCAATAAACTCCAGCGGAAATCGCTAAATGTGGACATCAGTCAAACATTACAAGATATTCTCATGAAACTAACAAAATTTGATGAGAGGCTACAAAAATTAGAAGATAGAGCATTGGGAGCTAAACCCAAATCCACACAGAAATGAACAGCACAATAAAAATCATGTCATGGAATGCTAATGGTTTGCTTCGGTATCAGCAAGAACTACAAGCAGTCCTCGACATTGAGATTATAGATGTGTGTCTTATTTCGGAAACACATTTTACTTTAAGCAATCCTACATTACATTTAAAGGCTATTGCGTATATCACACTATTCATCCAGATAATTCAGCCAGAGGAGGAAGTGCAATTATCATAAAAAAAATATCCAACATTTTGAAGAAGCAAAGTATGAAAAAGAAGAAATTCAGGCCACATTGGTTTATATAAAAACCAACAACTTTCTTATTGTTGTTGCAGGATTGTACTGTCCACCAAGACATTTTATTAAAAACAAACAATACTCAGAGTTCTTCAAGCGTCTGGGTGGTGATTTAAATGCAAAGAATACTTACTGGGGTTCAAGCTTAACTACAACTAAAGGAAAAGAATTACTGATTGCCATTAAAGAAAATGGATGTGAATCCATTTCAACAGGAAAACCAACATATTGGCCAACTGACCCAGGAAAAATACCTGACCTGATCGATTTCTTTATAACCAAAAATATTTCTAAAAATTTTATGAAAATCGAAGAAAGCCAAGATATGGGCTCAGATCATTCTCCAATAGTCCTAACTCTAAGCGAGTATATCATCCAAAAAGGGAATAATCCAGTATTAACCAACAAATATGCGGACTGGGAAAGTTTTAAAGTACACCTTGAACAAAGAATACTTTTGAAAGTTCTGTTAACTATGGATCAACTGGACATAGAAGTAGAAAAGTTCATTACGGATATTCAACAAACAGCATGGCAGAGTACTCCGGAAATCAAATCAAGGCTAAAAGAAAATAGCTATCCAATAGATTAGAAATCTCCTTCGGGATAAACGCAAGTCGAGAAAAAGTGGCACCAAACTAAAGCTCCACAAGACAAAAAAACACTAAGCAATCTTACTCAGCAATTAACAAGAGAAATTCAGAACTTAAAAACGAGAGTCAGTTAATTTCTACTAAGTAAGTTGACGAATGACAGTAATACGAATTATTCGCTCTGGAAAGCAACTATTACTCTGAAAAGGCCAATAATGCCAATCCATCCTATCAGGAAGATGGATGGAACATGGGCAAGCAAAACAAAGAAAATGCAGAAGGATTTGCTAATCATCTTGAAAATATATTTCAGCCTCATGAATGCCAATTACGAAAAACATTGGATGAAAACATAATACAAATTCTCGAAGAAGTCACACCTACATCATCTACTGAAGTAGCAAACGAAATTAAATACAATTTAAACTTAAAGAAAGCACCAGGGTTTGACCTGATTACCGGAGAAATAATAAAGCAATTACCGAGAAAAGCTACGGTAATGTTAACTAATATCATAAATGCTGCATTTAGGTTAAAATATGTGTCAAAACTTTGGAAAGTGGCTGAAGTTATCATGATTCCCAAACAAGGAAAACCGCCACATCTAATAACATCATATAGGCCTATATCATTGCTGCCGATAATGTCTAAACTCTTTGAAAAGTTACTATTAAAACGACTAAAATTAATAATTGAAAAAAATAACCTAATTCCGAATCACCAATTTGGTTTTCGCAGTAAGCACTCAACTATTGATCAAGTGCATAGAATAACCAATATCATTGAAAAGACTTTAGAAGGGAAAAAAAGTCTGTTCCGCAGTATTCCTTGATGTAGCGCAGCCCTTTAACAAGGTTTGGTTTGAAGGTTTAATCTACAAACTCAAATTAATCCTACCTAAACAGTACAGCATAATACTGGAATCATATATAACAGAAAGATATTTCAGGCTTAAGCAAGAAGATGAATATTCTGAGCTTAAGGAAATAAGAGCAGGAGTTCCACAAGGAAGTGTACTTGGACCACTTCTGTATTTACTATACACCCGAGATGTTCCAATCCCACAAAACAACATGATAGCCACTTTTGCCGATGACACATCTATCATGGCAGTAGGTGATAACAACTCAGATACAGCAGAGAAATTACAAACCGCCATAGAGCAAGTACATAACTGGACAAAAAAAATGGCGCATAAAATTAAATGAAACTAAATCTGTACATGTCGACTTTACGAACAAGAGATTAGTACATAAACCAGTATATTTAAATAATCAAGAAATACCACATGCAAACACTGCCAAATATCTTGGTATGACGCTAAGCTTCGATGGAAAGCTCATGTAAAAAAGAAAAGAGACGAGTTGGGGAAGAAACTCTCATCTATCAATTCCTAATAAGCTTTTGCTTTATAAGCAAATACAGAAGCCTGTTTGGACTTATGGTGTACAGCTGTGGGGATGTACCAAGCAGAGCAACAAGAATATTATCCAACGATTCCAAAACAAAGTGCTAAGAAAAATCGTCAACGCACCATGGTTTTTCAGAAATAGCGACATCCACAAACATCTGGGCATAGAACCCATCAAAACGGTAATTATGAAATGCTAGAAGTCATGAACAACGGTTAGTTCACCATGTTAATATAGAGGCCATCCAGCTACTGGATAATTCGGATTTAGTTAGAAGGCTCAAAAGAGTAAAGCCTTTTGAGTAAGTGTAAAATCAGTTAAAATAAATCTTTTTCTAGCGCACAACAAAAGCGCGAACAAATAATAAATATCCAAACTAAGAAGTGCATCGATGGATGAACCCTTAAATTTCAGTAAAATGTAGTAAAGTTAGAATAAAATTGCTTATTAGTCTTAGACTAGATTGTAATTAAAAAAGAAATAATAAAGAAGATTATTTAAATAAAAAAAAATAAAAAAAATAAGACAAGTGGTAGTTAATAAGACAAGTGGTATATGCATAATAAAATATCCATGCAGTCTTTTCGTTGAGTAAATATCTAATTTTCTTTCAAATGAATATATAAGGACATATTTTACTTTTTATATTTTGTATGTGTCCCTCAAAGTTAAATTTAGAATCAATTACAACACCTAGGTAAGTATATTGGTTTACCTGATTTATTTCTTGATTTTAAAATTTGAGTCTATCTGGTAAGTTAGTCGGTAAGCTTTTATTACTAAGTAAAATGTAATTCGTTTTTTGCAAGTTAATGCTTAGTGAATTAGCTGTAAGACAATTTTTCAATCAATGCAATATCGTACAACAAGTCATAGATAATATCCATAGGGCTAGTCGCATGATAAACAATGGCAGCGTCATCAGCATAACATTGTATTACTCCTCGTAACTTTAATTTCATTTAAAGATGTAGATCATTTAAATAAAAATTAAATAAAACTGGTTCCAACACAGAACCTTGAGGAACTCCACTAAGAATGCTATGTGTAGCACTGTTTTTATTATTGATAGATATAAACTGTTTACGATCGCTTACATAGTCAAGGAAAAGGTTTAAAGTAGATTCAATTGGATTCAAAGAATTGAGCTTCGAGATTAAAGTGCTGTTTTAAGCAATCAAAAGCCTTTTAGATATCAATAAATAATACAGCAACAAAGTAGTTTTTTCCAATACCTTCATTTGAGATTACTTAAGTTACTAATATTATTAGTATTACTAATTTACTTAAGTTTGCAACAGCAGTTTGAGTGTTACTTGCCAAATTGGATTTTTATTTATTATTTTATGATTTGATAATAAATTAATTGAAGAATTAAAAACAGTTTGAAATATTTGATCATGTCCAGCTGCCGAGTTCAACTTCAAATTGTCAATGATTGCTTCAACCAATGTTATGTTAGTCTCTTTGAAAACCAATCCTTCAGAAACATTATAATTAATATATGTAGAAAAATGAGACACTAAATTTTGGCTTAAGGATGGGAAACTATCGCTAATTTTACGTACATTAATAAAGTATTCATTAAAATGATTTGCTTCTATTAATGGATTAGTTAAAAGAGTATCATGGTTCTAATAGTTATTTTGGGATCAGTATGTGAAGTAATTGTTTTTTTAAATACAACCGAATTAATTAAATGCCAATCTTTCTTTGGGTTACCATTATTCTTAATTATGTTGTTTGAGAAGTAGGCAATTTGTAAGGCTTTCGCCATAGATGCGCATTTGTTTCGTTGCTGTTAAAATTGCTTAGAAAAAAATTCATTGAATGGAATTTTTTTGTGTAAAATAAAGACTTTATCACGATATTTTATTAGATCTAATATTTGTTGATTAAACCAAGGCTTTTCAAATGTACGAGTAAGTTTAATCGCTTTTGTGTTAGCTTTCATTGCAGCATGCGTTGAATTGATCAGCTGGTGGAATGGCTCAGGGTATTGTGTTATACTAGACAACGTACTTAGAATACCATTGTAATTTAATTTGTTTATTTCAAGAATACCATTGTAATTTGTTTTTTGGTATACACGATAAATTTACATCTAACATGATCAATCTATGATCAGAATAATAAACGTCAAATAAGCCAAGAGAGAATTGTCTGTAAACCAAATCCGTGATTGCGTAGTCAATACATGTAGCAATAGAATTAGATAATCTAGTACTGTATGCAGCTTCCCTTTCATTCAAAATAAAGTAACCACTGTTAATCAGTAGCTGTTCTAGATCAATAGTGTTGCTGTCTAATGAATCAAAATAATTTAGATATGTAACATTAATATAAGATAATATAAGATTAGCTATCGTTTTTAATTTAGCATAAAAAATCATATGTGAACCACCAGAAAATTAAAAAAGCGCGAGTGGGATGTTTTATAATTTATTATAATTTACCAAACCAATAACCTACACATATTTGTATAAACGTTATTTTAAATCAAGAGCTTCGATAATTTCCATATGCTAATATGTGTAACTGAATATTTGATTTTGCATAAAACCCCAAATTTCAAATAAGAAAGCTGATCCCACCATCTAGAATAAATCAAAGCGTTGATTTATATTTGAAGTGAGACACATGCGGTGGTCTAAAAATGTAAATATTTTATTTTTCTTTCATCTAAACCAAATAAATTCCTCATATTTTTTTTAACTTTAGGATTTATGGGCAAAAAAAATGTCACTTAATTTATGAAGTATAAAATCTTGCGAATTTAAACCAATAAATCTTTTCGATAGGTTTAACAATTTATCATTATATTTACTTTTAAACGGTTCATAATAAATGTTAAAACTTTATTGATTAGTTACTAAATTAGAGCTTAAAAAAACCAACTTCGAGATTTATCTCAATAAAATATGATTGAAAACAAAAGCACAAAAAACTAAATTTTTTGTTTTGTTTAATTTATCGATTGATTAATTAAATAGTTATTGTTATTTTATACTGTTCACACAATTTTTCAAATTTTTCTAAATATTCACAGCCATCACAAAAAAAAAAGCAAAAAAATTAATTTTGCAAATCACAACAGATCAAATTTTTTTTTTATTCCATTCGCCGATCATATTTTAAGAGAAGCACATTCTTAAACCAACTTTTGATTTCAAATTAAAATAAAAAAAATTTTAAATAAGTTTTAAATGAAAAAATTATCAAAAATGTCGTTAAAACTGTGTATAGTGTTGTCGTGTAAGTGATTTTTTTTTTAGTTATTTAGACCAATTTTTTACAGTTTAATTAAAGCCATAAATAAAATTTTATAAACTTAACGATCGTGTATTAATTAGTTTATCATTTATTTATGTTAAATTTATAGTTTTGTTGATTCAGCTCAGCAATGGACAAAATACATTTTTTGGACTACAATTATTTAATGATTCGAGGGCAAAACCGAATGAAACTGCACTAATAGATACTGCACCAAAGCCAAACAATCAAACAGAAATACTAAATGATGGTGTCACAGTGTCGACAAATCTAAAAAAACAAGAAACTACCACTACCCCAAAATCAGAGGGATGGAATTATTTTATTCCTTCGTTTGATCTTAATGGTTTGTACTAATAATTGTAATATTATATTGGTTAAATTTTAATTGTTTATCCACTGTATTTATAGGATTCCCCGCCAGTTTAGTTAAGCCAACGCTAGATCTTAAAAAACTTGCTCTTATGCTTATAACACGGTAAAATTAATTTTTTGTAACGATTTAAAAATAAAATAAAAATTATTCAATTTCTAGAACCCATTGCAATGACGTGCGTGAACATCGCGTGTGTAAATATACGCAAAATCGTTACGGTGTAACTGAAACAAAAGCATTGTTAAAAGATCCTGATTTTGATGTCAATCGAAAAACTGTAATATATTTTCATGGATACGACGATTACATTGAATCAGAGGCGACCCAACTCATAATTGATGCTTATTTACAACGCGACGATCACAATTTATTCGTTTGTGACTATCGAGAATTAGTTTCAGGGAATTATTTAAAAAATGCTGTTGCTAATATACAAATAATGGCACCGGCCATAGCCAATATGATATATACATTGAATGGAAAAGGTTTTGATTTATCATTACTTCATTTAGTTGGTCATGCAATTGGTGCTCAAATGGCTGGATCGATTGGTAGAGCATTTATTGATTTGACGGATGGCACAAAATTAATTGAACGTATAACGGGACTAGATCCATCATTTGCATTTTTCTATCCGCCAATTGGACGACATATTACATCAAAAGATGCTTATTTTGTCGATATAATACATAGTGACGCATGGTCGTATGGAGCACCAGTGGCTACGGGAACAGTCGATTTCTGGCCAAACGGTGGTTCGAATACACAACCTGGATGTCCACCACGCGATCGTAAACTATTTTCGAAAATTGATGTATGCTCGCATTATCGATCGGTACGATTTTGGGCCGAAAGTTTACTTTCAGAACATGCTTTCCTTTCAATGAAATGCTCATCCTGGAAACAATTTAAGAAGAATGAATGCAGTCCAAAGAGTTTAGCATATATGGGTTGTAATGCCAAACCAGGGTAATATATAAATATATTTTCAAAATATTATAATTCATGTAAATTTTGTTTCTGTTTCTTGTTGCAGTATTTCAGGAAATTATTATTTGCAGACAAACGGCCAGGAACCCTTTTCCCGAAAGCATCATGGTATCATTTATGACCTAATTGATTGATAATCAAAATTATCTATAATATTCATGATTTATTTGTTTAATATTTATTAAAATAGTTAAATTAAAATATATTTATATTTAAATTTCGAATTGGTTTTTACATTGTACTCTTAAAAAAAGCTTCAGCATTTGGATCGAAATTTAAGGAGTTTTGTCACTTATTCATCAATATTTAATAAATTTCGTTTGATTTGGAAAGGTTTCCAAAATTGTATGCACTCGTAAAAGAACCAACCCGTTTTAAAATCTTTTCTACTTTTTTAGATCCATCAGGCTAACAAACTTTTACAGAAACCACCACTGCTCTTAAATCGGCAAAAACGATCGATAAATAAGTAGGGGATTTATTGTATAGTTTAAAAACACATTTTCTAATCTTTAAAAGATTAGTCAAGAATTTGGAATCCCATTTATTTAACATTGCTAAATATAAAATTAATGTATCTTAAAAAGAATTTCAAAAATATTCAAGACAATGTAGATCGATGTTGTTCAAAAAAAATTAACTATCCGTTATAGGATTGGCATAATTTAGACATAAATTAAATGTTAATTTAAAAATTATTCTATCTTAGCACAGATCATTGAACTAAAATTCTAATACATTTTAGATAAATTTACGAAAATTTTTTATAAAAATTGAAAAGCACTGATTTCGATTATTGAACGTACGTTCAAATTGTAAGGAAATCTTATAACCTACTCCATTATCTATGTATCGCATACACATTTGAACACAAACATTTCTGTACCATATACGAATATCCATAAATTTTAATCAAAAATAAATCTGTAAATTAGCATTTTGATCGTAAAATTTCTCTCGCCTGCTTTACCTACTTTATGTAATTTGGCAAATTCTATATGTCTCGAAATTTTTTTGCAAAATGAAATTTATACAAAATATCTTTTCAATGGTTTGGCTATTGAAGGCGGTACAATAAACAAGAACATCAATATTTACGATATGAGAGAAAGTGTTGGAGAAACGGGGAAAAATACTTTATTTATTTCTTATAAGAGTCGCTCGTGTCAGTCAAAATAATTTATTCAATTTGTCGTTTAAACGACAAGTTAAAATATAATCGTTTGAAGCTTCCAGAAGCAATTTAAAATATAATATGATTTCAATAGGCCTGTTCTAAGCGAAAAACAAAATTAAAAATAATTAAGTAAAAATCTAAAATAATGCTAATTTAATATGCGTGACTAAAACATATCATCATGATTGAATAATTATACTGTTTATACACATGGGCAATTAGTATACAGAATTTGTGTATGATAAAGCCATTTTCGTTATCGACAAACTTGATCCGGCCAAATTGAGGTTAAAATATTTCACACAATCAAATCTATTTATGAATGATGAATGAAAATGAATTTTGACTATAATTTCGCATAATGTTAATTTGGTAAACGTGCGCTGTTACCAAAAGGAGGTCTCAATTCTACGATTTTAACAGTTATTATCACAACAATTTTACTATACAATATAACAGGAACCGTGACTATACTTAAAACATATTGAGTATAGCTCCGGTATTTTCATATATTTGGTTATCGAGCCGCGATAACATATCATTAAAGTGGATGCAAATTAAATCGGTATTTTATATTATTTATAATAAATCAAAGGTATGGTTATTTTTATAAAAAATAGAGAAATAACATATTGATTTCCCAAACGTTTTCCAGAAGGTGCGTAGAATGCTTAAATATTCCTGTGACAAGTGATAAGCAAAATAACCATAATATTCATATAATTGAGTAGAATACTGTATAGTGCTGAAGGTAATGATAACTTTCCATTCCGCCTCATTAATATTTCAACATTAATTAAAACTACATGGCCATACAATTCTATCGTCTATGCGTTTTATTCTACTGGTGTTGATTACCCAACATACCATCCCATAAGACAATAAGTCTGCATTACATCCTTGGTTTTATAACGGCAACATATATGAAATTAAATATAATTATTTGAGCTTAATAATTACTAACTAAATTTAGTTACTTTAACCTGAAAATAAATAATCTAAAAATTTGCTCCCATTAGGCATAAAAAACTATTAAATTGTTTCAAACCAACTTCACACATGTAACACACTCCATCTTGAGCATGCACTCATTCATGATGGAATATGCAACAATGAAATATTACAATTAGTCAGCCCACTTTAAAAATTATTCTTTAAAGGACTTGGCCGATCCTGACTATGGCTAGTGGAATTGAATTACAAAGAAAAATACCACCAACAAAGAACTATTTATTTAGCAACCTACAAATATTTTTGGAGGAAGAATACTGCAAGTTAGAAGAATGAAATCTATCAAACAACAATTTTCTAAACAATTAGAAATGTTGTTTAGTCTTAAGCAATTTGAAAATAAAGAGACATGAAGTTCATAAAATACCGATAATCTACACCATAAAACAACACTCGAATAAGGAGAAATATGAGCAAATTTCCCAATACCAAAAATAAACCTGGTACAAACATTGAAACATCTTTGGAGAATATCCATATTTAATTGGAGCATGCCAAACAAAAGTCCCTTACCATAAATAAACTGAGGGAGAAGAAAAGACATAAACGTTCGCCTCTTAAATTGGCTATCCATAAACCAACTTTATACAAAAAACTAAACATTCCAAACACCCTTTTACTAGTATCAACTAAATAGTCACCCCAAGTTAGTGTTTTATTAAGAACTAACCCTTAACAAGTCCTCATTAAGTCCTTAACAATATTTGAAAATGGAATAAGAGAGGCATTACTTTATCACCTAATACCGGAATTTCAATATTTCGACGTTGACAGTTATATGATTGATAACTTTTTGATAACATAATCTTTCGATAGAGAGCACAATTCAGCTGTCCACTATTAACAAATATTGAGCATCGTTAAAATGAAATAAATCACTGGTGACTATCTGAAATGCGAATTCAGGTATAACCTTTTGCGAAATAGGATCCTTTACTAGACATATTTGTTTTCTACCACAAATAAAACCTGAATTATTAAAACATATATTCTCTTGCTCGCCTCTGTGATATCTATATGCCAAAGTACCCATGATGTGACGTTCTTCCTTTAGAAACTTAACCATCGTATTGTGAAAATTCTTTTCGGTAGTTCCAAAAATTTTGAAGATGTTCTGATAATTCCTTTTTCTTTTCTAGACTTGGCCAGCATGGATCTAGTACTACGATTAGTTCTTGAAACTCTTTGGATCTTTTGGTAAGCTCATTTGTACTTTAACTCTACGTTTTCTCCTAACTTTTCTCTTATATAATATATTAATTATTAATATGTCTGGCAAGCTATTTTTATCGCGAGTGCTTTTCTTTCTATTGATGGATAATTTTGCTGAGCTTTAGTCAGTATGTATTGGATATGCGATTGGACACCATTCTTGAAGAGGTACTTCCATTGCTTTTTCGCTTGCATCGACTGATAACATGGTATCTTTGTTAACGTCATAAAGTGCTATTACTAGTTACTAAGCACTTATTTATTTTTTTCAAGCACATTTTGTTGCTGATTTTTCCAAATCCATTGAGTATCTTCATGCAATAACACCCTCAATGGTACCGTCAGCTCTGACAAATTCGGTATGTATTTATTTAGATAAGTCACCATGCCTAACAGTCGTTGTAAGTACAGTACATTACTGGGTAATATTCAATTTTATTAATTGCTTCGGTTTTAACTTTATCTTCCTGCAATCCATCTTTTGATAAAATAAGACCCAGAAATTAGAGATATCAATTAGAGGTGGTGCCCCAAAACAACATATTTTTTTGTTAATACCAGGACTGCTTTTTTGATACGTTTCACTACTATTTTTGTGAATTGATCTATTTTCTCCATTGTTGCCGCATATATTAAAATATCATACATTGAGGACTCAACATTTGGGACTCTTTCCAGTGTCTTTAACATAACCGGCTGGAAGATTTCAGGAGCTTATGATAATCAAAACGGCAGACGTGTACACTATACATGTATATCTTGCCTAGAAAGTAGCAAATGCTAAATATCTTTGTTTGTGCAGAAACCTTTATCGGACAAAACCATTTATTTTATTTTAGCTGATGCACTCTATATGTTCTTCAGTAGGATAATGTTTTCGTTTTAGATTTTTATTGACATCTGGTGTATCTATACATATTCTTAGTTTGGCATTTTTCCTTACAATAACTATTACGCTAACCATATTCCCATTTTTCCCCGGGCGATCCCCATTTTTTCCGTCTATTGTAATTGATTATGCACCTCGTTCTCTAATGCATGCGGTATTTCAAACATTTCAAACATTGGATTGACTTTTATGTAGATGTCGTAGTAAAAGTTGTTCAGTTCTCCAAAACCTTTAAACAATTGTGGATTTTGTTTCACAACATTTATTTGGGCAACTTGTGTTAAGAACCCTAAGGTTTTACTATCTTTGAACCAGAATATAGGAGTTGATTGTGTAACCACAAAAAGGCAGAATCGTCCTTTACATATACGCATATTTGCTGAGTTCTGTATAGTGTAAACTGTAAATGCTTTGGTAGTGTTGATTTTTTTTTTGGAACTAGATCAAAAAAAACTGTTGCTGAGTTCATAGATTTTATTTTGAGCAGATTTAAATATATATTTAGAAACACAGAGCTGAAGTTAATTAACAATTTCTTAATTTTCAAAGTGTCAGTTTTAAAGAGACAGTTTCGGCTCATTCTAAGTTACGTTATTGTTGGCTTATGGTAGTAAAGCAACGATAAAAGTTTGCGTGTTCCACTTCAAACCCAGGTTAAAATATGGTGAAAACCAAGCATAATTGACGAAAAAGGAACCAATAATGGAAGGCTAAAATTCTAATATTTCAACAGTTCAGAGACTAAAAAATAACCAATCTTCTGGAGTTGAACACATAGGACACATAATTCAGGGTTGATGATTCACTCTGGTTTTATATCTAAATTAAACCGATGATCTTTGATATGATACTTGCGAACAATGAATTAGCAAGTAATGAACTTAGCAAGTTTTTTTTTGTATATATCTATGCCCTCTGTTATGAGGCCGAAGCCCACCCAACTCTTTCGCGGTTACATGGCATGCACATGGCATGGACGATGGTTCGGCCCATGGATTCTGCACTCTAACAGGGGGACATAGTTGTGTTTTTTGTCATTACTGGTCGTAATCAGGTGATCAAAAATCCATTTCGCAACCCTCCCCCGTTGGAATTCGAACCCGGTACCTCTCGTCCCAAACACCGCAGCTTTAACCATTGCGCCAATTGCTCGGTTCTATTAATATTATTAACACGTTAAGTAAAGCTTTTAATTTTATTATGCATTTCTAAACTTCGATTATTTTTGAAAATAGTTTAAAATAGTTTAAGTTTCGTAAATTAGCAAAAATCGGACGCTATTTTTAAATATAATACCTAGCAACCAAAAAAGATTTAAGCTTAGTTAGATTAACCTAATAAATAAAGGTTATAGGACTTATAATAAATAACATTTAGTCTAAAGAAGGTGAAAGTTATTATATATCGTTTCTCAAAATATGTCTGTGTTTCAAAGATGAAATCAGTTAAAATGGAATATTTAATGAATCTCCTATATAAAACTATATATATTTAATTTACAACAAAAATTTTTGTAACAAAATTTCAAAATTAAAGCCCAATGTATAAATTTAAGCATACATTTATTAATCGTGTTACTATATATTTTTATTATCTACCACTTTATATTATTACCACCAATCAAAAAACAGATGAGTAACAGAAAAAGTTTTTCTTCTTCTTCCTATACGCATATTGCCAAAAGAAGAAATGCGAAAATTAACAAAACTATAAAACTGAAAAATTTCTATTTTTATTGGTTATAATATTTATTGATCTAAACCATTATCATTATTGTGAATAGTAAATTAGCTACAAATTATAAAATTTGGCAAGCTGATCACCCTCGAAAAAAAGTTAATATTGTATGGTAGTTTGTACAGTAGATTTTAGTTTTATGAAGCTCTTCATTCAAGAACGTCTTCTTGTGGTTAAGCTTGTCGCTTAAATATTAAATAAAATTAATATAACACTTTGTGGATTATACATATTATATAAAACCAAAAAAATAATTAAGTGATTAGTGAATTTGTGTGAATTTATATTAATCTATAATAAAATGAAATATTTAGTATTCTTATTAGGATTATGTGGTAAGTGTACTTTCTTAATCAACATAAAATTCGTTCGAAAGAAACGAAAGAATTTTGAAAATGAAGGTAGTGGTTTAAAGCCACTATAAAGCATATTTTATACTATCAGTACGTTTAACTACAGATTGAAGATTTCGATTTCGAAATAATTCGTAAAATTTCACCAAGTCGTATTCCAAGGCATTTCGAATCAGTTTTGTGTCGGTTCATAAGAACCATGAAAGTAAACTAATTTCAAATTTAATCAAATTGGATCAGAAGCAATGTATCATAAATAATGGCTAGAACCAGCATTGCTATTTCAACAGTTTTTCCTGTAAATCATGGTTTTTCGTTATGGTCTGCAGTTTTCCAGTTTTCTTTTTTTTTTTTTTTGAAAGTTTGAATATTTGTAATTTCCATTTTAATTGCCCAATGGAAAATTTTTAAACCATTTCATAAAATAAAAATGGAATTCAGTGTAGGCAATATAATGATTTTTGGGCACTTTTCAAACAAAATCTGGTGCAGATCGTGCTGCTGAAATGATAGGTTTATGACCTTCTTTAGCTACATTTTTAAGGAATGACTGTCCGAACTTGAATAGTTCATACGATTGTATGTATATTTATTTGTATATTTGTCTGTCATACGATTGCGCTTTATGTAAGCCATGCCCGTTTCTACCCTCGTTTATCGAGGAATGTGCTCAGGATATGTTCGCTCAATTTCAAACCATTCTAAGTGGTTTAATATAAACCACTTAAAAACCTTTATTCGTAGAAACTACAGTCATCCGACTTTTGATTAGAATAATTAATGCTCTTAAACCATTTTTTACACACGAAGATATCGAGAAGCTAAATTCATTTTAAAAAACTATCGAAATTTTAAATTACCAACAATTATGGTGTTTTACAAAATGTTTAAATATATTTTAGGCCAAGTTATTTAAGTTAGAAAATAAACCAAATATTTTAAAGAGGAGCCTCCATTTTATGGAAAAATATCTCGTTTATATTTAACCATTTTCGACTACTTTATTATTGAAGAGGGGTATTTCGATTGAAATATTTAAAACTATTGATAATCAATCGAATTAAGTAGGATTGATTTAGGAGCCAGTTTCAACATCACTCAATTTAAGTAAATGTTTGGGATAGAGGCTAAATATTTCCATATATTCCAGACAGGTTTAATGATCCAAATTCAGGATTTATTTCTTGATTTGACAGGTTTTCGGTAATAATGGGATGGCAACTTTGGATAGAACATAATTTGCATGAGACAGAACGATCAGTGTACTGATAGTATACTAGGATCTCGCTCTAAATTACGCATGTGAAATATATAGAGTCCGACATACAAGTTTGGAATTTCTTAAGAAAATAATTTAAAATTTTCCGTTTTAAGTTGTTATATCTAATTATGAATATTGTTTGTCTAAAGTTTTAATTAAACCAGGATATAAGCATAAATATTCGAATAATAATACAAACCACAATAATCCATAATATTTCTGAGTTGTGTGTCCTTCGATTTATTCCATGTAAAGCAAACATTATAATTGTACATGTGTAAACTTATTGTTGATAACTATTTTAAAATAATTAGTAACTATATTTAATATTTATTAATGAATATATTAAATAAAAAATTATTATTTTCAAATAAATGAAGGTCACAAAACTTTTCTATCAAACAAAATAAACTGCCGTATGTAATTTTGACATTTCATATTTCGAATTTTCGATATCGGTAAAACATATTGTTGTCGATAATACAGCCATTTCACAGAGGTGTAGAACCTGGCTAGCTCTATCGGAGTTATTACAAAGCTAAATACAAAATAAAAACGATTCGACGGTTAAATTTACTTAAAAAAAATTTGATTAAAGACATAAATCATTTGTTGTTATTCTATTGCAGTGGTATGGAGCTCTGTAGTTGATGGTAAAGATCATGTATCGATTAACACCGCTCGATTATATTTATTCCGTTGTGATGGTACACACTATAACTGGACACTGGCCGATGCCTACAAAATTCCTCATAAACTAGATCGATCAATGCCAACAGTTCTATATGTACATGATCATCAAGAATCGTTAGTCGCCGAATCTGTTGAAGTTATGATAACAGCATATCATATCCACGATGAATATAACGTTTTAGTTTTAGATTGGGAACAATTAGCCGCAGGTAAAGGTTATGAAGCCGCCATTAATACACACCGGGTAAGTCAATTCAAGAAATTGTGATGCTTACAAAAATTTCTAAAATGTTTATTTAAATTTTATAGATTGCACCATATCTAGCACAATCTATGATCGATATGTTTGACACCGAATTACTTTCTATCAATCAATTACATTTGGTCGGTTATGGTATGGGGGCACATATTTGTGGGCATGCTGCCCATATGGTACGCACAAATAGCGATAACTTGAAACGTATCAAGCGAATCACAGCTTTAGATCCAGCATTCTATCCATTTTATCCACCACTAGTCAGACACCTTGACCACAATGATGCCGTATTCATTGATGTAATTCACACAGATGCATGGATTTCAGGAGTACCAATCAGTACAGGAACTGTCGATTTTTGGCCAAACGAAGGTAAAGCTGTTCAACCAGGATGTCCAAGCAGTCTTTTGTCACCATTAGATGGAAATTCATGTAATCATCGACGAGCATGGCGTTATTGGGCTGAAAGTGTTGCAGCTGGAACAGAGGGTTCTAAATTGATTTTCCAAGCTATAAAATGCAGTTCTTGGCTTACATACTCACTGAACTCATGTTATGAGAGTAACGCATATGCAAATATGGGTCTTGGTGTTGCCTATGGAATTCGTGGAAATTACTTCTTACAAACCAATGCTCGTTCGCGATTCTCCAAGGGAGTACAAGGAACAATCTATGATAAACAATTCTAGGGCTTATGTTTTAGAAGAGGAAACCATTTAATTTATTTTAATATTTATGTATTTATAAAATATTTAAAAAAAAAAACAAATCTAGATAATATAATTCGTACAAAAAAACGTATCTTTTCTTTAGCACATAATCGTGGTATCGATTTTAACGGATATATTATTGTTGCGAAAATAAAACGATATATCCCCCCTGTATGTCGAAATAACAAACAACTGCTTGATCGACAGTAAAATCAAAATTTTATTTACATTTTTTCTAAATTAAATATTTATTAGACACAATAATCATTCTTCATTATCTGCAGGAATTCCTAACTCTTCATTGGTCCACAATGTTGGATCAGGATAATCAAATTCACCCTAAAATTATAATAAATTTGTAATCATGAACATAATGATTTGTCAGCTCAAACTATTTAATTAATATTACAATTATGTGTCCATAATCATGCCAACAATGCCATAAAATCCACCAGAACATAACACCACCAACTATATCGGCATACAGATTAATTCTTGGTCGGATTGTGGCCGAAACTCGATATGACCAGCTACAAAAAAAAATAAAAAATCTTACATAACATAACCTCAAACTAATTCACAACCGAACAACTTACAAAGATCCATGTCTCACCGTTTGTAAACCATTGGATGCTAATTGATTTTTAAGTGCGGGTGCTCGACTTAGCATCCGATACATCATTAATCCTCGTGAGGATAACATTTTTTTAAAATTTAATATAGAAAAATAATAAATATTTCACTTTTGTCTACGAATTGATTGAGTTGAAAAAAGTCAAAAAACTTTGACATAAAGTTAGGCACTGAACTGTTAAAAATATTTTATTTGTTAGTTTTAGTGACATCTATGTTTGAATAGTTGAAACATAAATACAGTACCTTTTCGCTTTTTACCGTCTTGCTGTTGAGCAACAAAATAAAAATCTTAAGCGTGGTATACCACGCTTTAGATTCCGTACGTCTTCTGCTAAAGCCAGTGTAAATATCGACAAGCTAAAGTTGTACAAGAATTGGATTTTGACGGATCAGTATGAAAGATGGTTGATAACATTCGCGCAATATCATGTGTATGATATATGGCCCCAAAAGCGACACTTATCGAGTGCTCTACAACCACGAGATCAAGATTTTGTGGCTAGCACATTCTTTCCTCATAAAAATATCCACTTGGAAACATGGACACACTCTCGTAAGACAAATTGTCCATGTGTTAACTTCTAAAAGAAAATTTCTGGTTATCCAAGATGTGAGATCTTATCGGTCGGCTGCCAAATTTGTAGGCAGTGACCATTTAATAGTCACTGCAAAGCTAAGATGGAGGTTTTATACAATAGGATAACAGGAAAACGAAACTAGTGTTTCAACTGTAAAGATATAATAAACGATGATGAGAAAGCACATTATCAGAATCTTGTTAAAAGTAGCATTATGGAAACCAACCCTCGTTCTGATGATATGAACGCTCTTGGGAAAATTGATATGAAATTGAAAAGCGTGAATGGTGGAAGCCTGAAGCCTTAACAGTACAATAACTCAGCAATGAGCACAGTTCTCGTAACTTCTATAAAGGAGTCACCGGACTGTACCATACCTTCAGACCTACGTCTATCGCCATTCGGGACCATGATGGAGATCTCCTTGTTTAAATCGATGTAGTGCTCGATACTTGAAAGGACAAAGGAGCATTTCTCTGATTTACTTAATGTTCAACAAGATTTGTTCAACAGTCTTTATTCAACAACTTTCAAATATTTGTGTATTTGAAAGTTGTTGAATAAAGACTGCGGGGATGTAGTTAGATTACTCATCTTACGAGGAATTCATACTGTCCATGCAGAGACTAAAAATAAACCATTCCTCTAGGGTTGATTGCATTAACTCCGAGCTCTTAATATTCGGAGCGGACACTTTGTGGAACTATCTTTACGACCTTATTCGATTAGTAAGCCAAACCGAAGTTATGCCTGATAAATGGAAAGTGGCCGCGCTATGCCCTAACTTTTAAAAAGGAGATCGCTCAAAATGCGAAAACTATCGCGGCATATATATCCTTTACAAAGCATAGAAATTACTGTCTTACATAATATTGGAGAGAATCACTGATCAAGTTTTTTCGCTGGGAATGATTCTTTCTAAATAAATGTGGTGTTCTTGGATTTACAACGAGCCTATGACCCAATCTTGACAACATCTTGTACCTTCAGTCCAACCAGGTTTTGACATATGTAGATAATAATATCTGTGTAATTTGACTGAATACGAACGGTGAAAAATAACTACTGGATCTGTACGATTCTCAGTTTCCGTTGGTCTCAAAATCAATGAGTCCAAAACAAAATATATGATCACTGATTTTAGAGGCCAAGACGCAATGAATTTTAGTAGTATGGTGACCACACATTTGTAGAAGTAACAAGTTTCGGTACTTCGGGTTTGGGCCCATTATCACTCATGATAACTGGGTGGGAGCGTCTTAAAGCACGTATTGTCACTGGTAACCGTGTTTTGTATGCCTTACGTCCTAGTTGCACAAGGTGTTGATCAGACCCGTGGTCATGTATAAGTGTGAGAGTTGGATACTGACAGATGAGTATGAAAGATGGTTAGTGAAATTCGAGATAATAATCATGCGCATGATATATGGACCCGAACGTGACGATGACGACACTTACCGAGTTTTATTCAATCACGAGATCAGGAATTTAATGAACATTTCTCTTTTCGTTCATGAAATAAAAGAAAGCGAGTACGCTGGCTCGATCACCTTCTGTGAGCTGATCGTAAACGGATGCTGCAGCGATCTCTGAGAGGATAGCCGCCATTTGGTCGAAGCAGAGGACGCACTTCTCGACGGTACTCTTTTCAGTAGAGAACGACAACAGATTGTCTAGAACAATACGAAGAACAAGATCTTGATCAAATCCGATTGAGCCAGAATGTTGATTTGGGCGAGCCAGAATGTTGACTGTTTTATTATTTTACACTTCATTTGTAAATTCTGCGCGACCCGTTGCACCTTCGTATTAATCTTTTATTGCTGGATTTAATAAAAATGTGGTACTCCCGTTCTATTTGTGGCTATGCTGTTATTCAAAAGATGTTTCTAAGAAAGACATCGTGAAAAATTTAAACCACAAAAACTTGATATTAAAATTTTATTAGTTTTTAAATAATTTTCATATGCTTAGTGCAAAATAGTTAAAATATTTAATTAACACTTGGACTTGATGGTATATATGTGATTGGTTCAATACTCTTTTCTTTATTATGAAGTTGTGTATACGCTTGATCTTTGTTGTAGCCTAAATTAACTTTTTCGTTAAATACACCGACCAAACTCTGTTGCAATTGATAGCGACGAGCTTCACGCAATGATTTCGTACGGCGAATTGTTTTGGCTAACATAAATGCACAAATAACACCAAGTAGTTGAACAAATGCAACAGCTAATGCACCGGTGGCAATCAATACAGTACTTTGTGATATAATAAAATTTAATTTAATAAAGCAACCCTCATTAAAAGGTAGTGTACAATTTTTCTCTCCCTCAATTAACGGTGGACTGAATTCGGCACAACATGATTCTGGTATACGAATTTTATCAAAATCCATATCATCCTCGGTACGGTCGACTAAATTATTCCAATCTTGATAACCAATCACACCACAACATTGGAGCTGTTCTTGTACGAAATCGACCGAATTTTGTACGTTCGAGTATCGATTGTAGTTAATAATTGATTCCATCATTGTGTGTTCTAACATTCCTTCAACTTGCGGTTGTAGTGCAAACGCTGAAATGGCTGCGGCTATTTCGAGAATGAAAATGATACCTAAAAATACGCCATACTGGAATACCAATAAAAAATAAGTTTTTTTTTTAAACAAAATTCATTCAACACAATTCAATAGCCTTACAATATTTATCATAGCAGTACTTTCTTTAACAGCACCAACACATCCATAAATAGCTACAATTAATAGAATAATACCAGTGGCTACTACGAGCGCTGGTGGTGATAGGAAATGATCATCTATGTAAATTTCTAGTGTTCCGAATATTGATTGAATTGTTGTCCCAATTGAAATTAATAAGATTGCCGCCACCTATAAATATGTCAAACAATAAATTGCTGTACTATATAATTACAAAATTATTAAATAAATTCTTATCTATACGACATCCTCGTTAAATTCTTATCAGTAAATTTTTATAATTAAAATTAATATAATTAAATTTTAGGTTTAACAGTTATTTTTCGAATTCTTTACAAATCGATTTTCGGAAGTGACTAATTGTGAAATATTTGTATGTCATATTTTTTGGGGTTGTGGAACCCCAAAACTTTGCTATATAAATATTTGTATATCTTAACTTTAATATCCATTGTCTGATATTAGTATGAGGTAAAAAAGTTTTAGATAATTAAAAATCGTTTTATAATCACTAGATCGATCCTAAAATAAAATAGGCTTAGTAAGTTTTCAAACCCAGAAATACAAAATGTATGTTTCTTGACTATCTACTATAGGAGCAATAATTATCAAGAAACTTTTATGATATCATTTGATTTACTTGAATATTCCATTAGTCGTACTATACCATATGTTTTATCTCGATACATTTTGTAATCAATTTACAAAATGAAAAACTCTTATCATTTCATTGTTTCAAATAAATTAACGTCTAATATATATATAAATATATATTCATGATAACAGGTTGAATAAATATTATATGAAATAAGGTAAAATCGTTTGCAAATAGTTTTTAAAATATACTCACTATAGTTATAGATTTCTATAGTTTTTAAAATATACTCACCATGAACATGAAATTGATCAAAAATAGCATATACTTAACACACCGCATCCCGGCATTTAAGTTCGTTTTACTCGATGATGATGACTGCATATTTAACACTTCACTTTGTATAATCCGTTTTGTTCGTTCTAAATTATTTGGATCAGTTTATTCACAAAACTATTCACTTATTTATTAGTTCGTTTTTAAAATTTATAACACAGGCACTTTACAACTTGCCAAACGTTGTCTATACCAGACTAGAAATTAAAAATATAGAAAAGCTCGATAAAATGTTGTTATCAGTTTATTGTTAATTCGATAAGATTGTGTGAATTTTTATTATCATTTTTTTTATTGCAAACTGAAGAACACAAAAAAAAATTGTACAAGAAAAATAAAATTAAAAACAAAACAAACAGACTGAACCAAGATAAGCAACACAACACATTTACATTACGCTAAAGCACTTAAATTATTGTTCATATATTCCAACTGTGAAAATGATTGGAAACGAGAAAATTTATTAAGTTTTGTGTTATTGTATATTTTCCATTGTTGAAATATTAATTATTTAGCTATTAAATAAGCACCTGTGGTCTCGGGGGTATTCACATGACATGTCAAATATGTGAAGACGGGCATGTTTGCTGTGTAAAATTGTAACATTTGGAGAGGTGTCATAGACGTCAAGATCCGTCATCTTTAGGGTTAGCCTTAACCACTATTTAGCAGTAAACTAAAATGTCTTTCCACCCCTCAAGTTATGTCACCTCTCATCCAAAGTGCAAAATATTCTATCAGATTTGCCTCTTTTGCAAAACTAAAAGTATAAGAACAATTGCTCGGTTTCTGATCTTAACATTGCACTAGCCATAAGTGTATTGTCAATGACTAATTCACAATTAAAGTAATAGATTTTTATGATTTTTAGAAACAAAGAGCATTTTGATAAACTCTTACATGATAACTTCTTTCTCGTTTATGTCTTAATTATGCCATAGCTTTGAACTAGCACTAAAGTCATTAGTCATGATAGTTGGAAGGTTTTTCGGGATTTTTCCGTTCAGATAAGAATTATAAAGCAAAGTAATACTCGATGAATGAAATTTTTTACAAAAATCAACCGAGAAAACCAATTTATTTCAACGGTACGGACCAACAGTGGCGTGTAAAAATCATTCATTATTATTATACATTTCAAGGTTACAAAGCACATATGTCCTGTAGACTAATAGGCAATACTAACTCAAACTAATTGGAAACCACCTCTACCGACTTACAACAACAATAATTTTACTAAGTCGTACATCACGAGAATATACTAAAATGTCGTGTAACTTAAATTAAGGTCATGACGTCGTTTTATATTCAAAGGCGGCTAAAATTCCATTGGACATATTATATTAAACTAATTGAAATAAAGCACAGCGCAATAAGCACACAGAATCTAAAATAAAAATCGTTGGCGTGCGAAATTTCTGCAAAATTTATGCAAATCTGTAATTTTATTCGCCTCCAACTACATTACCCATTCCTGGTTACATAAACGACATAACAATAAGTTTTTGATGTGCATCCAACTATTTGCCATAGTTACCGGTAACCGACCGTGAATTATTGAGTTAACATATGTTAGTTAATATTACGTTGTATATATGTAGGAGAATCGATCGACCTATACATTTAACAAATCATGATGTGTTGTCTGTGAGTATTAATTAACGACTTGGGTGGAAAAACATAAAGTATTAGTCGATCGATATACAGTAGTGTGTAATGAATTCCGAACAGTTAAAAGTTTTAGAAACTTTTTAAAGTTTACCTTATCGTTCGACTATCGAGCAAGTATGATATTTAAAATTAACAGTGACAGGTTTAGAATGCACCCAATTGGAAAACCTGGATGGCCCAAATACCCCAAAATTAACACAGAAATTAGTCCCAAGGAGACTAGAACAAATTCAAAATGCACTACTATCTTAACCTTCCGGAAGACTTTGATATCTTCACAATTAGTAAAATTGTTGAAATTTTTACTCATCGCATGATTGTTACATAAACTTTTTCTAAGCTTCTATTATTTAACAAAAAGCATCTAACCTACGTTGGTTCTATTTCAAATCTGCTGGATCCAACTTTAAGTCACATGTAAACATTTTTAATTTAAACCAATTTCTCTTTGAATAATTAAAATGCTGACTTTAAAAGTGAAAAGCAGCGAGGAGAGGCTTTATTATTTAAAATTGATTGATTGAATGATTGATTATAATGTTAGGCCAAGGACAAACCAGAAACTCCCGGAATGCTAAGCACCACCTTACACCCGTGTTTCATATAACAAAACCGAAAGATTGGATAAAAATGCTAGTTATGACCGGCTCATAACCCGGTTACTAACACCTAAGCAATCGATTGCATTCTGCAATCTTTTATCTGCATATATTAATGGACTTATTTCTTCAAGCCGTAGGCTATGCCATGATATCCTATTGTTGTTAAAAATTATTAAATGGTTAATTATAATATACCTAATAATATAATAATATAATAATATAATAATATAATAATATAATAATATAATAATATAATAATATAATAATATAATAATATAATAATATAATAATATAATAATATAATAATATAATAATATAATAATATAATAATATAATAATATAATAATATAATAATATAATAATATAATAATATAATAATATAATAATATAATAATATAATAATATAATAATATAATAATATAATAATATAATAATATAATAATATAATAATATAATAATATAATAATATAATAATATAATAATATAATAATATAATAATATAATAATATAATAATATAATAATATAATAATATAATAATATAATAATATAATAATATAATAATATAATAATATAATAATATAATAATATAATAATATAATAATATAATAATATAATAATATAATAATATAATAATATAATAATATAATAATATAATAATATAATAATATAATAATATAATAATATAATAATATAATAATATAATAATATAATAATATAATAATATAATAATATAATAATATAATAATATAATAATATAATAATATAATAATATAATAATATAATAATATAATAATATAATAATATAATAATATAATAATATAATAATATAATAATATAATAATATAATAATATAATAATATAATAATATAATAATATAATAATATAATAATATAATAATATAATAATATAATAATATAATAATATAATAATATAATAATATAATAATATAATAATATAATAATATAATAATATAATAATATAATAATATAATAATATAATAATATAATAATATAATAATATAATAATATAATAATATAATAATATAATAATATAATAATATAATAATATAATAATATAATAATATAATAATATAATAATATAATAATATAATAATATAATAATATAATAATATAATAATATAATAATATAATAATATAATAATATAATAATATAATAATATAATAATATAATAATATAATAATATAATAATATAATAATATAATAATATAATAATATAATAATATAATAATATAATAATATAATAATATAATAATATAATAATATAATAATATAATAATATAATAATATAATAATATAATAATATAATAATATAATAATATAATAATATAATAATATAATAATATAATAATATAATAATATAATAATATAATAATATAATAATATAATAATATAATAATATAATAATATAATAATATAATAATATAATAATATAATAATATAATAATATAATAATATAATAATATAATAATATAATAATATAATAATATAATAATATAATAATATAATAATATAATAATATAATAATATAATAATATAATAATATAATAATATAATAATATAATAATATAATAATATAATAATATAATAATATAATAATATAATAATATAATAATATAATAATATAATAATATAATAATATAATAATATAATAATATAATAATATAATAATATAATAATATAATAATATAATAATATAATAATATAATAATATAATAATATAATAATATAATAATATAATAATATAATAATATAATAATATAATAATATAATAATATAATAATATAATAATATAATAATATAATAATATAATAATATAATAATATAATAATATAATAATATAATAATATTATAATATTATAATATAATAATATAATAATATAATAATATAATAATATAATAATATAATAATATAATAATATAATAATATAATAATATAATAATATAATAATATAATAATATAATAATATAATAATATGATAATATAATAATATAATAATATAATAATATAATAATATAATAATATAATAATATAATAATATAATAATATAATAATATAATAATATAATAATATAATAATATAATAATATAATAATATAATAATATAATAATATAATAATATAATAATATAATAATATAATAATATAATAATATAATAATATAATAATATAATAATATAATAATATAATAATATAATAATATAATAATATAATAATATAATAATATAATAATATAATAATATAATAATATAATAATATAATAATATAATAATATAATAATATAATAATATAATAATATAATAATATAATAATATAATAATATAATAATATAATAATATAATAATATAATAATATAATAATATAATAATATAATAATATAATAATATAATAATATAATAATATAATAATATAATAATATAATAATATAATAATATAATAATATAATAATATAATAATATAATAATATAATAATATAATAATATAATAATATAATAATATAATAATATAATAATATAATAATATAATAATATAATAATATAATAATATAATAATATAATAATATAATAATATAATAATATAATAATATAATAATATAATAATATAATAATATAATAATATAATAATATAATAATATAATAATATAATAATATAATAATATAATAATATAATAATATAATAATATAATAATATAATAATATAATAATATAATAATATAATAATATAATAATATAATAATATAATAATATAATAATATAATAATATAATAATATAATAATATAATAATATAATAATCTTAAGTAAATGCTGCTAACGACTTTATCCTTAAATCTTTTTTTTAAATTCCAATTTCATCCTAAAACCAGTCAAATGAACGACCGCAGATACATATGTGCTTATCTGCTGTAAAAAATGTATGGCTCCACCCTTATTGACGTAAGGGTCGTAGTAGCGTTCACTGTTTGCACCAATCGAAATCATCGAGTTTCCTACGCGAAGTGAAAATTTCCTACTAGAGTTTTTAGAGGAACAATGGGTAAAATAGATCAAATACCAGTTCAAATAACAACCTCACTTGCACGCAGTGCTCTCTGCTTTAACTAACGAGGCTTTGGCGATCGAGATACGGCGAGATACCCGACTACCGAAAACCTATTAAATGAAGTTCTCATATCTACGACGCTCTATCAACTAATACTGGTAACGGTAAGTAGATGTATTATTATCAGTGAATTAATGCCGATTTCTTTGCTTTTAAGTTTTTTTAAATTATTCGATAAATTGCTACTTTAAAGACTCAAACAAATTAAATAACGAAGAGATCTTATTCCTTCCCACCAATTCGGTTTCAGAGAAAAACATTCTACAATAGAACAAGTCCACAGAATCATAGACATAATTGAAGATGTGCTGGAAAGCAAATAAATATGTTCAAGTAACTTCTTGGATGTAGCACAAGGCATCGATAAAGTATGGCACAGAGGACTAGAATATAAACTGCTAGATCTACCAAAACAGTTTTATCAGACCGACATTTTAGGGTAAAATATGAAGATGAATACCCTTCATTGACGAAGATAACAGCAGGAGTACCACACGGTATAGTGTCTTAGGGGTAATTTTTTATATCCTGTATGCAAGATATTTGCCAAAGTCAAATATGCCAAGTCATATAGCAACATATTTAGCTGATGACACTTCAATATTAGCAATTGGTAACAATGTAGATAAAATAACTAGCAAAGCAATTCATATTAACTTCACCAACCAAAATGTTTACTAGATACCAGTAGTAACAAAGTTCAATGCTTAGTGAATAAAGCCAAATATCTAGACATGTCACTTGACGATAAGTCTAAGTGGAAACAGCTTACAGCATAAAAAAAAGAAAAAGAAGAGCTTAACATCAAATATAGAAAAATAACCTGGCTAAAAGGTAGAAATTCAGAAACTATCACTACATAATCAACCGCTGCTATATAGACAATTCTAAAACTAATATGGGCCTAAGGTATTCATCTTTGAGGATGCACCTACCTAAAAGACCAATGTAATAGTAATACAACCATTTCAAAACAAAGTTTTACGTGGTATTGTAAATGCCCCATGGTACGTAAGAAATGACCACCTCCATCGGGACTTTAAAATGGAATACGGTAACGAAGAAATCAGGAAGCAGATTCGCGGTATGATGCACAAAAAAAAGTAGTAGTAGACATCAGATATTATAGACCGATTACTAGCTAAATTTAATTCAGTTGTAATAAAACTAAATAAAAAAAAATAAAAATAAATAAATAACATTTTCTAAACTGGACATTCTTTTTCCAAAGGTATAGTAACGCAAATAGTTCAAGAATTGTCAAAAGCGATTCATTTGATTATCGAGTATTATGGTAATACAAGTTTATTTTTTGATGACGAAGGCAAGTAGTAAACTATTTCTAGTCAATTGCGGCGATAAGCATATAATAAGGGATATACTAAGATGAGCAAGAGTTGAATTTGCCGCCATTTGTGCTGTAAATTGTTGGCAACCCTGAAAAAAAAACAATTTGATAGTTGAGAGTTTAGGGTTAGTAAAAATGGAGGGATACACGATACAGCAACGTGTTTTTATTATTGAAAAATATCTCAAAAATAATGAAAGTTTGGCGGCCACAGTTCGAAAATTCCATACATAATATGGTCGGAACTTCGTCAACTGTGAAGAGATTAATTGAAAAATTCAGGGAGACTGAATCAGTTGGAGACGCAAAAGACACTTGACGTTTTGAAACGTTCAAATGACAATATCAGTGTGTAAATGTTGGTGAAAATGAAAGATCTGTGTCTATATGCTTACAAAATTCAATTATCTCAACAATGGAAGCCTAATGACCATGCACAGCGAAGAAAGTTCATTGAATGGATTATTAAACATCAACAAGTGGATGCTGATTTTTCGAGCCAAATCATCTTAAGCGATGAAGCACATTTTTACATTGTTGGCTTTGACAATCGTTAAAATTACCGTGTTTAAGGTTCGAAAAACCTTCATGTGATTGTCGAAAAATAAATGCATCTACAACGTGTCACTATTTGGTGCTGATTTTGGGCTGGAGGCATCTTTGGACCATACTTTTTAAAAATTAGGCTGGTCAAGCAGTGACTGTTCCTGGTGCTCATGGATATCGTGACATGATAACATAGTTCTTTCTGCCGGAATTGGATGATATTGATGTGTCCAATAAGTGGTTTTAACAAGACGGTGCCACATCCATACAGCCCGTAAAACAATTTAATTACTACACGAGACACTCCGTGGTCGTGTACAATCTCGTTTCGGTGACCAGAATTGGCCTCTAGATCGTGTGATTTGACACCATTAGATTTCTTTTTATGGGGTTTTTTGAAGTCAAAGGTCTATGTCATCAAGCCCACAACCACCCGTGCATTAAAGGATGAAATTAAACGCCGCATCATCGAAATTCGGCCACATTTATGCAGAATGGTCATGAAAAATTTCGACAAAAGGGTCTGTATGTGCCAGCAAAGCCGTGGAGGCTATTTGCCCGATGTGTTATTCCATAAATAACTCTATCCTATGGATTTTATGATTCAATAAAAAAAATAACAATCTAAAGAATAAACAAAGTGTTTTCTATTTAATTTAAATATTGCGTTAATTTTGGGACACCCATCTAGTGTAGAAACAAGTGGTATCGATAAAAACATGAAAAAATAAAAATAAAAATGTGTAGTCCCTTTTGTTTTTTGTTAGTTCTATTTCGGTAAATTTCCTCAAAACTCGTAAATTTAAAAAAAAAATACCAGTATATGCTGCATAATAAAAAAGATTCAAGATTGTAAATCATGCTGATATTGAAATGGTCCAATGCAATAAACAGCATAGCATAGAACATTATCTTTGATTTTGAAAACCTATATTTAAAGTATTTTTGCTGGATCTTTCGGTTGATGCCGGGTATCATCGTAAAGTATTTTACGCTGGATCTTTCGGATGATGCCGGGCTCACCATATATCCATTTTTACATATACTTGGAACGATAGGACAGGATAGTTATATATTATTGAGATCGACCCTCCTAGACCAACGATCAATTTGTTTCTGTCTTAATTTACTTAGTTAAATCTATGACTTCGTCCCATTGGCGTTACACAGTGTCTGGTAAGTTAATGTTGCACTACATCGTTGTTTTAAATTAAAATTAGCAAGCCGCTGTGTGTCTTAACAACTAAATAAGCAAGGTTTAGTGTGGTTTGGTTCTTTTCAGTCTGCGTGCTATATTGGTGTCGTTTAGACTTTAGATCATTAGTGGTACACAGCTATATTCTGTTTAATTCAGGAGTTTGGTAAGAGATTTTTAACTTATGCTTTGATTCATTCCAAACTACGTCAAAGGCTTGCACAACGCCTTAAAATATCATTGACCAGAGTTTTTGTGCCTTAAGTCCTTTCTAAATTATATGGATTATTCTGAGTATTGTTTTGTACTATTCAGTGTAGGAAAGAAACAAATAAATCTATAACGGGATTCCGACAACAATATATAGGGTGGGCCATTTAAAAGTTTAAATTTAAAAATGCAATAAAACAAAAACGGTTTGAAATTTTACCAAATTTATTTTTTTGTTGTGAAGTACAATTGTTCCGGTTAGAGATGGAATATTATTTCATTCATATGGCTGCCGCGGCTGGCCTCTCAGTACCCCATTCGATCGGCCCTTCGAGCACTTTTTCGAGTATATGGAGTCGTATCTCGACGATGGCATCACGAATGTTGGCCTTCAAATGCTCAATTGAAATGCGCCTCACAGAAAATAGTCCAATGGTGTTAAATCGCAGCTTCTTTCAAGCCAATTGACATCACCATTTCGGCCAATTGAACGGCCATCAAACGTTTGACGCAATAAATCGATTGTGGCATGAGATGTGTGGTAAGTTGCACCATCCTGTTGAAACCAAACATCGTTCACATCAATACCATGAAGAGCGGGCGCAAAAAAATCGGTTATCAACCGTAGTGGTTGTCCTAAGTTTTAAAGAAATAAGGGCCAATGATACCTCCGCTCCACAAACCGCACCAAACAGTCACTCGTAATTGGTGCATTGGCTTCTGTAAGACCACGTGTAAGTTTTATTAGCCCCCAATACGGCAGTTTGCTTATTAACGTACCTACCAAGATGAAAATTAGCTTCAAAAAGTGCTCGAAATTTGATCCGATTGAATGGGGTACTGTGAGGCCAGCCGTGGCAGCCATATGAATGAAATAATATTCCATCTCTAACCGGAATAATTGTACTTCACAACAAAAAAATAAATTAACTAAATAATTTTAAATGGCCCACCCGTTACAACTTTCAAAATGTTAAAAAATAGAATTAGGGCAAAAAAAACAGATGCAACTAAATAAATGCATAATCAAGAGGAGAAAAATCATTGCTCAATACAAAATGTACACGTCATTTGTTTTTGTTTCGTCTAATGGTTTTGTTTCAGCAAGCCTAAAACGATTAGACAGAGATGAATATATATGAACCTTAAACAACATGATGCAAATGTTTGTAAAATTTAAATTATTAGATCCAATTTTCATTAATAATTAAACAAATTTATGATAAGATTATTAAAATTAATTAAAATTTCGTCTTTTTGGTACCGAATTATTGGACAATCTTGTGAAATTAGCCAATTTTAATAGACTTAAAATTAAAATGAAAATACTTGGTTTTATGATTTCACTGGCTTACCTGGACCCTGGCATAAACAACGTCAAACAAAATGTAATAATAATATAAATAAATAAATAAATAAAATTGTCTTTTTTTCACAAGCGCAAAACAACACAACGAAAACACAACCTTTACTTACGAAGGTTAAATTAACTCTCCGAAACTCTGTGGTAAGCAAGTGTAGCGGGTGTTTTTTTTAAGCTGGAACTTTCAAATATCTCGGAAAATAAGCCTTCTACGAACAAAATGTCCAAGATGAAAATTAAATCATATCGTGGGTGAAATACATTAGTGCTAAAATTGGTTCCCCTCCCCTCCTTGTAGGTGGGGCCGAGGTAACTTTGAAATTAATATAGGAACCCATATTTTTTATTGCATATTTAGATTCTCCGGCTAAAAATAAGTACCTAGGTTAATTAACTTTGGCGGAAATCGGCTAACCGGAAGTGGCAGAATTTTTTTTTTAATACAACATTTTTGCACTTGACAGTTTTCTCATGATCGCTGTACTTTTTGAAATATTTACAAAACTCGAAAAACTTCCTATGGAAGCAGCCACTTACAACTTACGTACTAATTTTTAGCCTGCAATAAAAAATGTGGGCTCCTATTTTAGTTTCAAAGTTACCCCCACCCCACCTACAAGGAGGGAAGGGGGGGGTTACATATTTTAGCACTAATGTATTTTTCCCACGACTTGATTAAATTTTGCTCTTGGACATTTTGTTCGTAGATGGCTTATTTTCCAAAATATTTGAAAGTTTCAGCTTAAAAAAAACACCCGGTACCTATTAACCATCTGTGGGCACAAGAATTATCATTTCCAGAGTCGACGAAGAAATTAACGAGATTTGAAATTTGTTAGTCCTGGCAAATTTGATTTCCAGATTTTAAACATTTGACAAACCTCCATCTCAAGGAGGAGACCTTCATGATACCGAGCGCAATAACTTGAGTTTCACCAGGGCGATAGTTCAATTTGCTGCCCTTTTTTGGCTCAAGATGTCCTTTAGCAGTTTTGCAGATGGAAAATTTTCTTTCTGAAAATGCAGAAGACATAGATAAGTGAAACAAACGTGATAGTGTCTTTTGTTAGTGTTAATGTTTGCAAGGACTTTAGTGACTACTCTAAGCTTGAAACTAATGCAGTGCATCAACGAGCTAGCTAGAGAGAAAATCGTGAGTGTTAAGTTAGAATCAGTTGAATTAGAGTTTTCAACAAATTTTTCGGGCGAGAATATTAGGTTTTTCTTGGGCGTTAGAAAGTATATTGTCCCTAACTTTCAAAGGTGGTATAGATGATTTCTATTCACTATTCAAGAAGTTTTTCTTGACTTTACTAGCAAATGACTAAAATTTCTAATCGCTATAGCCCCGGTTTAAAACTTGTCGTAACTCTTCGCTAACATTCTTTTCGTGATTATCTTAAACTTGCGACACTGTAAGCGTTACCAGGTTTATAGCCGCCTTAAAATCAGCTAAACTAACAGATGGTGAGTTTTTTACATACTTGCGATAAGAGGCTTCTTTATTGGCAGTTGCTCTTCTTCAGTCGTCATTGTACCAAGGATTGCGTAATTCTTTTGACTTAGAGAGACTGGAAGAGATGATCTTCTATTTCGGTGACAAAGACAATCGAAACCAGAAGGACTGCACTGTCAGTTTTAACGAAGATAAGGCACGAGTCCCATTTGAACTCTTAAAAGAATTTGTTCATAGCATTTGTATAGTATCAAAATCGACGTTTGGGAGAAATGTTTTCTTAAGGGTAATGACATAGATGTTGTATTTCTACGCATGAGATGGCAAAAACAGATCCAGTAGATGACCTGTATCGTTGACTTAATTTGGTATCCTCGTAAGCTAATCTATGAGCTGTGTTAGTTGGGTTAAAGCTGCAAACATTTCAGTCGCCTCAACAGCTGTTACACCAGCTTTTAGAATAATGAAGGTATTTGTCATTGTGGATAGTGAAATCACTTGTAATAGCGATTTTAACAGTTAGTAATTTCTAATCTCAATGGAATCTGACAGAGTATCAAATCCATACAGAGCAGGGCTATTTGGAATATTTAACCTTCTATAAAGACTACAAAGAAAGAGGGTGAGTTTCGAGACATGGATTTCAGCCCATAAAAAGCTGAGCACTTTGGTCTACAAAACTGGGAAAGGAAAAAGGTATATAGTTGTGGATATAAATAGCTACATAGTATGCTGTTCAGGCGACAAAAATAATTTGCAATACATTTTGTTTAAATGCGTAGAAGTCTATCTATCACAAATATACTGAATTATTGGTAAGAATTAATTATCTTGAGGGTAGATGGAGCCAGGAACAATCCTTAACTGATCAAATTAACATCCTACACATAAGCATTGAAATTTATCTACTGTTCTCCTCTTTGTAAGCTAGATGTGAAAAAATAAAGATTAGAATTGTAGGTCATTGACCATTGTGTAACTACTTTTCGTTTATGAGTCTGGTCACTGATTTTTGTTATAAGTAAACCGTTTCTGATTTACTTCAAACCATAAGTTACATACAATTTGGTAGCCCTAGCTGAAGGGGACACCATTTGGTTGGTTTGTTTCTAACCTAACTGTTGACATGGCACTGACCAGCAATAGCCATTACAAAACTATTTATAACTATACTTGAAGAGTAATTATCTTAATACTTACTATTTGTATACCACTCCTTGAGTAAAAGAAAGTAATGTTCGTTCCATGTGTCACTCATCCTGGTATCAAATTGTGATATTCCCGGTACTTCGTCCTTCTACTACTCACTTTTCTTATCGTTTATCCTTGTCGCATAGAGCCTTCAAATCGTCATAAGTTCAAATATCTTGAAATATCTCTGAAAAAATGTGAGTTTATGTTAGCTGGTGGTAATGCAATAAAAATATTGTGTAAAAGTTAAAGTAGAAAATAAAGTTTAAAGAGTGCATATATGACATTTGCTTTGGGTTTTCGACGCACAATACATTGTCTCTTTATATTTTTATTATGAGACGGCCATTTTACGTATACAAAACAAAACTACACGAGTCGACATCAAACTCTCATTGAGTTTAGACCCAAAATAAAGGAAATAAAAGAAAATTAAAATTGAAATAAAATTTAAAAAAAAAAAAAATTTTCTTCTTGAATTAATTTAATTAAAATACATAATAAATATAATTATAATAAACAAATAAATATAAAATAAAATTAATTTAATTTTATTGTACGAATAAAATCCATTTGCTGGAAAACTTTTCCCAAAAATATAATGGGAGCTCCCGAATATGGGGCTACCGAATTATATTGGTGTTTCGATGATCAATAATCTAAATTAAAATCTAATTTAAAATCTAAAAAATATAATCAGTTTGTGGAATACAATATAGTCAAAATAGTGAATTTTTGTGAAGTTCTCATGAGACTCATTCGTGTCTGTAAAACTGTCTTTTATTTTTGCGAATGAAAGACAGTTTTACAGACACGAATGAGTCTCATGAGCGTGTGTGGAAATTCTAAATTGAACAAAAAAAATTTTTCCTAAAAAAAATTCCATTTGTTAATTTTCCTATTATACATATTGTGTGCGAATATTTTATTTCAATTTCTGTTTTTTTTTTTTTCGTGTGTGAACATTTTTAAAAGTTAAATATTTAATTAATTAATTACAAATCCGTTCGTTCGATGTATATATAAAAAAAATTGTTTTCAAAAGCGTCACTGTTTTATTTTTTTAATCATTGTGTGTGTGTCAATTCATTATTTTGTGTATAACTAAGTTTCATAATTTTATTTTCATATTAAAAGTTTTATAAATAATAAAATAAACATTAAAATTAAAACAAAAAATATTGCATGCAATCGGATAGCATCGCAAAAACTAAACATAAACTTAAAACAAATTAAAGAAATAAGTGAAATTGAAATGGATAATTCAATAGTGCCAATCAAAAATTCAGTACCATCGACGGTATTAATTGAAGAAATTAACCAGGCAACTAATGAAATCAACAGTGAAAATATCTCCACAACAATAACAACATCGGCGATCACATCGACACCGATGAACAAACCAATATCAAGGCCAAACAAAAGAGGATTAACAAACGAAAGTTTACCGGGTGAGTTCTTCTCTTTAAAAAATCAAATAAAAAATCTGACCAACGAAAACAACACGTTAAGAGATCAATTAACAGAAGCGCTAAAATTAATCAAATCTAGCCCAATACAAAATAAAAATTCATTCGAAAAGAAAAATCAAAATTCATTTTTATCAACAAATTCTTGCGCTCCCCTAATCGAGGAAATTATCGAAATCGAAAATAACATGAGCCTTGATGATAATCTAAATTCAAATTCAAACATAAATACAGATGATTTTTTTGAAATTAAGAAAAAACTAATTAAAGCAAAAAATTCAGATCCCAAAATTAATAATAATAACGCTAAAAATAATAAAAATAATAATAAACAAAAATCTAACGATAATAATAATAATAATAATAATAAATCAATTAATAATGAGACAGAGATATCAGCAGAGACGAAAACTATTGCAAAAAAAAGTCGACGACCACCACCATTCCACGTGTACGGCCAAGAAATCAAGAGCACAGTAGAATTAGCCAAAGGCATCAAAATTAACAATTTTGAAATCAAACGTATCAATGCAAACAAGCATATCGTGAATACGGATACGATCGAAAATTACAATTCGTTAAAATCGATTTTTAACGAAGTAAAAACGAATTTTTACACGTACACGCCTAAAGACTTAAAATTAAAATCACTAATACTTCGTGGACTTACCGAAAACGAGGACTTAACGGACTTAAAGACGGACATTGAAAATAACAATGAAGAGATAAAAGTCATTAAAATTATACAAATGCGTTCGAGAAGACCGAACCAACAGAAAAAATTATTGCCATTATATATAATTCAATTTAGTCCGGACACTAAACTAAATCAAGTTTTGAACATCAAAATTATAAATTATCAGAAAATTTCATGGGAACACCTAAACAAAATTGATGAAATTATGCAATGCAAAAATTGTCAACGTTTCGGACACACAGCTACAAATTGCAACCTAAATTTTAGATGCGTAAAATGCTCAAACATGCACGCTCCAAGTAAATGTTTGATAATTGAAGAAAATAAAAAAGAAGAAATTTATTGTACAAATTGTAAACAATTCGGCCATCCCGCATCGTATAAAGGGTGCCCAATCTACAAAGCAATGCTCGCAAAATTAAAAAAACGGATTGAGAATAATAAGGCGAAAAGACAACCAGAGAAATCGACTCCAAGAATGTTTGATTCGGTGAAAGTGATGATGGAGAATGGTACATTTGCTGAAATGGTGAAGGGCGGCCCTCCAAAACAACCACATCCACAATCACAACAAAATGATACCACAATACAAAAGTTGACGTCACGAATCGACAATATGGCAAAAATAATGGAGCAGCAAAGCGAGCAAATAGCTCAATTGCTGCAAATCATTGGCTCCTTATAAATTTTCAAAATTCTTGGTAATTTTCAAAAAATTTCACACTAATCACCTCTTTTCAATTCACACAATAAAAATTCTAAATTCAAAATTATCGCGTTGAACGTCAACTCTATTGTGAGCGTCCAACGACGACTAAATCTATTACATTTTCTTAATCAGCATAATCCAGACTGTATGCTGATTAATGAGACAAAATTAAATTCAGGCCATAATATCGAATTCAAAAATTACAATATTATTCGACGCGACAGAATTAAGGACCAACAAGGTGGTGGCACAGCAATTCTAATTAAGACAGGCGTAAAATTTAAAAATATTGCATCCCATTCGATCAGTAATCGCGAGGGGATAGAAATTGCGGCAATACAATTGAAAATTCAAAATTCGTCTAAAAAAATTTATATAATTTCAATATATTGTACGGGCAATCTCAAATACATTTCGGACGAACATTTTATTGAAGAATGGAACAAAATTTTCACAACTTTAAATTTACAAAATCCAAATAATTATTATATTATAGCAGGTGATTTAAATGCACGCCATAAAAATTGGGGTAATGAGGTGAACAACTCGAGGGGAAATCGCCTAAATCGTTGGTTTGAAGAATTCGAAATGGATTATAGAACAAAATTATACAAAAGTGATAAACCGACAATGATACGTTCCGGAAACTTTTTAGACCTCGCAATCATGGACATCCGCATCAAAATTCAAAAAAATCAATATGAAGAAATTTCGACCCATCATTATGACAGTGATCATAAGGCCATTGAAATTATAGTCCACAAAATTGGAGATTTAGAAAGAGACAACACACATAATGATGAAAATGAGGAAGATGGACAACAACAACAACACATTCGATATAATTTTAATAAAATAAATTGGCAAAATTGGCAAGAGCATTTAGAAAAGGCGCATCATTCGGCAATCATGGAACAAAATCTAAATTCAAATTACGACGTCGACACCACAACTTTGGTACCAAACAATAGAAATTTAAACGAACACGAAACTACCAATTATATAAATGTTATTACCAAATTAATTTTAGATAATATACAACAAAATTCACCTAAATTAAGAAGACGCAACAATATGACATGCTATACAAATCAAACTATTGAAAATTTATACAAGCACAAATCGTTTCTCGTAACCAAGATCAAAACATTACGAAGAAATATGATGAAGGCATATTTTGGCAGAAACAACTTTCAGGCAACAACAAACAACAATCTAAATTTAACAATAATTCGCAAAATCAATGATTGGAAAGTCGAAATTAAAAGGACAGTAAAACTAATCGAAGACAACATCAAAATTCAGATACAAAATTATTGGACTAATGTAATAAAAGGCATAAAATCGGGCCCAAAAATGTGGAGCGAAATCAAAAAGTTAATAAATTCGGCAAAAAACAATTTAGATATTAAACTTTTGGAAATTGAGGAGAACGACAAAATTATTTATAACAATTTAGATATTGAATGGAGCAAAATTGATAAAAATCAAGAAAATAAATTTCAAGTGTATGATGAAAAAATTAATTTAAATATAATCGGTCATCACATCGAGGCACACACAAAATTAAACACAAATTTGGGAAATGCAGAACACGAAGACGAAATTAAAAAGATGATTGATCCATTTAAAAAAAAACACGATAACGATAAATTGGCGCATCGTACAAAAACAATATTTTCAAACCAAAATCGAGCGAACGCACCGACTACCAATCAAAATTATTTCATTACTTGCGACCATTTAAATTATATTCTAAATTGTTCGAACAATAAAAAATCATTTGGCCCTGATCTCATCCCAAATATCATCCTAAAACACCTGCCAAATTCAATAATTGTCGAAATTTGTATCATATTTAATAATCTTTTGAATAACAAATCGTTTCCAAATTGTTGGAAAGAAGCGCGTGTCTTCCCAATACCAAAAAAAGGAAAAAAATCCACAGATCCAGAAAATTACCGGCCCATTAGTTTACTATCGAATTTAGGAAAAAAATATGAAATTATACTCTTTGAAAAAATTAACGAACATGTACAAAATCAAAATTTAATCCCGGACAATCAGTTTGGTTTTAGGCAAGGGCATAGCACGGTGCATGCTATCACAAAACTTGTTTCAGATGTATGCCATCAAATGAATTTCCGGAATCCAACGGGAGCGGTAATGATCGATATTAAAAAGGCTTTCGAATCGATTTGGATCGATGGTTTACTTGCCAAATTAAAATCAATGAAATTCAGCAATGAAATTTTGGAAATATTATATGAGATGCTATACAATAGAACTTTTTCGGTAACAACGGGACGAAATCAATCAACAACAAAATTCAAAATTTACAATGGCATACAACAAGGAAGTATTACGGCTCCAATTTTATTTAATCTATATACGGCAGATTTGATCAAAAACAATATTCTAAATTCTAAAAATGTTCAGACATGCGCCTACGCAGATGATATGATCGTATATAGCTCAAACTATTTAGTGGGTGATATACAAAAAAACTTACAAACAGCATTAAATTTCATTGAAAACTATTTAGAAAAATGGCATATCAAAATTAACTCATCAAAATGTGAAACAATATTATTTCGGCGACCACTACTACACGCAAATCGTGATTTGAAACGAAATTGGCGTAAACTCACGATCAAAATTAATAACGAACCAATCCCATTAAAAGAAACAATAAAATATTTGGGCATCAATATTGACAATATGTGTTATTTGGCTAAACATACAAAAATTCAATTAGAAAAAGCAAGACGTGCGTTTATGGGGGCGAGACGCATTTTTTTTAATAAACATTTAGACAAACGTGTCAAAATTATAGCGTATAAAGCACTAATACGACCGATATTAACGTATGGATGTCCGGTTTGGTTTAATCAATCACCAAAATATATGGAGCGATATCGGATGTTTGAAAGAAAATGTCTCCGTCATTGTAATGGACTGTACAGAAAAGCGACAACGGACTACAAACATTACATCTCGAACAAAGAACAGTATCAAAATTTCGATGGAGACAGAATCGACAATTACATACTTCAACTAACGAGAGATCACATTAGACGGGCCACAATGAATACGGACAATTCACTTATATACGGACCATATTATATGGATGAACTTTTGGCACGACATCACGCAAAAAAGGGCATGAATCCGGGACCAAACATGTTCATATATTTTGATAAGCACGGCTATTTACAAGACAAGGCGAAAATTCCACTAATCTACCATATCCAGAGACGACCAAACGAGAGATGGTTAGATAATGAAAAATTTCAGAATCCAAATTCACTGATTCGATTTAATACGGTGGCAAAAGATGAGGATCCAGACGAATACAAATCGAGATGTGAACGGTATTGGTGGCTCAATACTTCGGCATAAAAAATAAAAAAAAAAAATAATAATTTCGATGACATCAAGCATTGGCGGCAAAATTTCAAAATTCATTTCTCGATGACATCACGCATTGGCGGCAAAATTTTCCTTTTCTGATGACAAACAACCATATTGGCGGCAAAATTTTAATTTTCAAAAAAAAAAAAAAAAGATATAATGATAAAATTTTCATTCTAAAATTTTTTCTTTTATAAATAATTTATACTAACAATTTAGAGTATTGTTTTTTTTTTTTTTTATTTTTAAAAAAAAAAAAAAAAAAAAAACTATGTTTTTCGAGTTAATATTGGTTTAAATTTTTTTGTAACGTTTTATTAACCAACAATTTTTATTTTTAAAACATTTCGATTTTATATAAAATAATTTTATAAGTTCATTTTCTTTTTGATGTTAAATTTTGTAAAAATAATGTAAATAATTAAAATAGAATTAAGAGATGAAAAGTATCTGAGCGCCCAAAACTAAGGGACAGTGAACTAAATAAAAATAAGTAGAATTTAAGGATGTAATTCCAGCGTCCGAATATTAATTTTAAGAATAATTTATGTACAAAAATGTTACCAAAATAAATGGAATATCATATTTAAAAAACAAAACTACACAATTTTCTCCCTAATAATTTTTCGCAACAATTTATTTAATTGACTTGTCATAAAAAGCTTAGTACATATACAACATTCGAACATTATATTTCAATTTTTGAATTATCATTAAAATTTTTTAGTAATCAGAAATTTGATTATCCTGTTTTATTTTTTTTGCCATAAAACAGGCAAAAAATACACCAACAAATTGTACAACGGCAATCGATATGCCAGCGGCCCCCAATGTTATCGCATGGTCCCGTATAAAATCACCAAACGTTTTGACACAACCAATATTTCTAAGCGTTTTCGTTTGATTGTGACAATCAAAAAAGTCCATTTGACCCACAGGAATTATGCAACACGATAGCGGTGTACTTCCATTTTTATGTATTACCCAATCATTTTGCGATTCAATGCCACAGCAATTAAACTAAAATTGAACGATATAAGATTTTAATTTTAGCAAATAAAAATAAAAAAACTTACATCACGTTGAACTTCGTCCCACAGCACGGTTATTTGTGTATGATTCGGACTGCCATATTTATCTAGTGAATCGTATAAAGTTGTGGTTAGCAGTGAATTTGTTTTACTCTTGAGTACGTATCCGGCGATTCCACCCGATAATTCTAGGATAAATATGCAAATAAGTAAACCGGAAAAGGTTATGATGAGGCAGTAGTTTTCTTTTTTTGCGCCAAAACAGCCTAATATCGAAATGATGAATATGATAATCCCGGTCGATATTAAGAGTGCTGGTATTGCATGAAATTCTGAATCGAGGAAATGTTCATATCCAAAAAATACACCTTGTACGCCTAATCCTATTGCTAATAGTATTATACCGGTTATCTATATGTAAAAATATAATTTTTATGTAAATATAAATTATGCTAAATGTTGAGATTAGAGTCAGGGTCACAATAAAACATCTCATTTTAATTTATTAACATTTCTTTAATTAGTAATCTTTATAATATTTTAACAAAATATTGTACACTATATTCAACAAATTTTAAAACTGTCCTGAATTTTGATCTTTAAGTTTTTTCGCAATATAGCATGCAAAAAATATGCCAACAAATTGTACGACTGCAATTGATATACCAGCCGCACCCAAAGTAATAGCATGCGCTCGTATAAAATCACCAAATTGTGCCTCACATCCTTTGGGCCGCGCTTGTTTAGTTTGATTATTACAAGTAAAACCATTCATTTGACCAGGTGGAATTGAACAACATGTTATTGGTACTGAATTATTTTGAATAGTAATCCAGTCCGTCATTGACTTAACACCGCAACAATCAAACTAAAATTATATAAAATAGATTAAAGTAAATTATTCGAACATTTTTATGGATCATTAAGCTGAATATACATACATCACTCTGTACTTCATCCCATAATTTTGTGATTGGAAGATGTTTCACGTCATTATATTTGGCCATTGTGTCGCGCAACGATGTTTCTAATAAACCTTTGGTTTGATCGCGTAACACATAGCCTGCAATACCACCGGCTAATTCTAATATAAAGATACATATCAGCAAACATGAAAACTGTAAAGGAATTTTGCACAAAAAAAAACAAAAATGTTAATCTATAAAAATTATGGCCATAAATATTAATATACCGTTAAGACCATACAATAATTTTCTTTGATCGCCCCATAACATCCGAAGAATGCTACAAAGAATATTATTATTCCTGTAGCAATTAAAAGTGCTGGTATTGCATAGAATTGTGATTCTAAGAAATGTTCATAGCCAAAGAAGGCTCCTTGCACAACAAGACCGATCGATAAGAGTATTATACCGGTTATCTAAAATGAAAAAAAAAAATCATTAAAATGTTAACTAAATAATTCAAATTTTAATGAACTAAATAAAATATTACACAGGGTGACTTAGCTAAAATGAATAATTGTCGAATAACTCAACAATGACTAATCTAATGATAATATGGTTTAAAATATCGCCATTCGGTTTGCTTAACAAGTATGATGGTGCAATTTATTTTCAAGGTTATTTCAAGGTCATTACTTTATTTTCATTAAATATCTATATTTATAACTGAATCGTTTCCTGTGTATTAATGTGATGATATTTCCAAGGATTCTGGTTTTGTACCTTTCCTTGCCTGATTGCTTTGGACACATTACTTATGTTTTAAGTATGAATTTGGAAACATCTTTTGCTTTATTGACTTGTATGAAACTTAATGGAAATCAGCGATAAACACAACACTTTTTTGTAACTACCTCAAATAACATAACAATTTTGTGACAGTTGTTTTAAATTGTCTTGTCTTCTATTATAACAGAATGATGTTCAACTCATGAAACAGTGGTTAGCATTTCGTCTTGTTGCAGAAGTTTGCCTTCATGACAATCTCACACTTTAGTTCATTGTGAGAGCAATTTTCCTTTGGAAGCTAAAATGTCTGTTTGTATATAACGTTTATTTTTACAATATCTAGCTGAAGCAATGCCTTTCTCAATGAGTGCCCGTAGTAGTTTAAACTTATTGAATGATCGGCTGTTGATACAAAGGTATAATTTATCCAATTGTTGTGTTTCCCAGTAGAGTATAAACTGTTTTGTAAATAACTACTTTCCATCATTCCCACCATTTAAGCTCCCACTTTTTTAAAACTATATAGTTCAACGTCTTTATTAAAATAAAATAACTTTGAAATGACCTTGTGGATGTCAACAACATTAAACTTAAATTACATCATTATATTTCCCTCCTAGAATCAAATTATTTTTGTTCAGAACATTTTATCATTATGTTCATATATTCGGTTCCAACATATTCGATTAGCTTGTTGTCGATGAATCACCCTGTATAAAAGCAAATTAAATATCCAATTTACCAAAATTTATTTATGTTTGATTAATTTACCTCAATGAACGCCTTTTTATATAGATATATATACACACACGCACACATAAAGCTAAAGTAGGTACATTCACTAAAACAATTTACACTTTTCACTTAAATATTAAAATTTATAAATGGTAAAAGCTCTTAAAGCATAATAATAATAAAAAAACAAAACAAAAATATTTTTTAAAGCTTTTGGTGATCTGAACAACAAAGATAACACAGGTGTTGATTAATCGATAACACCCCACTTTGAAGTTCGGATGATATGTGATATTGATGCGGGCAACAGAAAATTTAAAACATTGGAGATGCTGGCTAAAAATGTCGAGCGGATTGCTTTAAAAAGATCTAAATAGGAAATTAGATAAAGGAATTAAACCTCTGAGAGATGTATATGGAATTCAACAATGGGGCTCTTTCAGCAAATACAAGCAAAAATATCTTTATCCCAAAATTAAGGATATAAAATTCGAGTTTTCTTATCTACAGTAATCTGCCGTCAAAAGACATTTCCATTTTTTATCCACTTGCCAATATCTTAAAATTCTGTGAATATAAAATCTTCCCAAAGACATCCTGATAGCGTCTATACTGCAATTTATTTTAATTTTAGAAATATTTCCCTTCACTTAAATATTCTAGCTTAGTACTAGAGCTTTTGCTTAGAGTTTATGGTGAATTTTGAAATCCTCTAACTATCCATTTTTTTGTTAGCCGTTTGGTAGGCGCTTTTTATTGAGTTCTTGTTCTTTTATTTTACTTCCTTTTAACTAACTTAACATCAAATTATGGGCCCAGACCCGCTTAAATAAGCAAAGATTATAACCTTGATTTAAAAAAAGGAAAATAAAATGGCGATAGAGGGCATTACTAGACATGAGAATGTACACATGACAAATACATTCAAGAAGAAGAAAAAACCAGAAAAAGATGTGGAATGTTTTAGATGTATGGTGAAGTTAGTCACTACAAAAAACAATGTTCGAAAGGAGCATGTGGAGAATTTTAAACAAGTGTCACATTCAGAAGAGATCATGATTGCAAATTATTATCAAAATTGAAAGCTAAATTGCAAGGTGATGTTCCGACTTCAAATTCAAGTTAATAATCGTACAGTGAACCCAATGATTCTAGACATTCTTTTCCTTCCGAGTCTTGTCGACAAAAGAAAAAAGTTACTGGTTGAGGCATAAGTGAATGCTAGAATGTTCAGAAAGGCACAGTCGATTGAAGCTGATTTTTAGCCAGAGCTGGAGATTCACAAAAATATCCTTAACTGGTGCACACTGGTTTAATTTATTTGATGGCTCGTAATATTGTGTAAATTTTTTGGGTGATTTTAGCAGCAAAATGTTTGTATAACGGTCAAAAAATTAAAACATTGCGTTCAGATAATGGGACAGAGTACTGCAACAAGGAGTTTTATAAGTTCTTGTAAATAAACGGCATGGTAAAAAGGATGAGGCTTTCAACACAGTTGAGAACCGTTTCGTGGAGCTATCAACAAAATGTCTGTAGAAATTTGGCCCAACAGAAAGCCAAAGAGTACCATATGGTCGGTTACAGTGAGCAATAAAGGCTAACGAGTTTTTGATTTGGAGAAACTACGAGAGGTTGTCAGTCATGAGCCTCTACTTATTTGGTTACAATTTTCACAGCATTGATCGTTTAGAAAAACATCATGGCTGCAACAACTCGTAACTTCTCCAAATCAAAAACAGAGACACTGATGATTAAGAAGCTCGTGATGTTGATGATGATTCAAATACAAGTAGTAAAATGAGATTTCAGGTTCTACAAGAGTGTCTAGCTGGGAAAACATTCAGTATCAAGGGGTAATTTATAGTTCTAGTTTAGTTTTTTTGAACTGTCAGATGAAAAACTCAATAATGTCACAATTGCATCATTCAGTCAGGCAGAATAAATTGACGAAGAGCAACGATTTTGTTTATGTTGTGTCACGCTTTTAATTAGACGATAAAGTGTCATAGTAGAGTAAACTATGAGCACGACGAATGCGCCTCACTAGAAAACAGCTATTGAAGAGGAATTCTCGTTAATAGATGGATGCGACCATATCGTTCCTTCATGGCGATATAAAAGAAGAAATCTATATGATTCTGCCTGAGAAGTTAATTGATGGTAGTCAACGTGCTTGTTTTCTACAGTAGATATTATACGGGCTCAAGCAATCGAGTTGCATTTGGAAACGGCGGTTAAATACTGCAATGAAGACTTTTGGCATACCAAGCAATCGGCGCAGTGGTTAAAGCTGTGGTGTTTGGGTCTGAAAGTGCCGGGTTCGAATCCCAACGGGAGAGAGTTAAAAAAGGATTTATCTACACTTGATAACGATCGGTGATGATGATTAACACAACTATGATCCTCTGTTGGATTGCAGATTCTTTGGGCCGAACCATCATCCATGCCAGTACAGACTGACTGGAGCAATGCAATATGCAGATGGATATTTAAAGCGATCCTGTATTCGTACGTCCTCAATTTGGCTAGTGATGGCGTAAAGTAGGACGTTGAGTTAACCACGAATGAGTTGGAAAGAGCTTCGGCCCAGAACAGGTAGCACGGAATAAAAATTTAAAGAGACTTGGCATGAAATGTACAAATTCGACGCGTGCTTATTGATGCAAGCAAGATGATGATTGTGATATTATCACAAGGTTGATATCATCAATAATAATCCTGGAGTTGCTCAATAATAATCCATTGGCAGTGAATGCCGATATTTGAATGGTGCAATCGATATGAAATTAACTTATTCAATGAAGTCGTGCAAAGTTATTGTGATTTAGATTGGGCAAACTATTCAGTAGGTCAACACTTGACAGTAGGATATGTTATCAAACAGTAAGATAAAGCAATTTCATGTGCATCAAAGAAGCAACAGATAGTTGTTTTGTCCACAACAGAGTCTGAATATATGGCTATGTCTTTATAAAAAAGCAAGATGCAATTTTGGTGGCGGGGAACGAATTCGCAGTCTTTAATGGGGGTCAATCTTGTAAAGAACTGAGTTATGTCAATTAAGGCTCTAGTGGAGGTGTTAAATTTTGAAACCCTTAATTTATAAACTTTTTGTTATCCGCATGTTCATCAACTCACTGCCCCAAAAAGCCGCGACATTTATGATATCTAAATGAGTCATTGATTTTAAACACTATTCCATCACGTTTGGTTAAACGCTAGGTATAAACAATATAGAAAATCGATCAAGGTCCTTTTGACCCAAATTTACTAAATAAATCATAGTTAGCAAAACTTTAAGAAATCAGATTCTATATGATTTGATTAGAGTTTCAGCCCTATACCCAATTCTAACAATTGGTTTTCCTCAGAGCTGAAATGTTTCACTATTATTACTATACGATATAAAGTATAAGTATAAGTATAAGTATGAGTTCAGCTTTCTAGTACAAGTGTGGGGAAAAGTTTAATCGATAGGTACTGCCTTCCCATTGGGTAACAAATCCTGTACTTCCTGAGCCAACCATAGTAGCTTTAACCAGTTTTACATTTAAGTGTTCACCTATTTCGAGCTACATTTGAAAACAAAATATTTTTAATAATTAAAAATAAACACCTTCGATATTTAGATAAGCTATCAATTGATAAAAATATATTTTAACTTTTCTTATCGATAATGTTGAATTGCGTACTGACGGCAGATTTAGATCATATGACAAATAATAATAAAGAATATCACGAAACCATATTAGTAATTTGGCTTTATTTTTTTCGATTATGAAGCATTACACTTCGATACCCAGGGGAAATACACACCGTCTATATATATTTTACGCATATTAAGCGATCATTTGTTTTTCACCCGGGACATCATTGTTAACGATGTTTCACATTACCACTCATAGAGCAATCACATAAATTGTCAGGCCGGTAATTGGTCTTGCATTTCTTACCCAGACCTTCAAAGTTAAATTATTAGCTACATTTTCTGGTGACTTTGAGCTAACTAGTACAGAAGTCGAAATACATCTGATGAAATGACCTTGTGACGTCATAAATTTCACTAGACTCAAACTTACTAGAATTAATGCCAGAACATTAAAACTTTTCAGATTTGGGCTGATGATATATTAAGTTTTATAACAACTATATAAATTATTGAACTGCGTGTTTATGAAGTGCTAGCGAATTATATGAATTTCCACAAAATATTTGAATAACTAGTTTTATAGCCATTAGATATGGGCGATTTGTTGCTACAGTAATCCTCTCTGATATGAAATAATACCGTAAGAGTAGGACGTGCTTATGTAGAGCTACTCTTTAATAAAATCCATCGGAGTCTTAGTGTATATTGCCTAATGTTAGGGAAGACCTAAAATTAGCTGATTATGTTATTTGACTAACTTTTGTAGCATAAAGATATATGGTTTACATTATTTCCCTTAGAATGGAACAAAACTACGAGTCGAATCTTAAAAAGTGAAGAAAGGGACTAGCAAAGAATCAAATTCTATCCAACATTATTTCAAAATTAGATTAAGTAACTAACTAACTAGCTTAAAACCTACTGAGCATCGAAATCAGGACCACCTTCTGGTTTGCAACCCTATATTGTACCTTGATTGAGCACCGAAAGATTTTTTTGTGAAAAATCATACAAAAATATAAAATAGATGCGTAAAATAATAAAAAACTGCTAGAAAAGTGCTATTTAAACGATTGGTGATTGGTATTTGCACAAACATTATTTTCACTATTATTGCAAGATAGTGTAACCCGAAAAACATAACTGACGGAGGTTATAGTGAGGTTTAATTTACTTTCTGATCTCAGTCAGGTAGATATGACACAGCGTGGCCACAAAAAACTTATCGGACATAACTTTGGTCCACAATACCATTTACATAAGGTCAAACAAAAAGCAGTAGACAACTACCACCGTTCACGCCATATACTAACAGCACGTAAGATCGTATTATATATCTACTTTAAAATGCAAAGAAAGTAGTTGGAGGGTGTGTGGTGTAGTGCTTTCTAAGTTTAAACAATAAAAGTTTCTATAGCTTTATCAATTTTAATTTTTGAAAGCAACAGTCATATAAAATCTCACTATATTTTAAGCACTTATCTAATGGTGTGACATTAAAATATAATAACGACAGCTCTTCATGGCAAGACAAATCGCTTAGAATAAAATGAAAACTTTAGGAAAATTGTCTACATATAGATAGGTTAGGTTAGATTTAGGTGGCCGTCCAACAAGGACGAGGCATAGACACATGTGGTCCATAGCCTTATCACAAAATTTTCTTCTCCGCACTAACTTACTGAAACCAGTTTCAGCTTCTCATAAAGCGGTGGATATCTTTAACGCTCAAATTACTGAGATCCGTAGATTCGTTAGGAACCGAGCTCCAAAAAACTTGAGTCTGTTTTGAGACAAACAAGGACAGGTGCATAACAAATGAAGTATTGTTTCCTCTTCCTCTTCGTCCTTGCAACTTCGACAGTAATCATGAGAGAAGACGCCAAGTCTACTAGCATGTTTACCTATTAGACAGTGACCAGTAATGATACCCACGATTGTGGGTAAGCTTCCTCTTTAAGGAGCAGTTTACACGTAGCAAGTGGAACTCCAATGTCCATCTTGCATGGTAATAAGAGGCAAGTAGTACCTTGCCGCGCAAGTTCATCAGCTTTTATATTCCCCGTAATATTGAAATGCCCTGGCACCATAAGATGGATGTTGAACTGTTCAGTCATCTCGTTAAGAGATGAAAGACAGTTCCGGGCTACTTTCGACGTGATATAGCCTGATTGTAGAACTTTAATTGCAGCCTGACTGTCGGTAAAAATGCGAATATCTCTCGCAGATATTACATGATACTTCATCCAGTCTATGGCTTCCTTGATTGCTATAAGCTCCGCCTGAAAAATACTGCAATGGGGAGGCGGAAAGTGATGTTTACATTTAGTTCTTAGCAGAAAACTCCACCTCCGACCTTTCCACCAATTTTCGATCCATCTGTAAAGAAGTTAATAAAACCTGGCTTTGAAACAGTTCCACTTACCCAGTCTTCTCTGGAAGGAATATCAGCTAAAAATTTAACTTCAAGGTATGATGTCGAGATGGTATAGTCAATAGATTTGGGGATTTCTTTGTTCGTAAAAATAGACGAGTGACCCATAATGTTACAGGACCACAAAGAAATAGATTTAAGCCTTATAGCTGTACTTGCAGCTACTTGTTAGGATATCCAGAGGGATGAGATGAAAGAGAATTTCCAGTGCTTGAGTAGAGGTACTTCTAAGTGCCCCACTAATACACAAGGCAGCAGTTCTTTGCACTTTCTTCAACAATTTTTAGTTCGCCACTGTACTTAAAGCGGGCCACCAAGCCGTAACTCCATACATTAGAATTGGTCAAACTACAGAGGTGTAAGGCCAGTGTATAATATGGGGATTAAGCCCCCATTCTTTCCCAATGACATTTTTACAAAAGTAGAGTGCTATCGTAGCTTTTTTTACTCTTTCCATAATATTTGGCTTCCAGCTTAGTTTCCTGTCCAAGATAAGACCTAAAAATTTCACTTTGTTTGCTATGTTCAAACAACTCCATTAAGAGTTGGATGTTGGATAGTCAAAAACAGGAAGTTGATACCTCCTGGTAAAAAGAACCACTTCAGTCTTCAGTGGATTAACACTGAGACCACAGCTATTGGTCCATTGAGTTGGAATGCCAAGAGCATTCTGCATAACATCTCTTAGGATACAAGGATGTTTACCAAAAGTGCCAATAGCAAAATCATCCGCATAAGCCACCACTTTGAAGCCAGCCCCTTCCAGGTTTAATAACAAGTCATTTATGACCAAGTTCCAAAGAAGGGGGGATAATACACCGCATTGCGGAGTACCCTACTTACAAATTTACGGATATAGGATTCACCCAGATTCGCCATTATGACCCTGCCTTTGAGCATTTGATCAATCCAGCTTCTAAGTGCCCCATCCACCCCCAAACTTGAAAGTGCTTGTTTGATCGTCTCTGGTTTGGCATTATTAAAGGCATCCTCAATATCACAAAAGGTGACCAAAGAGAATCCCTTATACCCGAGAGACTTCTCTATAGGGAATGGAGAGCAGTTTCTACCGATTCCTTTTTACAATAAGCATGCTGAGACGATGACAGCTTTACAGGCTCGATTAAGCCCTTAAATCTGTCTCGATTGAGCCCTTAAGGTAAGCCTCTATCTGTCTTTCTAAAATTTTCAAGAAATAAGAAGATAAGCTAATAGGCCTAGGGTCCTTGGGATTGCAATGAGAGCATTTTCCCGCCTTAGGTATACAAATAACGATTACTTCAGTTCATTTTTTTGGAATATGACAAAGTTCGAGACTACTTTTAAAAATCGCCTCAACTATATGTCTACATATAGGAACAACGAGACATATATGTATATGTCTACATATATATGTCTATATATATAGATATATAGATACATATATAGCATATATATGTCTACATATACGAACAACGAGTTTTTCACCCATAAATCCATTAGAAATAACACTAAAAATAACGTTTGTAAAGTGCTCTACTGTTCATACTATATATAAACACTAGTTAAATTTATTAATCGACGTAATAGTAGTGTGAAAATATATCGAACGCATAGTTGTATACATCTATGTAAGAAGTGCGCAACTCGTTATATTTTCTAGAGACGCATTTATGACGAAACCATCTGCAGTATGGTTAATTTATTTTTTATTATAAAAAAGGTATACGGGATTTAAACTTCAATATTACTGTATAAAGAAAAGTTTTTTTTACTATTGGTGATGACAGTCAACATAGCTAAAACTCGATGGTGGCCATGGATCAAGCCATCAAATATGCTAGTAATCGACAGATGGAGCTAAGCATTTTACAGATTTTACAATTTGTAGTTGACCTTGTATACGCACAGTAACCGGGAGTGATGAAAATATTATTCTGCCCACCAATAGATAGGTACTTTAGGGAAAAATATGTAACAGATACATAGAATTTATGTAATAAACGTATGTTTAATTCTCATCACCTTGACACATACAAGTACAACACACATATATATTTATTATAATAACGCCATAAACCACAAATGTGTTCACAAAGATTATAATAAATTTATGGAAGCAATCGACGGCTATATACATTTTCGAAGTATTCCATAGACACCATATACGATAGGCACCAATAAAAAGTAGCAATAAAATATAAAGTGGAAAGTAATATTTGGTGTATCGTAGTTTTATACGATTTATTGATAAGATAAAAATCGATAAAAAAATAAACAGACAAATCATCATAATACAAATTACAAATTGAAGACTGCATATATATAAAAATAAGGCTTTTCAATGTCCGAATCATGGAATAAATTCTTTAAATTCTGTTAGGTAAATTATTTTCGCGATAGAACTGTGGGCTTTGACAGACCTCTCAATACATGGTTGGCACTGTACTTTCTCTCTTGACGGAGAAGACAGTTGCCCATATATTTTTTTTTTTTTTTTTGAAAACTGACCTTTAAAATAAACAACTCCACTCGACTCCGGACATTGAAAATGGAAATTATATGAAACATTTATCTATATAAAACTTACCACAAATAAAAAATTAAAAAAGAATAGGGAATATTTCATAAAATTAGCGCTTCCGGTGAGTCCTGTCATTTTCGGTGTTGCGTTTTTATTATCTGCAATTAGATTTAAAATTTGATTTAATTAATTAATTTTATGTTTATGTTTAATTTTTGTTTTGTATTTTTACATGCATGAAGTGAACAATATTATAATTCGAATCTTTACGTTTTGTTAAGCGGTTTGATCCCACATTTCGGATTAAGAATTTGAAAGAGAAACCAACCCCCCAAGTCAAGGCAGCTTTCCTCTCAGAGATCGTTTTCAATACCTCCCATAGAGGGTTCACATCATCAGAACGGTGATGGTTTCCATAAAGCTATTGTGAAGCAGATTTAACACATTAACCTCAGGACGTCTCACGGGGATGTATCCATGTTTCCAACTGGATAATTTTATGAGAAAAGAATGTGCTTACAACAATGAGACCGCAAAGTACACCATTATTTCCCATTAGTGTTCGCTAGATCGTTTTTTTTTTAAGATATGATTCTTTATTTAAGCTTTCAATAGTTACAAAGATAGATGGCGAAAGAATATTACAAAAAAATCCAAGATCTTTTACTCTAAGGCCTTACTACTGACCTGACGGTGCTCTAGTAATTAGATTTGACTAAAAAAAATATTATTTGTTCTATATTATTTTTGTTTGAGGTCACTCATTATGATCCCTATTAAATACAAATTAAGCTATAAAAAATGCCATTTAACAATTTCATAAAATTTGACTACTTAAAATTAAATTAAACTATACTTTATTTATATTTTTTTTACTATCGATGTATTTACCATTGTTCGTTCTTATAAATTCTGTGCTAAACCTCAGTAAACTTTCATCTTAATTCAGAAATTTTGTCCTATCAAATCCTTTTTCGTTTGGTAATCTTTGTGTATGATAAATGATTGGCAGTTGATTATCATCTAGTATGTACCGGAATTTGTCTAGATAAATAAAAGCTTCTGGTCCTGGTATATTGTTAATTTCTATACTTTTTTCAATTATACTGTCATTTGTATAATATAGCCTTAATATCAAAGAGTTTTCAGAGTTTATTGTTGTCTGGTTTTTAAGATTCCTTATCTGTCTGTATCGAAATTTTCATATTGCACTCTATTCGAAATGTAATGTTTGTATTCATCTTTCGCTTTTCTATGCCGACCTGTGCAATGACGAATACATTGTCTTCCGAATAATCGAATGCGTTCCATATAACTATTGTTACAATTAAACCATATATGACAATCGTACGTTAAAATAGGCCTGATCAGAGTTTGATAAAATATTCGTTTGACTTCCGGTTTCACAAATTCATAAAAATTGCATTTTCGGCTTTAAGTAGTTGCACGTTTATGTGACTTGTTAAATAACAAAATTTATCAATATTTATTCCTAAATATTTCACTAATTCCAGTTGTTCGATATCCTTGTTGTTTATTTTTATTTTTTCGCATGTCGTTATTTGCTCATATATGATATTATATGATATTCTCTGGTAGAGACGACACACATGAACAAGGCGTGGTCATATTAACAACAAATAAAGCAAAGAAAGCATTGATAGAATGGCAACCAGTTAACAGCAGAATTATAGTGGCAAGGTTCCATTCAAAAATAAGAAACACAACTATCATTCAGTGCTATGCTCCAACAGAAATGCAGAAGATACAACAAAAGATAAGTTCTACGAGCAATTACAAGCCACAATAGCAAGAATGCACAGAAATGATATCAAAATCATACAAGGAGATTTCAATGCAAAAATTGGTACAGACAACATCAACCTAACCACTATCATGGGAAGAAATGCATTGGACTCTGTGCGAAATAACAATGGAGAAAGACTTGTTGACTTCTGTAGCACAAATCAACTGTTCATAGGCGGCAATAGGTTTCCACACAAAAATATACATAAATACACATGGACATCACCGGATGGCAGAACTAAAAATCAGATAGATCACGTAATGATCAATAAGAAATTCCAAATAGCACAATTCAAGATCAAGCCAGCAGCTGTAAAATATTCGAAGACAAATAGGAGGAAATTTAACACAAATAGATTGAGAGACATTGAAACAAGAAACACTTTCAATGAAACGCTCCAACTCAATCTCTAGTCTGAAGCCATCCGTATAGAATAAAGATGGAACCAAGCAGAAGAAGCCTACATCAAGACTGCCACGGACGTACTCGGCTACAGAGAATACAATCGGAAACCTTGGATCAGTGATGATACATGGCAGAAAGTTGAGGAACGCCATCAATTTAAGTTGCAAATGTGCCAACATAACACGGAAGAGATGAAACGTAGGTACGAGGAAACAGCGCGTCAAGTAAAAAAGATGGCAAGGAATGATCGAAGAAAATATACAGAAAGCATTCTCAAAGCTGCTGAAGAGGCAGTAGCAATCCAAAATATGCGAGCACTACAATAGTGTGTAAGAAAGGTCACTGGTAAAATTACAAATATACCACCTATAAGGGACGCTAATGGTCAAGTACTAACAACAGATGAAGCACAGTTAAAGAGATGGAAGGAATATTTCAAAGAAGATGTCGTCGCCGACCCCGAAAATCTCCAGTCATCAATTGACATCAATAACGAAACTAGCAACACCCATCCACCAACGAAACGGGAAGTTAAAGATGTCATTAATAGACTGAAGAACAATGAGGCCGCTGGAACAGACAATATAACCGCTGAAATGTTCAAAGGAGATTCATCTACAACTGCAAGCATATTAACACCAATAATCCAAGAAATCTGGAATTCTGGGAGAATCCCACTGAAATGGAAAGAGAGCTTGATAATTACGATACCCAAGAAAGGTGACCTAAGAGAATGTAGGAACTGGCGAGGTATCTCCCTCCTCAACACAACAATAAAGGTATACTCGCAATGATCAACTTTGACAGAATCTCACCTACGATCAATGCAAAATTAAGAAACGAACAAGCTGGATTTAGACCAGGAAGAAGTTGCACTGATCACATCAACACAATCCGTATCATCACTGAGCAATCCAATGAATGGAATTCACCATTGTATATGCTTTTCGTCGATTTCGAACGCGCATTCGATACGATAAACAGGAACGTAATATGGCAGACACTTTGTGAAATGGGCATCCCAAAGAAATTAATTGAACTCATACAAGAAATGTATCGGGATGCTGGGAACCGAATTCAATACAAAGGCAAACAAAGTGAAACATACTACAACAATCGAGGAGTAAGGCAAGATTGCGTACTCTCCCCAATGCTGTTCCTAATCGTATTAGACAGTGTAATGCGGAAACTAGATAACAAGTCCCCTAATGGCATTCAATGGGGGTTAACTGGTAAACTCAATGATTTGGACTATACAGACGACATATGCTTGCTCACACACAAACACTCCGACATGCAGCAGAAAGTGCAACAGCTATCAGATCTAGCTAATGAAGTTTGTCTATAACCACACCGATACACATCAACAATATACAAATTGAAGATGTAAATGAATTCGTATACCTTGGTTGCACAGTAACGAAAACAGGTGGAACAGAAGAAGACATACACAAACGTATAAATAAGGCCAGATATACATTCAACATGTTTCTCAAAGTCTGGAATACTTCTGTCCTGTCGCGCAAGACCAAGATACGAATGTTCAACTCATGTGTGAAATCGGTACTACTATATGAGTGTGAGACATGAAAGCATACAGGAAAAGTCATACAGAGGCTACAGGTATTCGTAAACAAATGCCTTCGACGAATACTTAAGTGCTTCTGGCCTAACACGATTAGTAACATCAATCGGCACATAACAACATGTTAGTCAGACATTGAGACCGAAATAAAGCGACGAAAATGGAGATGGATTGGCCACACACTGAGGAAGGCATCAAGTGATATAACGAGGATGTCATTAGACTGGAATCTACAAGGAAAAAGAAAGGTTGGAAGGCCAGCAATGACATGGAAGAGAACGATGCTAGCAGAGGCAAAATACCTGGGAAAATCATGGGCGGAAATAAAAACAATAGCCCCAAATAGAGTAAGATGGTTCAGAATAGTAGACGCCCTATGCTCCTAAATTGGAGATAAAGAAAAAAAAATGTCGTTATTTGCTAATTTATAAGGTTTTCGAAGTAGTATGGATTCGTTTATTTTACTTCTCGGAAGTGAATAGTACTATATCGTAAATATCTTGGATGAAGATTGTACTCAATTTGTTGTAATAAATTTTCTATTATACAGTATATCAAGTAGTATATGTATTAGATCCATGTCAAAATTCATTTTCACTAATTTAAATATTAATCCATCAAGCCAAACTGACTCAACAGCTTTCTCCATATCTGTAAATACAGCTACCGTACATATTTTGTTATTTAAATTGTAACATACGTGTGAAGTTAGATTGGCGATAGTATGCGTTGTTGAATGATTATTACGGAATCCAAACTCGTTATCGGGTATAAGGTTGTTGGCAATTGTGTGGCTATGAATCTGGTTGTATATTAAGTTTTCAAATATCTTACCGAAATTTAATAAAAGTTCCGAGGATTAGTTGAGTTTTTTCGTTTTTTTAACAGTGGGAAAATTCTTGCCTATTTCCAGCATGTTGGGAAGGTTCTGTTGTTCAGCAAGTTATAAAGATTGTACATATTTCTGCTATTATTGATTCTGGAAGATGTTTTAAGACAGTATATCTGATCTAACCCATACGATTTTTTATTGTTTGCGCGGGTTAGTAACGCTTTTAGTTCCTCAATGTTTATGAAATAATCGTGATGTGTCATTTGTTGATCATTTGCTTTATTTTGGTTGCTAAATATTGATTTTGTGATATTGGCAGCTTTTATGTGTGATTGTTCTTGTTTTATGCTTTGAATTGTTTCTGTTATTATTATTTCATGACTAAGATTACCCAAAGAGGGTTTAGGTTTGTAAGCTTCTCAATGATGTGCCCAATGATATTTAAATTATCTTGTGTGTTAAAACAATTGTAGTTGTTTCCTACTTTTGGCATTTTTGTCCATTCTATATTTAAGTTGGTTATATTTTTTGCTTCGTTTTCATTTATTTCAAGCATGTTAGTGTCTCGGTTAGTAGATCTGCTTCTAAAAGTTTTAAGATCTCTAAACATTTTGGGTTCTCTTCTTATGGCTTCTAGTTTACTTTTCCAGTGCTTGTTTATTTGCAGTTTTATATTTTGAATGATTAATTCGTTTGTTCTTTTGATTTGTGATTTCAAGAAGTTTATTTGTTGTGGGTTGTTACTTCCAATACGTTTTAATCTTTTAAATACCTTTCTGGTTGTTAATACTATAACCGTTTTGATGTTAAGCATTTAGATCTCCTGCAATAATATAAAAGTTTTTTTCACTATCAAACTCTAAGGTCCGGAAAATTTGTTGCCAATCTGCTTCAAACTGACGATCAAAATAACTATTTCGTTACTTCCGGGGCAATATGCTGAGATAAGGTAGATTCGTTGGTAATTATTTAGGTTTATTTTAATGATTGTGGTTTCTATACCCACTGTATTTTGAAGATTACTAATTTGTATTTGCTCGAAATTGAATTTATTTTGAATTATTATTGCTGTTCCTCCGCCGTGTGTATTTCCAGGACGATCCTGTCTGATCATGTAGTAATTTTTAAATTCTGCGTGTTGTTTATAATTTAATTTCGTTTCATATATGAATAAAATGTCTGGTTCATGGTTGATCAGGCAATTTAGTAGGTTTAATCGTCTTGTAACACTGATGATTGAGTTAACGTTTACTGCTATTATTTTCAATTTGTTCATAGATGGTTGAGCATACTTAATAGTTGTGAAATTTGTTCACTTTGTTGTGCTTGTTTTTAGTTCATCCGTACCTTCTTCTTAATTTAGTCCTTGAGGACAATTGTTTTGGGTTTTAATCCTTTTGGGGGCATGTAAAATATTTTGTATTTATTTCTTTAAAGACTGTTTGTATCTTTTAGTATTCATCAATGTTGTTTAATAAATGCGAATGCTTTTCATTATTGATGCGTTTAACTTCAAACCTTTCAACTTGCGCGCCTTTCACTATTTGAAGTGTATCCTTAAAATTTTGACTGTGGATGTGTATGGGCGGTGGTTTATTTGACTTTTTCAGTAATGGGAAGCCGTTATTACTTTTGTTTTTAACTACAGTATTTTTATTATTATTTGTGATTTCTTTTGGGAGTATCATTTTTACGTTTTAGTTCCCGCTTTATAGTTTCAAATTAATCAAAATTAATGTTGTTGTTATTCAGGTTATTCTCTTGATCCATTAGAACTTCAAATCTGTTATTATGAGTATTGAGATCATTGTTTAAGTTAACTTGGTTATTTTGGATGACCCTAGCTAGACCTTCCCACATCATCACACTTCGACATACTTGGTCAATTTGACATCGGGATGTGTTATGAGGGTGTATCTATGTTTTCAATTGGATATTGAAATGAGAAAAGAATGTGCTAGCCACAGTGTGGCCATCGCTAAGTACATCATTCTTTCTCCATTATGGGTCGCTAGATCGTGTTGGAAACGAACCTATATTTGCTACATAAGCCAGTCTGATTTATGCCAGCTCTAGCATTAAAGTCACCAATCACTATTCCGAAGTCGTGCTCCAATATGGATCCCATAAGATCATCCTTCTTTTTTGAAGCTCGACAAGTTCTAACCGATACTCTTTCATGGCTGATATAGTACCATCAGACACGCCAGATTTTTTTAGCGACTGCATGTTACACATATACCGATTCTAATCCGCGTGTCCGTGGACGTAAGTGGGGTTTGGTTAAATTTTGGCGGTATCTATATTTTTCATATGCAATCCAACCATTATTTAGTCGCCTCCTACGATAAGCCAAGGATGCTGTGGTATAATTCAAATGATAACATGCTTGTTTAGAAGTCCTTTACAAGGCATAGAAGTGCCCTAAAACACAGAGCCAAAATCAACTAATATATAACATGTTCATTTGTTTGTATTTGACATGTTCATTTGTTTTCATTTGAGTATGTGAATGCGACCCGACCACATGCGCTCTTTTACGAAAAAAAAATCATATAAAATCGATCGGCAATTGAAAATTAGTTTTCATAATTTTATCCAATTTTCTTATTTCCACATATACATTACAAATCGTTTTCTGAATCACTGCTATTTATAGATGTACAATATGTTTGATACGAATTATAAGATAAGAGCTACCCAAGTTGTGTAATTATGTTTGGTATATATATATATATATATATATATATATATATATATATATATATATATATATATATATATATATATATATATATATATATATATATATATATATATATATATATATATATATATATATATATATATATATATATATATATATATATATATATATATATATGTATATATATATATATATATATATATATATATAAATATATATATATATATGTATATATATATATATATATATATATATATATATATATATATATATATATATATATATATATATATATATATATATTTGGATCTACTGTATGGTTATGTTACGCTTATGTTAAAGTAAAAGTTGTCTTTACATAAATGTAAAATTGTTCTGTTTCATGTTTTGTAACTATATATTTATATGATTACGAAACATGTTTAAGTGATATTGCGTATGGTGTTTTCTTATCAAAAACAGTTTATTAGCTAGAACACTAATATATTCTAATAAACAGGTTGTCTTAAAACGAATTATACAATATTTTGTATTTTTGGTTATTTCAACTGTCGGTATAGGCGTAAAATTTTGGAAAATTGCAGACTTTTGCTAAATGTGACGGGCTATAGACTATACCATGGCATTGGTCAAAACATAATTTATTTATGGTCCAAAACAGTAAAAAAGGGCAACAAATTGAAGAAACTGACTCGGTAATAACCACGACACCACCCCACATAGTGACCATTGGTCAACTTCAACTTCTCGATCGCCAAATACGTACAATAAAATATTCAAATGGCGTATCCACCAATAAATGTATCTCTGACTACACTACAAAATACATTTAATTGTATTCATTTTGTGGGTCACTCATATAGGTCATTCGTTTATTAAATGTTGAGTAATCACATATTTAAATCGTTCAGTTTAATAATGTGGAGTTCAAGGTCATGTTTGCTTTCTCGCGTCTCGCATGAAAGATGCAGTATGGTCTAGAAATGCATTTATCTAATTGGATTTAAGTGAATGGGCTACCTAAAAAGGGTATCAATCACCACAATCACATCACTTGAACTAAATACATCACATAAACTTTTTAACTGGATCATCGAGAAATGCATATAGATCATAAATACATGATCGAGTTGAATCGATTAATAAATTCCGAAAAAATTCTTCTTTTTACATCAAATAATCAATCGATACAATCATTGCATCCGTAGGGAAGCAATACGAAGCCCAATTCGTGTAGTGTGGCCATCGCTTTCAACAACATGTGACAAGGTCGATTGTCTTGGTGAATGATTTTTTTTTCATCTATCTCGTTTTTCAGTTCGCCGTTTTTCAGTGATCTCGATCTTTTACCGCACCAATAATGTCATGTAATATTCGCTAATGATAGCTATTCCTTTTCCAACTAGTCAATGAATATTATACCAGTCTGTTGCACCTTATGACGGCTTTCACTAGCTGTTTTCGAATCGGGCTGACTGCCGATTTGTTTCCGTAGTAAAATGGTGTATCTATTGTCACATACCGACATTTAAAGGAATAAATAATGCTAATAACAGCGCTCTGAATCATCGATGCGTTGTTATTATTCTATTGTAAGTAAACGCGGTTTTTCATGGCCAAATCGCTTTATGTTTTCTTGAGTCACTGCATCATTTGGACGACTAGAGCATTCTGCATCATTTGTGTCTGTACAACGACGTTTGAATTCAGCATACTTTATTTATTTATTTATTTGTATTTAGAATTTAGATTTAAGAGGAAAAGCACATATGGAAGCAAATATAAAAACATTAAAACCGACATTTGCTTCCATTAGGCATAAAACCTCTTAAATTTTTTCAAAGCAAATTCACACCATACAGCACACCTCATTTTGAGCTATTTATAATGAAATGCGCTATACGAAATGAAGTAATAATAATAATAATATAATAATAACAAGTAACATAAAAAATTTAAAAAAAAAAAAAAAAAAAAAAAACTACGTATTGCCAATCAGCCACGCCACTCTAAAAATTTTGACTTAAATAATTTCAACAAATGGATGGTTTCGACGGAACAGAGTACGAATAATACTTTTCAAGCCATTTCTGAGCTTGATCGCCATTGTTAAACAATTGTTTATCAAACAACGTTATCGTTCCATTGTTTTCAAAATTGAAAAAGTCGCGTCACTTAAATCACTGTAAATCAGTATGTTATATTTCGATTGTTATAAAATTTTGACACAATCATATCGTTTGATGGTTGCTACGTTTAAAAATCATAAAGATTTTCAATAAAGGCGCCATCTCTGGGTCGGTCTCGCATTTTATTGAACGATAGTGTATTATAGTTCAAGAGAAATTTGATGAAAAGTTTTTTTTAAATACAGACTTATAATTTGGCAATGGTTAAAGATATTATGGGCTTTCGATAGAGGTATCAGTCATACAATCGAAACACAATTAGATTTTTGGTTAATTATATGCTATATAATAAATTGCAATATGTGGTAGTGATACAGGTAAGTATTGACTTCTAATTCCATGCGCTAAATCTAAATCTAATTTTCGAATTGCTGAGCATTGACTCTAGAATTTAACCAACACGCTGTATTTTATAATAAGCTAAATAATTATGTTTCAAGTGGATAAAAAAATAGGAACGGTTCCAACAATGAATTCCAAGTATTTTTGTTTTGGTAAATTACAAAAGTGGACGGTTGATTAGACCGTATCACAATCATGTCAATCTAAGCAAAGATTACAATTAGTCATTTCCTTTTAACTAAGGCCTTATTTGTATATGTTACTATATACATGCCTAAAATTTGCCCATATAGAGATAAGATTAAGTGGCATATTTTATACATGTGCATCGAAAATTGTTTATCATAATATGCACAACAACATAGCAATTAACACAATTCGAGTAGTTACTTAGGAGTCACTGGCATGCCATGCCTTTAATAATATAGAGGAAAAACATTTTTAAAGTTGAAAAAATTGTCAATTGAAAAAGAGTATAACTATTTTTGAGACTTAATGCCTTGTGGTTAATTCATCTTTTGTAAAAGCGAAACAGATTAGAACACGGTTATATACCGGCTAGAACTACTCGATTTCTATTACAGTAACATTGTTCGTTACTACAATAGTGACTCAACGATTCAATCATTCGGATGACGAACAAAAACGAAAACAAATGATGAATCAAAGTGGAACCAAAAGAAGTTTGTTTGTTTGTGGAACCTAATAATAAAATTATTATGTCAAAAAAGCAACATAAGCATCCCAATTTTTTTGGTAAATCCTTAAATAGTTGGTCGCATATACTACTAAAGCTTGTCAAAGTTTTGGTTAGATCTATTAACCGTTCTTGCATTGTTCTTTATACTAATTATGTACTGACGATGGGCCATCACGATTTTTATGGATTTTGGTAAATCTTGATTTATGGCAAAATTTCGCAATTTTCATGGGCTAACAATCTCGGTTTTTTATGGATTTTGGAAATTCTTGATCAATGGTAAAATTTTGGCAATTTTCATGGGCTAACCATTACGATTTTTATGGATTTTGGGAATTCTTGATCAGTGGCAAAATTTTTCAATTTTCATGGGCTAACAATCACGATAACTTAGACAACCTAAGTTTTCAATACCTTCCATAGAGCGTTCACAAATCATTGGAACGGGGGTTGGGTTCCACAATGCTGATGCTAATATAATTTTGATATGGTACTTTCTCAAATTCGTTTATCTGGCCTTCACAGTTGAAACATTAGTTTTGTTTTCCTATGATCCGTCACTTTGGATGTCATTGGTTGACTCAAGACCATCCTTTAGAAATTAACACATGGTCAATTTGACCGCAACACGTCTCACGAAGGTGTGTTCTTGTATCAAAGTGGATATTTTTATGAGGAAATAATGTGCCAGTCACAGTGAGATCGTGCCCGATAACAATTGAATCATCATTATTTCCCCATTATCAGTCGCTATAGATCGTGTCGGGAGTACGAACCTATGTTTTCACATAATTCAGTCCGATTTCTGCCAGCTTCTGGATGAATGTCACCTATCACTATTCTGACGTCGTGCTCCGGTACGAATCTCATCAGATCATTCAAATTGTTGTAAAATGAGTCTTTATCTTTTGGTCTTTCCTGGAGAGCAAAGAGTTCCAAGCGATACTCTTTCATGGCTGATCCAAACGCATATGGTTTTCTTAGCAAATATGCTAAATGCCTTGTGGTTAGTTCAGAGGACGAACTTTTGACCATAGATTCAGTAAAATTTGTTTATGGCGACTATTAATCCCAAACCCTTCCTCTCTATTTGACTATAATTCCTTTCGGCTATAATTCCTTTCGTTCTTGAACCGTGACTGATTGCATTGATTGAGTCGTTCGGAATTTTTTTTGGTAAAGCAGCTACTGTAACGATGATCTCCAGGTTTGGATTGTAATGTGTGAGACGTAAATTAGACTTGACATTCCTGACATTCGGTTGTCTAATTCAATTTAGCATTTTGCAGGGTTGGAACTTCCGAAAGTGGAGGCATGTACACAACTGCATTAACTTTTGATGAATCTGACCTGAGTCCATCTCGAATTTGAATAATCCACGGTGATATTTGATTGTGAGCAGCTTACAAAATTCTTCATCTACTTCAACTTGCTAAAATGCATTTGACTGCGGTCGATATGCCTGAAAACTGTATCATTGGCTAATTTTGCGAAAATATCTTCTGGCAGTGGAAGTGGAAATTGATGAGGCTGTATTAAAGCATTTAGACTGGTTGAATAGTCGGAACAAATGACCACGACAATTGGAAAACTGGTAATGACATCCAATTTTATCTGCATATGCTACTGATAGCTTCGCTCGAAATTGGTGTTGTTCCTGGCTTTGTATGTAATTTAATTTGGGTTTTAGTACACAATCCCAAGCTGTCAGGAAAAATAATCGGAATTTTTTTATTTCTAAATTTTTAATGTAAGGAACCTACAAACTGATTGTAATTTGTCCATCCAATCAAGACCAAGACGGTTTAATGTTGCAATCACTGATACCAAACTATGTTCCTGATTTCGTAACCTCCCTGAACGTCATGTCACATTCAAATTTTGAACATTCAAATTTTCCTGCTCCGGTTGTGTTTTGGATTGTTTGATGATGATCTATTCTCAACTCTGATTAACTTTAGTTTGTCCGTTATTGCAAATTTCAAGATGTGCTTTGCAATCATGTGTTGGATTTTTGACTCATTGAATTTGAGACCCTTTGATTTTGGGAGCTCATTACTGGGAGAATTTCCTTTAAATAGTTGCTGTTAAATACTGGCGAATAGGATGTTGTCTTCAACATAATTTTTTTCCGTACACTATAGTAGAGCCCCTTTCTATGGCCAAATACCCCAACGGTCCTTAGGAAATAACAATGCATTGTCAATAAAAAAGTCAGAGCTCAGTTCTGTTGAAAACTTGTTTTTTTTTATCTTAATCATCACATGAAGTCAGAGCTTCAGAAGTAGCCTATAGCATCTAGACTGTTTAAACTGTTATGACTGAACGTAGGTACATAAATATATCTAGCATTCGCCACACCTTGAGGAAGTATACTTTTCTTAGAGTACTTTTTATTAGTATCTGCACCCAAAGTGTTTCAAGAACTGATGTTAATCCTGCTAAAGAGAATAAAGAGTTTCCATGGACCATATCTAACCACAAGATTGTTAGAATCGGGAAAAATCGACGGAGATAAAATAACAGTGATCAACCATATCACTGTACCAACAACAGTGATTTTATCAAAGAGGATATCGAATTTAACTAGAGACTATGAGCAACATAAAACGTTCGAGAATGTTAAGAATATATTAAAAACCACTCCAATCTTGACTATAGCATAAATAAACGAGTGAAACTACCAGTCGAACCCAGTAACTCAGCATTAGGAGCGGTTCTAATGTAAGCGTATGTGGCGTATGTATCAATATCAGTGAGCAAAACAGAATTAGGATATCCGCAGATAGAAAAAGAAGCCACGGCTATCAGGTTTACATGTAAAACGTTCCACACGTATACCTATGGAAAGTAGAGGTAAAAACAGACCACAAACCCCTAGAATCGATTTTCAAAAAACCACCTCAGAGAATTGTGTTCTATAGGTTACTCGTTATCATCCAATAGTAATTTATAAGAAAGGAAAAGACATAACAATATCGGAACTCTTAAGCCGTGTCATCGAAAATACCTTATGTCGACAGTGGAGAGGAAATAGAAGTTCATCTGTTCGTTTCAATGACAAAAATGCCGCCGATTCTTTAGTTAATGACTATGGGAAGGAACCATAATATAAGGACGAACATCTAACGTATTTTTATAAAAAAATCATCACTCAGATTCAAGGAGATCACTCAGGCGAATAGTCTACCATTCAATTAATCAGAATTAGTTTCTAATGGAAATCTCTAGACAAAGACGTAATAGATTATTTTAAAAGACGTTCGGTAAGTGAGCAAACACAGCGTAGCAAAACAAAATAACCAATCACTTCGAAAACTTTTCCGAAACTCCCATTTCAGATAGTTACAACGATCAGCTACTCCGGAGTAGCAGACAGCTACTTCGGGTATCTAGGTTTTAAGGAGCTAAAACCCTAATACTCAACTGAGGTGATCGAAACACTTCAATAATGGTTTTCGGGATCTCCAAAATTTTAGAATCAGGGAACGGGCAGCAGTTTTTATTGCGAAAGTTCAGGCTATTCTCAAAATAATGTAACATTGATCATATATACCTTCATATGTCCGTACTTCCCAAGGACGGACAGAGACAAAATACATAAATATATATATGCCCAAATAAGATCAGTTACGATCACAAAATAAAAGGCTAATGAGTAGAATAACCAGTATACGATATTACCAATTAAGAACAAGAAATAAACAGAAAACTTACAGAAAGGGTAGACAGGCTCATTATCGATAGAAATCAATGATTGAGTTAGAATCAGAATGAATCCAAGAGAATGGATAGCAAGACGAGTAACAGAGAACTCGGTCGCCCGAAAGTCGAGACTGATAGCAAGCAAAGAAACGTTAAGTAAGAACTGGCATCACATCAACAAGACGAGTGTCAATATCCCACAGAAATTATTACATTACCCTGATACAAACAAACTAACCATCGTCGAAGAAAACTCGTGACCTACGCTCATTGCTGAGTTATTATAAAATTGGGACTTTAACCTTCCACCATTTATTTCGACTACACATGCGTGGCCTATTCTCATAGAAAGTATCGTACAATTGTAAACCGATGATACTCTTCAAAACATGTTTTGTGGGTTTGTCCATAGTAGAGATTTTTAAAATAAAAATTTAATTTTATTCAAAACCATGTGTCGAAGTGAATTATTGGCATATTATTAGCTAAAATTACAAGTCAGTGATCACAGAAAAACATCGTCACGATTTCCCCAGTAAAAACTGCAGTAGTCACCTATCGGACATGTCCCCAAGTAGCGGATAGGCAGATGCCGTGACCAGATCACCGGCGGATAAGTGACAAATAAAATACTATTCTCGAACCAAAACTTGCGAGAATAGTCTGTTCACCAGGATCAAGTTCGGCTTCAGACAGCGTCTGTTGCTCATATAAGAGGTTGCTGGTTTCTTACCAGGCAGTAGTTATAAACTGCTAGAGGAAGAATACCTCGATCAAATAACGATCGAACAGCAATGAATAATCAACAAAAAAGAATAAATACACCAGGTGGCACATTAACTGTTCAGTTGGCTCATCCACCCTCCCACGAGGCTGGCTCAATGGATTCTGTAAGAAGTTCGATAATGTCAAGATTACCACCCAGATAATCAAACTCTGCAATTCAGCAAAAAAACTAAAACGCTGAGCTCCATAAAACACTATTTAGGATGTCGCGAGAGTGACCGATTGGTTACCTAAAAGAAAAAAAATCTGAGCAGAATTCTGCCCTAATGTTGCTGAACATCAATCAGCTAGCGCTAATATTAATACTTTCATTAAACCAGCAGCAAAACAAGAGCAACGAAAACAACAACAAAAATTTGAACTAAAATTAAAGGGTCCTCCGCCAATTAATGTATCTCACATAATTTGCTAGTATGAAATCAGTGACCAACAGAGAGTACAGAGTAGTGCCACTAAACAATAATGTGTGAAAAATCATTAAACCAGATTCCAAACTATATTGGGCACTAGCTAAGTAGCTACAAAGATCAATGAGGAAGGTAAAGAATGATTTGCATACGGAGATAAAAATTAACGTGTAATTGGCCTGAGATGTTCACCCAACATGTAAGAAGAAGGACATTATAGATGATTTAAAGGCGTAAGATTTACAAATAGAAAATGAAAATGAAAACCTTCTTGAAGGAATCACACATAAAGTCGAAGCACACACGAAGCTATAAATGCACGACTAACAAAGCAAGAACATGGTCTTGAAATCACTAAGTAGGATCAAATTTTATTATTGGCGGTGACTTTAATGCAAAAAACACCTAGTGAGGATCAAGACTTACAACTCCTAAAGGAAAAGCTATATTCGAAGCAGAGTGCATACAACTGCAAATTCCACTCAGGAAGGAAACCAACATATTGGCCTATACATACAAATAAATTACCAGATTTTATTGATTTCTATGTAACAAAAGGCATTTTTGAGGATTATATGGGCCTCAAAAACAGCGAGGAGATATATTCTGACCACTCATCTGTTATCGTGACTCTCAGCACAATGATAAATCGTAAGAAAAATTTGCCCAAGCTTACAAACTAACTAGGGTATATTTCATGATATAATTGAAGAGCAAATAAACCTGCAAGTACCAATTAAAACTCGATACAGTAGTAAGGCGAGTTTGAGGTACTAAACGCAGCACTATTCAAAAACCACAGTGAATGTCGTTGAAACCAAAACTATCCTTTTGAAATCAGGGCGTTATCGTTAGAGAGAAGCAAAAGGCACGAATATAAATTGCAACGAGATTTACTTAAGCAGTTCTACCTAATTCTTAAATTTATTCTGAATACGGTATAGCTTCCTAGCAGTAGTAATAATATGACCGCTCTATGAAAGGTATTAAAAACTTCGGTTAACCGTACCACCCACGTAACCCTATAGCCATGTTAAAAATTAAACCTAAAAATGATTGGTTTGATAAGGAGTGGAGGCGCGAATACGTTTTGCAATCGCACGCAACAACAAAACGATTCCTGTTAGAGATCCACCAAGCGAATTTGAAAACAGAAAACCCGTGAATGATAGAAGGCTAAAGACGTTAGATTACAACAACTCAGCAATGAGCACAGTTCACGTGTCTTGTACAACGGAGCCACTGGTATACACCATACCTTCAGACCTGATTCTACTATTGGCATTCAGGACCAGGATATATACCACCGTTTTAGGAATGATTCTTTCTAAATATTATAAAACATCTCGTGATGCCCATCAAGTGTTCCTGAATTTCTAGCAAGCCTGGTTTGCTTTGAGATGTCTAGGAACACCTGAAACCTAAGTGCATTCTTGTTAAATGAAAGTAATGCATAGTCACAATACTGTACTAAAGTTAAGAACAAGCTATCGGGAATTTTTGCAATTATAGCCCTGAGGTACGGCAAGGAAAATCTCTGAACTTTTTAATCTCATGCCGTTAATTCAACCAGTTTCTGGCATATGCAGATGATATCTATGTAATTGGACTGAATGGTAACGGTATAAAAGAATTACTTTTGGATCCACTTGTACGAGCCTTATCTTCCGTTGGTCTCAAAATCAATGAGTGTAAAACGAAATATATGATCACAGATCTTCGATACTATTACGCAATGGATTTTAGTAGTGGTGACTGCGGGTGACCATAGATTTAAGATTCAGATAGAGCCAGATTCTTGATACGGTACAGACCAGCAATGGCCTTTAAAAAACGTTTATTATTATTATTATTATAAAAATAACAAACAACCGTCCATTAAAAGTAAAATCACACCACTTAAGTTCCCCTTACGAAAGTATAGCATGTCTACGTGATACCCTCTAAATACGAAATAGCTGTTACATTTAAATTACATTTGAACATCTTACATTCCGTGTTCAATTTTCACATATATGACCTTTAAAATGTCTAACCGATTGTTTGGTTTTATACTAGCACCGTGGTAACATACTGAAATAATTAATTTTATTTCTACAACATCACAGTAAATTATTCAATATTAAAAAGTTTGAAAATACTTCGATTTTTATCTAAAATCGCAAAATTATATAAAATCTTATCTTTCCTAATGATAATACCCCATAAATGCACGATACAACACATAGGTGTAACGTAACTTGACAATTAACACAAATATGTAATTTAAACTATATTTTAAATATACATAGCGTATAGATGTAGTTTTATTTCAATTAGATTTTCAATGTCACGCAAACTATATACATAGTACATTCAAAATGTAAATCGATACAAAACAAAAATTTTTTGAGTTCATCAAAAATTCCACAGTCAAAAATTTACCTTGGTTATCTTAACAGAACTAAATTTATTTTTACTGATTACAGTCAAAATTTTGTTTTTGTTTTTTATTTTCACTTCACTTAAACGTACACAACCAGCCACATTGGAGGTTAATTACTAAATAGCACCGATGTCATGAAAATTATTTTATTCGTTGATATGTAATCGGATTTTTTTAGTTTTTTGTTTTTTTTGTTTTATTACATATATGACGACACGAACCAAAACGTTTAAGAAAAATGTAAGACTTTGAAAAGCTGAATCACTCGTACACTTGTAGGCTTAAGCTTAAATTATGTAACTCCATATCATAATGCCTGGTGTTATTATTCGGTTAATAGTTTACGCGTTACTAAATTTAACTGTAGTATAGTTTCGTTTGAAAACTAACAAAAAAATTTTTTATTTTGATTTTTTAATTTAACTACTACTATATACCTATTATGAATGTAGTTTATCGAATAGTCGGAGATCGATAGTTGATAATAAATTTGAGTTTTTTTGTTTGTTTATATTTCAACGAAGCTTATTGTTTTTGTGGCGTGTTGGCGTATTGTAACAGTGTGATCACTAGAATACTCAGCAAGTTAAATTGAGTGTGATTTAATTTATTTTTTGATAATAACGGTGTGATAGTAACTGGTCGAGATTAACTGCTTGACTTGTAAAACACTCAGAAACGAACATTGGCCTGTCGTAGGTGTAGCTGACGTAATAGGGGTCCAATTGTGTTGTCTGATACCCCAATAAAAAGCTCTCGACATCAGTATAAATAAAAATAATAAGACGGTTTTCACAGACCGTTGCTGGTTCATACGAATCAACAGTCTGGCTACACCAGATTCGATCCCGAGCTTGCTCTTTTTATTGTTCTAGACAACCGGAAGAAGATAAGACATTCTGTACTACGAAGAACCATCGTCACCGACAGTGAACTATGCGCCTGCAAAATGGCGAGTCTCCACTGTGACCGAGTCAGCGTAATTGCTGTCCTTTTATTTCATGAACGATATCAGGAATTTTCATTAAATTCTTGATCTCGTGGTTAAAGAGAACTCGGTAAGTGTCGTCATCGTCGTGTTTCGGGCCTCTTCTCTCGAAAGTCATTATCCATCTCTCATATCCATCTGTCAGGGTTCAACTCTCACATCCATATACATGATAATGGGTCTGATCAACACCTTGCATACAACTTCAGCTTGATTTGCAAGGTATTTAGACTTTATCATTGGACGTAAGACAAAGCACTGTTTCCGGCGACAAGACATGCTTTTATAACCGTTTCCGCACAATTATAATGAACGGCAAGGGCAGCACTTTAATCTTATCAATTATAAGATTAAAGAGTATCGGGAACAAAGCGTCTCCTTGCTGTCCACTAGAGCTGATTGTTCGTGATAACTTGTTCTCAACTTTGACACAACTTAGTGATTGCTTTACTGTCATTTTACATACACCCATTTTTCAGGTATTCCTAGACATCACAAAGTAAACCATAAGCTTTCTTACACCTAATGTACGTAACGAACTGTTAATATTTAGAAAAAATCGTCCTCAGAAAAAAAAAGTTGATCAGTGACTGACCAATTCGAAATCCTCCTTGATAGTCACCTACAATTTCCTATGCTAGTAGAGTAGTTCTCTCCAGTATTTTATAAGACAGTAATTTGTATGCCGTGGAAAGGAGAGCTAGGCCGTTATAGCTTTCCAATTTTGAGCGATCACCCTTTTTAAGCATAGAGAACATTGAATAAATTAGAGAAATGCTCCAAGTGTCAAGTATTGCATTGATGCTAACACGGAGGTTTCCATCTTGGTCCCAAAAGATAGACCTTTAGGTCTAATATTATGGTGAAGTCCAGTGACTCATTTGAAAAGTTACTTGGACTGCGCCCATTGCTGAGTTGTTGTACTCTAAAGACTTCAACCTACCACTATTCACGCTTTTTCCGTCTACAAGTTCGCTTGGCGGATTTCCTAGCAAAGATCCCTCTGTTGTTCTGTGCAATTGTTAAACGTATTCGCACTTCTTCATAGCAGGCTATATTCTGTTGCTCTACATCAAGTTTGACTTCTCATCAAACTAATAGCACTGACAACCAAAGTTTTGCAATACCTCTCATAGAGCGTTCACATAATCAGAACGGTGGTTGGTCTCGATCACCAAAAACAACGGCAATAAATGATAACCATCATCAAAGCTACTATAAGAAGAACACATTCAGTGCAATAGCACTAAACAATTAATCATGCATCTTATGGTCGAGTACTAACCACTTGGATTGCTGCAATTAATTCAACAAAATGAGACAAAAATAACGAATACAGCTTATCAATCTAAACATGATCTGCTTCATTGACATTCTTTTTAAATAGAAGCTAGATAGTAACCGAGTAAGTAAAAATCTACCAAAACTGCCTTTCATTAGAAGAATGGCAACACTCAAACAATATGCTTTTAGCAGATCCATTTTATAATATTCCAGCACTTATTAATATACTGGTAGGTGCAGACTATTACAGTCAAATTCTTTAACCTCAATTCATCAAGAGAAATGAAAACAAACCAGCTGCTCGCAGGAGTTGAAGCTTACAGAATTTGGATGGGTCATGTTGGGAAAAATATCAGCACCGAACAGGAAAACCAAATTAAAAGCAGCTCAAAAAATGTTAGGAGCTAGAGGAACTTCATTCACCATGCAACCTAACAAAACCAGAGATGAAATGATGAAATTTTTTAAAATTCACATGAACAGCTTAAATATAGGCGCTATGAAGTGTGTATCCCTTTTCAGAGTGGTATAACAACATATAACTAGGAGATCTAAAAAGAATGGAAGCAGAAAGATTTATTCAAGTCGAGAAAAGATTGTTCAGGGATCCAATACTCAAGGAAAGGTTATACAGTCTTTCTGCGGAAATATCAACAACTTGATCATATGCAACCAACTGAAGAAGAGTCAGTAGTTAGAAGCAACAGTAAATTGTCATTATTCAGTCTGTTTACTGGCAAAAATGGTCTAGTCCACTTGCGTTGGACAAAAACCTAAAAATCATATTTATTCAAAACTTATTACCGAAGAAACGCATCATCTCAGTTTACGGAGGCGTACAAGCGACGTTACCATAATTACGTACACAATATTTGATCTTGAATGAAATGAGACTAGTCATCCAAACGCATCATAACTGCGTAAGATATTTTCGATTCAGGGGAGTGGCATCAGAAGGATTAATGAGTATATTACCAGCAGCAAGAGCCACTCCCTCTTCTTCATTCACCAATAAAGGCATCGACTACCCAGGCTCATTTTCAATTCGTGTATCCAAAAGAAGAGAAAACAAAAACTACAAGGATATCGCCTTATTTGTTTGTTTTTCTACTAAATCAATTCGCTTGGACCAAGGTGGTCAGTGAATTAAGAACCCCGGCCTTCTTGCTAGCATTTAAACGATTTTCTTCAAGAAGAGCAATGCCTTGAAATATTCATAGTGATACCGGTAAAAATTTTGTTGGAGCCTAAAACGAGCTAAAGAAAGAGTTACCGTAGGCTATACAACACCAAACCAACATGCATGCAGCACAATAAGCAGCTTATATGTTACAATATTGCATTACATCCCACCCGCGGTAGTCCCCATTTCGGTGGAATTTGGGAACCTTTGACGCCAGAAATCATTTACCAAAAGGAAAATGGCAGTGAGTTACCAATTACTAACCAAAAATCATTTAAAAAGATCACCGGTGAGACATCATTGACTTATAAAGAATTCTGCACTGTCTTTACATAAATTGAGACATGTTTAAACTCCAGGCCTTTACTCTCGCTTTCAAGTGATTTAGACTATTACGATTTACGATGCCTTAACACCAGATCAGTTCTTAATCGAAAGACCTCTAATTTCATCTCCTGAGTCAAACAAACTGAAAACGACTTCAAAATGAGATTACTGCGTTGAATAATCCACTAAATCATCCCCTAAAGAGTGGGAACTGAAATAATTATTATTTAATTATTTAAGTTTTAAAAGAAAACGGACAGTTATTAAAATTACCATGATCCTTAAAGGAGTTCCTTAAAAGATTTTCGAAAGCAATGATGGATTCAAAACGAATTCCTGAAATAATCGATTGTCTCTATCATATTTAAAATTTCAACATTAAGCCAAGGAGGCTTTTAAGGTTCCACACTCAAAGTTTTTAGTGGAATGTATTCTTCAAATAAATGTAATATATTAAAGAATAAATATTGAATTTTGTTATCAGGTAGCATAATTGAGAATACTCTAATCCAATCAAGACTGCGGCAGAATTTTGTCAATTTGGATATATCAATATCAATGAAATGGGGAAAACGTATTATACCAAAACTGAGCTTATAAGAGAAATAAGAAAGATCATGGTTTGTGATTCAACCGAAATTTGATTATGAAAGAATCCAAATTTCTTCAACAATCTTAGGAATTTACTAGGTTTTCATGATTCATTATTCAGATCACAGTTAAAATCTAAGCATGTGAAGTTATCCCAGTTTTTCATCCCAGAAAAAACTAAAACTTTCATCAGGCAATACAATTCCATCCCATCCCAGTTTTTATAATCATTTATGCATGAGATATAAAGTAAAAAAAAAATTGTTTTTAAAAGAAATTTTGTTTTAAGTTCCATAAAATTAGAGCATTAAAAATATCCTATCTCCTACGATCTTCACAGGGCTAAAATGTCTAATGTTTTGAGATGAATATACTAATATTAAACTGTGACCAACTCGTCAAAATAATTCTATGTTTCATATTGCCACAATCGGCCAATTTGAATTGATATATGATATGGCATATTATATTGCCAGCTCCTAGGAACTACACGGGCCTGAAAATATTCTTCGTGTTTTGAGATGGCTATACTAATGTTAAACTGTGACCAACTCGCCAGAATCATTCTATGTTTCATATTGCCACACTCGGCCAATTTGTAATGACCCAATATATGATATGGAATATTATATTGCCAGCTCCTAGGAACTACATGGGCCTGAAAATATTATTTATGTTTTGAGATGGCTATACTTATATTAAACTGTGACCAACTCGCCAGAATCATTCTATGTTTCATATTGCCACAATCGGCCAATTTGAATTGATATATGATATGGCATATTATATTGCCAGCTCCTAGGAACTACACGGGCCTGAAAATATTCTTCGTGTTTTGAGATGGCTATACTAATGTTAAACTGTGACCAACTCGCCAGAATCATTCTATGTTTCATATTGCCACACTCGGCCAATTTGTAATGACCCAATATATGATATGGAATATTATATTGCCAGCTCCTAGGAACTACATGGGCCTGAAAATATTATTTATGTTTTGAGATGGCTATACTTATATTAAACTGTGACCAACTCGCCAGAATCATTATATGTTTCATATTGCCACAATCGGCCAATTTGAATTGATATATGATATGGAATATTATATTGCCAGCTCCTAGGAACTACACGGGCTTGAAAATATTCTTTATGTTTTGAGATGGCTATACTTATATTAAACTGTGACCAACTCACCAGAATCATTCTATGTTTCATATTGTCACAATCGGCCAATTTGAATTGATATATGATATGGCATATTATATTGCCAGCTCCTAGGAACTACACGGGCCTGAAAATATTCTTCGTGTTTTGAGATGGCTATACTTATATTAAACTGTGACCAACTCGCCAGAATCATTCTATGTTTCATATTGCCACACTCGGCCAATTTGTAATGACCCTATATATGATATGGAATATTATATTGCCAGCTCCTAGGAACTACATGGGCCTGAAAATATTCTTTGTGTTTTGAGATGGCTATACTTATATTAAACTGTGACCAACTCGCCAGAATCATTCTATGTTTCATATTGTCACAATCGGCCAATTTGAATTGATATATGATATGGAATATTATATTGCCAGCTCCTAGGAACTACACGGGCCTGAAAATATTCTTTATGTTTTGAGATGGCTATATTAATAATAATAAACCAATGAGCATTTGTGAATAAAATGCTCTCTATCTATAAATATTATGAGTAAAAGTAACGGTTACGGTTTTTTTCCTTTTTTTTAATATACGATCTAATTCATGAAATAATTAAAAAATAAAAAATTGTTATTTTTACACACATTTATAAAATAGATCATTTAGTGCTGATTTCTTCTTTGTTAAAGTGTCGTTAGATCGTTTATTAAAAAAAGGAAAAAAACCGTAACCGTTACTTTTACTCAAAATATTTATAGATAGAGAGCATTTTATTCACAAATGCTCATTGGTTTATTATTATTAATATAGCCATCTCAAAACATAAAGAATATTTTCAGGCCCGTGTAGTTCCTAGGAGCTGGCAATATAATATTCCATATCATATATCAATTCAAATTGGCCGATTGTGACAATATGAAACATAGAATGATTCTGGCGAGTTGGTCACAGTTTAATATAAGTATAGCCATCTCAAAACATAAATAATATTTTCAGGCCCATGTAGTTCCTAGGAGCTGGCAATATAATATTCCATATCATATATTGGGTCATTACAAATTGGCCGAGTGTGGCAATATGAAACATAGAATGATTCTGGCGAGTTGGTCACAGTTTAACATTAGTATAGCCATCTCAAAACACGAAGAATATTTTCAGGCCCGTGTAGTTCCTAGGAGCTGGCAATATAATATGCCATATCATATATCAATTCAAATTGGCCGATTGTGGCAATATGAAACATAGAATTATTTTGACGAGTTGGTCACAGTTTAATATTAGTATATTCATCTCAAAACATTAGACATTTTAGCCCTGTGAAGATCGTAGGAGATAGGATATTTTTAATGCTCTAATTTTATGGAACTTAAAACAAAATTTCTTTTAAAAACAATTTTTTTTTTACTTTATATCTCATGCATAAATGATTATAAAAACTGGGATGGGATGGAATTGTATTGCCTGATGAAAGTTTTAGTTTTTTCTGGGATGAAAAACTGGGATAACTTCACATGCTTTTAAAATCTCCACATAAAATGTTGTCAGTATAGTCAGGAGAATACGGAAAAGAATTAATCCTATACCATCACATAACTGGTTCCTGGGCGTCTTATAGACCACCACCAAAAAGGTTTTTAGTAGCCCCAACTTTATTTCAATTAGAATTATTTCAATATTTGGAATACAAAGTTTGGGTATAAATGTGGAGCTAAGTGTCCTTTTAAAAGTATCCTTTCGACATCAGTGATCAAATATTCATACCTTTTCACAAAACAGTTTTGTGCATATAAAATCGACAAGAAGAAGGCCATAAACTTACGAGTATAAATTCAAGCAACGCGGATAAACGCCAATGACAATGTCCCTATTTATCTCGAAGATATGTATAAAGTAATGTCTTTTAGATATGTTAGAATTTTATTTTAAAAGGGTGATTCAAACTAATTTTATATTTTTACAAAATTTATCATCATTGCTTATTTTTATTTACACTCTAAACGAGGATATTGTTAAGAGTTACCACTGTGTTACCACTCCGATTAAGAGTTACCACTGACTCTGCGCCTTCATCTATGTAGCTCTACACTGTTGGGAAGAAGCAACGAACCAGCGGTTACATCTAAAGGGTGAAATAAAAATCTAAAGACATTGCAGAGCAGATATAAGTACAAGGGATGGTGAGATGGGGACCGGAAGATCCTCACCACAAGAATCTGGGCAGAAGCGCGTTCGTATAGAAAGTACCAAGCACTCTGACGTAGAAAGCTTATTCGGAACAATGCAACCAGAGAGTACCGCTATCACGGGACCAGTTGTAGAGCAAAAACAGGATAAAAGCGAAGATAATGTGGGTCGCTTAACTGACGCGATAAAAGCCTTAGAGGCCATGATTAAATGTTAAACCAAATTAGTATTGCTGAGGGCAATTGAATAGGCTGTATGAAAGCCTTGGTTCTATCTTGGTTGGTGTTTCAATGTGCCTAGAAGTAGTTGGTCTAAAAGGTAGGTTGACTACAGGAACCGATTGACATCTATTGAACGCATAAATCCGTCGAGCAAGTAAAAATTTATAAGGTGCTCTATGCAGAGGCACTTATAAGCGCAGTTGTACCATTACTTGATGGCTTTCATAATTCTTCGGATAATGGAAAAAGATCTCAGTGCGAGAAACCAACTCGAAAGCTTCCTCCGCTAATTGCGAAGTAGTTAAATGCAATGTGGGGGAGGTGATCAAACCCGACTGGAAAGGCCGAGGAAATTGAAACTGCCTAGAATAATTGTTTAAAATCTTGAAAATCTAGAGGATATAAAAATGGCTATTATGACTTAAAATAAAGAAATCAAAGAAAAAGAACTTACGTCCGGTTTCAAAACCGGGTCCAGAAACAACAAGGTCGCACATTGAGTCATCACGTGTGCCGAGTAACTATGTACAAGTTTTTAGATGACCCTAATGCATTTGGGCGCATTGCCAAGTCTTGTAATGTTAAATAGGAAATTTGCGGACATTGCTCAGAGAACGGACACGACCGCAAATCATGTACTAAGAAAGCGGTAGGAACTAAGTGCACTAGCTGTAAAAAAAGCTAACAAAGCTTTCGTCGACTGCTATCTGAGAAGTAGAGTATGCACAGCAAAACGGCATTGAACTTATTCATTCGGAAAACTGCCTATGGCGATTAAAAATCACATAAACTGTCAATTGAGGATTGTCCAACTTAATGTCCAAAATGCCAAAACAGTTGGACATAAAATTAGGCAAAGGGCACAAGAAAAGAAGATCGATATACTCTGCATGCAGGAACCTTACATGGTTAAACGTAAAAGCAAAATTTCCCGATATGCACTGAAACGTGCAAATCACAAGAGAAAATTATCGTCGTGGACAAATGAGTTAACTACAAAAAAAAGCAACAATATCAAGAAATCGCAAAATACATCAAAAAGAGAAAAGCCCAACAGCAAGACGTCAAAAGAAATGCTGCCGCTATGTAGCATACCGTAATGAATTCTTTAGTGATGCGAATAGAACAAGCCAGATTAGTCTGGAAAAATACATTACAGAGCATGGTAATGCAGAACCATGCAGCTTCGAGTATAAATTCAGCACGGCAAGGCTTTAAACTACTAAAGTATTGAGCACTTTAACAAATAGAAAGAGCCTGACAACTACTTATTGGAAGGATACCAGAAACTACTTGATGGGTGCGCTGCTTCCTGGCGACACAGTGGTAAATGACTCAGAAGCGCATAAAGAAGTTAGAGAGCATAAATGTGTACCACCAAGAACTTGCGACGTGGAGGAATTCAGCAATGATGAAACCACGGACGCAATAATGTCAATGAAATTGGGCAAAACTCCCGGATAATATTGAAGTCAATTTGATACAAAGAGTTTGACCTACAATAGGGCCTAGTAGCATACGCTTCCTGAAGGACTGTCTAAAAAGGAGTTTTTCCGAAGGCATGAAAAAACGGCAAAATAATTAAGGAAGGTGAAAGAGATCCCCCCGACCCAAAATCCTATAGGCGCATGATTGGCCTACTATTAGTCTTAGGTAGTTTACTCGAGAAACTAATAACTGGTAGATTAAAGTGCGTGTTCCACGCTAGTGGCAACTGGCAATTATTGTAACAAACAGTTAGAATTTAGAGAAAACCAGACCACAGAGGATGATATGATGAAAATTATCAGCATAGTAAAAGAATCGGCCTAGTATTATGAGTGACTAAGAGAAGATAAGCTATCCAGCAAACTTTTACTCGATCATAAATAACTACTTCTCTGATAGATTTGCAACTGTAGTCACTAATTATGTCACACAACAAAATAGTGTGACCAAAGGATGCCCGCAAGGGTTCATCCTAGGCCCGCATCTTTGGAACATCGTCCAATAAAAAACATTTGCGGATGCTAAGGCAACTCTAGTCAAAGCGTTAAGGAATTAGCGCAGAATGCATCACCAACAAAATGACTGATTGGTGTTGCAGCTATCGTAAAGCTTTCGACAGCCAAAATGATTTTGATCCAGCTTAAAGGAACGCTCGATATCACAAGACCACCTTTGGTGTCTGTGAATGAAGTGAAAATTAAAATGATCAAACCCGTAAAATGGTTTGTGGTTGATTTTGATGAAAGATTCGGTGTGACGTCACATATAAAAAGGATTGCAGAAATTAATAAGAAAGTCTTCTTGAGAACTGTATCAAAAAATTTCTGTGTTAGCTATCGTGATTCCAATTGATATATTGTTGCAAGAAAGAGGTGCTAGATTTAAACTTAGAAAATGTCAAAGTAGAAGCTATGGGAACTTGGTATTACAAGCAGGACAAATAGAAGAAAATCTTATTGGTTCGTTCAAGAGGTGGATGCGAAACGCATCTATTGCAATATGGCAAGAGTGATGGAACAGTTCACTAGATGGAAGAACAACTTAATGTTTTCTTCCAAATATCAAAGGAAGGATGGAAAAAAAGCTTGTGCTTAGTGTAACGTTTATGCAACCGCTATTTCTATGAAACTGCCCCTGTGTTTTTTATGGTCCTCTTGCTCTATAGCTGCGATCTTGTTGAAGAAGAAAGACAACAATTAATGATGGAGCTGTGCCATCAAGCGCAACAGTTTTAATGAATCCAAGAAATATTATGGCTTTTAAAAGATTCTGTGACCCTGCTCAAAGAAATAGATAGTGCAAGTTCCTACACAATTCTGACGCTAGACTATGTATTTAACATACATATGTCCACGCAGTTTACCTGACAAAGGAACTAGATAGTAGACAAGTATGCGCCTTCCCGTGGCAGTGACGGAAACAGGTTTTCTCATCCTGTCCACAAAACACGTAATAGTATTCTGATACCCTTATTAAAAGCTCTCGACGTTAGTATAATATTCAAATATTCTTACATTTTTACGAAAAAAATTTATGCATAAAAACCCGACAAGGGGTAAGCCCACAAACTTACGAATATTCAAGAACAAGCTAAAAGACATAATACTGGTTCGATTGTTGTGTCTGATACTTTAATCAAAAGCTCATTATATTGATAAGTTTGTGATGTATCTATAAATGTTTTTGGTGGCTATTGATAGAAGTGGCAAATATAACAATCAGATCGCAATCTGACGAAGAGCTTTGAATCTCTCGAAATCATACGTAGATATAAACTTTGTAAATATGCGTTTTACCTAACAATTGTTAAATTGAGAATCTAGTATTCCCCAAAATATTGGTTGATCTTTAATGATTCGTTAGCATACAAATCAACATAACATATTTGATTACGGCTCTGGATCAAAAACCACTTTGTAATAGACTAAATCGTTTTTGGATTTTGAAAATATATGTACGAGTGGTCATTACAGTTTTAATCGTATTAGGACAAAGATCAAATTAATAGTTCACAAAAGTATTTATTTAAATAAAATTTTGAATATAAAACTTATATATTAGGATATACAATATACAATAATTAATTTAAATTTAACATTTATCTAAAAAAAAAATTGGGTTACACGAAGACATTAAATATCTGGCCAATTTTAATGTGATTTATAATTATTTTAAGTAACAGTTAAATTATGCCTAATGGAATTCTATGTGTGGTTGCTTTTAATTGCTTATTTTGGTCTTATCTTATCATAAAAATATGTTTGTAAAATACTTTTGCTATTTGGTTGATACAATTTCTTTTGTACAAAATTAAAATGTGTTTCAGCAAATTCGTACAATTCGTTTTCCATTTTCCAAATATCCGAATTTTTTATATCTTCAATGGTTTTATCACTTGGTTCGATTTTCGTAGTTGTTTGTCTTAAATGTGACTTATTCGAATTAAGAAAATGTTCGAGCGAACCGTTAAACATCCGAGGTATCGATATTTCTAAAATATTTATAAATTGTTCCATATTTTCGGTTAAACCGACAAGGAAATATTCGTTAAGTAAATTTTTTTTAGCCTCCTCGAGCGCCCATTTACTCCCAGGGTCCCAACATTCAGCGTGATGGCCACAAAAAAAAGGTACTTGCAGCCACATATTACTAGGATCACAATCGGCTTGTCTCTGTTCGACACACTCGTCAAATGTCATTTTATCGCCAGCTTTGCGTCGCACTAAATACGGCCGAAAATTATCACCAAAACGTAAAAAGTAATAGTACGAAACGAGACGATCTAACGGTTTTCGAATTAAATTTATATAAATTGGTTTATGCGGTACAGAATATTTGGAAAAATCTAAATATGCCATATGGCCGTGATAGAGGGCTGGTTTCATTTCATTCCAATTCGATATGTTTCGAGCAAATTTAATTTGATTTGGCAACGACAGGACATGCATATTGGCCGATATGTTTATGTGTAAAACGTGAAATTGATTTTTTTTACATATATCATAGGCTAAATTAACAAAACTGGTCGATCCAGTCTTTGGAACACGATTATATATTACAACTAAATTATCATCATAATTGATCTGGTTTGCATTTACATTTTTATGATGATTTAGATTTTCGAAAATTTTTGTTTGAAAATCTGCAAGGACAAAACATTAAAAAAAAATGTTATCCGCAATCATTCAAATCGATTTCTGCTAAAAACTTACCCGATCGATTATTTAGTTTGTCAATTTTACTAGATAAATTCCAATAATACAAAAGACTTAAGGTAACAGCTAAGATTAAGATAATTATAAAATATTTTGTTGTTAACATTTTGTTATGAAACATTTTATGTGTAAAAAATAACTATAGTTTAGTTTCGTATAAATTTTTCACTACATTTTATGTTTTTTATTTTATTTCTTATTTATTTATTTTAATTCATCAGGAAAAATGTAAAATGTGCGTACAGTTTTGTTTTTGTTTCTTTTTTTTTGTGCGAAATGTCATTTCTGCGAAACGTCATTTATTTGACAGTATTGTTTAAATGGTCGAAAATCGTATTATACGTTTTAAAAATTGATTGAATACAATGTTGAATGAATCAATATTTTGTTGAAATAGAAAATTATTTCGTTTAAAGCTGGATTCACAATCAAAGCAAAGTTGACAAATTTTGTTTATAAACGCTCGCTTTTATAGCGTTGTTTTGTAACTGCGGTGTATGAATCTTTTGGAATAATTGCTGCGATTGATTTGGTAATACTTTATTCCGATGTGTTGACCACATGCGGCATCATAAAACCACCAGCTTTTAAAAATTAATCTTCGCCAAAAATAGAAGTAACAAACGAAAAATTTGCAAGATACTGAATGGATCATAACATGAATCTGTACTACATCAGCAGCTACGTATTTAAGGGAAGTTATCCCACAATATTGGGAAGTTACAATATTCCACGTTGGATTTATTTTGAGAAGAACAATAAAACAGAGTTGCATGGACTTCGTGACGCCTCCAGAAAGAGCATATTCTGCTGCTGTTATCTATTTCAAATTTACAAATTCAAAAGCAAAGACATTAAAACTATTATACGTCTATGTTCAGAAGGTATCAGGCATCTTTTTGTCAAAAACGGAAATTACTCCGATTTAAAACTTACTTTCGCTTTCTCGCATAAACTTTGCGAAGCGTTGCTGCTCACTAAACTAAACCACCACGACATAGAAGCAATACAAATCTCGGTATAACTTCTTTTTTTTCTACCGATTCGATGATCACATTGTATTGGATTCGAGGACATCCTCGTAAATATACAACTTTTGTGGCCAATATCACAAATTCGAACAATTGTACCACGTGGGTTCCACTGATATTTATCCAGCAGACATGCATTACATAAAGAGGGAACCTCTGGAAAGGATCTAAAGTACAACAATTTGTGAAGAACAAGTATAAATTGGTTACATTACAGATTTCAACCAAACATTAGCCACAACAATCCACTGCTCCAAGTGAAACAAATTTTGGAACAAAACAAATAGTTACCAAATAGCTACCCTTGCAACAGTAATAGGTAATCCGTTTGTGCAGATAATAGAAAGATTTTCAAATGCAAACAAAATAAACCACTTCGTCCGTTTCTGTCAAAGATTTATACATAAATGTTTAAAACAATTGCATACCGAATCTTCAATTTTATTATTTTCTAAAGAACTAAATGAATTCTATAACGAGATGATTAGAATAAATCAACATGCAAAATAACAACATTAAGGGAAAATAACTAATTGTAACTCTAACCAGAGAAAGTAAAATGTATCATGTGTCATCGTTTCAATGATTTAATAAACTTCAAACTAAAGGTAAGCTTATCCAAACAACGAGTCAGGCCATCATGTTCATTTACTAACACAAGAGTAGGCTACGCTGGGCTCATATGTAAGATTTGCGAAAGGACGTGGAAATAAGTAATACAACTTATACAAGAGATATATAGCGGTATTTGTATGCTTTGCTACTAATGCCATCGAAATAGCTATACTGCAGCTTTTATTACGGCCTTTAAAAAGATTTATCTTTTAAAGAGGCCTATGTCAATGGGTTTACATCGATAAAGAAATCAATTTTTTGGAAGCTAAAACACAACTGACTAAATAAAAACACGAGGCACTGCAACAAATAACCTCTGAACTTCAACGCATATTAGCCGGAAGGGTCGAGAAGTAGCCGTTAAGCAGTTTTCATTGGAAGCTAGCTCCCAACATTTTGATAATAATTTTCAGTTTTAACAAATTCACGTTGTTTCGGTCGCTGATCAATTAACAGTTCGATCATACACATATGCCAAATTTTAAACAAAAAATTAAATGGAACTGCTACAAAAAAATGTTTACAGGACAATTAAGTCCAAAGTTTTAGGTATAACTTTTACAGTCATAAATCTAGAGATGGAACAGATAATTTCACACAAAGGCAGATTTAATGCTCCTACAATGGTTGAAGTAGTTGTACTTTTGGTAGATGACGACAACGAACCAAAGGACATCATTCTACACTATCGAAATGGAAAATTAAAAATCAGAATCAGGATGAAGGAAAAGACGCAGAATGTAATATATTTATGTAACTATGGACGCCCAGATTTATTCGGGCGTTCACATGTAATCAGGAATGATCTAAAACTGATAAAGCTCATAAAAAATAAAATATTTGATACAATAAAATACTATATGTTGATTGTAAAGTGCCAAAATCAAGGTTTACCTTTTTTCATGATCTTTTGTGATTGCAGATAAAATTTGTCAACCACAGACAAAATTGATAAATTAATTTGTACTCAGATCACTGACAAAGGGTTGTTCTCTATTACCCAATATTGTTGCGATTTTTCGGTGCTCATATAAATGTTGAACACTGCCATTCTCTAGATCAAGTTATTTACACCGTTCAAAATGACAACAATGAAATACAGAAATACGTTAATGATCGTTAACCAGTACTTTAGCGACATTCTGTAGCTTATTTGAGTTACCTATGCATTAAAGATATCCCATTCTCATTCATTTGGTCGTCCATCACGGAGTTCCAAGTTACTACAAACAAACAAACATATATCTTCCAGAAGCAAGCCAGGACAAGACGTTAAAGGGCATAGCGGTATTAAAAAAGATACAAAACTCGGAAGAGTCCACAATATATATCCAAATCAAACAGAGTGCTTTTATTACCGTATGCTTCTGCGCAATATTCGTGGCCAACTTTTTTTGAGTGGTTGTGGATTGAGAATCATTTAGTTTACCAAATATTTCAGGAAATATGCAAAATATGTTGAAATATGCAAAACATATGTTGCTAACCGCACTTCCGAAATTTTAACATATATCAACAGAAGTCAATGGTTTCATGTGAACTCATTATTAACCCCGGCAGTAGTCTTGCCACTAGAGGTATGACTTCCCTAGATCTGATAAATAATAACTTTTGGTTCAAAGGTTGTGATTTTTTTTTAAAACGCCCATATAAACACCCACAACAGTTTTAACAGGCCATAGACATTTTGGCGCATCATTCCACAGTAAAGAGTTCACAATCCGAGTTGCTGCTTACACTGATCAGTCGAGTCTCTAATTTTGGTACCATGACAAAAATTTAGCATAACTTGTAACTCATTTGGTGCGTTATATATTTTATCTTTAGGTTGGTTTACATCTGAGGGCGCAGTGTATATGTTCGAACGTAGCTTACACATACGATAATCGACCGCTTTAAAATCCAAAACAGGCTTTTTCACCTGGATCCCAATAAAAATACCAATACCAAGAATGCCGAGGTCACCTTTACTTTAAAGCAACGAAAAGCTTTGGGACGCATGAACTCTACTTTTTAGCCTTTGATTTTTTTGGAGAGCACTGAGTCGCAAGCGATACTCTATCATGGCTGAAACAGCGGTAATCCTTAACCACGTATCCGTTAAGTGATCAACGATTCAAACTTTGTTTATTCGCCGCCTACCACAAGCAAAGGATGTTGTAGTAAAATTCTCAGACTAACATGCGCGTTTATAGGTTTTTTACGAGGTATGGGCCCCTCGGTCACAGGGGCAATTTACACTTGATGTTGCCAGATGGCAGAACAACAAACCAAATAGATCATGTGCTGGTAAACAAAAAATTTTTATCATCCCTACAAGATGCCAGAGCAATGAGAGGCACAGCGATCACCTACTAGTATTAGCAACATTCAAAGAAAAACCCGCTGCTGCAAAATACGCAAGGAAAATTTTAATATAAAAAAAATAGAGAAATGCCGACATCAGAATTGCCTTCAGTGAAGCCCTAAAACTTAACATTAACAATAATGGAGCCACATTTGCTGAAAAATGGTCGATAATAGAAGAAAACCGCTATTAGTGTAGTCAGATGACAAGGGAAAATAATCTATGATGTACATATGACATATGCCTGCCAACAAACAAATACAATATATAAGTCATAAGATATAAGTTAAAGAATTAACAAAGCCAGAAAATACTTTCAACATGATCAAAGAAATAGAAAGCTACGAATGTTCAATGCCAGTTTAAAATCAATGCTACTGTTTGGTTTTGAAACTTGGAAAAACACGCAGAATAAGATGCTACTGGCCAAACAAAATCAAGAACAAAGAGGTTCTCCTGCAATCAAGGCAAATCGATATAGAGAAAGAAATTAGGTAGCGAAAATGGAAATGGATAAGATACACACTTCGAAACCTATCAAGTGTTTTTGACAGGATGTGATTAGAATGGGACCCGCAAGGAAAAAAGAAAGTCGAAAGACCACCAATGACATGAAAAAGCATAGACAATGAGCATTGATTGAAGATAAACAACTAGGTAAGACATGGAGTGTGTTAAAGGCAATAGCCCCCAATATAGTGAGATGAGCCAATCTAGTAGACAACCTATGTTCCTAAAATTGGATATAAAGGAAAAAACAACTTATTAAAGTCGTACAAACTCGGTTGACCTTTCACCAATTATTTTATTAATTGGCTGATTTCAAAAATTTTTTTAACCTTGTATTTTTTAATTAAATTCAAATATAATATTTTGAAACATAAATTGTATATGAAAATAATGTAATTTTACTTACCGAACTTTAGTTACATTTTGATTTACAAAAATGTATCTTATTTATTTAAAAAACTGAACTAATTGCACATATACAACCAATAGTAATGACTAATCGCATCTTTGATCATAAACGCGCATACAAAACACAACAAATATAATTTATAAATAATTAATCATCTAAATTCTAAACGAATGTAAACAAAAAATAATAATGGCATTTGTATTCGCGATTTCGCGCGTTTTTGTATCTAAGTAAATCGAAGAATATGTACATCAACCATAATCACTGTTATAACTGTCCTAACCATTGAAATCCCAAAATTGAATGAAAATTCGGAATAAAATAAATATTGAACAACAATGACCATAAATTGAATGTTTAAACAATGAAACACCCTGTAGGCTGTATATTATACCAATCAATAAAAAAGCAGACATATTGAATTTACTTTTCATTCTCGCGCAAATCAAAAAACAGTTTAGAAGAATTTTATTAAAAGAAAATTATTTTACTTAAAAATGCAGCACAATTTCAACATAAATGTAAAGCTAAACATCTAAGAATATAATATCTACAAATTGGTGCATATCTTCGTCGTTTGTGATTACAAAATATCGAATTATAAATTGTTTAGTGTATAACCTTACAAAATCGTATCATTAAAGTGTGTATCGTTTTACTATCAAATGTTAATATTGCAATAAATTTTAGTTTTAAATCGTTAAATCGCTTTTGTATATCTTAAAACTATTTTCCTAACCTAATTTTTTTTGTTGTATTATATGCAATTGTCATTTCCAAGAATCCAGACGTAAAATAAACAACAAAAAACAATATGGCAGCTGTAATAAGGGTTAAACGGCGCATCGACGAAGAACCGTTGAATGCGTTTGTATTAAATTGTAAACGACGAAAATTAGAAGAGGATGAAAATGTGGATAGTACGGATGAGACATCGACTATATTAAAATTTGCAGGAACAGTCAGTAGTCAGGTAATTTTGTTGTGTACGATCGTAACGATACAATTGTTACATTGAAAAATAAAATTCTATTTTTAGGATGATTTCATGAAAGTGACAAAAGAAAAGGCCGAACGTATTATCACAAAAGTACGAAATCCAAATTTAACCGGAAAATCGCGTGAAGATGTTAAACAAAATACGCAAAATAATCGATTCAAAATTGTTAATTGTTCGCGGCCAATCGATTTTAGCCAAGATGTTGGTAATAATATTACTGTTGTCGATATCGAGAGGCAAGCGTCCGATGACGAGGATGGAAATAGTTTATGCGCTGCCGAAGAAACCGATACATCTCAGCCGTCATCAAGTCGAACGGCAACGACGAGTAGAAAACGTAGTAGTTCAAATATCGAAGAAAATTATGTATATGACGTTTATGTACCAGACGGTGGAACAGATTCAAACATTAATGATAATCTGATCGAAAATCTATTAAGGTTTGTTATGCTTCGAGAAACACATTTATCTGTTCGTTTCATTTAAGAAGTGCAATTTCTTATATAAATCTATGATTGTTAAAGATCAGACATTCCCAAAAATAATTACCACACATTTCTCGTGACAAATCTTTTCGCTAAATTTCAGCTCACAACTTCTTTAAATATTTTGATACAAAAGCCAATTAAAAAATAATTTCCGTTTGTATGTCTTAAGAAAAACTGTGTTGTATTTAAGTTAACATAAGTAAAAAAAAAAAAAAATAATAAAATTCATAATTTAAAAGAAAAACTTATAAACTTTTTTTTAATTTTCTTTTCTAAAATCGAATAAGTGTTCAACCATTCGATCTGATTTACGAACATCGCGGAGATGCCAACGATGACTTGAGCGATAATTATTCCGAAGACTCGAATAGTGAAAATAATTGGCGTAATGATTATCCAGAAGAATCTGATAACAGTATCGAGGAGAGCGATATGCGTCAAGCAGTTTTAAAAATGGGGATTGGTAAGAAAATTCACTAACAATTTTCTATAAATTTTGCTCATTATTTCGTTCTTGTAGATGATGAGGGTAACTTATCGTCTGACGATGATGAGGCCCATTATCGCAATGGTTTTGTATATTCGATTGATTCGGAAAATATTGGTTTCGAAGATGATATCGATTATTGTGATGTAAATCGGTATGGTGAAGCATATGCACGGTATAAAGCTCGAGTAATCAAGAAAGCTCTTCAAGATGAATCGAACGAAGAAGAGATTAGTGATTTAGATGAATACTACGATTCCAGTTGATCTGACTGAAGAAAATGAGATTTTCTTTTTCTTTAAGATTTCTAATACCTTAATCTAATTTTACAGATTCAGCTATAGTTTTAATTTTATTTTATTGTAATGTTAGTCAATATTTAAACTGAAAAAATTCGACAATAAATGAAAATTTCCAAAAAGTATTTCGCATTTAGTTTGAATAGTGTTAGGTTCATGGATAGTAATTTTCACTTCCGCAGAGCAGATGGTTCTGAAGATAATTTATTATCGAACATTTCCAAAACCTGGAAAATACTTGGTGATTCGCCCATTAAAACTGCGAAATTTATGCCAAAATCCAGAAAATACACGATGGGCCCAATCAAAATTGGGAAATTTTTGTCACGAATCGAATATTTTCAAAACCCCAAATATACGATAGTTAACCCATTATAAACCCCATACCTCGTAAACGACTTAAACTGGCATGCGATCCTTAGAATTCCAACACCGCATCTTTTTCTGGACGTAAACGGCGACTAGACAAAGGCTGGATCGATGGACTAACTAACAACATCCTTAAAAAATTTCACTGGAAAAAAAATATGGTTATAACGCCAAAACTAGTTTGGGCTCAAAAATAATAATGGTTCAAATCTAACCTTATTTACTTTCAGCTGGTAACGGTTGAGAAATACCTCTTTAGAAACTAGGAGACTGCACCAAAGTTAGTCGCACGCAGTTGTTTAACCATTAAAATTAACTAGTGTTTGAAGTTACCTACGCAAATGCCGGCTTATCGACTGTTTGCCAAACGATAGAATAACGTCTAATCTACCAATTTCAAGCTTTCACGTTATTTAACTTAAATTTAGATACGGTTGTGCAAACGAAGCCCTCTAAATAGCGCTAAAGTAAGACACAACATATGCATAAATGACTAAGCAGAACAAAAATATCAAAACAGCACGTAATCAGAAAATTCACCTCCTACCGCCATAGTCAAATAATACAGAAGTAAACGGTATCAAATCACACCTGGCTTGCCAGCATCCAAAACTGGAATCTACTGGCGAACTACCGATAAAACAAAAACAGAGACGTTAGGGACATTGAAAAATGCATCAACGTGCCAAGATCCAAAAATAACGGAAACGACAAGTAAAACTAGAGAAGTCATTGACTACCTTAATTCTAGTCATACAAACTTAAGAAACAAATATCAGAATTAAAAGTTTACTAGAACCTCATATGTTCTTACTCCCAAAGGAAGAGAGCTATCTGAAGCAGGCAGAACATTAAATGTGAGTAGAAAGCCAACCTACGGGCCAAAAACAATTTTTGACCTTCTTGATTTCTATATATGAAGAGGCATCTTGGAAAATATAGCAGTCAAAAATGAAGAAAGGCTGTCATCAGGCCATTGTCCAGTTTTAACGACAGTGAGTGGCATGGCATCTAGTCGAAAGAAAAGTAAATTTACAGGTGCAGATCTCGAATACTTACTTGATAGAAGAAGAGCTGGAAAGCGTCATTGATAGTCCTAGCAGAAAGGAAAATTGCAAAAAAGTATATACTATCCAGTCGAAGTGAGAAAGTTGGTTACCGAAAAGGGAGAACTCGTAAGACTTAAGGCAGAGATATAGAGCCCTTCAAGACAAAACAATCCTAAACCACTTGTGCAACAAATTAAACTACTAATAATGGAGATTAAGAATGAGACAGTTGCTCGCTTCCTTAAGCGATAAGCAAAAAGCTGATCTGCTTTCCGAACACATAGAAAATACCTTTAAACCCCAAACTGGACTGATTTGCCTAAAAAGAACAAAACCTTTGGAATATGTGGTTCTCTTAGTATTGAAAAAAACTTTAACAAATTTTGAAATTTTCTTTGATCTAGTAATTATAGCATGATGGTAAGCCCATAAAGATAGTTTCATAAAGTAAGTATTTTCTCTGAATTAATGCAATCAACCCAAAGATAACTGTTTTTTGAAGTTTTTGCATGGCCAGGGTGAATTTTTCGTAGAATGTGTTCTTAATGAACATCTATGCGGACATGGTGGTATTGATGGTTAGGCCATCAAAATTGGAAAATTTATGTAATAAATTAAGAAAATACATGCTGGTTAGCCCATAAAAATTTGCTTATTTATTTCGCAAATTGCTAAATCCTAAAACCACACGATGGTTAGCCCATTAAAGTCTAAAATCCAGAATAAACCTGATGACCCAAAAATCTGTGAAGTTTATGCGACACATCATACATTTCTAAAATCCCGAAAATACACGCTAGGTTAAGCCCATTAAATCAGGAAACTTGCCACAAATCAAAAATTACCATAATCCAGAAAATACGTGATGTAGCCCATTAGGTCTGTAAGATTTGTGCTACAATTTGAAAATTCAGAAAATTCGGGGTTGCCTCATCAAAATTGGAAAGTTTATGCTACAAATCGAAAATGTTCTAACTGCCAAAATTGGGAAATTTATGCCAAAATTTGCAATTTCCAAAATCTAAAAAATATGCGGTTATAATTAGAAACTATGACAATTAGACAATATATCTTTAACCCAGAAAATACACGATTGTTAGTTGGTCCAATAATTCTGTGAAATTAAGAAACTGCCTGATGTACATCAAATCTGCAAAATTTATGACACAAAACTGAAGTTTCCAAAATTCAGAAAATTTATGATGGTTACCCCACCAAATCTGTAAAATTTATGCCGCAATTTGATAATTTCTAAAATCAAGAAAATACATTATGGTTAGCCTATAAAACCTTTGAAATATTTTCCATAATTTGAAAACTTTCAAAATTCAGTAAATACAATGGTTGGATTAAATCTGTGAAATTTATGCAACAAATATTTTTACAATTCAGAAATGTTACCCCATAAAAATTGGAAATTTTACAAATTGAAAATTTCCAAAATCCAAGAAACACCCCATCAAAATTAGGAAATTCATTCCACAATTTGCAATTCTTCAAAATACCAAAAATATGGTTTTCTAATTGAATTATCAAAATATATGCGACAAAATTTAAAAAAAAAATGGAAATTTATGCCACAGGTCGAAATTTTCAAGAATCCCAAAAACACGATGAAGGCCCATTAAATCTGTAAAATTTAATATTGGAAAATTTAAGATCCAGCAAACACATGATGGCTCTACCATTAAAGCTAAAAAATCTATGCCTCAACTATACATTACTGTGCCAGTAAAATGATTCTCTACAATTCTATGTAAGACAGTGATTTGTATGCCATGCAAAAAAGAGTTATGCTGCATTGTTTTTCGGCTCTTTGCCATATAATTGGATATTTTCTAAAAGATAGATAGTTTCATGACGCATTTTCTCTGAAATATGCTGCAAAGCCAGGGTGAATTTTACGTAGAATAAGTTCCCTATGCACATCTCTGCGGACCTGCGGTCTATATTTAATAAAAATTGTCCCACATCGTATAACATAATATGTATAGAGATTAAAGAACTCTGGTTTCTATTAAACCCAGAGTTCTTTAATCAGAGTTCTTTAATGAAACAAATCTGGGTTTTGCCTCTGCAAAACCCAGATTTGTTTCGTTAAAAATCTCGATTAGAGATTCTCAGAGCAAGAAATGTTTTTCGAAATCGAATACTTGCAAAATACATGATAGTAGCCCACAAATTGAAAATATTCAAAATTCTGAAAATGCATGATTGTTAGCCCATGGTATCTGTGAAATTTATGCCATAAAAAACGCAATGGTGGGCCAATTAAAATTGGAAAATTAATACTACAAGTAATAGCCAATTAAGTCTGTGAGATTCATGAAAATTTCCAATAATATCTGAAGGAGATCCATGAAACCAAAATATAGAACTTCAGCCAACAAATTTGATTTTAACCTACCGATTATGATGAAATACTTCGTCACACTAACTTTTAAATTTCTGTGCCAGTAAAGTAATTCTCTCCAGTATTATGTAAGACAGTGATTTGTATGCCAACAGAAGAGTAATACTGCGTTATTTTTTAGCGCTTTACCATACTAATCGATTAATTTCGATTAGTTTCACGAAGTAGTCTCTAGGAACTAATGTAATCAACCCCAAGAGAACTGTTTCTTTCAGGTGTTATGGCAATGGTGAATTTTACGTAAAATGAGTGTTCAATGAGTGTAAAATGAGTGTATGTACATCTCTGCGAACCTGCGGTCTATTTATCATATATAGACCGCAGGTTCGCAGAGTTGTTCCAACGAGTATGTCATTTGTAGATAACAACAAAAAATTTCCCTTTCACATGTTTAGTACCGTACCGTGTTCGATGTTAACACAAAGATTTTAACTCCGATATCCAGGTTGTGACTTAGGACCTCAGCCTGCTACCATTTACATTTTTTTCGTTTAAAAATTCTAAAATTCTAAAATGTTTTAAATTTAACTTTAAGTAAGCTTGATTTTAATTATAAAGATGACTCTGCTGCATCTGTTTTATTTTTAAGTTCACTTTAGCATACTGAAAAACATGATGGTAACCCCAATAAACTTGAAAATTTATGGCACAAATCTAAAATTTTCTAAATCGAGAAAAACATGAAGGCCTATTAAAATTAAAAAGTTTACACCACAATCGATAATTTGCAAAATCCAGAAAATATAAGATGGCCCTATAGTCAATTTAAATTGTGAAATTGATAGCACAAGTTAAAATTACCAAAATTCAAAAAATGTATGTTTGTAAGTCCATTAAATCTGTGACATTTATGCCTTAAATCGAGAATTTCTAAAATCCAGAAATTACATAATGGATCAAAATTGGAAATTTCATACCAAAATTTTTATAATCCAATACTACAAAACGAAAATATTTTAATGTAGAAACATGGGAAATATGTGCCACAAGTGGGACAAGTAGATTGTTAGCCCATTAAATCTGTAAAATGTATTCGAAAATTTCAAATTTCTTAGATCCAGCAAGCTACATGATGGCTAGCCCAATAAATCTAAAAAGCTATGCCTTAATTTAAAAATTTCTAAAATCATTCAAATGCACGAATAAAAAATTTCAAACTAAAGCCAAAAAGCTTAATACCTACCAATTAAAATCCTTCGTCTTAGTCACCTATAAATTTCTAAGCCAGTGGTGTAATCCCCTTCAATGCTATGTAAGACAGGAATTTGTATGGCATCCAAAGAAGAGTTAGTTCATAACTCCAGAAAATACATATGCCCATTAAAATTGGCATATTTATTCCATAAATTGTATAATATCAAAACTACAGTTAGCCCATTAAAGTCTGAAATTTAACCCATAAATCGAGAAAAAGCATTATTACAGAAAATTCGAAATAGTACCGCATCAAAATGAAAAATTTATGCCACAAATCGAAAATTCCCAAAATCTATAAGATACATTATGTTATCCATTAAATCTGCAAAGCTTATGCCACAAAATTGAAATTCCCAAAATTCAAAAAATACACGATGGTTAGCCCATTAAATCTGTAAGCCACAGTTTGCAAAATCTTTAAAATTCATGTTGGTTAGAGCAATAAAATTGGGAAACTTAGTAATAAAATCCAGGTAATACATGATGGTTGGCATTGAATTTGTAAAATTTATATTCACAATTTGAAAATATCCAAAATCCCGAAAACACACGATGGTTACTCCAATAAAATTAGGAAATTTATGCCACACTTGAAAAACTTCCAAAATCCAGTAAAATCATATATAATTTTATAAATTATAATTGTTACATCGGAATGGGGTCCATTAAGAAAATATTCCATAAAAAACATGCAGTTCCTTTAGAATCCCGATACTTTAAACAAAGAAGGGTATAGAATATCAGTTCGTGATTAATCCTTGACGTGTGAAAACTTATGCCTAAAGGAAGGTTTTTAAATATAGCCGAAAAAGCCCAAACTCGAGCTTTCAAGAAGGACGGTTATAGTATCTACCAAATTGAAACTAAAAATGAAAGAAGTTCAACCGTTGTGCATAATGACCAGTAACATGGAAAGCTATGGAAAAAACAATAAAGAACGTGTGAGCATGATTAAAACTGTTCAAAACCGACCAGCCATTTTTAAAGAAGCTTCGAATTCTACCCTGTCGATTAGCAAAATAAGGACTAGAACCGCCCATCATACATAATAATTAGTTAAGAAATAATTAAGAAAATAATTAAGAAAAAACCTCCCTCTTAGCTTTGAAAGGCAACATTAGATGGGACAGAGAGTGGTTTTAAGAGTGGTTGTCTTTTTATGGGAAAGTAGTAGGAACTATTATTTTCAATACCTAAGCAAAAAGGAATTTGTTTTAAGCAAAAGACACAGTAAACGGGGTGTTGTAGTTATGTGGTGAGCAGTATCTTTTTTTGGAATAAATGATTTAAATTTTCAGACAACAAAAATGATAGCAAATTCCTATAAACCGTTTTGGAACGGGTTTTTCGAAAATTTACCAAACTTTTTAATGGTCGGCGATGGTATTTCCAGCAGGAAAATGTCCCGATTCATAGTGCCAGGATAATCAAAGTGTGGCTTCAGGACTAAAATGCAGTACTATTGCCTTGGCAAACTTATTCATCCACTCGACTTAAGCATAATCGAAAACGTTGGGGGATAACAATCTCAGTAAGGCTACGAAGGAGGAAGGCAGTTCGAGAATAAGGGATGTTCGTTATTGAACATCAGGGTGGAACTATAGTCAATTTACTATCCGCTTGAATAATAATTAAAATTGATTAAAATTTACATAAAAAATACGTAATCTGTTCATTTTAAATGATTTTAAAGCAGTTTCTCCAAGTGAGTCAAATAAATATGCAATTTTTAAAGGTACACTCCGTTTTATTTTTTAAAAAAAGTAGAGGTTCTCTAAAGTGTCTGGTTGTAAGTTACTGAATGGAATATTTCCTATAGAACCCTCTTCCGATGTATCAATTCGAATTTATTTAGTTATACATAGCATTGGAGGAACAATCGGATACAAAAAAAATGTTTTTAAGCAAGTGAGACGAAGTGTACATGATGGTTGTGACAGTATATACTGTAATTTGCAAGTTACCCAGCAAGCAAAGTGAGTCCGACCGCATTGTAATTTTCTAATTTTGTTTGTAGTAAACCACCATCCATACTGAGAGCATTAAAAAGTATTTTAATCTTGTAAAAATAAAAACGTGTTTATTTTATTCTTTAACTTTAATAGGTCATGGGCCCAGATTTAATTAAATAATAGTTTTAAATAGCTTTTTTTTAATTCTAAAAATCGTACGCATAGTAAAATGTTGAAGGTTAAGTGCGTGGTGTTTCGTATATTGTGATATAGTTTGGTTCATCGGTTGCCTCGTGCATTGGACATTTTAATTTTTTTGATTATTTCACAATATTGGGCGAGTTAAAGAATTATGGAATCTAATATGCAAAAAGTAAAACCATTTGATGGTTCAAATTTCTCGAACTGGAAATTTCGAGCTAAAACATTATTAGAAGAAAACATTATTAGAAGAGTCTAGAAAAGTTTTTAACGAGTTCATTGGACACGTTATTGAGAGATGTTCCAACTGATGCGAAAGATGAAGTTAAAAGTGAGAGACACGTTGAAATGTAATGAGAAAAAGTGTAAGTCCATTTTGGTGCATTGTATTGGTGATTCTCAACTGGAGTACATTAATGACAAACAATTCAAGCAGATCGTTTAATGGTTATTTGTCACAGATGTACAAAGCCAGGGCATATAAAAGTAAATTGCAGAGTAAAATTGTCAAAGAAAAATGTTGTGCACAATAAGAAAAGTGTTGGTGCAAATTGTGCTGAGAAAAATGACAATCCAGAGTTTTTGCTTTATGAACAACAGGATGTCATTAGTGAGTCAGTAGGGAGTAACGGTGATGTTGCGTCATGCTGCATGGGTGCCAAAACATCAAAGAATGGCAGTGATGGTTTTGAATAGATAAACTTTGTTCTTGATTCGGGCGCAACACTTCATATCTTTAACAATAAAGTATTTTTCAATAGCATGTATAGAATTGGCCCGATAAGTATTTCAACGGCAAAAGCTGGCGCATCATTAGTGGCAAAGCAAAAAGGTGATATTTCTATAGGCATTTTTCAATGGATATAATTCAACGAAAATGATTCAAAACGTTTTATTTGTAGAGAATCTTAAATGCAATTTGCTGTCAATTTGTCAATTGACTGATAAAGGTTACAAAATCACTTTTAAAACTAACTTTCAAAGAATGGGAAAAATATGTTCGCTGCCCGCCATAATGGTCAGCTATACCAGACGATTTTTCATGTTGAATGAAGTGTGTTTGCGGGGATTGCTGGAGTGGAACAATTAAATAAGGCATCGCAAAATTTATGGCATTTTCGTCAGGCACATTTGAATGTCAAAAAAGATGGTAAATCAAAACATGGCGATTGGATTGGAAAAATTTAAGTGAACATCGATGACAAGTTTTGTGAATCTTGTGTAATTGGTAAGAAAACGCGTTTACCATATCCACCCACAAAGATAATTCGTTCTAAACGAGTTTTAGAATTGATTCACACCGATGTCAGTGGTTCAATGAGTGAAATGGCGTATGACGGTTCAAGGTTTTTTGTTGGCTTTACTGATGATTTTTCACGTACATCCATACTGCATGAAGGAAAAAAGTGAGGTTTTCGATAAATTCAAACAATATGTTGCTATGGCTGAAACGCAACATGGGAAAAGAATTGTGAAATTACAATTGGATAATGGCGGAGAGTATTGCTCAAACGAATTTAAATCTTTTTGTGTCAATAAGGGTATTCGGCTGAATTTCACGGTACCTTACAATCCGGAAATGAATGCAGTATCTGAACGTTTTAATCGTACTGTGGTTGAAAAAGCAAGAACAATGCTTTTGTCGAGTGGATTAAGTCGTCGATTCTGGAACGAAGCTGTTTTGTGCGCAAGTTATATTAAGAATCGTTCACCAACAAGTGCTGTTGGTAAACAATTTGTAAGCAAGACGTCTGCTGAAATTTGGTATGGCAAAAAGCCAGATTTGTCGTAACTTCGGGTTTTTGGTTCGATTTGTTACAATTATGTACCAGAAGAAAATCGTACAAAGTTGGATGCTAAATCATCAAAGTGTTACATGCTAAGATATGGTTTATCATCACACACTTATCGACTATGAGACATCGAAAATGACAAGCTTGTCATAGGCCGTAATGTAACATTCAACGAGAAATCAATTTTCGATCGTTTGAATTATGTCAATATATCCAATTCAGAGGCGGCAGGCGATGACATTGATGATGAATGTGAACATAACCACGATGCAAATTTGCATCGGTAGCATAAATGATAATGCCCACAGTACTTCGAATAGCATGGCTAATAACAATGAATTGTTCATGAATTTTTCAGCTGAGCAATTTGTGCAAAATGATCCGGTTACGATGAACGATGCAAGGAAACGTGCTGATTGGCCAAAACGGGATATGGCAATTAATGATGAATTCTCATCATTGTTAAAAAATGACACTTGGTCTCTGTGTAAGTTACCAACTGGTCGTAAAGCTATTACTTGCAAATGAAGAAGAAACTTAAATCAAATAGCGATGTCGATAAGTACAAAACAAGACTTGTTGCTCGTGTTTTTTTGCAAGAAAAAGGTTTCGACTACAATGAAACGTATTCACCAACGGCCAAGCTAACAACTATTCGAGTTGTATTGTCAATCGTCAATCATTTTGGATATGAAATGCATCAGATGGATATAAAATGTGCATTTCTGAACGGACAATTGAAGAAAGATATCTACATGACACAACCAGAAGGGTTTGTGAAAGATAAATCAATGGTTTGCAAGTTGAATAAATAGGCTTCACGTGTGTGGAATGAGCGTTTTAATCAGTTCATTATTAACATTGGTTTCAATCGTTGCTAATCGGATCAATGCTTGAATATAAAATTTGAAAAAGACATCGTTTGTTATATTCTCTTGTATGTCGATGACTTGGCAATAATTTCCAACAATGTGCAGATGGTCAACGATATTAAAGCAAAGTTATCAAGAGAGTTCGAAATGGTAGTTGTTGGAAAAATTGATTTATTTTTGGGAATTCATGTTGAACGGAATTCAGGTGATAATTCGATTGTCAGTCACGTTATTTGAAGAATGTTTTAATGAAATTTGAAATGAACAACTGTAAATCTGCGACAACACCATTTGAAAACGGTTTGAGTTTACCAAATGGTGATAAAAATAACTTGACTGATCAGCCGTATAGAGAGCACATTGGAAGTTTGACGTATGCCACTCAAACAACTCGACCTGATTTATGTGTATCAATGAATTTTTTTAGTCGATTTCAAAGCTGTTGTATACTGATGAACACCATGTATGCGAAACAGTTTTTGCGATACATTCAGGGAACGGCTGAATTGAAAATGGTTTATCATCGCAATGCTACCGCTGATATTTTGACGGGATACGCTGACTCTGACTGAGTGATAAGAACGACCGTAAATCAACATCAGGTTATGTATTCATGGTATTTGGCAATATAGTAAGTTGGCTATCACAAAAGCAACCGACTGTCAGTCTTTCGTCAACTGAAGCTGAATATTTGGCATTGGCGAAGTGCATTTGTGAAGCAAAATGGTTACGCTGTTTATTGAACGAACTTGGTCATCGTTGTATATCATCAACAACAATATTCAAAGATAATCAGTCGTGCATCAAAGTGGCAGAAGAGTCACGAGATCATAAACGTATGAAGCATATTGATGTGAAATATAGTTTCATACTAGAAGCTATCGCCAACAAGGAAATCAAGTTGCAATACATCTCAACCAACGATCAAGTTTCGGATATTATGTGACAAAAGGACTCGGAAGAATTTTATTTGAGAAACATCGTAAGAGTTTAAATTTATGCTTTAATTAAGTTTTAACTTTAAGGAAATATGTATTTTCATTTATTAGAGTACACGTTTCATTTTGCTTATTGGGTAACTGATCTAAGTAAATACTGATCTAAGTATAAGATCTAGTAAATATTTGATGGTTTAATGCCTAGTCTATATTAAATCTGAAAAATCTTTACCATAAATTGAAAATCTTAAGAGATCTATGAACGGACAGTTTTGAAACTCAGCCAAAAAACGTCATCATTACCTACCGATTATCATGAAATTCTTCACCGTAGTGTCCTATAAATTTCTGCACCAGTTAAATGATTCTCGCCAATATCATGTAAAGCAGTAGTTTGTGTGCCATGCTGCATTATTTTTCGGTGCTTTGCCATACCAATCGAATAATTTCTAAAATATAGTTTCTCAAAGTACAGTCTATGAATTAAAGCAAAAAACTAAGATATGACTCGCCATATGACTCATGTAGAGAAAATTCTAAAAATAAGTCCCTTCCACTTGTTTAGTAACTTTAGTAACGTATCGATGTTAATACTAAGATTTCAACTGAGTCAAAACACAAAACACCTTAAACTATTTTTCTGAAATAAATAATTTATTGTCATTTAATTTTACAATATCTGTGTAGACGTTTTTTATTTTTTAAATTTATTTTTACTTTTAAATTTTTAACTTATTTGATAATTTATAGTTTTTATTTATTATGTATTTGAAATATTTTATTTATTTATTTATTATTATAATATCGATATAATATAATATATTTATTTATTTTTATTTATAATATTCTAATGTTTTGGTTTTAATTTAAAAAATAAAGAAAAAATATTTAAAATAAAAAAATAGTTTTTGTTTTTGGAAAACAATTAAAAAATTAAAAAACTATAAATTAAATATTTGATATATAACCGCGAAAAAATATTTTATAATTAATTATTATTTATATGTATTTAACTAATAAAATTTGTTAGTTTAATTAGTTTTATTGGATTTTTATTATGTATTACTTTCAATTAAATTGATTTCGTGTATTTGTGTCTCGACGGGCGTGTGTAAATAGTTTCAAAAAGAGCTCAATATTATCTAAATATTAGGGGCAATATAGCAATAATCAAAAGTCGTATATTAAAATTTTGAAAATTTTTTAAATTTCAAAACTATTTTAAAGAAATTAATAAAATAAAATTTAAATAAACTTTGGTTCCTATTTTGTGTTTATTTCTTGAAACATTATGTAATTTTGTTTATTTTAAAGTTTTATACATTTATAATATATTTACATAATTATAAGAACTTTTCTTCAAAAAAAAATGTATTATTTATTGCACCAAAATATAAAATTGTAATTATTAATTTTTAATTATGTATTTCACATGTAACAGCTCATTTTTTTAAAATTATTTATTTACATATTTTTAAATTTTTTGATATTTAATTAATTTTTATTTTTATAATTTTAAATATATTATTTTGTAATATTTTTCGAGTGTAAAACGTATACGATTAATTTTTTTTTTTTAAGGTATTTATGATATTTAGGAAAATTATAAGAAGTTTGTGGCAATATGACATCGTAATATTTTGAAATTGGATACAAAAGCGAGGAGGATATACAAATTAGACTGGATATCCACATTTTCCATAAATGAAAAATTCATTTAATCATCTAATAAACTTAGAAATTATATGTGGAACTCAATCTTGTTCTTATATTAATGGTGAAGCTACGTTTATAGGCGATCATCCGAAAATCAATGAATTTTTGCAATACAATTGGATGTCTTAATAGGCCAATTTCGGTTTTAATGCCATTTGTAAATTAAAACAATTTAATTCGAAAGTTCTCAGAATATGCCATTTACTTAAACGAAAATAAGTATGCGGACAAATCAGCTGGTGTGTACATTGGGACCTCAACTTCTTTTTGAAACAATTTTTTTTCTTTTTTTTTTTTTTTGTGACAAGGATGGCACATTGGACAGACAGTTGGTAATAATAGGTCAGAAAAGTATTTGTTTTATCATACAAAGGGACTACTTTTCATTTCGTACATTCTACACATAGTATTAGGATTTAGAGGCCAAGATGATGCCCAACATTCCAATAGGAAAGGCCATTATTTAATCGTTATGGAATTCATAAGGTAATCTGACGATTTCTTAAAGTCACATTTACAAAAATAAGTAAACTATGTATGATTTAGAAGCAGGAATAAACCAGCACTGCCCTAGTTCGGTTTTATTCCGCGCACAAATTATTTCTTAAATTTAATTAAAAATTTGAGTAGAACTTTGTGTAGAACGTTTTCCTGCTTTAAGCCATTGCCAGAAAATGTTAACTAGAAATCTAGAAATGTAAACATTCCAGCAATGAAAGGTTCTAATACATTAGGACCTACATTAGGTTCTAATACAAGATCGTCAGCTAAGACAGTCAGGTCAGCTCTATTTTGGTACAAACTTAAATATGTAATTCAGAAGAAGGAACAAAATTACCACAGGCTTCCACGTCACTTTTAAGAAAAAGAACATTCTAATTCACTTTTAAAGAACAAGGGTAGATCCAACTAGTAAATCAATGCATCTTTTTAAGTCATTGAAGAACTTTATCAATAATTTCAGAATAAAAAAAAAATTGAAAATGTAAAAAAGGGACAAATGACTTATTAGGGCTATCGGATCAATATTTTTTGTTAATGACTTGGTAAGAGTTTGAACGTTCTTTTTCCTCAATTCAATTTTTACTATTTGCGGCCCCATTTAATTTTGATCCACCATTGTTTAAAGGCCAGTTCAGTTCTTTGTTTGAAAATTATGTAATGAACTTCGAGCATTATGTTGAGATTATGTCACCATAGATTATTATACGAATTATTTTTGCTACCCTTGACTTCGTTAAGTCATCAGAATTGTTTATCAAATTGAAGTGGATTATTTAACACCGTCACGAATCAACTATGTCAAATTTAAGAAATTAAAATCTACTCAAAAAATTTAATCTTTCAGAAAACATAAATGTTGACCTCAGTATCTTAAAGAACTCTTCATACATTTTTTTCAACGAACAAGCTAAACGATCGGATTCAGCAATGATTCAAAGATTCAAACATTTTCCTATAAATTTTATAATTGCTATAATATGAACTATCTTGAAAAATAAAACCATCCAGATCAAAAACACAAATCGTTTAACTTTCCTTAATACGAACCTCACTTTTAGAAAGGAAAACTAAATTCAAAACAGAAGCAAAGTTGATAGGTTAACTCATATTTTTGAGGTTTTCTAATAGCCCCCGATACGACTGTAAAGGGTTTGACTGACTTAGGGTGCATTCAAAAATTCAGTAACTGTGCAGATACTGCAGCCCCACGGCCAAAAATCAAGCTTTGGAGAAAAAGCAGCGCAATTTTGCGTTCAAAAAGTAATTTACAAACGCAGCCGATAAAGTCGCCTACCCACAATGAAACATTTACTATCAGTATTTTTTTACTGTGGAACCAGAAAAGGAAGGAGAAAAAACTAAAAACGATTGTCTTTGTCACTCATCAGTAGTTTAGTATTTTTTTCTCCTTCTGGTTTCACAGTAAAAAAATACTGACAGTTAATGTTTCATAGTGGAAAGCCGGGTTATATAAATATTCCCTTGTAGCATATTAATAGATCTAAAAATTTTACTGACGATAACGGTAACGTTATGGCTTCTGGAGAAGGGATCATTTTTTTGTGGCGCCACTATCTTAAATTGCACCAGGTGAAAAATAGTCTAGCGCCGGTCCTGGGTTAACTCAAGGAGCGTTATAAGATGATAAGTCCTGAATCTGAGTCTCGACTGTAGGCAAAGCATAAATTACATGCAAAATTGGTTAGAAACCTAAGTGCCTCCTACAGTAGTGTATACTATACATGTAGTTTGAACACTATGGGTGAGTACTATTTTTACTACTCCACCGCTTTTCGTAGATGAGCAACTGTAGAAACATTTTAAGTATCGCCAACCTTGTGTTCTATTTACTGTACACATTGAGGACAAATGAATAGCAAAATACGTCAGTTCAAAAGAACAAGTAAATTCCAAATTACATGAACGACATATTCAACGTAATCACTAATCGTATTCAGATGATGAAAATTTTAAAACTCAGAAATATAAAGATGTCCTATTTAATGCAGTTTACAGGATGTACAGTTTACAAAATGGGGAAGTTCCATGTTACCTGAAGGCAATAAGGTAAACTACCGTCTACCTCGTAATTTAGTCAAACCGTCCGTTCTATTTCTTGACATAAAAATGTTTCTTTGCAGAGCAATTCCCTAATTATTGGTTCCCTTTTTGGACTATTATCAATATATTTCATATTCAGTTTGAGTTGTATTTTCAACTTGATTAGACCGATCTCACAAAATTTCTAAAAACGGTAGTGTCATTATGAAAATTAACAAGGATATAAATCACTAAATTTGCAGGTAACTTCACCAGCATTTTTATTGAAAATGAAATTTAAAGTATTGGTTTGACTACTCTTAAATTGAAGGATATAGAAAATCCGATCAAAAGTATTAAAAATTGAAATTATATTCATGCAGTTGCTAGAATGTGTAATACTTTAAGGCCAACGCTTCAACCCCGAATCCATAATCGATCGAAAAAGAGTGTAATGGCACGATTATTAATATTATGGGCGGAAAATGACATTGCCAATTGAAAGCCATGCTTTTATACAAAGTATGTGGGTGGTCAAAGAATTATATTAGATTAGATTTGAATTCCAGAAAGAACTTATACATTCATAATGTACCTGGCAATAATGGTACAACTTATATTTGAATAGGAATCCTGAGATATGTGAGGATACCGGAGGTCATACCTAATTTCAGTGCATGTGCTTAAGATAAAGACATTAGATCGAATCATTGTAGGCTCTATCCTACCGCTAGGATTGCAACCGCTTTTGATCATGCTAAGTATCTTGTAAAGGTCACACAAATTCCAAAAGAAATTAAATGAACAAATTGCTTTATAATTGAAAAAAATACGAACAGCTTTAATCCTAAATAATTTGAGATAAACTGAAATAGCTGAAAGCTTTAGGGCAAAGTATTAATACTCATTCCGAAGATTTTAGATTCTACACCAAAATAATGTGTAAATGATTAATAAATGTAAGAATCTCATTTCGACCCACCGATATTTATATTTTATTTCAATTGGAAGTTGGAAAGAGTTAAATATTGGAATTGTTTAAATAAGTCAAGCTTAGAAGCAAATATTTGACCAGGGCGATAATTAGATGATTTCAGTCGAAAATAAAAGCAAAGATAAGCTTTTTAAAAGTAATTAAAACACCTGCTCGGAGAGGAGCAAGAAATACCCAAAGACAAAGCTAAATAATATCATTAAATGAAATGATCAAATGAAAATGATGATAGAGTACTTAAAAAAATTAAAGTTAGAGAAAATTAATGAAGGATCGATAACCAAAGATAATCACTTAAAGCAAAAATCCATAAAAGTCCATATTCAAAAATTCTATAAAAGGCATTTTACCTATGTATAAACTAGCTACAGTGTTCACTAAGAATAAAAGTAATTGTTCCTCAGATATTATCGTAAAGGCAGTAACAAGCTTTCCCAAAAAGGGCGATTTAATAATACTGAAAGAACCTTATGTGCTCAATGTAATCGCAAATTTAAGTGGTTCGAAAAAAAATGTTGTAGAGCAGAAAAATCGATTATATCAAACACTTCAGCGTTTCAAGGTTTTTCGAGAATTCTCAATAAAAGCGGAGCGAGACCAAATCCAGTAAAATTTGATGCAATCACACGCATGCCTCCCAACGACATTCAGACATATTTGAGAGCTATGTTCAGACATTGTGCTCGATCACTAACAAAGGCCGAGATCGGGTACCAATGGATCGACAAAGGAATGTGAGGCCTGAAATTTGCACTTATTAAATCCCATCAGATGATCTATGGCCTGAAATTCATTTTGCAAACTAACCATAAACTTTTATTAATAATATTTGGTTCCATGAAGGGAATTCCAGTGTACAATGCGAATATACTTTAAACGTGGGCTTGTACACTACGCCAGTATGATTTTAACTTTGAGAAAGTCTCGACAGATAAATATGATGGATACGCAGTCATCCAGTTGATTGAAGTTGATTTGCAAAATCAAATGTCTGACTATTTTTTAAAATCTACTTGTGGATCGTAGATATTTAGTCATTTGCCAATCACACATTCGATCAGTATTAGTGGTAACTCAGGACCCAGGCCATAAAGGACATCAAGCCATTAAATGACTAAAATCTATTTCAAGCAGCTAATTATGTTGGACTGGAATTGTAATTGATGAACATTTTGCAGATGTAATCAAGGAATGTAATCAGTGCACAAATGTTTCAAAAACGTCTACAAAAGTACCATTAGTCAGGGGCAAGACCCAGAGGCCCCCGGCAGCAAAATGCCAATCCAATTAACGGATTGTATTTTTGATAATTGTTGATGTATATTCGAAATGGTCGGAAATATGTAGTTCACCACCTTTTACTACATATAAAAGGTAGTATCACCTTTCACTACATTTTATTGCACCTTTTACTGGTTCGTTGATACACTGAAAAGAAGAAAATTTTAGGGGAAATAGAAACGATAGAGGAAACGCTACAAAACTTCTTGTAAATTACCATACTACACCAAATCCTAATGCACCTTCTAGACTGTCTCCAACCGAGATTATGTTCGGACGGAAAATCAGAACAACTATGGACCTACTACAACCAAATCAATAAATCAGCAACCACACGTTCAAATAATTCGGTGAATGAACAATATAGGTAACAAAAAGCATGGAACTAAAGCAAGGCATTACAAAGTTGGTAACTTTTAGGAAGCATGCAAACCAATTAGTACCAAGATCACAATAACAGTTCTGACCCATGCAGAATATAAAACCACATCTATAATCGATCTTGTTAAGATGGAGGAAGCACAGAATGGTCTACACAGCAGACATCGAGATAATGTATCGTGAAATACAAATACACAATGATGACCAAACGAGAAAGAACCAATTAACAACGGTATCTTTTGGAACAGCTAGTGTCCCGTATTTGGCCATCCGCACATTACAACAACTGGCAAACGATGAAAGGAAAGAGTTTCCAATAGCAGACGATATTACTTTACAAGATTTCTTTGTAGATGACTTACTTAGTCGCAGTGATGTAGTAGCATTGAAAAGAGGATTTTAGCTACGGAAATGGGCGAGTAATATTCTAGATCTTTTTAGGCAGATACCACTCGAATCCCGCGCAATCGATATAATTTACCATTCACCTCCATGGGGTTTGCGACGCATCTGAACATGCATATGAAACATGAATATATTGTTACCAAAGAGATGGCCCGAAGGTTGCAGTTCGACCATATTTACTGTTATCAAAATCAAAGGTCTCACCAATAAAAAGATAACAATTCACAAATTAGAATTGGTACTTTCGAGATTGATGGCAAAAAGAACTAAAACACTAGATAAATCTAGGATAACTTAAGCAAATTTAAGAGTGAGTGGTTTAAGAGTGGATTAAATAGAGCTTAGTACTGGATCACTGATGGTTTTGTTCAAAACTTGCTTTAAACGGATTTTTAAATTATTCGAAACCTATATGGTTACAACAACTGATAATGTCCTATATTTCATGTGCAACAATTACTAAATCAAATGGAATCGCACCAGATTGATGTTATAAAACCGCCACAAAGATATGACATTTTCAAAAGGAGCATAATATTTCACTAATAACTTTGTTTTATGCGGACTACTAAACCTGTATTATACGGAAAATTTAATTAATTGTCTCATCGCAAACTATTGAATTAACTAGCGTTAACGCAAATTAAATTATAATTAAAAAATTAATATTTAACTTCCTAATTAATTTATCGGATTATAATTAATATTTGTTATTTTAAATTTTAATTTAATAAATAAAAATTTCAACGTATACAACTGGCCTTGTGTGTTTCACATTTTTTTATTTTTATTTTTTATGCAATTTGAATTTATTCGAATATTTAATTAATTTTTATTTGAATATAATATGTAATATGTATAACTTTCTATTATATATAATATATTAATAGTAATCATATGTATTTTAATTATTAATTAAATTTTTAAAATTTATATATTTAATATTTTCTTAGTCTTTGGAGATTCATTCAATTTTTTTATTTTTTATTTAATTTATCATTTAATATATAATTATTGAAATGCAACTTATTTATTTATAATTATAATATATAATATTATGTTTTAACATAAAAAATAAAAGTATTTTTATTTACTTACACGATACATTAGTTTTTAATTGTATTTCATTTTTTTTTTATAATTTTTTTTATTTATTTTTAAGGCGATATGAAAACACGTGATTATCCGGCGACATTTTGAAATAAACTAAACAAACGAACGCGCGATTGCATATTCGAAATTTATATAATATATGGGTATGTATATGTGTGTGTGTATGTATGAACGAACGGGATATTTTATTCAATTTTATATGGTGTAGATGAATTCTCGTAAGTAAAATAAAAAAAAAATTAAAAATCTAAAATTTACAAAACCGATGCTTCGGTTGCACGAGTAACAACATTATTATTGTTTGTCGATTGATTGTTTGGACTAGAACCTGTATTTTCACGTTCACCGCCCACATTTATACCACTTTTGCAATAGAATTGTTTGTGTGCAATAAATGTGCTGAGATAGTTAAATTTAATGTCACACTGTTTACAGTATTTAGGACCAGCCGTTGTTAACGATTGTAAATCGGGCGATGAGCTAGCCGAATGTGTTGATGATGTTTGAATTAGTGGTGGCATTATTGACATTGTGGCACAGTCCATTACATCTTTCATTTCGGTTTTAATTAGTACTTCAGGTTCGGGCGATGTCATACCGTCACGTGAATCGACAATTAATTGTGGCTCGTCGAGTGGTTCCTGTTTAACAGACACTCTAAAGTACGCAAAAATAATATTCGTCGTTAGTACATCGAAATTATAAAAACAAAACAAATCGTGGTTGGTACTTACTCATTCATTAGCTTATTTGATGGTTGGGCCGTTTTAGCCGAATTAAATTGTAACTGTGCCGGTGATTGTTGTAAATCGCCGTTGAACATCAAACTTTCACCACCTTCGCCGAGGGTTGGCGAAAGAGGCGGTCGATTTGTTGCATGAACTAAATTTATATGACGAATCTGAGAAGTAACGCAAATGTTTAGCTCATGCTTTAGCCATCATCATATTTTACCAGTAACTTACCACATTCCCCTTAAAACTAGACGAGTAATTGCATAAATCGCAATAATGCATTTGTTGTGGTGAGAGTACGTCCTGTATGATTGGCATCGATGGTGGTGGTAATGGTGGTGGTGGAGGTATCACCGGTGGTGCTTGTGAAATTGCTAAAAGCGGTTGTGCTGGAATTTCGATGCCTTCTTCGTCCAAAATGCACGATATGTAATTTTCTTCATTGAAATCCGAAGTTTTTTTGTCGAAATGCATTCGAATATGAGTCCGCATGCCACTGTATAAATAATTTAGCATTTTAATGTATTCAACTAGATTAGGCTATTCAACTACTTACCGCAAAGTATTTCCTTTGTATCGACAAATTGTACAGCGAAACGCTTTAACGCCACCATGTGTTTCCATATGCTTTCGAAGCTCATTCGACGTTGACGTCACCACTTCACATATTGGACACTTACGATTCGATGGATTTCCACTACCACTACTACTACCACCGCTTAAATTATTCGGACATGGTGCTCCCGTCTCATGTACATTTTTACATTTATTGCAACGCGATTCTTTGGCCACGGGCATTGCCATTTCGACCCGTTTTGGACAATAGTACAATTGATGGGCACTCAAATTATCCAACGATGTAAATTTAATGCCACATGCAGCACATATCAATTGTTGGTACGCTAGTCCTCCACTTCCCGACGGACTTGTTGCTTGCGGCGACACAGGTGGACTTGGTTTACTATTTTCGGTATCTTCTAGGTTTCGTGCGGAGCAGTAATGCTTTTTATGGGCTAAATAATTTTCATACTTGCAAAAAACGATATTACATTCTTTACATTTGGACACACCCTGCTTAACGAAAATTTGCGGTGGAATTGCGTTTGGTGCATTTGATGTAGCTGAATTTGGTATTATGCTAATTAAGGGTGGCGTTGGCTGCGGTGATATTTCACTATTACTGCCGGCTGACGACGAGAGACGTAATGATAATTCTAAATTTTGTTTTGCTAATGCTTGAGCTGGTATGGCGGCGGCTAGAGACGATGGCTCCGACAGTCTTAATGCTAATTCGGGTGGTATTAGTGATCGTAAAACTACTTGGTGTTGGCTACTTCCGGAACTTGGAAATGAATTATTTGGTGATACCGATAATGTTCCACCGCGTGGACTATTCGATCGACGTTTTGGTGACGGGGTTAATGGTGGACTACCCGGTAGTGATGGTGCACAAACAATTTGTTCCGGTGTAACCGATTCACTGCCACCCATGGAGAGATTCTCTTTTGTTTCCATTATTGAATCCATGTCGAGACGATGATTTTCGAGCGAGACAATCGATGAAAACGAGAAAGAACGTTCACGTGGATTTGAACCGGGCGATAAACGGCGCACGGATAAATCAAGCGGTGTAGTGGTCGATTCTCGTGCCGTCAAATCACGTTTATTACTCATTTTTAATACCGTTTCCGAATTACTACTCGCATTATTACTATTCTCATTTGAAATTGCTTGATTTGGCGTTGGCCCGCGTGGCGAGGCATTTTGTGCCGCAGTTGGTTGAGTTTGTTGTGGAATTGGTGGTGATAAAGCGACTGCGATTGGTTGTAGGGCACCATTTTGAAAAATAAAACATGTTGATTCGGGATTTGTGACACTGGTTGGAATCGAAGCTCTGAAATTTATACATTCGTATTACAATCTAAAATTCATACTTTGACCTATCGTCATACTCACAGTGGCCCGGTTAGCACACTTGCATTTCGAATAAAAGTGTATGGAACTATTATAATAGGATTAGTTGGTAACGCTAAATATGGCTGCACTGGAGTAGGTGGTGGTGGATTTACAACAGCTGGACTCTTTGCGACTGGTTGAGCATCTGGTGGACTTTGTGACCCTCGTTTAATCGACGGTGGTTTTGGTGTAGTGCTATTCGATCGATTTCTGTTAATTAAAAATTTGCTATTAAAATAAAAACGCACACAAAAAAACAAAATTAAAAACTGTTCGTACTCATCCCGATGCCTCGAACTGCAGTAGTGTTGCTTGTGTGCCCGATATGTTTTGGTACTTGAAAATCTAATATCACAATCGGAGCAGTACCGATCAATTTGTTGTACCTGATTTTGTTGTGGATGTTGCTGTTGTTGCAGCTGCTGTTGCTGCTGTTGTTGTTGCTGCTGTTGTTGTTGTATTTGACTAGGAATGTTAAGAGTATCATCGGCGTTTAGTAAACTACTATTAACGTTTACAACAACTAAACCACCATTCGTTGTTGTCGGACTTGGTGCCGGCGATGTTTGATGCATTCGCATATGGCGATTTAGAGAGACTTTTTTATCCGCACTATACGAGCATTGAGTACACGCGTACTGTTTACCCGTTTTAATTGATTTATTCGGTGGTTCCGAACCCCCACTATCATTATTCGCCGATGGTTTTTGTGGTGCAACATTTTCATCGGCATCTTTACGATGTGAACAATAATAGGTTTGATGCGCTTCTAGTGTGGACAACGATGAAAAACGTATTCCACAGGGGCCACACATAAAAACTTGCATCCGCGGCGTCGAATCTAAACTGGGCGATGCAATTATCGGCGGTGGCACAATTATATTATTCGAGCGTTCCTTTATCAGTCGAATTTCTTTGATATCCATATCGTGATCGACATCGTTATGAAATCCATCATTATTTTTATCATCATTCGATGAATTATCTTCGGTCGACGCTCGCATATCTTTAATATCTTTAGCGTCGGGTTTTAGGGCGGGATCAGACGCTAGCATTGTGTTCAGTCGAAGTTTTGGTAATGTCTCGTTAAAATGTTTATTATTACTCTCTGCGGAATTATTATTATTATTATTGTTATTTACAGCGTCATGTTCGTCATCGGCACCATCACCGTTCGCATCATTCGACCGACTATCATTTTCGATCATAATTTCTTGTTTAATATTTGCATTACCCGATTCATAATCTTGCGTTTTACCCTCGTCATTTGGTTCGCCTATCGACGATGGCGGTGCTGGTGGTGTACTTCGATCTGGTGTACTACACATCGATGGCGATTGTACGGGCGTTGTAACATTCGTATTATTTGGTGATGGTGTACGCGATTGTGCTGTTTCCGAAAGTGATTCACCATCATCTTGCGCCTGGGACGATGTTGTTGTTGCTCCTTCGACAAAATCTTCGTCGTCTCCTAATTGGGACGGGCGGAAAAAGAAAAAGAAAATCAATAATTATTATTTTGATTTTTAAATTTTGATATTGAAAAAAAAAAAATAATTTTTCTCGTTTTCTCATAAATTTTTTGTAAATTCTCACTGTATAAATCCATTTTTATTCGCCTTATCGAGATTTAATCCCACGAATAAAGATTTTTGTTTTGTATTTCTTGTATTTCGATTTTGTTGTTATACATAAATGAAAAGATGTATTATGCATTTCCCAATGTATGTACTACAACAACAAAAACATTAAACGAAGTAATCGATCAAGAGAAGTGTATTTCGTTGTACTCGAAGCTTTAAAATCCAATTACTACGATTTGCAGTTTGGACGATTTGTATAGTATTTGTGCTTGTTGTTGTTTTAATCATCACCGTATATAACAACTTTAATCGTATATCTAGTTAAAGTTGAAACGGGAATGTGACAATTTAATGATGAAGTCTTAATTTTCATCTTATTTTGCACTTTATTCTGCTTTATTGGATTAATACGAACTGATTGAACTGAGAATATGTCAAATAAGCGATTCTTGGTAAGAACATATTCAAAAACGTATTTCAAGATATGTGATACTGACAAATTATTTTCAATACCGACCAAAAAAAAATTATCAAAAACATTTTCTAACATCGATCTTAACATTTGATCATAAATCGGCGATCATTAATTTACCGCCGCGCATTCAACAAAACATCAAAACAAAATGCGTTCGATCTTTGATATAAATACAGTGGGGGAAATTAAATTAGTTTAACGTCTAAAATACAGTTGCTCAGTTGATTTTTTTACTGATACATTTCTATTTCTTGAATTTTGATCTCGAACCTTGATGAATGATGAATTCGGATCCTTTTAAATTTTAAGCATGCTCGACTAAGCTTATATACTGAAAACTCATTTTTATTATATCCGAATACTTTTATACAGTTATTATTTGAATAATAACTTCATTGTCCCAAGTTTAATTACAGTTCGTTTTTTTCGCGGGACCACTGGATTATTTCGATTAAAATTACAGTATTGTTATTTGGAATTGTCACGATAGCTCCTCATTAGACTGGTTTTAGTATTATTTTCCAGAATTGACTACTGTTCTGCCAGATCTGGTCGTAGTACACAAGTCGATGATTTATTTTTAAATGATGTATTTAAGCTCAGTAAAATCGGTCGATGTCATTGAGAAGATCCATACGAGGAGTTTAGCTCAATTTAAGTTTCGTTCATAAATTTTTGTAGTTTTACAAATATGTTTATCATATTGGCCAAGGAACACCAATAAATCTTACGATAGAAAACTAACTCAAGGTTGTCACCCAGCTCCGGCAGAATAGTTTTCTGCGGCAGAATTACTTTTTTTTTACAGAAGAAAATACATCACTACTTTTTGTAAGTTGATGATCATATAATATTTTCAATAACGTTCTCTTGTTGAATTTTCGATATCAGCTATTCATCGCCAAAAATAACTTCAACTTCGTCATCGAATAACTAATCTACTCAAGACGACTTGAAACGAGTCCAGAAACCTTAATAACTTCTAAAACTAATATTTGTTTTGGCTTTCCATTTAAATACTGGTTTGATAATTGTCGGTCAAAATTTAGCAGTGGTCATTGAAAAGACTTCGAACTAAAGATCACGTCATAGATTCTTAACTAAACGTTTGTGCCTCCCACTTATATTCAATAGCTTAGTAGAAAGATTATATAACCAAACAACTTAAATTTATATAACTTCATAATACAGTATAATTGAGTAAAAACACTTTCTTTGAGTGAAATTTGAAATTTCTTGCATACGGTTATTAAGTTAATAAATGAAGATTAGAAATTAAAACTAAACAAACATTATTAACAATTAAATTTATTTTGTTATACATATCAAATCATTTTCGGACAAACAAAATAACTGTTTTGAGTGAAATTTACTAAATCTGCGAAATATTAACCTTTTTGAGTGAAACTCGTATTATAAATCGTATTATGTAAATCGAACCGGTTTTTGGATTTTTTGAATGTCAAAATAATTATTCACTTTGATAATTTTGGGCCAAATAAAATTTACTGATTGTAAATTTTGAGTGAAATTTAATCTAAAAACTTAACAAATGCTATATATAGTTTTCATCTGTTAAATTGGCATTTAAATAGTAAAGTATCATCATATTGCGTTATTCATTAATGCTAAAATTGGCTTTATGATCATAGTGAAATTTTTCAAGTGAATGATGAAATGCTAATCTCGGATGTTCTAAGCATGAAGTGGTCGGCTTTCGTCTCATTTACAAACTATAGTTTTGTGTTTTCTTTTGGATACCATCTATAGTTAAAGCTTAAATTAAAAATAGAGTGTATTTGTATATTTTAAAAAGACTTGCTCCCATATAACTGACAGTTAAAAAATATTCTAATTTAATTTTACTGAGAAACTATTACAATAATTGAGTGGATTGTTGCTAATTTATAATTTGGTAAACTAATTAGATATACTATTAAAATTACTAATTAAAATAATTGTAAATTTTAATATAAATACACAAACACACTGATTAAAGGCTGTCAAAGAAGTGTGTGAGGATTAGATATTGCGGTTGGCTACATACATTATTTTGAAGTGAAAACTTCTTAATGTTTGAAGCAGACGTGCGGAAAGGCGCTTGCGGATACGCTGGCGGAACCGCAAGTTAAAATAGATCATGTTTTCCGAAAGAGGCGCAACGATCAAAATATTGAGTATACCATGTTATTCGCAAGAGGCAGCACGATCAAAGTATGTAGTATGCTATGTTTTCCGAAAGAGGCGGCACGATAAAAGTATGTAGTACCAACCATTGTCAGTTTCTCTTAAAAACAGTTCGTTTCAATCGGATAACATAAAATATTACAAATCAACAATAATTACAAAATAGCTTAAAATAAGAAAGAAAAAACTGATTGTTTGAAGATTGTTTGAATAAAATGATAGTCGGCTATGATTTTTTTTTATTTTAAATATTTTTTTTGTTGTTGTTCGAGACAACCCCAACAGGAATAATGTTCATTGTTTAGTGTATTTATATACAATTTGAATTATTCGCACACGATAATCACAAATACATATGTATATTGTTTATAGGTTAGACAATTCGACTGACATCTAGTGGCATAATCAATGCACTAGGGCATACATGTAAAACCTGCCACAATCCATAAGATGGCAGCATTTTCGTTTGTTGTATAATCTTGATAGTCCGACATGATCTATACATGAGAGGATTTTTTGGCATGACGTTTTTCTTTTTTTAAGGTACCTTTCGGCAATCTATTGAATATTTTTATCCCGTAAATATATATTTTTATAGTTACGGTATTTTTTTATAATAAATATGTTCATTTTCTTTCATAAATTCGATTAAAAATTCTTCTCAATATTTTTTTCTTGACAATGAAATGGCAGCTAATATTAAAAATTAGACCATAAAGTAGGCATAAAATATTTTTTTTTGTGTTGTTAACACTGCGGTTTGCGTTTTTTTAGAGACAACTTGCGGAAAATAGCATACTATGCGAAATACATGTATTACATTTCATTTAAAGTATAGTCTATTCTAATTTAATCACGCATTTAAACGCGTTTGGGGCATGTCTGTTTCAAGCATTAGACGAGTTCACGTCATTGACATGCTAATTTTAGTCTGCTGTGGTACGTTCGTTGATATAGCAAAAGCCTGCTGTTCATTATTTGATGACGATTTTTATTAATAAAAAAAAAAGGCAGAAAAAAAGGCACTTAATAACAATAAAGCTATACTAGCGAAACGAAAACATTTTCTACTTATTCCTGCTTTGGCAATGACTTTTCCCAAATCACAGGGAGGTACTTATGATGCTATTGTTTACGAGTATGAACGTAAACATCCTAGATAATTAATATACCTAACTTTAACAAGAGGAACGAGGATTTAAGTTTTATGTTTTATTTATAGGTTTATCTACAGAAAATAATAGTGACAGCTGACAATTTTAGATTGTTAGAACAGGAATACCTCTAAATGCTTCACAAGACATCAACAAGTCATCGCGAAGATCTAATGTTAGAATTAAAAGGTTAAGAATAGAATACAAATTATCACCAAAACTTTTCTTGAATTCATCTCTAACTGGATTGGGTTATCTATATTTTCATTCAATTGCCAAAATTTACTTCCACATTCCGCTGATCTAAAAAGCGATGCTATCGTAAAAAAGTCAAATGTTTTACTTTTGTCAGAAACTCGTATGAAAAACAAAGAATCAATTATTCGGAATTCCAATTTTATTATAAGCGATAAAATGCATCATTGTCACTTCGTATATGAACATCCATACTCAATTTTCTAGAGTGATTGGCGTTAATGTTTCTGATATAGGCGAAATATGTAATGCTCGTTGCCACTCCAATAATAGACAATACATTTTAATGGTTACCGTCTATATTTTGCCTGAAAATCCATATAACAATTTTTGTTCGAAAATACTTGTTTGAAATGATATTAAGTGGAGACTTCAATATTAACTTTGCAAATAATAAAAATCTAGCATTAATTGAATTTTTGAATGAAGCAATTATGTTATATTTATATTATGTACTGGGTAAGCATAAAGTAGATATTGTCATCTGGCAAAATTTGGTTTATGTGTTTAGCTCATTTACCTTGAACTTGGACTTGATAATTTAATACAATTTAAGGCATTGCTTGACCTAAATAAGTATTAGCAACACTTCAATGAGTTAGTAAATTGGTTGAAATATTTTCAGGGGGTCTATTATGAAACAACATTCGTGAAGTTATAAGAAATACTGGTATAAACCGATCTTTAAATATTTTTCTAGACTTCTGTGTCTAATGTATCGTAGCAAAATATGTGTTAATATGAGATATAGCTATATAGCTGCAAGTCATCAGCATTATAAAATTAATAAAATTATAAATCGACAATTTAGAATGTGTCAGTGATCAGGGTAGATCGTTTATCTAAATAAAAAAAAGCAAAGGGACTAAAATTCCCAGCAATCAGATCAATTATGGCATAATTCTCATCACCCTGCTTTACAAATTGCTTACGAGCATTTAAATAGGAATAAATCATGAAAACAGCTAAATTGAAAAATTTGTAGATAAATCATCAACAATATGCACAAGTGCAGTAGTAGTACTTTAGGCAGTATTGTAATCCGATTGAAATTCACAAAGAAATTTTAAACTATTTAGGTGCTCAAGAATTTGTACCTGTATAATTTTTTCAGCACCTTAGATAATGCCGGCAAAAAACTAATTGTGCGAATGTCACAATCATTGGAAGTTATACATCCTTTTTGGGTAAGGAAATATAAGTATTATCTAGGCGCAGAAGATGCAGCTACTACAGCGTATGATGATCTCAATAATCCAGCGGAAAATTGTTTATCATTTACTGGCATGGTGATAGTAGGAAGCGTGGATAATTTAGTGATATCTAAAGTTTTATTACCCGAAGCAGATAATTTTTTAATTTTTTACATATTGTATTATAGCTTCCTATTACAAATTATCTCATCATAAATTTTATCAATTTTATGAAGAAAATTGGAATTACGAGAATCGGGCAATTTCCTAAAAACAGTCCTGATTTTTAAAGTTTACGAGGCAGTAGCAAATCCGCCAGATGACAATTGATATATGATTAACTTAAGCAGCAAACATAAAATAGTTTGCTATATCCGAAGAAAAACGTATTTAAAAAATAGTTTCTGTTTTACAGCTAGGCAATCGTGAGCCATCGGAAAATCTTTAAATCATCAGCATAACGTAAACTTTTAGAAATCTGAATTTAATTTACGACGTCATTTATAAATAACTTTCTAGCATTCAGGAAAATATCCAATTTACAATGACTTTCCAAAAATTAACTTCAGAGGAAAAGCCAGGGAAAAGACCAGATAGACATTTACAAATTTCACCAACTTCTAATCGTTGCAAAAAATCGGAGCAATCGCTATTCACGTTTAGTGGAGACATAGGTGTTTCTTAATTTGCATCCACATTGTTCATATTTGATTATTTCTTCAAAAAAATCCCAAAACCATTGAAACCATTGAAACATTTTTGAAGAATATTCTTATTTACTTGGAGCAAGCCAAACACAACTATCTCACCATAAATAAGTTTGGGTAGCAGTTAAGGCAAAAACATTTGTCTCTTAAATTGGATCTCAGTACACTCCATTACTTTACACAAAAAACTAAAGGGTTACCAAATAAGAAGTTTCATTTTGAATAGCCTGCTATTTGGGAAGCTGTAAATTGTGAAGCTGTCATCTTTTGACATTTGACAAGTAAAAACTACGCCATTACTAAAAACGGTACGATACACACATTGAAATTGTTCACTACAAAAATGGTGAAAATTTTGCAGTCACAGTTCCCAAAACTAAAGCACTTTTCGTCGTGAAGTACCTCCTTGGCCGGCAATAGTGAAACTGGTGGATAAATTTGTGCTGTTGGGACAAGTTAGTGATGTGATGAATCGAAACCGTGTGCATCGCTCAAGAACAACTGAGGATATTGCTACTGTAGCCCGTAGTGTTGAAGAAAACCCAGGTTTGTCGAGTCCTCGTCGATCTTTGGAATTAGACATTCCACAAACGACATTAAACCGTATTTTGCACAAAGACGTAGGTCTTAAGGCTTTCAAAGTTCAGCTAACACAAGAACTAAAGCCGGGCGATCACTATAAACGTCGCATCTTCAAATGCATCGAAAAGATCCGGATTTTCATCGAAAAATCATCTTCAGTGATGAGGTCCATTTTCGCCTCGGAGGCTACGTTAATAAGCAGAATTATCGCATTTGGGGCTCAGAAAATCCAAGAATGATTGTTGAAAAGCCTCTCCATCCTCAACGTGTCACTGTTTGGTGCGTTTTTTTTGAGGCTGGTGCAACTGTAACGGTGAATAGATTGCGCTACCGAGCTATGATTAATGATTTTTTATGGACGGAATTGGAAGATATTGATATGGACGACGTTTATTTTCAGCAAGATGGTGCTACGTGCCACACAAGCAACGAAACAATCGCAATTTTTCAAGAAAAGTTTCCTGACCGTGTTATTTCTCGAAGAGGTGATCACAATTGGCCACCGAGACCTTGTGGTTTTAACATCTTTAGACTTTTTTCTTTGGAGCCACGTGAAAGATAAGGTCTATGCCAATGCTCCAGAAACAACATTTATTCATTTTCAATCAAATAACCAACAAGACACATTTAATGAGCTGAGGCTAAATAATTCCATTATTAAAAAGACAGAGGAAACCTGCCATCTTGGACTGAATATAGATTGTCGGTTAAAATGGCCAAAACACAAACAATATTAAATCAAAATTATCACCCATAATTGGAGTGTTTAAAAGAATTAGAAAATATTTCAAAAACGATAGACGTCGCAAGATTTATAACGCGTATGTTTTATCTCATATTTTGTATTTAGCTCCAATTTGGGGAGTAGCTTGTTTCTCTCGGATAAATAAATTACAACTCATTAAAAACAAAACACTAAAAAGTTTATATGCTTTAAAAAAAGGTATCCAACGAAATATCTCGAAAAAAAAATCGATTCAATGCCTTAAAGATGGAATTCGTGAAGTTATCGAGGACATACAGCCGCAAATGTGCGAATTGGTTATGAAAAATTTCATGAAAAGGATATGAGCTGATATCGTTTTCAAATGTTAATGGCATACCTTCCTCTTTACAATGAAATAAACATTTATTGATTTCTATTAAAAAATATTAATAAATATTACATTTCTCTTAAAAATATTGATTTGATGCCATTAAATTTTTTCGGATTAAGTCGCACGTCTACGCCGATAAACCATAGAAACAATTGTGCACTTGGAAGCCAACATTTGACGCATTATTGCCGAAATACCGCCTGATTTACTGTAAAGTGTGTTAACACTGGATCTCCAGATCACGCCAGCCATTAAAATATTAATGTCATAAAATTATTAATAAGACTTTTTTTAAAAACTAACCTTAAATCCTTAACTGGATTCAAACACGGAATAAGGGAACCGTACAGATAAATCGCTTTTAACCATTATCTCTAAAGCCTTACAGAGACAATTTAAAACATTTATTGGTCGGTAACCTTTCGGATTGGAATAATCTTAATAAGCTTTCACTGGGCAAGCAAGATAACGTGAGGATAAATTACAAATAAGTATAACAAGCATTTTGAGACAAAAAAAAAAACTCGTTCCTTGAATTCTAAATTCACATTATCTAAACTCGAGGATTCCAATTTAACCTTTTAAAAAATCAGAATGCCAGAATCGACCCAATAATCAAAACATTTTTTAAAAAATATCCGGTTAGGTTTTAAAAAAATCGAATAGTTTCATAATAACTTAATTTCCTCCACTGTATATACATACTCCAAAATCCACCAATGCAGTCAATATGTTAATAATTTTTCAATTTTGTTATAAAAGAAATTATTATATTCTTTAAGAAATACAAGAATGAAAAAGTATAAAAAAAAAAAATTGAATTTTAATTTACAATTGCTTCTGGTTTTTGTATTTAATTTAAATAAAATGAAAGATTTATCTCAATACAATATTATTATTATTATATTGTTGGATTAAATACAAATCAAAAATTCATTTTTCTTTAAAAATAAAAAATAAAAAATAAAAAATATAAAAAACGATCTGATATCGATCGCTAAGAATATAATAAACAACAATAGTATATATTATATAGTAATATTAACGAACTATTAATTTAAATAAATTGTGTTGGCTTTTAATGAGCTCTAAGGAATAGAGTAACGACACCTACTTGTTAAACGTCATATAAATCTATAATCAATTTGATTACGCATGCGCATTTAGGACTTTTACTTATATGAATATTTTATATGCAAATTTTATTTGTAAATCGATCGTACACTGCACTTTCAAATTATGATGGTGAGTACCAACTAGCATGTATACGAAAAAATAATTTCACAAAAACTTCAAAACATATATAACAAAAACAATAATTCTATACTGTGTTCAAGCGTTATCAAAAATATGTCATCTAAGATCTTTTTATAAGATTTCGTACTTGTATATATTTTCTTCAAATATACTGTACAAGAACGAGTAAGTTAGCTGTTGTGTTATATATATATATATATATATATATATATATATATATATATATATATATATATATATATATATATATATATGTATATATATATATATATATATATATATATATATATATATATATATATATATATATATATATATATATTTGTAAAAGTTAAACAGATTGTTCTGTTGTTGGAAATCATGAAGGCTAAATAATTTTTTATTTTCTTAATCTAATACACATATGTATTATAACTAATATATTATAATCTTAAATTTATTATTGTTATATGTAGTATATGGTGAAGAAAATGGTAAAATTTTAAAGTGATTCTTAATAAAAAAAATTTTCGACTCGAGTTTGTTATCTTTAAATTATTTTTTATATGATTACTTCGCGGATGTTTATGTCTATAGTCAAATTCGGGTTTAACTTGTCTTTAGAGAGGATGCAATTATTATCGATATTTTAACAAAATAAATTATTTTGTAACCAATACTAAATGATTTTGTAGAATATTCTAACTCAAAAGAAAGAATTCGGTCAATAATGGTCAATAGTAATAAACAAATAGTCTAAAGAAATTACAGGACTTTTGCCAGAAAACGAGGGAGACGAATATGGCAGCAAACAAGTCTCAAAATAAAAAAAAAAAAAAAAATTTGTAATAGTGGTATATGATTCGGCAAAATGATACCTCTAAAAATAGGTTTTGTTAAGTACATAAGCTGTAATTAATTTCATTTAAATCGTTAAATGATCAATTGAACTTAGTTAAACAATGTTACTCAACAGTTAAGATGGGAAGGGAAATCCAGAAAGTAAAAGATAAGTCAATCAGTAACTATTTAAGAAAACTAACTGATGATAGAAATACTAATTATTCACTTTGGAAAGCAACCAAAAAATTAAAAGATCAACAATGCAGATTCAGTAAGAATAGAAGGTGAGAAATGAGCTCGAAATACCGTAGATAAAGTTTAAAGTTTTGCGGAAACCTCGAAAAAGTACTTTGTATTTGAAACAATCCTATTAACTCCACTAAAAGAAGTCATTAATGAGATTTAATTTAATTTTAAATCGATAAAAGCTTCAGGCTTAAGACCTTATCACTGCTGACATTTTAAAGGAAATACCAAGGAAAGCCAATAACCTTATAAATTCTTCATTCATAATCAAATTTCTAACTAATTTGTGGAAAAATTCAGAAGTAATCCAGATACTAAAACCAAGAAAATCACTGTTGCCAATTATGTCTAAACTCTTTGAGAAACTACTGAAATCCGATAATCGAAGGATGTAACTTAATCCCAAATCATCAGTTCGGGTATTGTAGCTAGCACTCAACAAAATACAATAAGTACACAGAATAATCAAAATAGTTGACAACAAGAAAAAGTCTGCTTACCAAGAATGTGATCCCAGAGTTTTATCCCAGAAAAAATAAAAATGTTTATCAGGCAACACTATCTCACCCATTCCAGTTTTTTCTATATAAACATACAAAATTGAAGAAATTAAAATAACTTTTTTTATCTCTGACCAAGTCTATCTAAAAGAACCGTTCTCCTAGGAATATGATTTGCCGGAAATGAACTTTAATGTCTTGTATTAAGAATAGTATGAACTATCTCTGACCAAGTTGTCAGTACTAGTATGCTTTGCTTACCGATATTTTAAGACGTTGCGTAAGCTTTTATAGTGTCATCGGAAACAATATTATTAAAAAAAATCAGAGATTATACTCGGCACTCGGTTGCGATGGTCATTAATTTTTTTACAAATTCCAAATAAGATTGAAACTGAGCTTTGCTGCGCACAACATCCATTTCTGGTTGTTTCTAGGTAGATCTCGTCCGAAAGCAGAATACATTTGTTCGGAAGAGGATCACTTTCTGTAAATGAAACTATCTCTCCAATAACGCAATTTTCTGTGCTTCTGTGAACATAGTTAGAAATCCTCCTGAAACAAGCAAATATTGGAATCTTTGAAACGAAATCGTTTGAAGACGAACTATGTCAAGAATAGAAAATCGACTGACTTTATCGCATCGAATTTTTTTCGACATCTCGAAGGAAAGGCAGGTACATCAACAGCCGTGAATTTTCAGTTATTTAAAACCCTTTGGCCGGTTACCCGGTAGCTTTATGTAGGATTTTTCTTGTTAGTTTTCAAAAATCGTTAGATGAACTAGTCTCTAGATTTAAACGCGAACTTACTCCATCTCGATCACGATAACGTTCATATAGTATGGATAATACACGTTCTCATTCTCGCTACCACTCTAGACTGCGAAGTGGTAACTGGCTATGCTATTACCGTATAATATATGGAAATCGAGCTAGAAAATGTTTAGGTTATTGTATATATACCGGGTGATTTTTTTATTTTAAGGCTGTTAATGTTTTAAGTTTAAGTTTGTTTTTAAGAATTTTGTAAATATTTCAAAAAGTACAGCACTCATGAGAAAACTGTTAGGTGCAAAATATCGTATTAAAAAAATAAACAAAAAATAAAAAAATAAAAATATAACAAAAATTAAAAAAAAATTGAAATTCTGCCACTTCCGGTAAGCCGATTTCCGCCAAACTTGACTTCCCTACGTACTTATTTTTAGCCGGAGAATCCGAATCTGCAATAAAAAATAGGGGTTCCTATTTTCATTTAAAAGTTACCCTCGCCCGACCTAAAAAGAGGGGAAAGGGGTACTAATTTTAGCACTACTATATTTCCTTGCGGAATGATTAAGTTTTGATCTTGGACATTTTGTTTGTAGAGTGCTTATTTTTTTAGCTTAAAAAAATCACCCGGTACGCTCCGTTTAATGGACGAGGTAATTAAGGGTATGGATCGTTTATGTCTGTATTGACGATATTTGCAAAAACGAATTCGAGCAAATATTTAAAATCTAACAATTGAACCACCTAAATGTGAGTTCGGTCCAGCTTCACTCAATTTCCTAAGCCACGAAATCGCCAAAGACAGCGTCAGGCCATCTACAGACCATCTTAGTAAAAAGAATCCATTTGTCTGGCCACCTGAATGAGAAGCGGATTTAAACACCACCAAATAGTTGCCCCATCTAAATAATCCTATGTCCCAAGAATCGCTACTTATTAGCAAAGATGCTAGAAACGATACAACTTGCTGAAATGATAGCTGTCACCGTAGTTAAAGCTTCCGTAGACAAGTGCGTTTCGAGATTTGGCATTTCACTCGAAACCACGACTGATCAAGGCAATCAATTTGATAGCACTTTCTTTAAAAAACTTACAATTTATTGATAGGTTCTCACAGAATACGGGCAACGACATACCACCCACAAGCAAATGCCACGGTAGAACGTTTGCATCGCCCATTCATCCATTCAAACTCCCATTCATCCTCCTTGGAATTAGAACGTCGATCAAGTGATCTTGGATATTTTTAAATAAATAAATTGAATCCTCTCTAAAAAGAGTATAAAGTCAATTAGTATCGCAATAGAAGATTAGTCCTATAAACTTAAAAATGTAACTTCTACATTACAGCATTCGTCAAGAACTATAACGCAAAAACATTTGCAAGAACTATAACGCAAAAACAACTCCAAAAATGATTTATTGATTTTTTATAAAACTATAAAAACTATACAAAAAAAAAAGTGTTAATCCTTTACGTCAGAACCTTTTTTATTTTAATATAACAAGCAAACTATATACTAAACTACATTACACTATCTCTAAAATTCATCTAAATAAACACACAAAAAATAAAATGTCACGTGAGGTCTGTTTCCCATCATCAACGATGAGAAATACAATCCCAAACTATATACTCGTATGGTTATAAAACTAAAACACTTTTTTTTTTATTTTTTTATTAATTTATCATCGATCGTCAATCTAAAACTAAAAAAAAAAAACTAAACATAGTTGTTGCTGAGCTTTTTCCAACTGTTGCACATCTTTACGTTAATAAAGCGATAAATAAAATCTTAAGTTCGCGTCTAATTTATAAATGACGTATTATATGTGCGAATCTCGTTCAAATGGTTTTCACATCATGTTGTATAAATAAAAAAATAAAAAAAATAAAAACTTGAATCTCATTGATTGATTATAAAACATAATAATTTTATCGAGATAACAGCATAAAATAAATTATGTATCTATGTATATACAGTGCCGCATCAAAACATTTGTAATACACGTATACTGGGTGGACTATTTAAATTGGCGCAACTGATTATGTCGTATTTTAATGAAAAATGTTATTAAGTCGATTAACTGTAGCTTTTTCAAAGATTCTGGTAAGTTGAAATATTCCACATCTTTGTAGTAAAATTTTATTGGAACGACTCTTTTTATCACATAAGCAACTGTGCTTCTTTGCATCTCTTTGCCTTTTTCTGAATTTTAATCAATAACTATGCTCTCATTGATCTACATGTACAAAGAGATACCAACTCGGTATACAAGTTTACTTTAAAAGAAGTGGCTTGCTGTATGTTGATCAAGAAGAGTTTTTATCCGTCAGTCAATACATTTGTAGTTCTTCATTTTTCGCTTTAACGTGCACTTTTTATCGAAGTTTAGTCCCTAGAATCATACCAGGTTAGTCATCGAGGTTAGGCTTAGGTTAGGTTTAGGTTTAGGTTAGGTTAGGTTTAGGTTAAGTTTAGGTTAGGTTTAGGTTAAGTTTAGGTTAGGTTTAGGTTAGGTTTAGGTTAGGTTTAGGTTAGGTTTAGGTTAGGTTTAGGTTAGGTTTAGGCTAAGTTTAGGTTAGGTTTAGGTTAGGTTTAGGTTAGGTTTAGGTTAGGTTTAGGTTAGGTTTAGGTTAGGTTTAGGTTAGGTTTAGGTTAGGTTTAGGTTAGGTTTAGGTTAGGTTAGGTTTAGGTTAGGTTTAGGTTAGGTTTAGGTTAGGTTTAGGTTAGGTTTAGATTAGGTTTAGGTTAGGTTTAGGTTAGGTTTAGGTTAGGTTTAGGTTAGGTTTAGGTTTAGGTTAGGTTTAGGATAGGTTTAGGTTAGGTTTAGGTTAGGTTTAGGTTTAGGTTAGGTTTAGGTTAGGTTTAGGTTAGGTTTAGGTTAGGTTTAGGTTAGGTTTAGGTTATGTTTAGGTTAGGTTTAGGTTAGGTTAGGTTTAAGTTAGGTTTAGGTTAGGTTTAGGTTAGGTTTAGGTTAGGTTTAGGTTAGGTTTAGGTTAGGTTTAGGTTAGGTTTAGATTAAATTAGGTTAAGGTTGGTTTTTATTGTTTATACTTTGTTAAGGTGGACTGGCAAATTCTTTACATCTCCAAAATTTGTTAAACATAGGATTCTGAGTATTCTGATAAATGTAATATCTTAAGAGTTTCATAAATTTGCCTTAGGACTTCAATTGCTCAATAACATTTTTTCATCCGGTTAACTTTCAAATTACATATTTGTTATTTTTTTTATGGTCAACTTAGTGTTATGAAATGCATTTGACAAATGTATCTTGATTTTTATTTATTTAACTAGAAGTAGAGAACTTTAACGAATTTTAAAACGCGGACTAATTTTTGATTTATCAACTTAAATGATTCACCCGGTATATTATAAAAATAATGCTTTTAAAAAATCATTTATCTCGAAAGTTGTAACTGCACATAATTATATATATATATATATATATATATATATATATATATATATATATATATATATATATATATATATATATATATATATAAACATAAAATCTCTCTAAATTGAAAATATATAATAATATCATTTTCATTAAAAATAATTTTCAATTAATTTTAAAATTAAAATTTAAAATCATGATAATCAGGTAATCAATGATATTATTTATTAATAAAATGTATATATTACAGAAATTTTGTTGTTTTGGTTACTATTATTATTATTATTATTATATTATTTAATCTAGAGAAAAATATATAAAAACTAAATAGTTTTTATTGTATGTTGTTGTAATAAGCAATAAAATTAATGTTAATTTTTATACTTATCAAATATCCATTAATTAAATTATTATTAATTGAATATTATTTATTGGCTATGTTGAATTTTTTTTTATATCATATATTGATAAGCTTGGTAGTAAAATTAAGTTCTTGTTAGAGTTTGGGTCGTTAAAAAATTGTTAACATCATCGCTTTTACTATATATCCAATCATCACTGAATTTTTTTATTTTGCAGTCAGTATTAAAATTAGCTGAAATAATTTAAAAAAACCATCACGATAGTTTTTGAAATATGTCTAGCTGTTAATTCAGGCACTAAGAGTAGACACTAAGTAAATGAGACAGCTTGTGATCTATTGTTTCCAGTTTAGATGCTCTATTAAATAAAATAAAAGCTATCATGAAGATCAATTCGATGACCTTGAAAAAAGATTATATTTGGTTTTGAACCCCGGTTTAATTTAAATTAAAAGAAAGTTATTTTGGTTTTAAGAAAAACAATTTTATTTAACAGTAACGTTTCGACTTGAATTTCAAATTATTTCCAAAGTTTAACTACAAGAGCAAATATATATATTTATATATATATATATATATATATATATATATATATATATATATATATATATATATATATATATATATTATATATATATATATATATATATATATATATATATATATATATATATATATATATATATATATATATATATATATATATATATATATAAGACAACGAGATGACATTTAAAAATATTAAAGACTTAAATTAAAAATTCTATGTACATTGTAATTAGAAGATACTCTAATTGCTATAAATTTGGTGAAAAAAAAACTGTAAAATGATACCTAAGGACAAAACTTTAAAATCTATATGAATTATTTTCATTTAATTTTCGTGCTAAATAATTTTTTTTAATCTGTAATCGATTAAAAAAAATTATTTAGCACGAAAATTAAATGAAATAACCGCTAAATAGACAAAATACGTCACAAAACGCTCTAAGTGGTAATGGATTTGTTTGTGCATTACTAAAGAACTCAAAAACAATAGACGTCTTACAATGATTAGTGTTTTTTAAATTATAAATCTCAAAAACCAATTTAAAATCAAATTTTAAGTATTCAAAGTCGGTAAACACAGAAAACTATAACGGCACCATAAATAGCTAGAAGTTGTTCTCTTCAGAATATTTCTAATATTCAAGCAAAATCTTTCTGTTTGGGTGAGTAAAATTTTTTGGAGAAAAAGGATAATGGTTTCCAAGCAAAAACCAATGCGAAGTGTTTGGTTTTCTATATAGGATGAACCAGAAGATTGGAATCGAAAAAGGTTGTTTATTATAGCCGATATACATTCAACGGATTTTTACATCTTGAAAAAAAAACGAGACACTAGAAACCGAGAAAAAATTTCGTCTTGTAAAAATAAAAAGACGAAACCCGGGATCCAAACCCACAAAAATGTTACAAAAAGTTGATGACTTGATTTTTTATTGCAATTTTATTTTAATTGCAGTTTTAACAAAGTTGATTACAAGATCAACTTATTTTGCAAAAATCGTTGAATGCTATTGTTGGAGCAATGCTATTGTTGCTAGTGTATTGGAGCAAGATCTTCGGCTAAATGAGTGATAAAGCGATGGCAGTAGTTGACCATGCTCACAAAACGCTGCATCTACCGAACAGAAAAGGTTTGAGGAAAGTTTTGGATTGCCATGATCCGTGGCATTTTATATATTAGACGTTGAAATGTCTGTGGCGATAGTTCCCGCCAGTCGTAGCTGTCACTCTTCGAAACTAAATGTAAAGGTGAAGCAGCTCTGAAATAACTTTGTCTATATATAGGTAGGTCATAACGAACCTCTTGAGTGAGACTTGCATAACGTTTGAGAAGTTCATTGTATGTACCTTTAATAGCAAAAAATTGGGAAAGAAGAATTGAAGTTGCATCTTAAACATTTGTGTTTGAGATTGACAACTAGTCTGGATTTTACAAAAAATTCGGGGCCAATAATTAGTCTTGTAACCGAAGCAATATTATAAACGTATATCTTAAATCGCGCCACAGACCTTAATTCACGTGTAATAAGCGAGTGCTATACGTGGTAGTTTTAGAACCATTTGCTGCTACTAAGCGACTCTGTGAATTAGATTTTAAAAATATGCTTTTAGAATGTTAAAAACGTCCGATCCATAATGATATGTTTCATTGTCTGTCACATTTACTTTGGGACATTTTAATTTTTCGTTGGCGATTTAGATCGAGAGGCAGATTTGTCCAAAATGACAATTTGCAGATTTTTCTTTATATTTTCGATGTTAACAGCACATCCCATGCCCACTGCGTTGACGTGAGCCGGTATTCATATCTTGCACTAGATCGTTTTCTATAGGTCGATGTTAATCGGAAAATTCTCGATTGAATTTATCGTCTAATTTTTGTATAGCTATTTGAAGTCTCGCTATAGAGAGATGATATTTTCTGGTTTGGGTGAAGATTTCGTTTCGACGGCACTATATTTTTTTTATCTGACTATAGTTCGAAATCAATATGACAGTCGTAACACATTGCTCATTTGCGATAGGGTTTATTAGCAATGGTTTCGATTATTAAGAATTTTGGATTACTAAAATCGATCGAAATCTCAATTAACATTTAACCTCAATACGGTATGCAATAAAAGTTTATTAATCGTTTATTAAATATAATTCCTAATCCACATCAAATTCAGACGTTAGTCGGCCGCGAATAATTTTCCACCTAAAAATGTTGGTTAACATTTTTATTTTTTTTTTGGAGTTGTATATCTTAATCTAACATAAACATTTATCATTAACCGTGGTTAAATTTAAGCTTTGTACATTTTCTTTTCTTGTTTTCTTTTTTCTTCTGTTTGTATTACATTTTATGTTACAACAATTTTTTTTGTCTTGTTTTTCTTTTAATTTATTTCAACAATGCGTGTAGTTATTTTTGCAATGTTAAATACCATATCTTGGTGGAAATTTTTATTTTTGTAAATAATTTAGTTAATTCTTTTTCCATTTACTTTATACCAATTTCTTGTTATTTCTCTGTATGTTTATATATATATATATATATATATATATATATATATATATATATATATATATATATATATATATATATATATATATATATAAAGATAAAAATCATTAATTAAAACATTAACTTAATTTTGATCGTTAACTAACTGTTTCTGTGCTCTATTACGTCATTTTGCTTCAACTAATACATCAGTTACATGCGTGTATGTTATGCTTGTTTTTTGTCGCGAATTACGCGGGAATTCATTAACATATACATCATTATTTTATTTTATGTATATAGAATATTATATGATGATGATCATGTACCAAGAAATGTTCATGCATTTTTTTTTAATCCCACCCAATTGTATAGTTTTTGCAGCATCAACAACAACAAGTTCTCACAACATAAGCACACAAATAAAAATCCAAGAAATCAAAATCCAAAATCACACATAAGAAACGACATATATTCCCTCTGTTATAATTTAGACATCAGCATCAATTTTGTGTGTTATTCTTCAGTTGTGTGTTCTTATAACATCATCATCGTGGTTTTTCATTTCAATTTTTTCGTTTTTTTGTTGTTGTTGTTTTATATTTTTTGTACATCTTGTCTATATAATGTATGCAATTTTCAAATGTTGTACGTGTTTTGGAGCAAATATATTTGCAAAAAAAAACAACTAACTAAACAACATATACGAGGGTATACCTATATGTTGTACAATAGTTAGGTTATATTCGTATTTTCTTTAAGTTGGCAAACAAAAAAAAAATGAAGGAAAATAATAATCCTACAAGATATAGAACATTGTCAAGTACAAGAAGTTCGTGATATTCAAACAAAATAACAAAAACAATAAAAAAATAACACAAATTTTTGTTGTTGTTGTACATACACATATATACATATACATATATGTTTCGATGATGTGCAGATTGTTCTTGGGTGTGTTTTGCTGTTAAGGTAGGATAATTACGATTTTGCACAGAACACTATTAAATTAAATCTGTTGATGGTGCTGTACTTTTCTAATATGCCTAATTTCATTCCTGAATTTACTTCGTTTTGTTTGATTTGACATTTTTTTACATCTCATAATTATGGAGGACTTTATAGAATTTTTAAGATTTTGGCCACATGCACTGATAAAGTTCTTATTAAACTTGATCAACGGTTCTTTCGTAATGTTTCATGCACAGTTTTAAACTAATTAAACTAAGGCATATCTGACCATTAATAACCACTGCGGTCGGGGGTCATTCGCATGTTTACTAAAGTATTTGTGCATGAGCGTGATATCCTGAACACGACTACAGTGTCCTTTGCCTGTCGTAGGACTGACTATACCTGCATCCTTAAAAAACTATCATTTAAAATAATTAACAAAAAAAAAAAAAACAGGTAACATTTCACAAGACCTCACTAACGTAAAGACCCCAAAACTGAGGATCTGCTAGTGTTAATCCGTTCAGCTGCTCACAGTCAAATGGATTAAAACCGTTGAACAGAAGCATGCTACTATTTCTGGCAGGACAAAAGCTTCAACCACACATAGAGAATAATGGTGTTGAATCGGACGCAACGATAGATGAACCTTTCTCCTTGACTGTCCAACTTTTGTGTCTCCAGGACCCTTTATGAACGTACGAGCATTCGCTTCATTAAGACGTTTTTAGTCATATTGACCAATTTTTGGATGACACGGAACAAAATTTATTTCACCATTGGACTTAAAAAATATTTTAGGCTAAATTTCTTAAGCTACTCGTATAAGGAATTACGAGACAAACCTAAATTCTACTGATCTGGCATAAACCATTACAGCAATTTTTAATGATCCTTCAACAGTTTTACGAGATAGTGGTTGCTTACGATGAACTCTTAATATATAGTAATCTTAATGTCAATTATGCAAAACCCTACGCCCTAGTCAAATATTATAAACCACATCAAAATCTTTCATCGGAGAAATTCGACTAGTGCGGTGTCTTTAAGTTATGGTGGTATTAAAATTAACGAGACCAAATAAAATATAATATTTCAGAGTTAAAAAACCATGATTAAAGAATTAGATTGCAATTTAAAATTGTTCCATAGAAAAAGTACATAAGAATGATAAATTTCGTATGTCACTATAGCATTCAAAACAAAAAATATATATAATGTTGAATTGGTTATTGCATACTAGTACAAAGCGAAACAACAACACATTTTTGATTATATATCTATCCTTGTTGCACATTATTTTGCATTTAAAGAAATTTGTATTTTTAGTTTGGTTTTGTTTTTCCTTTCTCATTACTACTGTAGAGGAAGACGAATGTGGATCTAAGTAGCCAACTGGATTTTTTTGCTTTCATGTTTTTGTTTTTTAAAAATTCGTATATATACACATTCGTGCAAATTCATATAATTTGTATTTGAATTTGATATGTATTATTTAGAAAATTTTGTTTTCTTTTATGATCAATTTTTCTTAAACAATAATTAAATCATAATACATCTGCATTCGTCTCCCTCTAGAGTAGTAAATAGTAATGACAAAGGAAAAACAAATGCAAAATAATGTGCAACAAGAATAGATATATAATTAAAAATATGTTGTTGTTTCGCTTTGTGGCATGCAATAACTAATTCAACATTATATACATTTTTTTGTTCTGAATGCCATAGTAATATACGAAATTTATCATTCTTATGTTCTTTTTTTATGGTTGTTCTATAAAACCTTACTTCATACCATACTCTTATAAACCCATACTGTGGATTTTCCCCACAGTGATCACTAGGAAGGAGTAGATATTAAAATAACTCCTTACAGGGGACATCTATCCTTTATGGTATTTTAGTTGACTGGATTAATACAGAAAACAAAAAAAAAAAAAAATTCCATAAAAAATAAGTCCAGCAAAATGTTACTTCGACCTTCGTCTAAACGTAAATAGTCGATTTTATTAAAAATGTTGGCCATTCCGTTTATATAGACACGTTTTCGCCATAATTTGCTATGTCCGCGTTCCGTTGTAATAATCCATAACCCCCTAAATTTTTGCTGGGTAGCTTCAATTTAATAATTCTAGTATAGCATTTATGTGATAAACTTTGCATCTAATTTTTGGATTTAGTAAAGTCAAACAAAGAGTTAGCTCTAGCTATACGTACTGTTGTATGTGATTAGAGAAACTTATATTTCCAACAAAAGTGACTCCTGCGAGTCTTTAAATTCGAATAATTTTTGAGAATGGTTCCATTTATTTGGTCCTGTTGAATGTCAGATTGAGCAGTTTCCATCAACTGACCAAGTCATTGGGTGATATACCTTGTTGCAGTGTGTAGGTATATATAATTGTTGTTCTGGACTATTTTGAAAATTTTAAGGGGATTTGCGAACATTAGGACTTTTGAATTATAAATTACCTCTGTGATTCCGTTAGTAAAAACATTTGTGGGCCAATGTAGGAACTAGAACGTACACTAGAGTGGGCTGAAATAAATTCAACTTTTTGTTTCCCATTTCGATAAATCGAGAGGCTCAGGAACGATTTAAACTATGTCACAAAAAGGCTGCAAAAACCAAACCAGTCTTTTCACCAATTCCTGATGGTGTCAAAAGCTTAAGCAAGGTCCGTAAATATGGTTGATGGGATGCTTACCAGAGCACGACGTCAGAAAAGTTATTGTTGACTTTAATGCTAGAACTGGTAAAAATCAGACAGACGAATGCAAAAATATCCCTCGATATACGTTCTCTTAATTAACGTCGTTTCGATTTGCGTCGCAGAAAAGTTTGAAACCTTTCTCGACGATTTACGTCGTTCATTTTTTTTTCTCGATTTATCGAATTTCTTTTCAATTATTTCTTTTTATCGTTATCAAAAACCGCATTAAATAAATTACATACACATTTAAAATTATTTAGAGAGAATTAATTTTAATTAATAAAATTAAATTTAGTGAAAGGTGAGTGAAAAATTTCATTTGTACCTCGTGTATAAAGAAGCAAAGGAAAGCAATCTCCATAAAAAGAAAAATGGAGGTTAATCAACGTTTTGAAAAGGAAGAAAAGGCATTTAATATTGCCAGTTCGACGGGATTACCACCTAAAACAGTACGGATAATTTTAAAAAATTCGGAAACAATTCGTATGAGTACTGCCGCGACAACCGTAAAATCTGGAACATAATGTACAAATTACCGGCGAATCTGCAAGTGCTGATCTGAAAGCAGCTAAAGAATTTCCAAACAAATTTAAAGATATACTCCCCTCAACAAATTTTTAACGTTGATGAGACTGAGCTACTTTGGAAACGTATGTCGACAAGAACTTTTATTTCCAAAAAAGAAAATATTGCACCTGGATAGAAAATGGCTAAAGATAGATTAACACTCTTTCTTGGGGCAACACGTCTGGCGATTTTAAGCTTAAGTCATTATTAATATACAAATCAGGAACACCAAGAGCCATGAAAAATATATCCAAGGAAACTCTTCCGGTAATTTGGCAATCTAATAAAAAGGCTTGGGTAACGACTGGTATTTTTTCCGAATGGTTTAACAAATATTTTTGCCCGGAAGTTAAATCATATTGTGAACGATCAAACTAAAGTAATATTTTTACCACCGAATACTACTTCCGTCCTTCATCCCATGGACCAAGGAACTATTGCAGCATTTAAGATATATTATTTACGTCGAACATTTAAAAATTTAATCGATACACTGGACAACGAATTAAAACAAGCAAATGGTAATGATATCATTCGAAAATTTTGGAGTAATTTCAGTATTATGCAAGCAATGGAAACATAAATAAATCCTGGCAAGAAGTTTCTGTGCCAACAATGAACAAGGTATCAAGAAAAGTATGGCCCGAATGTATTCACTGAGTCTGAGGACGGTGACATAGATAGACCTGATCAATTAAACACAGAAATTGTAGTGTCGGCTCATCAATTAGTTGGATTTACAGACGTCGATGAATTTGATGTATCGGATATATTATGTGGAAATGCGGAACTACAGGGTGGCTGAGACCAAGTGTTACCAAATGAAAACGCTGTAATTTTTTTAATTTTGATTATTTTTTATTGAAGTAGTGGAATATGTTGAAAACATATTACATTTTATGAAAATCATGTTTCTGCTCGATATGACCTTCTTTGGCTCTGATTATTTGATTCAGTCTTCCATAGAAAGCATTGCCTGCTGACCGAACGTGGGCTTGCGGAATTTTATTCCATTCTCGAACAAGAGCTGACTTCAATGCATCAACACTTTCGTATTTTTTAGTGGACACCTTACTCTCCAAAATAGACTATATGGAGAAATCCATTGGATTCAAGTCTGGTGAATATGGTGGCCAATTTTTCGACGAAATCAGCCGCGGAACGCAATTTTGTAAAAATTGCTGTGTCGCTCGAGCTTTGTGTGACGGTGCCAAGTCCTGTTGGAATGTCCAACGGTTCGTACCAAAGTGTTTACGTCCATCTGCAGTAACTGGAGCCCAAACCATAACATAAGCTATTGATTGCTTGCGCATGGAAACTCTTGTGTCCAAATTATCGTTGGACTTGTGTTCTAACCAAACACGATCATTTTGTTTATTCACATACTGTTGAATGGTGAAAATTTTCTCATCAGAAAAGACAATCTTTGGAATCTCATCACGTTCGGCCAAGGCCTTCAATGATCGTGTTCTTTCAAGCCTAACTTTTTTTTGTGCCTCCGTAAGATCTTGAACTTTTTGTATGTTGTAGGGCTTCAAGTATAGTTCATTTTTCAATATGGTTTGAATGCTGTATCGTGAAACATGTAGACGTGCGGCTAATTTTGATTGGCACTTTGACGAGGATTTCGTTGGATTCGTTTCTTCACCCTTCGTATCATTTCTTTTGATGTTGCTGTCTTTTTAGGACCGCCTCTGTTGCGTTTAGCGATGCTACCAGTTTCGTTGTATCGAGTTATGGTTCGATACACAAACATTTTATTCACATTCAAATGCTGGAGCTGACGAACTATTGCTGTTTGTGAATTTCCACCCAAATACAGTGCAATTACATTATTACGTATGAATTCCATTACGATTTTTTTATTAAGATATTAATTTAGAACAATTATTTGTTGACCACATGTAAACAACTAACCAAACTTCAATCCGTCAAAAAATTGACGCGCGAAAATGACAACTACACAAATGACAGCAGAGTGAAGTCAGTAACATTTGGTCTCAGCCACCCTGTATTAACGTTGACGTAATGGAACTTTTAGCGCAATATCCCACTCAAAACGTTGATGTCGAACGACGAATCACTTTCAAGCGAATACATCGCTTGAAAGTGAATCGACAAACGTACAATTTGAAATTCGAAAATTATCAGAAGCACTAAGTCATATTGATCAGGCCGAATAGAAATCTTCTGGGAATATGACAATGATTCGACAAGATTTGAATCAATAAGGAATTCAATCTAAAGTAGTGTGAGCCATTATATAAAGATTTGTATGCACAAAAAAAAACTTAATTTAAAGCAGAAGCCTATTGATTCATTTTTCAATCCAATCTTCAATAAAGAGACATGCAAATGTGAATTAAAATAAGTAAATAAATACAGAAATGTTTAAATTTTTTAAGTAGCCATTTCTTGATATTGTAAACATTTTCAGTTTCTCTGGTCTTCTCGATTTACGTTTTTCGGTTTGCGTCGCTTTATTTTGGAACGCTTCTCGACGTATATCGGCGGATTACCGTATAGATCAATACTCCAAAGGAAATAATGATGTACTTTAAAATCGCACACGATCTCATTGTATCTATAGCACATTCTTTCCTCGGAAAAATATTCACTTGGAAACATAGACACACTCGCGTAAGACGGCCTGAAGTCAAATTAAATTAGTGACCATTATTCGCTATATGGAGTGGTCACTGACTCACTGGTCATTCAAGATGTAATATTATATCGATTAAGTCTATATAGTTTAGGTGTACCGGTCGAAACTGGATATTTTACAACGAGATAAGGTACAAAACTGGATAATTCAAAACTGGATATTTCAAAACGAGATAAGGTACAAAACGAGATATGGCACAAAACTGGATATTTCAAAACTGGATATTTCAAAACGAGATAAGGTACAAAACGAGATATTTTACAAAACTGGATATAGCCAATTAGGAAGGAACTCGGCGAGTTCTCAACCGATTATGATGAAATTCGATACGTAGGATGAAAATGGAATTTTAAAATGATTTTTTAAGAAAGTTCTGAAATATGGTCAATTAGGGAGGAACTCGGTGAGATCTTAACCAATTACGATAAAATTCTATATGTAGGATGGGAATGTGATTTTAAAATGTTTTTTCAAGTCAATGATTATTTTCATAAGATGAGAAAAGCAGCAATTAAAAAAAACATTAAGTGAAGGAAAATTCTATCTCTCTGCTTAAAATTATTTCAGTATGAAATCTTACTGGGCATATTCCAGAGGTTTTCCCAAAAAAGATTTAAAATCAAATTTAAATGTAAAACTAAAGAAAAAAACATTTAGTGAAGGAAAATTCTATTTGTCTCCTTAGAAACCTTACTGGTCTTATTCCAGAACTTTCCCAACAAATTTTTTTAAAATCCCAGTTTCATCATACATATCGAATTTCATCATAATCAGTTAAAAACTTACCGAGTTCCTTCCTAACTGTCCATATTCCAGAACTTTCTCAAAAAATCATTTTAAAATGCCATTTTCTACCTACGTATCGAATTTCATCAAAATCGGTTAAGAACTCGCCGAGTTCCTCTCTAATTGGCCATATTCCAGAACTTTCCTAAAAAATCATTTTAAGTTTAAATCACTTGTCGAAATATCCTGTTTTGAAATATCCAATGTTGTACCTTTTTCGTATTGAAATATCCAATTTCGAAATATCCAGTTTTGTACCTTATCTCGTTTTGTCAAATCCTATTTTGAAATATCCAGTTTTAAAATGTCCAGTTCTGAGCGGTTCCCATAGCTTAGATGTCAAGAGTCACGACGCATTGAATAATTTTCGTTCGAGTTGAGCCAGTAAAATTACATTTATAAAATGTAAACTGTAATTTTGAATTTGTTTTTAATTAATTTGAATTTTTTACTGAAAGATTTCATTTGTCATTATTCCTATAAGAATACAACTTTTTCCAATCTGGCCAATGAAACAAAGGTTTCCTTACCTAGTTCTAAAGAAATTGTCTTTTAAAACATTTCCATATTTATGTTGTGCTTATCAATTAAATTTTCCTATAAATCATTTATCAATTCAATCCTGAAGATTTGTGCAATTTGCACAGTACAAACATAAACAAATCATCACAATTCTCACGATAAAAACCAATTGATTAGTCGAGAAAAAAGCACCCAGCACAAGAAAATCATAAATAAGATGTTGTTAAATTTCAACCAAACGAAACATATATCATATACTATAATATAAGCAAACTAACTTGTGTCGATATTGTACACACATATTTGACACATTGAATACACCTTCGTTCCGTCTCAAAAGATTGATTAAACACTTTTTACAATTATGACGGCGCGCTGGCTAAAATATTGACCCCGATCGATATATTTTCTTTATAAACGTAAAAGGATCATTAGAACACACAATATAATATAGTGGCTATATAAAAGAAAAATTAAAAAAAAAAAAATCCTATATCTTGTTCATCGATCTCGCAGCTCGCATATATATATAAGAAACACAAGCAACATGTTATGACTTATTTCTGTTTTATTATTATTTATTTAATTTTGATTTTGTTGTTGTTGTTGTTGTTGTTATGTTGTTATATTCGAGACGAACAACATACAAGATCGTCATCAATATTAAGAAAACTCAATTTAACACAAGTAACAAAAAAAAAAAAAAAACAAAATAAATAATAATAAGATGAAAAGGAAGAAAAATTGACGATTGATCTTCATGAACAAAAAAAAAAATGATTTCATGTAAATTAGAAATTGAAACGTGAATGTCATTATTTGTGGTTTTAAGTTTTAATTAAATGTTTTTTGTACAAAATGAAAAAGTTAAAATTATGTTATTTTAATGAGACGACAAGGAACTTGTGTTTTATGGGTGATATTGTGGGTGGCAAATGATATTAAAATTTCTGATTTTATTTGACATGATGCGGTTTTTAAAATTTTATAGCTGAGTTGAAAGCTGAAAATATTATTACATTTTCCAAAATAAACGGAAATGACATATTTTCCACATGCTGAAAAATGTTATGTAGAAATAGTTTATAAACCTCACAAATAATTAACAAAATAGAAAATTTGCACAGCATGCGTATTGGATGAATTCGTGGTTTTATTATAGAAAGTTTTGTATTACAAAATCGCCAAAGATTTTCAATTGCTAGATTTGTCTTGAGAAACATTTTTTTTAACGGTAAATACTACAACCAAGTGTTTTTGGAGAAGCAAAACTAAAATTTTTATGGATAAATTTTTATGGACAACATTGATTGGTTCTGTGATGGTTGCAAGAGTGTTTGAAAATTGCATATTGTTACAATGTACCAACTGGTTGCGATGACTACATAACAAGAATGTTGAAAACTTAATTAACCATACTGCAATGAAATAGCCGCTGATTGAAATTTGTAAACATAAAAGGCACTTCTGAAAGTAGTTTGGACACTCTCAGGTTCTATGGTGTTGAAAAAATTATTAATATTAAAAATTATATAGTGATAATATTTTAGATCTTATTTTTTGTGCAATATACCGTTTGTAACGAATGACATATATCATAAAACTTTAGCAATTAATTTTGACTTGGCTGATATCATATCACCTTAAATTAATATTTTAGTGCTTAATACTGGAGCTATAAAATGTCTGGTATTAATAATAACGTAGATCAACTAAATGAAATTATGATAGTCGGCTTTTAGTGCCAGGTTCCAACTTTTGTTTTGAAAGAGAAATCAAATTATCCACTGTAGTTCCTGTTAGATGGAAAGAACTAAAATAGCTCCAATTTATAAAAGTGTGAATAAAAATGACACTATTAATTATAATACGGGGTTTTAAAGCAGATCAGCCACTGGAAACTTGTTATAAACTCACAAACTATGAGACTGTGGCAAAACCTTGAAGCATTATTTGTAAATAATAATAAACTATAAGCAGTTTTGTTGTATCTGTTTTCGTTTCTTCATAGGATTTCAACAAGGTTTAAAATCTTAAGCTATCAACGTGCAGTTGTGCCGCAGGATTTAGATATAGCGCTTTTGTTTTTTAAAAATATTTATCAAAATTTATCAATATTTCCACTGTATTTAAGTTTCCTCAAAGTTTATATCACTTGCCCTATGGAGTGAAGTGAAACAGTTGCTCAGAAATTTCAAGAAGTGTTTTGTGATGTTTTGTATTTTGTGAAAGTAATTTTTGTTAGAATATAGTTCGATAATCTGGTACCCATTTTGACAAATTCATGTTGATCGAATAGAGAGAGTGCAAAAAATGTTTACGCGATTTGCCCTTAGAAAATTCAACAGGCTATTTTATCCTAATTCACCTAGTTAGGAAAATTTAAAGCAAGTCAAAGATTCAAAATGTAATAAATGATGGCTTTTTCCTTCCAAATTAAAAAATTGAATTTTCAATATAAATGATTTATTTTATAATCGCTAAATGTTCTATGATTGCTTGGTAAAACTGAAGTGATCGAGAAATAATAATTATTTTCCCAAAACATAGAAAAAAGGCGGTAAAACTAGTATTCTTAATTGCTATAAAATAACAGTGTAGTATATAATAATATAAGTTATCCATGCCCGAACATAGATGGCAATGGTATTCAAAAGAAAGAATAACAAAGTTTTAAAATCAGAGATCATCTGTCAATTAGTATGTCTCTTGTTAGTATAATTTGTTATTGTTATTGTTTGTAATTCTATGTTATTTTATAATATAAGCATAAATGATAATAAAATATAACTAAAATTTTTATTGAGATAATTTTGTTCTTTTTCTTTTGGTGTAATATGATCCTAAACACTGGGAGATAAAAGTAAAGACTAGGCGAAAAGTAAAACAATGCACACCAAAAAAATTATTGCAGTAATGTTGTTGAGTGACCGGGTATCTTTCTTCGACGCCGTGCACAAGAATTGGAAAATTCTCAAAAAATATTTGTACTTTTAGCCATATACAAATTCAAATTCAATTTAACTTGGCTGGTTTTGTTAATAAACAGAATACCCGCTATTTGGTCTTTATGGTGCTGTGTTTGGGCCGGTGGCTTCCATCATTGAGCCATATTTCTTTGAGGATGCTAGTTCCAATACTGGTGACTACTATCGGGACATATTGGGAAACTTTATTGTGCCCGAATTGTATCAATTAGTCCTACACGTGGATCTAGCAAGTGTGTCTCAACACACACAAGTATAGTACGATGCAAATTTAGCAAGCCCTCCAGATTTATTTCTATGCGGTTTCTTGAAGGAAAAATTCTGAAAAATGTGCTTAACTGAGTTCGCGTTTGCGCCACGATCAGAGGCAACCATTTGATCGACATTATATTCCATACATGATGTTAAATAACTTATCATTAAAATACAAATTAAAATATTGTCGAAAGTGCTTGCTTTATTTCATCTATAGGTTTTTCAGATTAAATTAAACCATTTCCATATTGAACGAAACTTTTTACAAATTAACAGAAACTTTTTTTCAAATTGAACGAAACATTTTATGAATTAACAGAAACCTTTTTAAAATAAGACGAAACTATTTCCAAATTTAATAAAACCTTTTTCAATTGGAATGAAACTATTTACAATTTACAGGGTGGGCCAACTTGGACAGACTGAAAGTTTTTATTTAATTTTTTTTGCACTTAATAAAGAATTTTACAAAAATTTTGGATAAAGTGCATATGTCAATAAATAGAACGCCGAATTTGGGGTATCCGAGAACAGCGCATCAGTGACAATTACACCCTCTCAGATGCACTGTTTGGTGCGGAATTAACTTTTCGATGACCGAATAATTTCAGAAAGTGCCGATTTCGCGTTCCCCATATTTGGCGGTCTCTGATTTTTTATTGTGGGATGTCTTGAAAGAACTGGTTTACATTAACAAACCACAAACCATTCAAAGACTTAAACAGAATATTCTCACAGAAACTAAAAAACTGGAGCCAGAAACGTTGCGTAACGTAATGCAAAATGTTTTAAAAAGAGCCATTAAGCCAAGAGCAAAATGGAAGCCACTTAAAAGGCTGTAAATATATATGTAATTTTTCACACTAAGCTTAAAAGATTTAATAGTTAATATTTTAAAAATAAAAAAGTTATAAGCATTTCAAATCAGTCCGTCCAAGTTACCCTACCCTACAAAAGCATTCAACTAGTGAATACATAATATAATTGCTTAAAAATTAAATTTTATAGCATTAAATTTTACAAATAATGCGCCAGAAAACCTAAACAAACTATTTTTTACAGACGAAAGAAGTGGCTCTTTTTTCTATCTCAGGTGGACTCATGCTAACACAGCGCAGGATTATTGGAAACTCAATTTGCAACATCGTTAAATTTTGCTCGTTTTTGTAGGAATTGTAGGAAAAATACAAATTCTAGGTTTACCGGATGTATGGCTTATTATTATATTGGCAATATTTGCCAAATAATGTATATTAAATACAGTTATTAGAGATTATCTCAATGTTAAATTCAAAGGCGATCAAGATAATATAAAAGGTTTCATTCCAATTGAAAAAGGTTTTATTAAATTTGGAAATAGTTTCGTTTAATTGGAAAAATGTTTCTGTTAATTTGTAAAAAGATTTGTTCAATTTGGAAATAGTTTCATTTAATCTAAAAAACCTATATATTGTAAACGACAAGTATTCACGAACTTTTATTAATATACGCGGTGGTATTTAGTTGGATGTAATTTGGATGGTTCGCAACGTTTTCGGAAACTTTCTTTTTATATTTTTTTTTAGAGAAAACTAATTTTAATCAAAGCTATTCCGCCTTTAGTTTTCCCCTTAAACTTTTCTTTTTTTTTCGGTAAAATTTCCTAGCTAATAGCCGATTTACATTCAACAAATTTTTCATCTTGAAAAAAAAACGAGAAACTAAATTGAAAAATTATGCAAGCCAAACCGAGAAAAAATTTCTTCTTGTAAAAATAAAAAGATGAAACCCAAAATCCAAACCCAAAAACTGTTATAAAAAAGATAATCTTGTATTTTACAAGATGAAAAGTTTAATCTTTTTGTAGTAAAACATATAAAAAGATTACAATACTTGTATAAAATTAGTATAATATACTATGTTTTGGTTACTCACACAAATAAAAACCAAATGTTATTGCAATTTTTGTTTTTATTTCAATTTTACTAAATTGATTTCAAGATCAACTTCTTCAAAATTTGTTGAATGTAAATCAGCTATAATGCTGTGTGCCTCAGAAGACTTTTTTAACTAAATTCTTCAAAATTCGAAGCTTCCGCTATTGTCTCATTGGTGAAAGTTCAAAAGTCAATCTGCGAGGTTAATTTTCAAACTTTTGATTAAATTGTGTGACGTGAATTAATGATTTTGTTAATTTGTTTTGACGGTAGTACACTCTGTAACAGAGTTAGTGTCAACAGACACTCTGTTCTATGTAATTTTATTTGTTTTTACTTTTTACCTAGCGCAAACGTTTCATTTAGTGCATTTTATTAGCGCATTAGCGGATAAGAATTAAAATATTAAGCTTAAAATATTTAACTTTTTCTAAATTCTAAAAATTTTATTTCACAAAAGTTTAGTCGAATATAAGGAACAGACAAAGACTTTAGTACTAGTGACATCTGTTGGCATATTGCTTGAACTAACAATATATCGAATAGTTGAGTTTGATAAGTCTTCTGAGGCACACAACATTACACAAACTAACCAAAAGAAAATTTTTGAAGTCGGTAGATTTGTTTATTTGGAATAAACCTCCAAAATCCAGAGATTTTTTTAAGTAGCAAAATTACCCATAGGTCGGTGGTATATTGGGCCAGTTTTAAATTTTGTTTTATTTTTTAATTGGAACAAATCCTTTCTTGCATCTAAAATTCTCGAAATAATTTTAAACTTTATATTTTCCTGTTTTATTACGGACAATTTTTTTGAATTTATTTTACTCATAAGTAAATATGAACTTTTTCTGAATGAACATTTAAAAACTAGCCTTGGCCAGAAAGGAAAGAGATCTCTATTAACTTCTCTTTTGCTTCTCAAAAGGTACCGACCGCGTTTCAGCTTTTACTATAGACGGTTTTGCAATTATATCAAAATCCCAATTTTTTAGCATACAAAATAAGCAATGCATGTCGGGTAGCTGAGGTAAAAGAAACCGGTTCCTATAGTGAGATACTATAACTGCATTAGTTCGAATTTTCAAATAGTGGCATACATTTCAAAGTATTAATAGGATAACCTTTTCCCATATATTTTCTGGTTTTTGGAAATTTTCCATTTGCGACTGATTTTATATAGGCCTCATCATAAGTTTTTTAAATTTTGCAAATTTTCATTAGTAGCCATACATTTCACAGTTTTATTGGCTTAATCATACTTTTTTATCTTTGAGTTTTACTCACTAAATATCACAAATTTAAAAGAATCTAATGAAATTGTATTACGATTGTGATCTGAAAATCTGGTCCAGATTGTTTAAATGTTTACTTGATTGATTTTCGAATGGTTCGCACAAAAACTAAGATTACAAGATAAACGATCAATACTTATATAATAAATCGATCAACTACTGTGCACACAATCGCAGGTAGGTGAGTTCATCAAATATCGTTGATCTCAATCATATGGTAATTTACTTAAACAATATAATATTAGAGTTGTATATATATATATATATATATATATATATATATATATATATATATATATATATATATATATATATATATATATATATATATATATATATATATATATATATAAAGTGTTTCATGTGGTTTATACAATTAGGTGCTAAAATATAGTAGTGGCATTTTTATTTTTAGTTTTTTTAAATTCAAACATAACAATAATAATTATCTCACCAATTTATGTAAATCATTAAATTTAACAAACACAAGCATAATTAAAAAAGAATAATTAATGGAATGGGTTTGAGTAGTAAAATACCATGAGTATCATGCTGGTTGCTTCAAGTGCGCAAAATAGTTATATATATATATATATATATATATATATATATATATATATATATATATATATATATATCGACTATATATTTATAATAACAATTCCAAGATTTGTTAATATACATTTACGTATATATTGATAGTTTAAATTTAATTCACATATATGCACAATATTGCAAAACTAAAATTATCTTAACTTAAAATCATCATCAGTTTGGCTTTGTTATATACTCGTACTTACACACTCGTAAATAATTAATTCCTTTTATCTAGATACATTTATTTATTTATTTATTTTTGTGTTCACCAACAACCTAACGAAAAATTAGAAATCAACGTTTAGAGAGTTTATCTAAATCAGTTGTGAATTTTTTTTTAATTAACGCTTGGTGGCTGGCTATAATAAAAGGAATTGAAACTTTTTTGGACAAATAAAATTCGATATTAAAGGATTATATGGTAAATCACTACAAATATTTAAGTCAACATGATAGGTACGCCAGCTTTAAGAAATCTGAAATGTATCAAGCATTTTTATTGCGTAAAGAGAAAGTTTTGAGGTTTAAAATTTGCTTTATTACAAAAATTTAACACCAAAATATCCGGGGCATATCTGGCTAAGATTAGGATTTTTTAATTGCGTAGCTTTTATAAAATTTAAAATTCATCTTTCAACTATCATTCAACCGAGTGTTACTTGGACATTTTTCTTAAAATTTTTAACAAATTTTTAATAAAATTTTTTACAACCTGTTTTTTCTTAAAACAAAGTTAGTTTCAAAATATTTTAACGATTCAAAGTTTTTGTTCAAACCCAAGTTTTTGTGAGTCTAATTATCACGTGTGACCGTTTGTGCTAAATTTTGAGTTTTTTAAGTGACCGCCAACATCAGCTATTCAAAATGAGCCAGATTTAATAACCTTGCCAGAACTATCCAGCAAACGAGGTCATGAATCTGTCGAAGAGAAAACCTTGATTACAGTCGTACCCGAAACAATTTATTCGAAAAGGGCTGTCAAAAAAACCGAAGAAAATTGAAGAGGAGATAAAAGCTATACTAGACGACTCGTTTTCTAGCATAAACTCTGCGAGTACGAGACGTATTGCAAAAACGGCCACTGTAAAGCGACCACCGCTAATCATTTTGCACAAAGTACCAGATGAGAAAATGATGGAAACAGCACGGCAAATAATTACCACAGCAGAGGGAAGAGCCATATTTAGATGCACGGGAAATCAATCTCCGTTATCATCACTGAGAAGCGTGACTGGATTCAAATAAAAATAAAATAACAGAAGACCTAATTGAATATCGCACGTACACGCACGTTGATGATAAGAAATTGGTCTATGTCATGCGAGGAGCACATTCTTCTCTGGATCCAGGAGAAATATAATTAAATCTTCGAGATATTCACCACATTGACGCCAAAATCTCGCAGATGACCTTCAAAAAGAAACAAGGGGAAGGAATCACTTATTTCTCGATGCCGCTGTTCCAAGTAGTTATCGACATGGCAATGCCGGTCGAAAAATTGCTAGCTGTTCAGCATATGAGCCATTACAAAGTCACCTATGAGAAGAAGCGTGGTCGAGCCCAGGTGACTCAATGCCGAAATTGCCAGAGATTTGGCCACACAGCGTTAAATTGCGGCAGAGGTTTCCGTTGCATAAAATGCAAGGAAACTCATGAAAGAGGATACTGCAGGAACACCACAGAGAACCGGTAACCCGCAGAATGTGTTAATTGCGGTTAACAATATCCAGCAAATTACAGCTAGTGTCAGGTGAGAAAGTTTTATCCAATATTCCTCCGCCTAAATCAGGTCCTTCCCAATTTCCTTCTGGTCTTGGTACTCGAAAGTTAGGGGTTTCATACGCTAATGCAACATTCACGGTTGCTGGCAACCTTCACGGCTCTAGACCACCCATTTCTTCGAATAAAAACAACTTTTCTCGCATCCTTCAAGACTGCAAACAGTTATTTGGTATAAATCTCGCTGACCTCAAAGAAAGATATGACCACTTCTACGTTCAATTCGATCTGGTTCTATCAACTAATATCGTTGAAAAACGGTTTGCCTTCATAAAATTCGTTTCCTCACTCCCAGACCCTTCATGCTATAGAACAACTTCTATGCATTTCTCAGTATGTCAATAGTCTAGTTTCACTAGATCGGCGACAACAACTTGAAATGCTCTTCCGTCACAAGCCTCACATAGTTCTCCTATCCGAAACCCACCTAACTCAAGTCACTGGGTATACCACTTTCAAGCTAGATGCAATAAGTATCAAATCTTGAGACACTGCTATCTTAATCCAGAATGGCATTTTTCACTTCCTAGCCAAATTTTTTGTAACAGCCAAAACTAAGGCAATACTTTTAAATGTTGGTACCTAGAACAAATATCTCACGTTTTGCTTTATTTACGTGATACAAGTCAAGAGTTATGATTTAGAACATCTTTTTAACTCCAGTAACAAAGTTATCTTGGCAGGTGACTTTAATTCACGCCACACCACATGGAGGTGCCCAAATAATAACCAGAATGGTCGTTCACTTCTTAATTTTTGCAATAATTTCAATATCCAATTAAATTGAGGAAAACGGACTACCGCTTCTCAAATTGACGAAAACGGACAAGTTAACTAAGGTGATCAAATTAGCCATCAAGGAAACTATACCTCTCATTCAGAGCAAAGACACCTTAAAAATTCCTCCTGAGCTCCAAAATCTCATTAAACTACGCAATCGAATGTGTCGGCTCTATTATAAATGCCCAGGGCATATCTTGAAATCTGACGGTAATTTTTAGCGAACTAAGAAATTCTGAATTCACAAGTAGAATGCCTAAAATTCCCGATAATTCTCCGGAAATCTTCAATGAAATTCGAAAACTTAATGGTGAAAAACAAAATGTGATTACTTCAATAGCTAAAGATCCTAGTCCAATTATAGTTCCTAAAATAATTACAGAGGAAATCGCGTCTCACTATGAAAAAGTTCACATACAAAACGATTCTCTATCAAAGATCCCTGTTTCGAAAAGTTATTCAAGAACTGTGTCAACAATTTTCTTAATTCTCCTCCTCTTAATCCTACCTTAATTGAGTTGGTCGATAAAGAAGAAGTTGCCAACATTCTTCAGCATCATAGCCAACTCGGTACTTAGAAAGCTTCCAGATAAAGCAATATCACAACTTAACGATATAATTAACGGTATCTTAAAGACAAGCTACTTTCCAGATTGTTGGAAACTCGGCAAAGTCATCCCTATTCCTAAACCAGGAAAGCCCTCTAATAGTATAGAGCATACTCACCCAATTTCACTCCTAAACGGAATAAATAAGGTGATGAAAATAGTTATTCTTAACAGCCTTCTGGAATATAGGGTTCTAGTAGAGACTAGGCCTCTACTAGAACCCTATATTCCAGAAGAACAATTCGGATTTCATGCCGGCCACTCTGCTACTCAAGCAGTGCCGAGGCTGAAAAACTCTATTAAAAACGCCAAGCAATTTGGTTGTTCAACAATCGCTGCCTTTCTGGAGACAGAAAAAGCTTTCGACACGGTCTGGCATTAAGTCTAAGTCTATAAATTAATTTAATGTGATGTTCCTTACTACCTCATTAAGCTAATTGAATAATAGATACCAAATCAATCGTAGCAGGAGCTGAACAAAGTTCAATCCTAGGCCCACATTTCTTTCATTTTTCTATCATGATATCCCGAAACCCGACAACAAAGAAACCGTAACATTCAAATTTATGTCGATGACACGGCTATATTCACATCTGCAATTAGCGCTGGGAAATCTAGTGAAATATTGTCCAAATATTTAAACCAGTATTCCGAATATGCGAAGAAATGGAAAATCAAGGTAAACTTTTCTAAAACCAAAATTATCCATTTCCACCGCAACCTATATAGTAAAATGCCAAAAGCCAGCCCTATTTCATTCGAAGATAGAACCTTAGAATATAAAAACCAAATCAAATTTTGAAACAATCAGATGATAGTTAGTAAACTATCACCTCTCTCTCACATCTATAATACTTATGTGGTCGTGCAATTTTAAGAAGCATCAAGATTTGTTTGAAATGCAATTTCTTCAATTAAGGAACAGAGGAACAAATATAAAATACTTCGAACAGCTCGTCAAGCAAAGAGCGCGGAAGCCCAATATCTTCGGTAAAATTGACTTGTAAACTGCAGATGCATTATTTACATTTGGACTACATTAAAATGAAGTGTTGTGAAGTAGAGTACAATTGTATAAAACAATGTACCGAACGAACCCAAATTATAGTAACGGGCACGCAGCCATGGCTTATGTATAAAAGCAAAACCTTCTCTATTATACAAGCCGTCTTGTAATTTTCGTTGGCACAGATAAACAAAACCTATATACACAATTGAGTGTATTGGTGCTATGATAATCCATACCAAAAAAATGTTTAATTTTCTCATTCCTACTACACTATTTAACATTTGTATCTCTAAGTAACGCACACTATTTAATGTGTAAGGATAATTGAGAATTTTTTCGTCTCTTTTTTCTTAGTTGTGTTTTGTACAGGAAAGAGATAACATCAATTTTACCTTTTAAATTTTTTTTTGACACTTTTTCTCTCTTTTGTTTTATAGTATGGGAATGTTTATTTTATTTTACACTATATTCTAAATTATATATCGACACGTTTTTTAGTTCCAATACATTCTCATGTGCATATGATTATATAGCATTAGTATGCAATGAATACGGCTTGTAGTAAAGAGGGTTTTGTATAAAAGTGATATATGTAATAAATATCTGAAATATAATAAATCACAACGACACATGGCACAGTTTCGCAAAAAAAAATTAAAAAAACTTCAATAGACCGCGAGAAACACCGCGTGAAAAAATAATAAGGTTTTATACTAACCATGTTCATAAGAAACGAAAATAATTAAAAATGGAGTGTTTAAATAGGCCGTCTCCTTTGGTGATAAAAGGAAATCTACCCAATAATTGGAACCGATTTAAGATGGATTTTAAAGTGTTTTTGATTGCTTGTGGTAAAGAAACCCCAAAGGAAAATATTAAGGTATTAAGGTGAAAATATTAATGTTTAAAAATCTAATTGAAGGTGAAGCTGCCAACATATGACATTGGAGGATCGCATCAATGAATTATCAATAAATATTGCGAAGCTAAAGTGGACATATTGTATGAACGATACAGTTTTTATAGTCGAAGCCAAAAAATCAGGTTTAATCAAAATAGGTTACTTTTTTGAGACATATTTTTAGTAAAGACGGTGTAAGTTGTGACCCAAAGAGAATAATGGCCATCACCCATATGAATGATCCTACATCAAATAAGGAATTGCAACGATTCCTATGGGCATGGTAAATTACCTGCGTAGCTTTGTACTTAATATGGCGGAATTGACGGAACGGAAAATACGTCGTGGGATTTTGCTGGCTGGAACAACATATACAATGTTTCAAAAAACTGAAAGAAATTATTACGGATACGCCGGTCTTACAAACACTGGACATGAATAAAAATAAAAAACCAGTAGCGTTCGCAACAAGAAGTTTGACGGACACGGAAAAAAGGTACGCATAAATTGAAAAAGATATGTTACCAATTCTCTTCCCGTATGCATACAATTTCTTCACTACATTTTTGGGCGTATCAAGATGAGACAAGAAATGCTTCAACCACTCCATACTTCTCATCAGGGAGTTACTAAAACTAAACAAAGAGCGAGAGAAATATTATATTGGCTGAGTTTGGACATAGATATATTGAAGACTATATAAGCATGTAGAACATGCGAAAAGCATCAAAGATCCAAAAAAAGGAATCGTTGATACCATATGAGGTGCCAGACCTACCATTTCAAAAAGTAGCAGTGATATCACAGTAATCACGGATTATTATAGCAAGTAGATAGAAATTATGTTACTAAAATCAAAACAGTTAGGCGAAATCATTGAAAAGCTGAAACAGATATTTGCAATGCATGAAATTCCAAAAATATATGATATGTGACAATATGCCGTTCGCGTTCGTAGAAATGGATGAATTCAGTAAAAACTGTGAATTCAAAATTAAAACCTCAAATTCAAACTACCCAAGATCGAACGGGTAGGCTGAAAAACCCGTGGATATAGCAAAAAACTAAGTAAAAAAGTCTTTAGAGGACAACAAAGATTTAATCTACAGTTTGCTAAAATACCGCAATCATCCGGTAGCGGATCTAGATGCGTCACCGTCACAAATATTACTTGCCCGTCGAACTCGTTCAAAAATTCCTATAAAAGAAGAACTACTTAAGCCAAAAATTGAACTTAATGTTGTGGAAAATTTAAAAATGAATCAAGATGGTACAAAAACATATTACGACGTAACAATAAAAACGAGACCCGTATTTGAAAAAAGACAATAGGTGGTTTATAGAAAAGATAAAAGTTGGGAACCAGCACAAATAATAAGCAAACACAATAGTCCTCGATAAGTGTGCGTTGACCTGTCAAGAAGCAAAACAATAAACAGATAGGTTTTTTGTGAAATACATAATATAATTTTCTATTTATATTTTTAGGCTTTTCGTTTTTTTTATTTATTTTATTTGGTGGACTGACCCGGTGTTCTCTGTAGCGGTACTCACTTAGAAGGCCTCGTCACTGTAAGTGAGTTCGGCTGCACAAGGGCTCCATATTAAATCGGTCCCTAAAATTGGTTTCATTGTTCTCATTGTTTACGTTGTTTACGTCATTCTGTTTACTTTTCGTTTGCAAAATGAATTTTTATTTTGAAATTCATTTTACAAATATTCGGTGCTTTAAAACTAATTTTAATTCCATTTTTCACCCGGAGTTAACCAAACCTGCCATACTTAGTTTAGGTGAAGTTCAAGTTTCTTACTTAGGCGATCCAAAAGACTTCAATTGTCCGGGTTATTCGCGTATTGACTATTTGATTCCACATCGAGGAGTGATTATTTTTGTAAGGGATGATCTCCACTTTAATGTACCCAAATTTATTTCACCTAGTTCCAATCCTGCGTTTAATACTTTGTGGATTGAAATTAAATTCCAATCTCGCTCTATTTTTATTTGTTCTCTGTACCGTAGTCCAAATCTAACACATGCAGAGACATGTCACGAGTTTAAAATAATTTCAAGTTCAATTGATATGATTTACCAGATCTCTCCAATGTCTGAAGTGATTGTCTTGGGAAATTTTAATATTCATAATGACACTTGGTTGGGATTTTCTCAACCGAGAGATCAAACAGGTGAATATGTTGAATTGTTTGCGGGGATGAATAGTCTTGTCCAACTTGTAGACAAACCAACTCGGTACCCTGACATATTAGGTCATTCATCTCATTTGTTGGATTTGTTTTTGACTACCATGCCTGACAAATATTCTATTGATGTTAATGCTCCTCTAGGTCTTTCTGATCATGCATTGGTCTCAGCGAAATTTCCGATTGCCCCACCTACTTCGGAGCTTATTACATGTACACCTAGGCTAATCTGGAATTTCAATGATGCTGATTGGCATAGTCTCAATCTATTTTTCTCTTCTTTTGATTGGTCTTTGTGTTTTAAAAGTAATAATGCTGATACAGTATCCAAGCTTATAACTTCGGTGATTTTAAAAGGAATGAAGTTATTCATTCCTAGCTTTTATAAAAGAAATCGGCCCACAAAACTCAATGGTTTAATGCAAATTATAAGTTTGCTATCAAAATTCATAATCGAATACGAAATGTATTAGATTCTAAAGCAAACAACCGAACTTTTTGGTCGTTTGCTAGCTTGGTAAAAAGGAATTTTAGCGGTAAGACATCTTCTATCCCCTTATTGTTTTATAATAATAACTATTATAAAACCACCATTCAAAAAGCTAATTTATTAGCGTCTTACTTTGCTTCCGCATCGACTCTCCCTTTTCTCCATAACCAATCCCCACTACTACTGTTTCTTCATCTATGCCCAAAATTTATTTTCGTACTCGAGTACTTTCTAAAGTTCTTAAAAATCTGAGTCCATACAAAGCAACTGGGCCTGATGGATTACCATCAATTGTCCTAAAATGCTGTCATTTTTCCCTAGCTAAACCTCTTGCCAAACTGTTTAAATTATCAGTAAACTCTGGCATTTTTCCCTCTTTTTGGAAAACAGCAAACATTCAACCGGTTCCTAAGAAAGGTGATAAAACTTTTCCTTCCAATTACCGCCTAATTGCTTTGTTGGCGACCTTATCTAAAGTAATGGAATCTATTGTGAATTTTCATATAATGAACTATCTCGAAAGGCATGCGCTTTTATCAGATGTTCAATATGGGTTTCGTAAGAATCGCTCTTCCGGTGATCTTATTGCTTATTTAACTCATTTGTGGGGAAAAAGTATTGATAAATATGGTGAGTCAAGTGTTGTATCTCTAGATATTTCAAAAGCTTTTGATAGAGTATGGCATCAAAGCCTGATCAATAAAATTCGGTCACTGAATCTTGATAGTTCTCTAATTAAATGGATAGAGAATTATTTAATGGGACGATCGATTAAGGTAGTATTAGACGGCATTTCATCCGACTCATATGAAAACAATGCTGGTGTACCGCAAGGTTCATCTTTGTCGCTTACCTTATTTTTGATCTATATCAATGATATTTTTAAATTGGTATCATGTGTCTACTCTTTTGCTGATGATACTACAGTGTCTGCTTCTATTGAGTTTAATAGCCAAAAGGACTGTAATTCTCATTTACCTTGCTCTCGTCAAATTATGAATAATTCACTTCTTACTTGCATTGACAAGGTCATTGAATGGGGCAAATCTAATAGGGTAGGATTTAATCCACAGAAATTCTAAGCGTGTCTTTTTTCACAAAAAAAATTCAAAATTATGTTCCACCCATAATAAACGGCATTCAAATTAATAGGTCGTCCTCTCTTAGAATGTTGGGCTTAAACATTTCGAGTGATCTTTCTTGGAAAGAACATATATATTCTATTGCAAAAAAAGCTAGTCAGTACCTGGGCTTCATTAGACGGTGTAATTTTTATTGTACCCCTATAGAAGTTCTTAAGTTATACAAGGCTTATGTTAGCCCATTATGGAATTTAATTCATTTGTCTGGGGTGGTGCTCCAAGATCAAATCTCAAATGTCTTGATAGAATTTCAAATAGAGTTATTCACATGATTAACGATAAAAATATTGCTTTATCAATTGACTCATTAGCGCACAGACGCAAAGTAGGTGCTTCATCGCTTTTTTACAAATAATATTTTGGTCACTGTTCTTCCGAAATTAAATCTCTAATACCAGCGGCGTTTGTCAGCAGGGCTTCCACTCGTTTTGGTTCAAAGCAACATAGCTTCGCTTTAGATATAACCATTTTTCCCTAGAGTCACCTCTCTGTGGAATCAAATAGATCCGTCGGTCTTTCCTGCAATATTTAATTTACAGGTGTTCAAGAAGAACCTACACGCCTACTTAAAGAAACAAGCAACCCGAGAAGATTAAATATTGTTTTATATTTACTAGTAATATTTTCTCGGTCGGTCAGGGTTTTATGTAGTTTTCCCTGGCCATAATGCATTGATAAAATTGGTTTTAATGTGTCGGTCGTTGTATTTTCGTGAGCGTAATTCACCTTAAAATGAAAATCAATGCATTACAGAAATCTGAGAAAGTAAATTGAAACCGGCTACATACGTGATGAATGTAATGTCTATTGTAAATTACATTCATTCAGTCTTTAAATTAGTTGTAATAAAGGGTTTTAACCCACCATGTTGCCGTGGCGTAAGCCATTAAGAGAATTATCTCTAGGCAATGTGTTAATCTAAAAAAAAAAAAAAAAAAAAAAAAAAAAATAAGAACGAGATGGATCACTTAGGCGAAATTTGTTTCATTTGAGATGTTCAAATCGACATTTTCAAGTGAAAACTGAAAAAGATAATGTGGAAGTTGGTCACAGAGTGTAGTGACAATTGGAACTTTATGGATCAGAATTCTAAATATAATAATTTTGAACATAGAAATTTGTTGGGAAGCCATGGTAATAATGTTTCGGATAACACCCACTAAATCGGTGGACCGACACCCACTCTTTTATCTCAGTAATTAACCGACATTTCATTACAGGCATATTCCAAATGTTTCAATACACCTGGGGCTATAAGGATTGCGAGCTGAATGTCCATACATTTAGTTCACACATACTCGATTATCACATTTCATATATACATAATGTATACGTAAATAAATGTAATTTGAATAAGCGCGCGGTATCAACCCACCATTTCATATAGTATACAAAATATAAAATTTATAATCAATAAAACCACCATCTCTCATTCGACCAGATATATATTATATATATATATATATATATATATATATATATATATATATATATATATATATTATTTATATATATATATATATATATATATATATATATGTATATATATATATATATATATATATATATATATATAAATATATATATATATATATATATATATATATATAAATATATATATATATATATATATATATATATATATATATATATATAATATATATATATATATATATATATATATATATATATATATATATATATATATATATATTCGACCATTGTACAACACATAACCCATTTGTTGTATTTAAGTTTTAGTTCATATTAAATCGCCCACTTGTTTCTTATCTTATTGGAATTAATTGTTGTAAACCATAAGTTAACCATACTCTCGCACGTTTGTCCATATATAAAGCGCATTATTTGTCTTAACACTATACTCTTGTATATTGATTATGTGCTTGCAATTTTTTGCGCACAAAATTTTCTGTACAGCAAAATCGACGATTTCCGTTTTTTGCTAATTGGTGAGAAATGAAACCCAAAAAAAAAAAAAAAATACCAAAAATTGTTATAACAAAAAAAGCAAATTAATCAATCAAAATTAACTGTCCCGTAAAATAATTTGTCATTTCGAAACAAAAAAAACGCAAATTTCTGATATCAGCCGAAAAAAAAAATCGTTTCCGTTTTATATATAAATTTTTCTTATCACTCTATATAGTTACTATCAAATTCATTTTCATTTTAATTCACAAAAAAAAAATTCTAAATTCTAACACAAAAAATATTTAAATGAGTGAATAATGATTTTTATCAATCATTCGAAATATAAATTTAGAATTAGAATTAAATAGAGCGATGGATGTGATAAAAAATAATGTGCGTAAGAGTGGGAATCATCTGACAGTGATTTCAGCTTAAAGAACTGAGTCACAATTTGATCTAAAGCTTTCGATTAAATCTACTTTATAGTTTTCCTAGTTCCTGATTTAAAATATCAGGTTATATGAAGTGTTTTTTATAATTAGACCTTTAAAAATTATACGCTTTTATAAAAATTATACGCTTTTATGTAAAAGCTTAATGTTAAATTATTAAAATTTAAAAAAGTAAATTCGTTAATTATTAATTTTAAATTTGTGCGTTTATAAAATCAAAATAAACTAAAACTTGTTGAAGCTTAATTCTTTTACTTGAAACATCAGCTTTTCACTTTTTAGCTTAAGTTAGTTGAATTAATCACATACTTAAATAATGTTTTACATTCTACAACTCAACTTGTCAGTTTGAAACTTTTAAAGCTTGAATATATATTTTAAGGTATTTTCAGGACTATGCATATTTTAACAATTACTTTTTTTATGTCTACGTAATTACTCTTAACTTTTACGTTGAGCTTTTGTATAAGTTTCGAGTAGATTTTTGACGAAAACTGAAATTGTTAAAAAATTATAATTCGTCGGGGGTGGGGGATGGGGCGTTAACATCAATAAGGTAGGCATATGATCAGGTATGGTTCTAAATCTGAATCTACCTGAAATGTTTAGTATACCTCCACGTGATACCACCCAAGCAACGATATATTAGCGATATATTCGGCTGAACTACGGAAACCAGAGATAACACTGAGTAAAACAATATAAATATATACCAGGTTGTATACGTGATATCCAGGAAGATCCACACTCTTCGGAGGTTCTGGAGAGAACCAACTTTCGGTAACTAAATGGGTCAAAGTTTACCTAACGTCTTTCAAAAAAGTAGGAAAGAGGTAAGATCTCCAACGTTACGGACAACAAATGTAAGTACACTACAGCTAACGATGGCTAAGACGTCTCAAGAAAATATTAAAAGCCCTCTAGGACGAATTAGTCAGAGCAACTGAGTGGATTCAAGTTAAGAGCCAAAGAAAAACAAAAACACGCCTAATACACCTGGACCAAAGAACATGATTTAACGAACATGAACATAAACCAACTAAAAAGGTGTCTCCACTACAACCACTAATAATCGATGAAATGTAAGATTATGACTTTTTTTATGAGAAAATCAAAACAATTATTCCCAACGACAAGTTTAAAATTATGAATGGTAATAATGTTAAAATTAATCTGGAAGATTCTGAAATGTATAAAAATCTTACTAAAATGGTAAACGACGACAAACATGCTTATGAGGCACACTATAGGAACACTTATGAAAATAAACAAACTAGACCTATACGAGTAATGGCCAAAAATGTACATCATACATGTAAACCAGAAAAAATTATTGATGATCTAAGAGCAAACGGATTTAAAGCAACTAAAGCATTCAACATTGAATTTAAACAAAAAGTGTCAAATGTATTTGCATACCCAAGCGTACTGCTCCAAAGAAACTAGCTATGTAAAATGTTTTGGAAAACACCCTACAACATCTTGTAACAAATTAAAACAAGCATCCGCAAAATGTGTATATTGCAGAGATGATCCTCTAGCTAGTTATAGAGGCTGTAGAGTAGCTGTTGAATTGCGGAGTATTAAAGACAAAAAATTAGCTGCAAAAACACAGCACACAGAAACAATTATCAGCATATTCGTCACTTTACTAAAATGAACTACTAGTGTAGCTCTGGATGAAAAATTTACTTTTCAATATGCGTAACGGGTAATGCTCCGATTCAAGAACACTTCAAAATAGTATTTCACAAAGCAACTGTGAAGCATTGTCAACAGGTAAACCAAACTCGTTGAATGAAACCATCCCGGCACACCTGGCAATCATGTAAATGTAAAACTTCCTAAATTATCAATGCCAATATTTAGTGGCGACTATACGGAATGGCAGTCATTTTATGACTTATTCTGCTCCACAATTCACGACAACCCAAAACTAGCTGCAGCACAAAAACTGTAATACTTAAAATGCTAGTTGAAGAGTAAAGCAGCAGAACCACTCAAGAACTTCAACATCATCGATGTTGAATCTATTATATTATATATAATATAAACATACCATCCACGCATTTATTAGAAATTTTATCTTGCAAAGAAAGCTGGATAATGAGACGATTAGCTTATGGGCACAAGATTCGGCAGAAAATGATTCACCATAAATCCAAAAATTCTTTTTGATTTTATGCTGAAACGAATCGCTGCCTTAGAATACACGAAAACAACAAATTGGCGCTCGCAACAACGGAATCAGCCAAAATTGAACATAAAAAGCCATGCTGGCTCATCTTTAGAAGTTCCATCAGTATCAATGAGTCCTAGAAAATTCCACAAATCATTTTAATGCAAAAGTTTTAAAGAATTGCTGTAGAGAAATAGAAAGAATATCGATGTTTCATTTATACGAACAACAACTTGCAAGTCCAAATATCGATGCAGACAATGCAACAGAAAGCATCACAGTTGAGTGCATAAAAATATATCCACAGCTGAAAAGTCCGGTGTCACCACTCTGAATGCTCAATCACTCTATTACCAACCGCCCTAGTACATGTGCTCGATGCATCAAACAACAAACAATTATGCCGAGCATTACTAGACTCAGGATCCCAGGGATCGTTTATTACTGAAAGCTGTATCTAAAGATTACACCTATCAAGATGAAATGCCAAGGTGACCATAACTGGCATTGGAGCTACCGCACAAATAGTTACACTAATGGGTCAGCATCTTTAGTAATATCACCACATACTAAGCCAGAACCGTGTCTCAATCTACAAGCCTTTATTCTCCCTAAACTCACCGCAAAGCAACAGCCACTTTCAAGATATGGTGAGGTCTATGCAGAAATATGATTTAGCAGATCATCATTTCTATAAAGGAAGAGAAATTGATATTATCATTGGCGCAGACGCATTTTTTAAAATATTGGCAAATGCAAAAATAATTACCAAAAATAGTCTGCAAATGCAACAAACGTTGTTTGGATGAGTAAACAAGCGTTCATACAACCAATCATTGCTCCGTCTTCTGAGCCTCCGTACTCTATCGAGTCTCATAAGCAAGAACCAATGGAGACCGATCCACTACCAAAAAGTTCGGACTCAGAAGATACTAAATCGAATGATTCGACACCGGTACCTATTAAAACGAAGGGATCATCAGTTGAGAAAAGCAATCCAGCTCAGCCAAAAGCAGCGGTGTTTAGTAAAATAACTGAACTTAAAGATGAGATTATGATTATACCAATTATTTCACCTGGGCAACCAGTTCAATCGCCGCACCAACAAAATACACCTGAAATTAAAATCTCAAAAATTAAGTCAACCAGTCGTTGTTAACCCTCTAACTTTGCAACCACAGCCACCAGCTGGTACGATTCCATCACCTACAATTATGTCAGCTTCTCAACCAGCTATTCCAGTTTCTAGCGCTCATCCACTGCCAAAGAAACTAAAATTATCACAAATAAATTCTTTTCCACCATATCTGATCGGTCAACTGGAATCCAAAAATTTCATTTTCTTCCACATTATAAGTTAAAATATTTTCTGCTTATTAAATTAAATCTATCGAGTCCAGAAAAAACTACTATCATCAAGTAGCCTCAGATATCTCAAACCATTCATCGATGAGCTTGGTAATTTGCGTGTCGGTGGAAGAATCTGAAATGCATCTATAACATACGGCATCAACTACCAGCGAAGCATAAATTAATTGAAACAATCATAAAAGAACATCATATAAGACATCAACATGCTGGACCAACGTTGATGATGGCTACACTGCGGACAAGGTACTAAATTCTAGGAGGCCGTAATCTAATTACGAAAACCATTCAATCTTGCGTAATGTGTGTAAAACATAACTCAGCCACTCAACTAAATCATGATTGACTTACCAAGTACCCGTGTAGAGCTGGTTAGGCCTTTTAATAAAGTAGGAGTAGATTATGCAGGGCCTTTCCCCGTTCATCTGGTCAGAGAAAGAGTTCAGAAGGATTTATAGGCCTATCCATTAAGACCATACATATCGAGCGAGTTTTCGACCTAACATCTGATGCCTGATATTGGAGTATTACGACGTTTTATAGCATGCAGAGGACTAACCAATAATTTACATGAATTGTTTCAATTTTTAGAAAATAACACTAATACTATTTCTATTTATTTATTATCACCTACAAATTTATTCCACCGAGCTCACCACATTTTGGGGGATTGTGGAAAGCCGCTGATAAAAGTGCCAAACATCACATGCGCAGAGTGACCGATGGTCATATACTTACAATTGAAGTATTGGCCACATTGTTAGTTGAAATTGATGCGATGCTAAATTATCAGCGGATCACATCGATTATTCAATACCAGCACATTTCTTAATCGGGCGTGCCACAATATAACTTCCAGCTGAAGATCACTCCAATACAAAATTATCTACACTACCCACATGAAAGCTATTACTACAAATGAACTAACACATTTGGAAACGATGGCCCTTGTAATACTTGACCAATCTGCAACAAAGAAGTAAATGTGGCACAAGAAGGAAAATAATGTCAAAATTGACGATATTGTCATCATTAAAGACAGTAATTTACCTAAAGTAATTAACTAAAGTGGTTGTTGGGCAAGGTAGTCGAACTGCCCTGACGCAGAAAATATAAAAAACTGTAAAGTTCGCTTTAGTCCGACCACGGATAACTTCATAAATATTTCACGCCCCTGTCACCTCCAATAGTGTTTTGGTTTTGGGGCAGAGTAGAAAATTAGTTTAAATAAATTATATTAAATTAAATAAAAATAAATTATTCTCCTTCAAATATCTTTCAAATGACGCTTTTGATATCTGCTGCGCATACTGTTGAACTCGGTGACGAAACAAATCGTTAACAAATATTTCGAATGTCGTTTTAAAAATATCCGAAAACATTCATCTTTAGGTACACATTGCCATATCCAAATAGGTAATCCCTTTAAAATTAAAATTAAAACAGAAATAAATTCGTCAAATGAGGACATTAAATCAGGGAAACCAACAATTATTTGAAATAAATCATGAATTGAACTAGACTTTTCGATATCGTTTTAGAATGTCTGTTTAAATGATCAAATTTGATGACTTATATCTGTTTCATATTGGTTGATTAAAATTTCTGAAAAAAACTTTTATTTCTAAATCCATCGATCTAAAAAATATATTAATTTTAAACAATTCATTTGCATTACTAAATCGGTAATCTGCAGGAAACTCGTCGAAGTGCTTTTTAACCGTCCTAATTCTTTTAGATTTAAATACACTGCTTACACCCCAAATTTCAGAAATAGATTTAGCTTCAACTAAAAAGTTATCAAATTTTTGGCAGTATATTGATCACAAATATTTTTTAAAATGTCACAAGCTTTAATTAAATCGAAATTAGATGTTTGGAAGATTTTTGAAGTTAAGTTTACTTGGAAAAGTATTTCTGTAACAAGCACTAAAATAGCTATAAAATCAAAATTTTATTTTTAAGAGTTATTGCTTTGTATTGAACTTTTGTTATGTTCTAAATTAATTTTAATTAGTGCTTTTATAACGTCAGAAAATCTTAATTTAACGGCGATAAAGGGTTGTAATCGATCTGACTATCGAGTTGGATTTAGTTTTTTTAATATAATATCAGATAATCCAGTAATTTGTGATAGAATGTCGCAACGGTTGATGCTTTGACCAAAAAATAAATAAAGTTCTTGAATTATACCAAAAAAATTAACAATTTCTTGAATTTCGCTCATCGTATCGTTCAACAGTAAATTTAAAATAATGTACAAATATCGCTTTTGGCTGAATTTCTTTAATTCTAGTGTGAACCCCATAATAAACGCCACTCATAGTACTCGCACAACTGAACATTAGATAGGAAATTGCCGTTGTAGACATCGGAAAAATTTTCTCTGTCTCCACGAAATGAATTTGAGTTTATTGAAAGTTTTAATATTATTATTACTATTCTTTCTAAAACTTTAATCCAAAATGATTGTTGTTTCTTAAAATTTTCATCCAAACTACTATCGATCAAATTACCTTTTTTCCATTGTTCTTTAATGTAACGTAAATGTGTGTGAAGTTCAGAACTATCATGTATTTTCACTTTTTTAGAAAATCCCTGCCAATCATTAATACCTGTTACCCAACCTGAAATGTTCGAGTGCCTTGAATTTTGAAACATCCAACATGGTTCGCAATATGCCACGTTTAATTTTGGTGAATAGCACAGCCAAAAATTTTTAATTTGCAATCCTGATTTAGATGGTGATTTGTAATAAGATGTCGAATCTCTGATTTTTTTGCATCTCTAGGAAAAATCCAATATCTGGTCGACAAGGGCCCATAGATAAAATATATTTTTTTTCATTCGTTGATACATTGTTTTGATAATGAGCAAAGTCTCTTGGGTATGTTTCTTTATTACACTCTTCAATGTTTGCTGTATTAATTTCTAAGATATCACCATCTTCATGCATTTGATATAAATTTACTTGAATAAAATTGTCAAAGTCAGCATCTGCTAACCTCAGCATTCGATTGGCATCTGCTAACCTCAGCATTCGCAACAACTGCGTGATTCCGATGAATTTAAAGAAAATATGAAGAAATTAAGAGTTAAAACTTACTTGGAAATTTTAAATAGTTTCAAATTGTTTATTTGTATTGGAACATACCTAAGCTTATTTTCACTCAAGACAATTTAGTTATGAAAATTTTAAAACAAAAATTATACCAAGCGCATTCGATTGTAGTGAGCATCTGAGATATTGGATTACTCTTAAGATAATTTAGCTTCAGCATTTAATAACTATAAAAGATACTATATAAAGATAATAACTATCTAAGATACACATGCATACAGCGCTATAACTACGTTGCGGCGGAATTGGTTGGTGTCATTTCTATATATGGTTATTATTTTCCCAAGTAATTATACTTGGGCAAGTATAACAAAACTGAAATATGCGGAAAATACTAATATCCAACTTTCAACGCTATATTGTTATGGCGTTAGTGAAATTTGTGTTATAAATATTATGTTTAAGACGCCATATTGTGTATAGTGTCATTGTGTATTTTAGTTTGTTTGAATTGTTGGAGTTTTTAAATTTAATTTTAATTTTTGTTGTGCTATTAAATAAAATATTCTGACATTTCACTAATCATCTTTTGTCGGTAAATATTAATTTATTTCTGTATATAGCAAATTATGGAAGTACATAAATGTTTTTTATATTATGTTTTATTTCAGATTGTGCATTGACAAGTTCCAATGGGATTTTTTTCCCATTGAAAAAATGTATAAGTTAAATATGATTTATTATATTTTGTTAACATTAGATTTCAATCTTAATTAGCATTATAATTTTAAATAATTAATATTATTAATTTAATTTATTTAATCTGTTGACAATTTTAAATTTGTTTAATTTTTGTAATATGTTACAAACTTATAACGAGAATAATTAAAAAATCTTTGTTAATTTTAGGTTCTTAAGAAATTTAATTTAACTTTAATTTTATTAAGAAACATGTATAAAGTATAAATTAATAAATGAAAATATAAATTATTCAAATTGAAAATATTTTATGGATTTTATTTAAATTCAAACAAATAATTTAGCCGCCAAATATTATTTCAAATATTTGAAATAAGCCTCGCCCTCATTTCCAACAAAAACATAACCTCACTATTTTCCGCATGTGTCCGAATTTTTGACCAACTTTCCATAGTAAATCTGAGTGTAATTCGGACATGATTTTGGAAAAAAGTCGGAGATGAATTCATCAAAGTTTCCGAAATAACCAATTTTTTCGGATATAAAAATACTTGGGTATTTCTCTGTTTTTATTTGTTGTAATAAAAACCCTCTCTATTATACAAGCCGTCTTGTAACTTTCGTTGACACAGATAAACAAAACCTATGTACACAATTGAGTGTATTTGCTATGAAAATACATACCAAAAAATGTCTAATTTTCTCATTCCTACTACCACTATTTAACATTTTTATCTCAAAATTACGCACACTATTGCACACTAATGTGTATAGATAATTCGAGTATTTTTGGTCTCTTAATTTTTTAATAAGAGCCAAATTGTATTGTATTTATTTGTATTGTGAAATTATTTGTTTGTATTGTGATTTTTTTTTTATTTGCAACAAAACCTACATAAAGGTATTACAAGCAAAACCCTCTTTACTACAAGCCGTATTGAAATTTTCGTTGACACATATTCTCATATATTTTTAAAATGTATTAGTGGAATTATATACTTTAGATGTGTTAGTAACTATCAAAACTCCATATAAAAAAATAAAAAAAATTGTAAACGCACGCGAATTATTTGATTTAATTGTTTATTGCTTTTACACAATAGCCGCTATCATATCCCGACACGATTTTCTACTTACATTACAATCAAAGTTTATATTTTTGTATAGCATGAGTATGCAAACAATACGGCTTGTAGTAAAGAGGGTTTTGATCGAGTACACAGATACATTCTTAATTTTTCCATCTATACTTGAAAGTGTTTGTGAGAAAATAGAATAAAAATATCTTCATTTCACTAATACCTTGAAAATAAAATATAAAATCAACCAATGAAATTTTTTGAAATATTGTACGGTACGTTTGTAAAATTTTTTTTATTTTTACTCTCTCTTCGAAACAAATCTTGTTAGTACGTTTGCAAATAGCACGTGCAACAAGTATCTGTTTCGAACTATGTGGTATGTAAAGAAATTTTAAGGAATCTACAATATGAGACAGCATATTAATAAAATAAGACAATTTATTGGAGCAACAATGGTAGTTCAGCTCACAAAACCTTTCTTTGAAAATTCATAATTAAACTAAAAAATTTAAGTATTTACCAAAAATGTACTAACGGATACAAATATATAAAAACTGTTAGTTCTGAAGAGAATATTTAATTTTTTTATACATTTCTCTTTTTTTATACTATTTTTCTCTGCAAAATTGTTTTTTTGTTAAAAAAATAAGTAACTACGTTTGAGCTAGTGTGAGTAATCTAGGTAGTACTAGTTGTAACATTTTAGTAAATGATAACGGTTTTAACGATTTATAAAATAATATTAAAAAAAATGCACCTTAAGAACTACAAGTATGTTCGATTATTGGCTTTTTTTTGCTATGTTGGTTTTAATCCAAAATTATGTTTCACTTCCAAATAATCTTCTATCGCCAAGCTGCGTCCAGCGAAAATATTACCACGAATTTGTGCAGATTATTTTATTTATGAAAAAAATTATGTATCAAGAACGTTGTTACTATCAAAAATATTATGTTTTAAAATCAGAAAATTTTTCGAATTTCCCTCCAAAAACAATTTTTTTGAACTTTGGTTATTGCAATAAATAAAATACGAAATAACCATGAGGAATCAGTTTTTTTTTTTAGGATAATCTTGATTATTGTGTTGAATTTGAATGTAAATAACGTAACAAGGATGAAGATTGAGTGATTATAAATAAAAGAAAATATTACAAAAGTATTACAATAAAAGTAAAAAATAAAAATTGAATTTCAAGAATATACAAAAAAAAAAAAAAATCTGTACATGAGCGCGCTATATATACAAACACTGTATGCATACACATGCGGACGATTTAAAGTTTTGATAAATTTCTTAATATTTTCTTAAATACAATTTTAAGTGGAATTCTTACATTTTATATATACGTATGTTTGTCTCTGAGATAAGAAAATCTGCTCCGTGTCATTGTTGTTGTGGCTGGATTTTTATTGAATTTTAAAGAGATATGATTTGATATTATTATTACTTATATATATATAGTTTTAACTTAAATTTTTTTTTGTTGGGTGGTAATCCTTGATAGGTTGTTGACATTTTTTTTTGTTTCTTAATAAATCGGATTAAAAATTTTTGTTTAAAATTTGTACAAAAATTATTAACTTAATGAGTCATTATTATGGTTTTATGTTTTTTGTGTGTCTGTCAGACTCAGCTAATATTTTATTTCGTTTTTTTTTTTCAAAATGTTAAGATACTGCCGAACCTCAGAAAAATTGAAAGAAAACAACCAAAAAGTCAGTTTGGCATTGACCGAGTTTAAGAGAAAATAATTAAAGCAGATGCCAAATTTTGGAATGTAATTTACCTACAGGTCCAGGATAGTACAAGTTTTAAACAATTTTATTTCAAGTAATTAACATTTTACTGATCTGAGCTCTAAATATAATTGAACAATTCGCATTTATTTTTCGTAATCCTAATAAGGGTATTGGAATATTAAACGATTCCTTGCGGGAGCAATTTTGCCGAACCTCTAAATGTGATAATAGCGTCGGCTTAAAATGACTTTTGGGTCGGGTTGTACGATCCTCAAACCAATGAGCTAAGCAATAGAGCAAAATGTATGATTCCATGCCAAATCAGCTCAAGACTTGTCGAATTTCGTCATCCAGAAAAAATTATAGGTCCAACAATCATGCAAACTGAAAAGTGTGTTGGCTAAACACTTATCGATTTTTTATACCTTTGTCGAATTTTTGCGCAAAAAAATTTGTGAATAAATATAAATGAATATTTTATAGTAGAATTTATATTGAAAGCTCTCAGCTTTTGATTAAGGTATTAGTTATTAAAATTGGGCAAAACATGGTGTAGCCTTTGCAACCATCATGCAAAATATATAGATTTGTAAGAATATTATAATCAATTTCAAATAATTTTCGAAGTTGAAAATAACAAAAACTCATTTAAAGGTTGGTGTACAAAATAAAATCTCCGGGAATGTGCAAGTTACACATTTCCAACACGTTTCATATTGCTGGGAGTACTCGAAGTGGTGTTTCAGGTAAAAAATTAAAAAATAATACACGCAACAAACAATACTCGCTGTCACACTGTAGAAAAATATGTTACGGTCAGTACGGTCTGTTTCAACTTTTTATTTACTAGAAGATTGCTGGTCATTTTGACACTGGCTATAGATAGCCAATTTTATTAAAGTAATTTTTAAAAGTTAGTAATACGAGTATAAATTGTTGGACTTTGAATATACTAAAACATTCCAGTTAAAAGCAGCATAAGTTAATTACAGGAGCTTGTAGCGACAATCGCTACACACACAATTAAAATTATTCAGATATTTCGTGCAATTCCATATAATTCGCTAACGCTACATGTACACTGTACATAAATATATATAGAGCGTAAATTAGCTATTACACATAGCACTCGGTCGCCATGGCCTGATGAGATGACAATTAATTTTTAATTAAATTCCTCATCAGATTGAAACTGAGCTTTGCTTTGCACAACATCCAAATTCTAAATAATTAAAATAACGACACGTCACCAATTGTCGTTATAAGCTTTACAAAACTATGGGTGCTAAAATCCTATTGTGGTCTTAACCCTGAGTTTTGGGAAAACAGGATTTATTAAAATCTTGATTGTGAAAATCCTAGTTTTCCAACACCCAGAGCTCAATTTAACAAGTACCTTAAGATTATCAATACAAATGATGATGGATTGTAATTCGCCAGCGTTCCCTTTTTTGTAACATTAAACATTGTGCCCTGGTTCTTAGAGAATAGTTATATGATCAACACAATTGGAGTCTATTGTAAATACGGTAAGTGCATTTTTGTGCTTAACATTTTTTAAATATTTGTAAAATTTTTGGCCTGTATAATCTTGAAAATCTGAATGCAAAACACCAAAAATTTTATTATTTTACCGTTCACTTTTCCTTAAAAAAACAGCACTAAAATTATTTTAATTTTTTTCTCTCTTATTAAAGCCAAAAAAATAATCAGTTTCCACCTATCGCAAAATATATTCATAAACCTTGCATTTAAATGCACACAACACATTCTCAAGAAGACACAAAAGTACAATGCTTATAAAATCGAATAAAATCTTCAAAAAAAAAAAAAAAAAATCGTAAAAACGCCCACGCAGAAAGTAACACAAAATTACCTAACCTAAACAAAAACAAAAAAAAAAAACTGTGTGCTATCATTAAAAATCGCGATTTTTTTTTTCTTATACTTTGCAAAGTTGCAAAACAATTTGCATTCGTCGTTTATATCGTTTTATATACATATATATATAAAAAATTGCATATAAGATCGTAAAACGAATGGTGGAGCTCGAGAAAAACTGATTAAAAAAAAAAAAAACTTTTTACCTGGATATTAAATTGATCAATTAAATTGGTACTGTGAATTTTTATATAAATGCATGCAGTTTTCTTATCAGTTCGGTTAAGTGGGGTTGACTTTGGGTAGGGGGCTAGAACGAAAAAAATTTACACAAAACACAAAAAAAAATACAAAAAATGAAAAAAAAAAAACAAACGGAAAACTCTTAAAAGTAATGATGCAAAACATAAGGAAAAGTAAAATTTTCTTTTTCTTCTTCTTAATTTTAAATTAATTTTTGAAGATATTAGATTAGGAATTGTTTTACCAGATTGTTATTTTTTTTTTGTTTGTTTTGTAGGTTTTTGACTTTTTATTATTGTTGCTGGTATTAAAAATCATTATATTAGAACGTAAAGTACTTAACATCAAAATCATGACAAAGAAAACTGTTTTGCTTGTTGTTTTCTTTGCGGTTCTGGTTTTTTTTCTTTAAACAAGTCAAGTAAATAAAATTTTGTGTTAATTACTACAAAATATCGTGTTGTTGGCAAAAACAATATTGGATAAGCTTTTGATGTCTGAAATTGCTCGAACTTGAACTTATTTTATTTTATTGAGCAACAATTTAGAAAAAAGAAGAAAAATTCGTTATTGGAAATCTAAAACTTCCACTAACAAGATTTTTTTTTGGCCAAATTTAAGAGAATTCAGGAGCACCTAAATTAGACGAATTTGGAAAAATTGTTTTTCTCTCAATGGTTGATGTGTTTTTAATGCATGTAATTTAAGCTTTGTCAAATTTAAGACTGTGGTCCAATTCTCGACTTATTTCAAATAAGTCGACTCATTTGACTTATTCAAGATGGCAGTATAAAATAAGTCATTTGCCGGTCCAATTCATATGGAGACTTATTTGAACATAACCTTACATTTTAGTTACTGACATTTTAGTTTTTTTTACATTATTGTATTATTACATTATTTTTGTAAGAAGTCGGAATTGCTATAAATTTTAAGATAATAGCTGCATGCTGTAATTTGCGTAAGGTGGGCATAACGACGCATGATCGATTCGAGTCTCCAACGAAACCCCATTAGAAGCCGATAAATTTTATCAAAATATTTCCAATATATATATATATATATATATATATATATATATATATATATATATGTATATATATATATATATATATATATATATATATATATATATATATATATATATATATATATATATTAAAAATCGTGAAATATCATTTTTGTGGAAAGTCTATCAAATAATTCAAAAAAGTCTACAATAAGTCTACTGATGAGGTGACTTATTGTAGACTTTCAAATAACTCAGTCTACACAAAATAAGTCCAGAATTGGACCTCAGTCTTAATGTTAAATTTTTTTATTGATGGTTTAATTTATTTGGAGAAGTTCGTCGATGTAAATCAAGTTTACTTTTAAGGGCGACATGTATGGATTTTACCAATTTTTTAATTTAAACTCAAGTTTTTGTAGGTTAAGCTTTCGTTATCGATCAATTTTCTTTTGATGAAATTGCTAGTGTTTCGGAAATGATAATATCACTTTCTGTTTGTTAAGCTCGTTAAAGGATACTTTAGAATTCCTGCTTTAATAAGCGTTTTGGTTTTTGTCTTCTTGACAAAACCCTGTATATAAATATACAATGCGTTTTAATGTGTTTTTAATATAGATCAACCGTTTGTAGCAGAAGACATAGTTTTGTACGATGTTCTAATTTTTACTAAAAGCGTTTAGAGATTTTCATATATATAGCAACTCGGCTTAAAGCTGGTTAAATACCCGGTGAATTTTGAATATACAATTTTATAGCAAATGTTGGCCACTCACCAATTACCCAATATCGGAATGATATAGGTGTAATAATTGTTTTTGACCTTTGTATTATTCTGAGTTACTATAAGCTTAGTCCGCGACTGCATGTCGACGTATCAAGCTCAGTTGTTTTAACCACGGTTGAATAACAATAATAATCTTTTGATTCAACCTAATATGATTCGGAATAACAATTTTGTTTTGTTAATAGTCCGCACAATTGTCCAACAATTCTGCTTTTATTATTCGATGTATTTTTTGGTAAACTCTTTTAATTTATAAAGAACAAACCTTGATTGTGTTGGTTAATATAATAAATAGTCGAGTTCATTTTTCTTCTCAATGAATTTTTATGTTGTAGGAAATGTTGCAACTTACCTAAAACGAAACAAAAATAAAATAAATTAATAAAAATATTATTTGATATAATTTAAAAAGTTATTATAAATATATATATATATATATATATATATATATATATATATATATATATATATATATATATATATATATATATTTATTTATTTATTTATTTATTCCACTTCTAGGATAACCACGTCAGTATGAAACACTTTTTATAGGTTATCACAACAACAATTAATCATATAAAACTAACAAAGGTATAAAAATATTTAGTATTACATTTATTTAATTAAAATTAAAAACTAATATAATACTTAATTAATTAAATTTGACATGAAAAATAAAAAAATACAGTTATTACATATAATACTATAAATACTACAGAAAACTAAAAGTTAGAAAAATTACTAATTATAGAGAGATGCTTATATTATTTATTTTTTATATTATTTATAGTGAGATTCCAAATATGTGTACCAATATTCAGTTCCTGAATATTGGTACACATATTTGGAATCTCATCCATACAAGATTAGTGCATGGTGTTGAATTGTAAAATAAATTAGAAGGCCTACTTAGTGTTATATGTGGGTACGTAAAAATTAATTTTTGAAACAAAAGATGTATCTAGTGTATTATTAATAATTTTAAATAGTTAAAACTCATCCAAAAGCATCCTTCTAATTACAAGTTGCTGCATATCAAATATATCAAGTCTTAACTCATAGGTCAATTTTGAAGTAATGGGTACAAATTTGAAACATAAAATCTTGTAAATTTTTTTTTGAATTCTCTCAATTTTTGACATCCAAAGTTTATAGAAAGGATTCCAGATCTGACATCCATACTCTAAGATACTACGCACTAAATGATTGAATAAAATTATTAGAACAGTATGATAATTAAATTCTCTACCCCGCTTAGATTCAGCACCATTGACATACCATACAATTATCATTTTGCAATGCTAATGCGTCAGACAAGTTACCAATTTCACTATGAATTTTTAAGTCATCTGCATATAGAAGGCATTATCATTTAATAATATCTACCAACTCATTAATTAAGATTAGGAAGAAAAGTGGGCCCAAAATTGATCTCTGTAGAACACCAGATGAAGGCGTGAATCTCGAAGATTTATAATCCATTAAACAACACATATTGCTCTCTATCTGACAGATAAGAATAAAAAATGCAACATCTGATTGAAATAACCCAAAAGACCTAAGTTTAAGTTGGATTGATTTACTTTATCAAACGCTTTACTGAAATTAGTAAAGATACAGTCGACTTATCGATTACCGTCAACAGAACCAACAACCAAATCAGTAAATTCAATTAAGTGGGTTAAAGTAGATCTTTGTGGATAAAAACCATGCTGTTTCTGAGAAATTGAATTTCGAACAAAATTGATTAATTTATAATGTAACATTTTCTCAAATATTTTGGCAAAAGAATTCAAAATAGAAATTGGTCGATAATTAGCAATATCAACTTGATCGCCCTTTTTAAAAATAGGAATAATATGTGACTTCTTCCATTTATCTGGAAAACACGATGTTTTTATTGCAAAATTGAAAATTATTCGAAGAGGTCTGTGAAGAATATCTTTTAATTCTTTAACAAAATAATTAGGCTTTAAGTCGGGTCCTTTATTGATATTAAGGTTATTAAGTACACTAATTACATCAAAATCAGAACAATATAAATACCACTATAGACACCTTGAAATTTTTCTGCAAAAAGATTCGAAATTGTGGATGGATCAGATGAACAACACTGTTTGAGAAACATTGAACAAGAAAAGCTCGATTTATTTCGAGAGACCTTAAATATTTTTTAAAACATCGCTTCATGTTGACTTTGAATCAACTGACCTTCTCAATCTCAAAAAAAGCACACGATCACAGAAGATTATTTTTAGCATTAGATTTAGATTTAGAAGTGCTGTATTTGGTTACAGAACTCAATAATATATCATAAAAAATATCGACCATTTCATTGACATTCGTACAATCAAATAATAACAAATTTCAATCTATATTTTCTACGTCCCTTTCAATGGAATCATACCGTAGCTTACGAAAATTAATCGATCAACTAAAGTTAATTGACTGAAATTTAATTTTGTTTAATCGAATGTTAACTAGAAGAGGAGGGTGGAACGGATCTATTTGAAAGGACATGCAAACAAGCAGCTTTTCTTTGAAGCTACTTTACTCTTAGCAAGCTATATTTTTTTTCCATCCTGGTAAATAGTCTTTAATAATTATTTTATTAGTACTATTAAAGTTAATATCGCTTGCTTTAACACTATCCCTCGTTTTAAAGAGTTACATTATAGTGTCCTTGTCAAATTTATTATGCAATTCAACGGAAATTGGTTAAGAAGTAGTTTTGGAGTACGTTCTGTGGAAATGCTTAATACACTTTGTATCATTTTTTGCAAACCCAATGTTTTTAAACAGTTTGTCAGCCACCACCAATAAGTTTTCATCTTTAACACATGGTCCACCAAATATTTGTAAAGTAGACCGGTTACAACATTTTTCAACTACTTCTAAACGGGTATTGCATAAATAGACTTTTTCAATTTTCTCAAAACTTTATTTTTTTTAATATTTTTTTTAAATAATTTATTTTAGTTCAGTAAGTTTTCATAAACATACTAAAAACCCAGACGCGAATTACTTTTTGTATTCTTGCAAAACTGAATATAGTAGAATAGTACTGGCTAGTTTTTGTATGTAAAACTAAAATTTAATTTTTTTTTTGTATTTTCCAAATTGTAATTATTATTATCGTTATGTTAATATGATAGTTTTGGACGATTTTTATTTAAGGGCTGCAAGGTGTTATTATATAATTAATAGTACCAGTTGTATGCATGTTAAATAAAATTGAATATGAGTCATGCAATTAGTTCAAGTATATTATCATTGTACAACATGTTTACTCATCCTTTGGTCCATTCTTAATTTAAAAAAAACAATAAAATATCAAAAAATAACAAGTACCAAATATGCCTCATTGTAAACAAATCAAAGCCGGCCATGAGTCATACTAAAAATAAACGAAGGATAAAAAACAAAAGAATGTGTTTCATATAAATAAGACTACGAATCTAATGTTTTTGTTAGTTGAATTTTAAAGTGCATGTGATTTGTATTGTTTTAAATAAAAATTTTATAAATAGTGTACATAATATATTGTATAAATTCATCAATGAGTGTGCCTAATAAATGTTGGAAATGGCTTATTCCAAACGCCAAGTGTTGAAAAAAATTAAGATATGTTACTAATAATATAAAAAGGTTCTTGCCACATTCGATTAAAATAAGTAAAAGGTTATTTATTTGTTCAACGTGTTATTTTAAAGTACACAAACTTGTGCGAAGAACGTCATCAACTGTCATTACTGACAATAATTCTGATACGAGTGACAGGGAAAATCACTAAATAAAACAAGCGATCGTTATAAAACAAATAAATAAAATATTGCCAGTTGTTGGAGTATCTCTAATAATTATATCCTAGTAAATTTGGAGAAAGGCAGCACCATCAATAGGATAAAATTATGAAATTAACTTCATTGATACCATCGTTATCAACATCGTTGGTTACTGGAATTTTATGTTCACATGAACAATCTTGTTTCATAAAAAACCTAAAGTTGACACTGAAGCCTACAGAAATACTTGTTTCGTGTGACTGTAGAAAATTATTTATTTATAATGCAAAATGCAGCACAAGGGTTTCATTGAAATAATAAACAAGCGACTGTTCATCCATTTGTAATTTACAAAAATGTAGAAGAAAAATTACATCATTATAGTTTTATTGTTATATCGGATTACCTTCACCATGACACTACAGCTATTTATTTATTAATCGAGTAATTGATCAAGTTCCTGAAAATTAAAATTCCAAAATTGTCCTATAATTTTTTACGTTACTGACGGAGCCAGTAACACAATATAAAAATAAAAAAAAATGTATGAATATAATGAAGCCCAAAGATGATTTCGGAGTCGATTGAGAATGGCATTTCCATGCAATTGCCCATGGAAAGGGACCATGTGATAAATTAGGAAGTACCTTCAAAATAATGGCATCCAGAACCAGCCTCACGAATGAATACGATGGTATAATAACCGATGCTCAGGAACTTTTTCAACGGGCTAAGACTTTGAAAACAGATATGGAATTTGAATTTTGTTCAGATGAGGAGTACAAATCTAAGCAAATGCAACTAGCGACTAGGTTTAAACACTCAACACTAATAAAGGAAACTCTTGGATTTCACGCATTCATTCCTTCGGTAGATTTAAATTGTAAACAATTTTCGAATTCAGCAGATTGTTTTGCATTATTGAAAATGTTTTGAAAAAAAGATAAGGGGTTTTTATGCCTAATGGAAGCAATTTGTTTTTTAATTGATTCCATGTGAGCTTTTCCTCTTAATAAATAAATTAAATTTGAGATTTTACAAATTCTTTCGTTTTTTATTCTTAATTAAAAAAAGGCTGATCATTATTTTTGATAACATCTGGATTAATTCTAGTAGGTAAAGGTCTGACTCATGCAGGTGGCAGGATCTAAATTGTTTATATTGAGACATTACCTGTTATTTACATTTGATACTTAAAATTTGGATTTTACAAATATATATATATATATATATATATATATATATATATATATATATATATATATATATATATATATCACTTGTATATAATGACACTTTATTCTGTGAAAAATTCAGCTTGGCATTAGAACAAAAATTTTGAAATACACGCCTTTGAAAAACAGACTGCAAAAAAGGAATTTCAATACTTGATGAAAACGGGTATTTGCCGTCCATCTAATAGTAACTGGGCCAGCCCCTTGCACACGGCCAGTAAATCAGACGGAACATGGCGACCCAGTGAAAACTACAGAGACTTAAATGCACAGGCACTGCCTGTTCGGTATCCGATACCTTATATTCACGATTGCATGTCTAATTTGAGCGGAAAAATAGTATTTAGTAAAATAAACTTCGAAAAAGCATTTCGTCAGGTGCCAGTCCATCCAGAAGAAATTTCAAAAACAGCCCACAAGACCCCATTTGGCCTGTATGAATTCGTATTCATGACATTTGGGTTACGTAATGCACCCTAAACATTTCAACGACTGATTCATTAGGCATTGAGAGGGTTGCGATTTGTTTTTCCGTACTTGCACGATATTTTGATTGCATCTAAAGACATTAACGAGCATGAAAAACACTTACGATTGGTATTCGAACGCCTCTGTAAATATCGTCTTGCTATCAACGTAGTTAAATGTGAGTCCCTAGGACATGTAATCTCGAAAAATAAAATTTCACGTCTTCCTAGTAAAGTTGAAGTCATCCGAAATTATTGTAAACCTATAAAGGCTAAAGAGCTCAAGACATTCCTAGCGGTGATCAACCAAAATCATTCCAAATTCAATAAACTCACAAATAAAACTTCATTCGATGATCACGGGAAACATTAAAAATGACAATACGTTATTGATCTGGGTCAATGGAGCGGCCGAAGCATTCAACAAATGCAAAAATGAACTCGACACTGCTACTTACTCTCAGCGTCGATGCGTCGAATTTCCGTAGGAGCGGTATTACATCAAATTGTCAAAGGCAATTTTGAGCTTTGGGATATTTCTCCAAGAAGCTGACCGATACATAACAAAAATAGCACCTACGATCGGGAACTATTGGCCATGTATTTGGGGATCAAGCATTTCTGGTATTTGCTTGAGGGAAGAATAAGCCTAATCTACACGGTTCATAAACCGCTTGTCTTCGCTTTCTAACATAACCTGGACAAGGCCTCGGTAAATTTAGACCTTGTGGGTCAATTTACCACCGATATTCGATATATAAGTGGCCGTCAAAATTTAACACCCGATCTACTATTCAGAATTCAGTTGATTGAAACATTCGACTACGAGCAATTATCTAAGAATCAAGAAATGAACGACGATTTTTTTTATATTCCACGAAGCAGCCGGATACTCTGGTGCGAACGAAAAAAATTTGACCACACATTACACGTAAATTTGGGCACTTCATTATGGTATTAAAACAAGCATCAAGCTGGTAACCGATCGATATGTATGGCCAAATGTTCGAATAAACGTCACAAACTTCGTGCGAGGCTGCATACATGCCAAAAATCAAAAACACATCGTCATAATAAAACACCTAAACCGCCGAGTCGACGTTTTAGCCACATAAACATGGACCTCATTTGTCCCTTACTGCATTGCAACAGGGATTCCGATACTGTTTGACAATTATCGACAGTTTTACTCGCTGGCCAGTGATATGATAGCTGAATCAGTCGCACTAGGGTTTTTGATTTGCTGGGTCACACGTTTGGGATGCCCAGAATATATAATTACAGACCAAGGTCGGCAATTAGAATTCATTTTGATGAGAGAAATTTTTAAATAATTGGAGCAGACCGAATTTGAACCACTCCATATCATCCTCAATCGAAAGGATTAATAAAAAGATGGCATAGAACGCTGAAATCATCAATCCTTGCATTCGGACAAGATGTTTGACAATTTACCAGTTATCAGGTAAATTCTACGAGTTTTGTTTAAGAGGGACCTGCAGATAGTTCTACGACATAAATAAATCTACCGATAGTCAGAACGAGGTAGTCAAAAAATTTGCGTGAATCAATGATGAGCATAAATCCCACAGCAATGATCTTACATCAACAAGGAGCTGAATTCAAACATACACATGTCTTCATCTACACCGACGCAATCGGACCATCCGTATCACCACCGTATGAAGGGCCTTTCAAAGTATTAAAAAGATATAATAAATTTTACAACATTCAGATAAACAAGCGCGTCGTTAACATATTCATTGATCGACTTAAGCAGACGTTTATTTGGACAGAATAACCTTACACGGATGATACTCCAAGAAAGAAACTGTAACTAGCAGCAAGAAGCCGGAACTTAATGTAAACATACCCCAGTGCTATCGCTGAAAAGGGAGTTCTTCTGGTGCTCTTTGCCTACGAATCAATTAATTTATTACTAATTTTATAATTGTCAAACTTTGAATAACAAAACAATTATTATTAATGCAATGCAAATGTATTGCTGACAGGGTAAAATTGAAGTAATCATTCATCTCATACTAATCATTCATCTCTATGTGATGAGGAAACAATGAAAGTCGATCAATGATCGTTGAAAGAGAACGGAAATGTATGGTTCGTTCTCTTCATTTTTAAAAATTTATTATTTGTTTTCGTTGTTCTTTTTTTTTACGCATCAAAAATTTGGTTCTGGGATGGTGAAATGGATAATATACTCTGTCGTTTTCCCAGAGATCAGGTATCAATGCATCCTTTTTAAGGTGCAATTTTATTTTATTTTTTAAGTACATAGGTGTAGGTATTTAAGTACATATATATAAAATACGTTAGGATATAGTCGGTTTTGGTTTTCCCGTTTTGTTATCCCGGTTTGCTGTTTATTTTAGATTGTGTATGTGTTTGGATTAGTATAAATCGAGCATCGATTATCATTTACATTATGTATAGAGAGAGAGAGAGAGAGAGAGAGAGAGAGAGAATATTATTTTACTGTTCCATTATACGATTTATAGTATGTTTATTGGGCATATTTACACTATGTTGCAGTTGCAAGTTGTTGCAACATGGCCGTGAATTCACATTTTGTTGCAACTGTTTTTTGTAACTTAGAATACATTTATATGTTATATTTATGTGTGTGTAAAATAATCATTTTGTAATTTGTCTTTGATTTAATATATTTTTGTCTTTGACTTAAAATTTTCGGTTTGACTAAAACCGTCTTTATTATACAAGCCCGATTGTCACCAATATTATTTCATTTTCTTGTCCATCTATATTTCAAAGTATTGGTAATCGGTACACTATACAAGTCAGTGAGAATTTACGTAAAAATTTAAAACTAAAAAAAAAACAATTGTGTAGAGAAAATATAGTATAGAAACAGAAATGTAAAACAAAAATGAAATATTCTCTTCAGTTTTTATATATTTGTATCCGTTAGTACATTTTTGGTTAATACTTTATTTTTTTAGTTTAATAATGAATTTCCAAAGAAACGTTGTGTGAGCTGCACTACCATTGTTGCTCCAATAAATCGTCACATTTTATTAATAAGCTGTCTCATATTGTTGATTCCTTAAAATTTCCTTACATACCGCATGGTTCGAAACAGACACTTGTATCATCGTTGTTGCACGTGCTACTTGCAAACGTACTAACAAGATTTATTTCGAAGAGTGTGAAAATAAAAACATTATACAAACTTACCGTACAATATTTCAAAGAATTTCATTGGTTGATTTTATATTTTATCTTCAAGGTATTAGTGAAATGAAAGTATATTTATTCTATTTTCTCACAAACACTTTCAAGTTTAGATGGACAAAATAAGAATGTATCTGCGTACTCGATCAAAACCCTCTTTACTACAAGCCGTATTGTTTGCATACTCATGCTATACAAAAATATATACTTTGATTGTATTGTAAGTAGAAAATCGTGTCGGGATATGATAGCGAATATTGTGTAAAAGAAATAAACAATAAAATCAAATAATGCGCATGCGTTTACAATTTTTTTTTTTAAATTTTTATATGGAGTTTTGATATTTACTAATACATCTTAAGTATATATTTTCACTAATACATTTTAAAAATCCATGATGATGTGTGTCAAAGAAAGTTACAAGACGGCTTGTAGTAAAGAGGGTTTTGACTCGATGCAACAATCAGGCTTGTAATGCATTTGTGTTGGTTTTGGTTTGATCCATTTTTTGTTTGATAAAAGAATTTTTACAACAATAAAAAAATTACAACACAATTTGTTTAACAGGAAAATTTCAACTATATTGATGTTTATTCTACGAAGCAAAGACGTCTTTATACCAAGCCCGATCAATGGCCGACTATCACATATATTTCTACTTATCCGACTACTGATTGTAGTATTGGTTTCAATGTGAAAATAGCAACGCTGTATGTCTGTTTTATTTATTTTCATTTATTTTATACCAATACCTATTTACATTTTATACAAAATCAAATACATTTTCCTAGTGTGGGTTATTATATTTTTGTATATTCTTGATAGCATGTTGCCGTGATTGAAATTGTATTGTTTGCTATGTATTTTTTGTTTTCTTTTATTCATATTTCATAGTAAAAAATCAAAACAAACTATATAAGTGTTGGTTTGTTTTTAAATTTGGCCGTATATGAATATAACCAACACTAATTTCAGTAGTCGCTTTGTCCCTTTAAATTTGTAATAATCGGTCTTGGTAATATAGACGTTTTTGCATGAAGACAAATTTTGAATAAAAAAATTCGTCTGGGTTAGTGCGTTTTAATAATAATTTTTGTTTGTGTTAGTAACCTGCAACAAGCTCATCGCTAAAAAAAACGAATGGAAAAGATGCAACAAAAATACCCCACTCCAACTGGTTTATAGGCAGAGAGGAGAAAAACGAGGAAGTTACTACATGCAACTACAACATAATGTAATTTGGTCCATTAACAGATTCTATTTTTATTTTTGAACGGTTGTGTAGCGTGTGTTGTTGTAATATTCTCATTGTTTAAAGGGTTGTCCAGTGGGAGTATACTTTTATATTTTTATATTTTTATATTTTTATATTTTTATATTTTTATATTTTTATATTTTTATATTTTTATATTTTTATATTTTTATATTTTTATATTTTTATATTTTTATATTTTTATATTTTTTATATTTTTATATTTTTATATTTTTATATTTTTATATTTTTATATTTTTATATTTTTATATTTTTATATTTTTATATTTTTATATTTTTATATTTTTATATTTTTATATTTTTATATTTTTATATTTTTATATTTTTATATTTTTATATTTTTTATATTTTTATATTTTTATATTTTTATATTTTTATATTTTTATATTTTTATATTTTTATATTTTTATATTTTTATATTTTTATATTTTTATATTTTTATATTTTTATATTTTTATATTTTTATATTTTTATATTTTTATATTTTTATATTTTTATATTTTTATATTTTTATATTTTTATATTTTTATATTTTTATATTTTTATATTTTTATATTTTTATATTTTTATATTTTTATATTTTTATATTTTTATATTTTTATATTTTTACATTTTTACATTTTTATTTAGAATTAACAACAGTATGCTTAATAACTTCTAGCAAAGTGGATATGTAATAATTTTGTTTATTGCAGGCGAAAACTAATGCTATTTATTACAGTTTACAGCTAAGAAAATTAGTTCATTAATATATTTTGTTTTCAGGGAACATTTGCAGATTACACCTGTATGGTGACCCACTGGAATTGCTGATAAGAGATGACAGAATGCAAAGCAGTTCGTTAAAATTGTATTGTCTTGTGCTAACAGTAGTTTGAATATTGGCTACCGGGAAACTGGACCAACTCTGTCATTACTGACATGAAACCTTTCCTTTTCGTACCCCACAAAACAAAACACTAACTATCGATCGCTTAGGTGTCAGTAACCGGGTCGAGTCTGTCATAATTAATATTCCTTACACTCTTTCGGTTTTGTTATATGCAACACGGGTGTACGGTGGTGCCCGGCATTCCGGGAGTTCTTGGTTCGTCCTTGGCCAAACATTCTATTCAATTAATCAATTAATCAATCTCTTACTGTATGTGATGAGAGAGAATACGGATGGTAAAAAACAGAAATAGTCAGTCGATCGCCAACTCTCAATAAATAAAACATATACAAATAAACTGATTATTTATTTACGAATATCAAATTTTGTAGCTCCAAACAAGGCACAACATATATATCTAAAATTTACTCTGAAAAAGTGATGTCATACTTGAATTCTGTGTAGAATTCTCGTTAAAGCACATAACACATTTTATTTAACCAACAAATCGTTTAAGCTTTACCATTAAGTAATATTTAGGCTTCGAGACATGAAAATTGAACAACGTTAGATATGGAAGACGAAATCCGCTAAATTAGACATTTTTATAAACATTTTATTAATATTAGAATTAAACATTTAAGAGAAAAGTAATTTACAAATTAACCTTGTTTTTTTTTACAGAAGATATAGCAGAGTTTAGATTACAAATAAAAATTAGCAAAAGTACTCAGTTTTCGTGAAATAATTTCTTTAATTTTAAAATACAAAAAATTAAAAATATTTTGCATCAATCCATTAAAACGTTTTGGCTTTAAGTTTGAATTAAAATTAACTATATGTATAAACTTTTAATAAGTGTGCAGTAATTATGGTAATTTTATTGCACTCTATATTGTCGAGTGTATGTTCAAGTTATAGATAAAAAATCACTGATCTAGAAAATTAACAGAACAATTTGCACAGGAAAAGGAAACAAATTTATTTCTATCCGCACCGTAAAACGAGTCACCATGAGTCATGACCTCATATTCTTCCAAGATAACTATATAGATATGTAAAAACTTAAAAACACAATATACATGTCATGTCGTATATATGTACATAATATAACCCTGATTAATATAACATCAAAAATTTATTCAAAATAAGTCATTATCTACTTAAAAAAATCACCAAAATTAAAGCATACAACAATGATGAAACCACACACATAACACAAAAAACTTGATTTTTATCTAAGTTTCACGCATCGCGTTTTTCCTGATTTGAAACTACAATTAAATTATTTTTTGTAGTTTTTTTTTTTTTTTTTTGGATAACACACAACAACGAAAACTACAATTTCATTACCTTCTTTATTATATTGCAATGCGCACAGTAATTTGTTGTTGCTACCTATATAGTCGCTATATACATTATAATATAGTAAACGATAAAAACTATCATTTTTCGTGTACTCGCGCTTATACATAAACAAACACATGTGGAATAAACTTGAATATGCAAATTATGTAAAATGCATGATAACACATATTTACTATAAATGCAGTATATATATAGTGTATAGTGTATATAGTTATTTTGAAATAAATATTTAGTCGAAAAGAAAATAATGTCGACTCGAAATGAAGGTGATATCAAAACTATAAATTTGACGTTGCATAACCCCTGCCTCATTCAAATACTCGTACATACCAACACACACACACACACACTCAATATAATTTTAATTTAAATTTAATAGTTCTAATTTAGTTTTGTGCTTTTTGTGTGACTACATTTGTTGGTAATAACAACAATTGTAGGTAATAAACACATTAAAAACATTTTTATTGTTAAAATTTTAATTAATTTTTGTCTCTTTGTGTTTCCGTGGCGCGAGGAGTACACACACACTTAATATAATTTTGTAATTCGTCGACGAACTCAAGAAATTATTTTTGGTTTTGCCCGCTAATTTTTTTCAATTATGTTTTAAGATATACTTACATATACTCGTAATTCAAATTTGCGTGCGCTGTATATTTATTTAGTATATAGCAACAGATTTAAATTATAAATCATAATTTATGTATACAACAACAATATATCCCAAAAATTATAGACCAACAAAAATTATAAATAAAAAATTTAAAAAAAAAAAATCTTTATCAAAAATCAATTAAAATATAGATTTAATCAAACCAAAAAAATTGTTTATTAAAAACCAGACCAACCAGATGATACCACAACTAGCCACCAGCAATCACTATATACAGTGAGATCTGCAGAACACTTAATATGATTTAAACTCAGGACGTAGATAATTTTAATTTTTGTAAAACAGGTCCTTTGGATTTGACTGTTCCCGAAAATCCAGGCGATCTCTTCTGGGGTCAAACCTTTCATAAATGTTTCGCGTTTAAGGGGTCATAGTTGTGCTTATCGTCATCATCAAGATATTAAAAATCCCTTTACATCTCCTCTCCTTTTAATCGCTGCGCCAATTGCGCCATGCCTTAATAGTTCGCATACCTTAATTAAAAAATATAATTTCGGGTATGTATAATTTGTAATCCACATTTAGGCTAAAAGTAAATTATTTTTTGTAGTAATTGTGAAGCAAACTATCGCGGCAGCTGAAAATCCTGAAGGAAAAAAAAAGCAGAGAGAAAAACAACAGAGATAGTTCGTTCTGCCATTTGTCCAAAGCACCCCAACTATAAACAATTTTATGAAAATATTCGTTCAAACAACTGCAAAACGCCATTTTAACGTTGTTGCGGCAGCACACATACTATGAAAATTTGAATGTGACATTTTTCCAACAAGCATCGTTCTTTGTGGATCCTCGATAGTCACTTTTTCTGAAACAACAATCGGCTTCATTTCGTGAAATAGAAGATGAAGGAATGCAAGAAACTGTGTAAGCCGCCATTATATATTCATAAAGGGAACCGCTTAGAACTGGACATTTGAAAACTGGATATTTCAAAACAGGATATTTCGACAAGTGATTTAAACTTAAAATGATTTTTTAGGAAAGTTCTGGAATATGGCCAATTAGGGAGGAACTCGTCTTAACCGATTTTGATGAAATTCGATACGTAGAAAGAAAATAGAATTTTAAAATGATTTTTTGGGGAAGTTCTGGAATATGGCCAGTTAGGAAGGAACTCGGGGAGTTCTTAACCGATTATGATGAAATTCGATGTGCCGAAATATCCTGTTTTGAAATATCCAATTTTGTACTATAACTCGTTTTGTACCTTATCTCGTTTTAAAATATCCAATTTTGAATTATCCTGTTTCGTCAAATCCAGTTGTAAAATATCCAATTTCGACCGGTACCCATTCATAAACTATGTTGGTGTGCCGCTCTTTGAAAAAAAATCCAGGCAAGTGACAACAACCATCTTTTAATATGATATATTTTCAGCTTAAATTTGGAGCCAATGTTGTATCCACTTTTTAATCCCTATGTGGCGAAGCTGGTTGTCAAACAAAATTACAGTGTGCCGGTTAACGAGAAACTCGAGTCAATCGACCAAGGTTGAATATGTCACTTTAGTGCAAATTAGTGCAAGAAGACTTTTGCGACATTGGACTATCGATTATTATCTGCAAGTGTAAGCTAATAATTTGAATTTGATTCCTCAACGCATCAGCAGTAGTTACGAGCAAAAATGAGTGAATTTTATCAATGACTCTATATGGAAAAAACCTTGGAGTTCTCGTGATTCTGCTGCCAACGTTTGAATGTTTACCACCAAAAGTGCATAAATGCATAATCGAATTTTTGCAAAACACGGCTTTCAATGGCATAACTTTGCAACCAGGCGAACTCACATCTGATAGTCCAAATTTATCGGTCAGAGTTTTTATATTGCAGCTAAAATAATGCATGATCTCACTGAACGCAGTATCTTAGGACAATCGGTGGCTTTCGTTTTCGCACATATCTTAATAACGTTACGAGTAGAGTATAAATTCAGAAGCACCAAGCGCACCGATCAAATTGTCATTGATGGGCCATGTTTATCATTTAACTGGTACCTTATTATCCTCATTAGCTGCTAAAATACAATGCTCAAATCAACATCAAAGTTGGCCAGTGGTTTTCTATAAATTTGTAGGCTCTTGATAGAATTCCATATGCAGAATAATAATTTAGGAGATAAAACCACATCCCAGGCTTAAACCTCTTAATTCAAAATTAATTTGAACCATTACCGGGTCTGAATTGTTTCAGTCAAATTCTGTATAGGCCAATGATTTTCAGAGTAAATTGCGCCATTTAATAAACATTGACATACACGGATCAAGCGATTCACTATAAAATGTGTACAAAGGCTTCACTTGCATTCTTAAGATCACGTAATAATTCATCATAAAACTCTTTATGTTATGAATCCATTACTTTACCTCAGATTCATCATAACAACGACCTTGTGGACCACGCTATACAATTGAGAACATGGACGTACTAAGCCTGCTAACACCTGGGGATCTCCAAATACTATCCGTTTAAGCATCTAGCTCTGCGCTCAGATGGTCAAATAGAGGCATCCTGACACCACCAAATACATTTACTATTCCGAATTTAGCGTTGTTCCCTTATACATCACCACCTAAATCATTGCGGAATTCAGGCCCAAAGACCTTGCATGAAGTGAGTAACAGTAACGGATTTCACGCCGTTGAGTTTGCTTTGATTATAACCATATTCATCTCAAGCACATTCCACCCTCATAAAATAATTTAAAAAGTAAAGTAGAGATCGGATGATGGAGGATAATTTAAGTGTAGGCATTAACCTTTAATAGACAAAAAAGAAAGACCGAGAGGTGAAATGTCCTGATTTACGGGATAGCTACCAGACAGTTGTTACAGAATACCTAGATTAGCAAGTCCAACCTGAAGATTCATTCAATATCCAGGAGCAGTGGCAAATATTAAAGTCAGCCCTCAATATCGCAGCGCAAATGACCATCGCAAAATAAACCAGCAAATTTCTTGAGTGGCATCAAAAACATTAACGACCATGCGCTAAGCGGAAACTCCAGAGATTGCTTTTTCATCGCCCGGAATCTTACTAAACATTTTCATCCTACCTAGATCTATCGTCTTCAGAGACCGGAATGGTAAACTGAGAACAAATGAAACTGAAGTTTTCTCGGTATTGCAGTCCTACTTTTAAGACCTACTAAATAGGAATGCCAATGTTCATTGAATTGGAATCATTGCACAGTTGGTTGGGGATAATTTCGTTTCGACGATCAATAATATAAAGAACGGCAAAGTTCCGGGTCTCGACGGCATTTTCGCAGAGTTCGTTAAAAACGGGGTAGCAATCGTTGTAACTTAGCCCTACCATCTAATTCTCGCAATCTGAAATCAAGAAGAGCTACGTCTAGGTTGGAAAACAGCACTTATATGACTGCTACTTAAAAACCCCGTCTTAAGTGTGGAAATTACCGCAGTATAGCCCACATAGCCCAAATATTGCATATAAACTCCCTTTAACTAAAGCAATCATTAAAAACTATCAGTGGGAATTTCAAACGGTTTCAACCACAATTTTCAAATCTTTACATCGATTTCCAACAAGCTTATAATAGTATCAACCGAGGAAGCAACAGTCATGCTCTCGTGATAAGGAAACAACGTATTAAAACACACAAAAACCATCTAAAAAATCACATGTCAACTGCTCTACAGACCATACTATAAACGTACACAGGCAATATATTATATACAACAAAAAAAATTAAATAAATAAATTAATTAAATTATAATATTATTTATTTTTTTTACATGTGTTATATAGAATTTTATGTTTTTTTTTTTTTTTTAAATATATTTTATGAGGTCCATCGAGAAACAAGCACAACAACAACAAAAACCAAAATTTCATATATTGAATATAAATCACATGCTAGATATCGGTTGTTGATAGTGTATGTTACCAATATACTTTATGGATATATATAGTTATAATATCTCCAACCTCCAAACACGAAAAAAAGTTATAATAAAAAAAAATTACGCGATAGCACATACACAACAACGAAAAAAAAAAATGGTAATTAAAAATGTTAATCCAGACATGAGTAGATTAATCTGTACTTGAGGGATTTGTTTTTTTTCAATTCACTAATAAAATTAGATTAAAATATATCGCGGCTTCTACCAGAAATAGGCTATAGATTTAAAAACAAAAACTGAAAAACACTGTCCGAAATTAATTTGGGAATTTTGGTGCGTTTGTATTCTAATCCCTAAAGATTTAACATCGGATTGTGAATACTTGCTGCGTGCATTAAAAATCTTACCTTTTCAAATTTTAAGTTAAATTAAAAGAAAAAAATTTTTGCAGTCTTCCAAGACAACATAACAAAATATTTTCGTATCAGCTGAATTTTAAAAATTTGTCGTTTTAAGTTTGTGGTTTTAATTTAAATCCAGCGATATGAACAATTTTGAAGGTTTTCACGGTTAATTTGTAAAGGTCAACATTTAGTTTTGTAACTCAAAAAATACTGAAATAGTTTTCTCAGTACATATATATATATATATAAGTTACAAATATTTATTTGTATTATTATAAAAAAAACAATTTTATTGTTTTTATTTAATCTTTTTATTAATTATTAATTTTTTCTTTATTTCTTTATTAACTTTTCTATTTGGATACAAAATTACGACTAACTTAACATTATGATTAAAAGTAGAAACTATGCTACATGAAAAGTGGTTACACTGCATTATGTTGCACACGCGTGTAACTTATATTTGGTGTCATAAATTATGCTACATAGAATGTGCTTACGCAGCATTATACTGCCCGCGCGTGTAACTTATAGTTGGTGTCGTTACAACATGTGCAATATGAAACCGCTGCATTTCTGTGGGAACGATTTAGTTGCTGGTGTTAACTCTTCCCCTTTTAAATTTGAATGTCCTCATTCAGACATTTAGAAGAATGGTGTTTCGTAGAATTTTCGTCTTTGGTGTGGGGCTATTGCTGGTGTTTGCTCTCTTGGTTTTTCTGCCTCTGGTGTTACACATCCTATCTCTTCATTTCGATGCTGAGGTTCTGCTGTAGCTAAACTTTCTATGTTTGTAGAATTTATGATACGAATTTTTCTTTTTCTTCTGCATCTGATAGTTGCCAATACTATGATAATGATGATAACTACTGAAAATGGTCCCCAATTAAAAATTTGCTGAGTAAACTTTTCAGTGTGCAGTAGTGCTAGGTGATTAGTGTTATTGATGTGTATTTCTTTTATCATTTGCAGTGAAAGTATTTCTGTAAATTCACTTTCATTGGGCTTTGGCTGCAGTATTGCTGGGAGCACTTGGATTGTTGATTTTTCCCTAGAAACGGAGACTCGATTATCTACAGATATTGTCAAATTGCTAAATTTGACCAGATACGTTCCATTTAATTGCTGTGATTCATTTCCCATGTTGATGTTTCCGTCGTATTGGTTGAGTAAAATTATACCTTCCGATATCTCGCTTATCGTTGGTACATGGTGACTGTTGGTATAGTTGCATGTTGATGGACGGCTTTTGAGTAACTTAGGTAGGCAGGTGGATTTACTTATATCTAAAAGGCTATCTTGTTTACAAATTGATAAAGAATTAATTGTTTTACATTTACTAATGATACTATAAATTTTATCGTGACTTTTTATGACATTTTCAAATTTAATTTCAGTGATTTTATTGTTTTTCTTAACAGGTTTTACCGCTAACTTCTCATATAGTGCCGGTGTTGTTATTGGAATATAGATGATGTAAAGTAAGCACAAATTACTGCTTATAATTTTGACATCCGCGAAGTCTAATGCTTCTTCCGGTGTACTATATGGCAAGTTGTCGGAATCTATTGTATTTATGGCTAAATTGATTTCTGAGTTAGATAAAATGAGTGAATTTATAATTCCTGCTTTGGCCCAATGAATTGCATACTTTATATTTATTATTTCTTCTTTCATGGTTTTTAGCTTGTATTGAATATTAATCGCTAGTTCATCGTGCAATTTATTTTCTTTTTGTATGGCATTGGTAATTTCATTGGCCATTCTGGTGATATTATTAATTCTCTCATTGTACAATTGGTTAATGATTGTTTGTTTATTATTATTATCTAATACATTATTAATTTTGTCTTTGATTATTTCAAAATCTTCATGATCCGGATTTCCGGCTATCCATTTCCATGTACTACCGATAAAGTTCAATGAGCGCCTAGTTCTATGTGTTTTAAGGCTGGTTAGTAATGTCCGTAGGTCTAAAAGTTCGTGTTTTAAGTAAGGAAGTAACGGGTGATTTTCAGTCATTTTGCTGTCTAGTATTGATTGCATTCTGTCTATAAAATTTTGATGTTTGTCAAGTTCAATTATATGTATCAGTTTAAAATTTCCTTGATGTATTTTCGCCTGTCCGTTACTAATTGCTATAACTTGTGAATTGGTATAGTCGAGGATTTGGATTTCTGTAAGTGCCCCGCTCAGAACACAGCTGTAATTAAAATTTAATCATTAGGACTTAATATTACTTTTATGGATCACTTTTCCTGATTCCGTAAGAATTGTCGTATTACGGTTTTCCATCACTACTTCGGGTCTATATCGATTGGTCAATTTCGATCCTAATCTTTTATTGTGTCTAATGTAAACTGTCTGTCCAGGTTGATAGGTCTTAATTGGTTTACGTTTCTTATTGTGAAATTTCAAGTCGTTCTCTTGTTTATTTTTTAGTCTGATTATATTGTCGTGTCGAATTTGTTCTAGCTGTTCAGGATCCGCGTTGGGAATTCTACCAAAATAAATCTCTATGGGCTTTTTCCCTGTTGTTGAATGGATGGAGTGGTTATACTCATTAACCGACCTTTGAAGTAGTTCTTCGAAAGTTCGTTCTACACCGTCGGCTTTAAGGCATCTCATTATTTCTGCGAGAGTAGAGTGAAACCTCTCCACTTGCCCGTTCACCTCACTTTTGTAAGGGGGCGTTTTAAAGATATTTATTCCTAACCCATCTTTCATCATTGAGGTTATTGAAGCGGAATTGAGAGACCTTTCGTTGTCTATCACTATGGCCTCAGGCACACTAAAAAAGAAAAGAATATCTCTTAGAGGTTCTTTAATGTCCTCTGAGGTTTTAGACTTTAGTGGTTTACAGAAGGCGAGTTTGCTAAACTTGTCTATGGCTGTTAGTACCAATTTATTTTCTGTTGAGTATATATCCATATGAAGAGTATAGCCCGGATAGTTTGGAATGGGTGTAGGAAGAAGAATAGGTTTGTTTGGGTGACGGTCATATTTGTTTTCTTTACATGTGGCACAGCGTTTTACTATGGCATTAATTTTTCTGCTCATCCTTGGAAAGTAATGACTTTCGAGGATTTGGTCTCGATTTTCCTGAGCATTTCGATGCGCACGTCTATGAATCGTTAATATTTTCTCTTCCTGCTGATTCTCATTCGTAATATCTAGCACCATCTTTCTTGCAAACCGAATTTTATAGGAACGGAAGTGTATTGGGTATACTTCTTGAACCGTGCCCATTAAATTTTCCGTTGTCTTTACCCCATTAATCGTATGAGGATTTAGATATCGTTTAAATAAATTTATTATGTCTGAGCTAGTGAAACGTGGTTGTGTGATGACATGCCTATTGTAGTTTGGAAAGGGACTAACTATCTGGTATGAAGTTTCATCCCCTATGTTTAGTAGTAACTGATTTCTGAATACATTCACCGGACTTTCCACTATGGGAATTAGATTCTGTGACGAGCTTTCACCGCTGTGTTGGGTTGTTGACATTGTATTTATACTTGAAGGGATTTGTATTCTTGATAATGCATCCGCAACAAAATTTGTTCTGCCTGGTTGGTATTTTAACTCGTAGTTATATTCTTCTAAAATTGCTTTCCACCGTTTCATTTTAGCATTATTATTTTTGTTGCTTAATGCGTAGGTAAGAGGTTGATGATCTGTAAAGATTCGAACTTTCTTTGATCCGTAAAGGAAATATCTTAGGGTAGTCAATGCCCAAATTATGGCTAACATTTCTTTTTCGTTAGCCGCGTAGTTCTCCTCTGTTTTAGATAACGTTCTAGAAAGGAAATTTATTGGTCGTCCTTCTTGAGAGAGTACTGCACCAAGTGCAAAATTCGAAGCGTCCGTAGTAAGATCAAATTCTTTTTGGAAATTGGGAAACGATAGAAGTACGTCATTTGATATTAGAGAGTTTTTGATTTTATTGAAGGCATTTATTTGTTCTTCAGTGAGTTTTACTTGTTTATTTTTAGAGAGATTTTTGGACACGTGTCCATCTTCCCCTCTTAAAAGCGAAGTCAGGGGCTTTGCAAGTTTTGCATAGTCGCGAATGAATCTACGGTAAAATCCTGCCATGCCCAGAAAAGATCTAAGTTCTTTGACATTATTGGGTATGGGAAATTTTGCTATGGCTTCTGTTTTTTTTTTGTTTGTTTTTATCCCATCTTTTGAAATAACAAAACCTAAAAATTCTACTTCATCCTGTAGAAACTCGCACTTGTCAAGCTGTATTTTCATATTGGCATCTTCCAAAACTTTAAAGACTATCTCCATGTTTTGGAAGTGTTCTCCTTCCGTTTTGCCAAATATGATGACATCATCGATGTATACGTAACACCGTTTTCCAATGTGATCACGGAGTATGTCATCGAGAGTGCGTTGAAATATAGAGGGAGCGTTCTTAAGTCCGAATGGGAGTCGGGTAAATTCGTACTTCCCATGATTTACGGAAAACGCTGTCTTCTCTATATCTGAGTTCTTTAAAGGGATTTGATGAAATCCGCTTTTTAAGTCTATTATTGTAAAATGGTTGTTTTCGCCTAAGTTTGATAAAATGTCATTAATTTCGGGTATAGGGTATTTGTCTGCAATAGTAACCGAATTTAACTTGCGGTAGTCAATAACCATTCGGTACTTTTTTTCTCTTGAGGCATCTTCTTTTTTTGGTACAATCCATAACGGGGAGTTGTACGGAGATTTCGATGGTCTGATTACGCCGTCGTCTAGTAATTGTCGGATTTGTTTCTCAACCTCATCCTTCAAGCAAATGGGATAGGGATAAGGTCGGGAATAGACAGGCTCAGAGTTAATGGTACGTATTTCTCCTACCACGGTAGTTGTGTAGGTTAACTTTTCTTCGGGGTCCGCAAAAAGTTGAGGGCAGTTGCTGATTAATTTATTTAGTTTTTCTTTCTGTTCATGATTAAGGTGAGAATTTCTAATAGCTATGTTGTTAACTGAATCGGATAAATGTTGTTTTAGAGGAATTTTAAGGTTTGGAAATATTGTCATGAATCCTTTATCTGTGTGAATTGTCGCTCGAAGTTGTTTTAGACTATCGTTGCCGATTATTCCGTCGAATGATTTTAGGCTTGGTAAAACAAAGAATTTTAATTTTCTGTGCGAGCCAAAGAGGTCTATCCATGCATGATGGGTGATTTTGACGCTACCAGCTACGGAGTTTGCGATAAATGGTCTTTCGTTAGCTAAAGGATTTCGTATGTAATGGGATTTAACATAATTTTTATTGGAACCTGTATCTATAAGGAATTTGAATACTTGTCCACTCTTCGCTTTATGTTCTAAATAAGGCAGCGAAGAGTTCCTTAATCTAAAAAATTAACGTCATCGATAAATTCGTTTTGTTCTTGTTCGTTACTGTCATTATTAGTCGTATCCTCGATTTCTTCGTTTGGAATCGGATTTTCTTGAATGCTAGTGTATTCTAAGATGGATTGATCGTATAGTGGGTCATATTCACTCATTTGTTCTTGATAATAAGCTACGCTAGGAGGATCTTCGTATTGGGGTTCACTGTGGTGGATTCTTTGTTGTTTAATAGGTTGATGCGTCTGGCCGGATTGGATGGGTCGCTTATTAAACATTTGAGAGTTTAGTGGTCTGTTTTGAAACATTCGTGATCGGTTCTGATAATTAATTTGTCTTGAGTGGATGGATGGATCTACGTCCATCGGTGTTGGTTTGGGTAAGGAATTATTGTAGAAGTTTTTGTTTGTCTGTTGAAATGGGTATGGTATTGAAACATGCGGATAGTGATTTGGGAATGATTTCTGAAAGGTTTGTGGTGCTTGAGGATTATGTAGTAACTCGGGATAGAAATTGCGCCTCTGAGGATTGTACAGATTATTATGTTGCGGTACAGGATGTCTTCTAGGAGGAATTTGTGGTAGTGATGAAAACTGTGGGTTTTTCATATTAACATTTCCGTGACTATGATGCCCACGGTATTGGACGTTTTCTAGTTTAAGACATAAATGTAATGCTTCTGGGAGGTCAGTTGGACCTCTCATGCTCAGAAGTCTTGGTAGGTCACCTTTAAGACCTCTTATAAACGTATCGAGAGCCTTGTCTCTATACGCTTGAGTCATAACATTCATGGACTCTTGACTCATGTCCATGGACGATAATTTATTCAATATTAACGACAAGTGTTGGTACACTTGCTGATAAAATTCAGGAATTAATTTATACTGTTGCACTAATGTCGTCATCTGGTACTCGAGAGTGCCCAGATCACGTTTATCAGCATAATGTAACGTGAGACATTTAGCTATTCGTTCCCAATTTAATGGTGTATTGTAAGATTCTAGTGCGGTATCTGCTTGACCAGTAATTTTATTCCGTATTACGCTTAACATACCGTAATACTGGGGAGTGCCCTTTAGGTGATCGTATATTTTCAAAATACGTTCGACACTCTTTTTCCAGGACCCGAACTCACCCGGTTGTCCTGAAAATTCTCGCAAGCTTTTCACGACGTCTGGAATTTTATCCATGTCGTTTAAGTTATTAAGATATCTGTGGTCAATACTCTCGTCGAAATCTAATTTGCCTTCCGACGAGCACCCAGTCAGTCTATTCAACGTTTCTTTGGTCTGTTGGATTACCATGTCGTTTATTACTGATTGAAGTTGACTAAGATCGATTGAATTTGGGTTATTAGTGCTTGAAGCTGCACTATCTACTCCTAATGTGGCGGGTTTGATTATATTTTCTGGGTTACCCATTTTATTAATAGAGATAATGTGGAAATTTGCGTAATGAACGGTTAATCGTCGCAGTTCTATAGTTTGCTCACGTTAATTTACAGATTTATCAATAGTACATGAATATAGATAATTAAAGTTATTCTCGTGAACTACGTTCGCATTTAAAATATAAATATTTGATAAATTGAATAATTATATTTTATAAAATTTTACTGATTCTATGAATTTGCTACTTTAGTTACGTTATTTATCTTACAATATTAAATTATTATTTTTCGCGAGTAATTAGGTTTTAATGTTACGCAAATTTTTCTATGCAAGTTTGATAAACACAAAAATAACAAAACAATAACTTTATCTTTAAATAATTAAAAATTCTTCTTTAACTTTCTTAGTTTCTTTCAATTCTCAATTAAAAATTTATCTTTAGATAACTTATAAATTCTCTTCTCACTTATTTATATAATAAAAAAAAAACTTACGTTAAAATTAACAGATGGGGATACATCTGGAGTCGTAATTAATTTAATTTGGGGCCTAAGTACTCGTTGCCGTTCTCCGCTATTGATTGGGCCGCAGTTGACACAAAAATCCGGCTTGGTTGTCCTTGATTTGTATTGATCAACACCTTTTTGTCGTACGTTACAACTACTTGGGAGCTTCTTTTCCCAACACTTAATAGCACTGTGATAATGGGGTATGGTTAACGTCCAATATCACTATTTTGGAGTCCGATAATATTTCACTAAAACTGTGGTTACTTCTTAGAGAAATATTGTCTCAAGTTAATATTTTCACTAAAACTTTGGTTACTTTTTAGAAAAATATTTTGTTCACTAAAACAGTGGATATTCTAATTTTTACTAAATTAGGATTGATTTAAGCCACTTTTTACGTTGTTACACTTGAACTTGTTTAAACACTTTTTATTAAATTTTGGTAAATTTAGATTAGATAAATTTTATTAAATTTAGTTTAAACTGATTTGGCTTTTACTTGAACTTTTGTACCAAGGGTCCCTGTTTCGGCGCCAGTTACAAATATTTATTTGTATTATTATAAAAAAAACAATTTTATTGTTTTTATTTAATCTTTTTATTAATTATTAATTTTTTCTTTATTTCTTTATTAACTTTTCTATTTGGATACAAAATTACGACTAACTTAACATTATGATTAAAAGTAGAAACTATGCTACATGAAAAGTGGTTACACTGCATTATGTTGCACACGCGTGTAACTTATATTTGGTGTCATAAATTATGCTACATAGAATGTGCTTACGCAGCATTATACTGCCCGCGCGTGTAACTTATAGTTGGTGTCGTTACAACATGTGCAATATGAAACCGCTGCATTTCTGTGGGAACGATTTAGTTGCTGGTGTTAACTTATATATATATATATATATATATATATATATATATATATATATATATATATATATATATATATATATATATATATATATATATATATATATATATATATATATATATATATATATATATATATATATATATATATATATATTATATATATATATATATATATATATATATATATATATATATATATATATAATACATATATTATATAATACACGGTGTCAAATATAGTTATCTTTAGGTTCATATTTATCATATTTAGAATCATTTATCTGTAGCAAATCATTGTATGGGTAAAAATGCTTGTAATTTGGTGTTGCATATAGGAACTCGTATGTATAGGCTTTGTTTTTCTTTGTTGAGATATTAACGTCCAAACATAGATTTTATTTTCAAAAACACTTTAGTTCTATAGCATTCTTTTTCTTTACACTATATTTAGTATTATTATATTGATCTAGTAGCCGTTTACTTAGAAAACCTGTTTTGTTTACTGGTAAATAGTATGAGTATCGGTTTCACCAGTCAATTATGAAGTTAAGTCACTAGTAACTTGTATCTCAGCAGTGAGATTATCATTCAAGGCCTAGTCAATTTCATAAAGGAAAAATTACAGCAAATAAAAAAACATAAAATTATGTTTTTTCCAATAGATTTGGGGCTCAATATAAAAAAATAACCTTTTACAACCTTTGCAATTTTAAAGAGGATTTTGACTTGGAAGCAGATTGAACTAATAATTATTAAAATCGGTTAAGTGGTTTTTGAGAACGAGCTCTTTACAAATTTGAGTTTTAACAAAAAGTAGAAAATGACAAATCACCCTGTTTCAAAACAGAGTGACTTCGAGGAAACCAAAACAATGTGGGTGGAGTTATTTCATATGGAGAACATTTTCACCGAATTTCATTCAAATCAAAAGGAGTCAGGCTGATCGTTTTCGTATGGAATCGCATACGTTTTATCGTATGGAATATATATATATATATATATATATATATATATATATATATATATATATATATATATATATATATATATATATATTATATATATATATATATATATATATATATATATATATATATATATATATATATATATATATATATATACACATATATATGTTTAAAACGGTAAAACAATATTTGAAGTTTGATATTATAAAAATTCTAACAAGGGTTAGCATAATGGTGCATAACATTGCTGAGAATAACGTTTATCAGTTAGTTATTGCACTAGTTTGAGATCAGTCGAAAAGCTAAATGTTAAAAGCTATAACTGTATTTATCAGAAATATAACATACTTTTATTATGTGAAAATAAATTTTAAATGATGTCAGTAAATACAATGGTGCAATGTGCATGTCAAGAAAAAAAGGCAAGAACTAGATATAAAGATCAGAAAAATGTATTGGCTCATTGGAAAAAATAGTGAGCTTGCAATTCACAATAAGCTGCTTTTATACAGGCAAATACTTAAGCCTGTGTGGACCTATGGCATTTAGCTCTGGGGATGCAAAAAAAAAACTAACGCTAAAATTAAACAAACATTCTTGAACAAAGTACTACGATGCATTGTCAATGCACCTTGCTTTATTCGAAATGATAATATACATAGAGATCTAAAGATGGAAACCGTCAACGAAGAAATTACAAAAAATTCTAAAAAATATATCCAGCGTTTACAACTCCATGAAAACACGAATATCCAACATATTGTCAACGACGTCGACAGCGTAGATACAAGACACAAGACGACTAAAAAGAACGAAGCTACTTGATTTAGTTTCTCAGGACTGAAAGTTGCTGAATGAACAGAAAGAACTGAGCCCTATGAGAGGAACTACTGTGTTATAGTTCAACTAACAGAGAATTAAAATAAGAAAGAAAAATTGCTAAATGAGTTGTAACAACTTAGTCCTTAAAAAAAATGCAATGAGTTTTTCACCCTTTTCACTTTTGTGCATCATCCTATTTTATAAGCACCTAACAATTTTACAAACAACTAAGATTTTAGTAACACCATAATACTTTGAGATAATGCAAGCTTTTAACAAAACTAAGTTAATTTTTAATAGACTGAAATGTAAAAACAACTGGCAATAATTTAATTTTCAATAATAGTTGATTTGAAATGCGTAATATTCATAATATCTTGTATATAACAGGAAAAATGTTTGAAAAACCATTATTTTGTTGTGAAGCTTAGCTCTTTTGTTTGTTGTTTATAAGTTTTAATTAATTGCTAAAATAGCTACCATTTTTATATTTTTATATTTAATATACAATTTTTATAATATTATCAAAAATTTTTATATTTAATTTTTGAATAAAAAACTGGTAAGTTTTGAGTCAATTAGAGAAATTTAAGATTGTTTAAGCTTAATAAAATAATCTGTCAATTAGAGAAATTAGGGCTGTTAACAAACCCACCAGTAATATTTCATTTTTGTTTCCACCAATCATTATACCGGTAATATATATATATATACAAAACAAGTCAAACAAAATCCATATTTAGCTTGGGTACTGCATGTCCTTATTGCGTAAGAGCGTGCACTTTATCACCACAATACAATCATGCCAGCAAAAAAAAAAATCTTAAAGAAGCACTGACATAAAATATAATTTATTAACAATAACAAGAAATATTGATTTTATCCAATTTGACTTATGTTTACATATCCAAATTTGTAAACTAACGAATAGTCGAGTTACAAAGCGCTCAACTAACGTATGGAATTAGTTTATTGTTTTATACTACCATGTGTGTGTTCAAAATATATAAAATCACAATCAATAGACATTTCAATAGTGTATCAAATGACAGTTAACAAGATTCATGATGATTTTATTTTTAAGATAATATAAAAACAAAAACCCACCATTCAAGAAGCCAAGAAGTCGACTCAAAAGAAGTAGATAAATAATAATTTTGTGCTATGCGAGAAGTTTACAATCTTCGTTATGCTGTTTAGAATTTCAATAGAAATTAATATTTTGACAAAATGAAGGCAATTATAAAACATACATAAAATTGAATAGATGCAGATTTTTGCGTAACGATAAGACCAATTTTAGAAATCGCATTTCCTTATCTAGATTACTTATGTGTATAGTCTGGATTTATATATAGGTATACATGTTTTCTAGTTTTGGTTCCCAGACCACATTGTAATTATATAGTATATAATGTTTAGAATTAGAATCATTGAACTTTTTTTAAGTGTATATAATGTGTGCCATATAGATACGATGCGGCTGAACATTAATATGAAAAGCTATATTCTGATTTTTTTTTTCTTCGTCGCTCCATGATCGAATTCTATTAAAAATAAGAAAATTAAATTTTCGAAAATTTTCTAATAAAAATTCGATTAAATTTATTTTTTTAGTTGTTGTGCATGCGACCATCCCGACAAAAATGTAATAATTTCTTGGATAATCGTTGATCTTATATATTATGTGTGTAGTGAAACGATGTCGACGACGTTGGAAAATGCTCATAATATTTTTGTGGGTGGCGGTTATCCAGTACTGCCATAATAAATAAGAACATTTTATTTATTTATTTTTGAATATTAATAAAAATTATTATTATTATTTTTAACGATAAATCATAAAATGGATTTTTTTTTGTTATTTTTTAATATCCTTATTTTTATGATATGTAATTGAAAATGATGATAAAAATGGTAAAGTGGAAAGTAGGTAAGATTAATGGATATTGGTGTCTAAGTTTTTTTTTTTTGGTATAAAAAATTTCTCCACGAGTTTATGGCTTCTATTCCAATATTTCAAAAGTGTTTCTAAGACATTTTAAATAAATTTTGAGCATTTTTAAATGACTTGTCAGAGTTGGCAGCAAATTATTTTTCGGTAACTAGATTTAACTCCTCAGAAACATATTAAGTTAAAAGTATAATCTCAAACTCTTGGAGTTTTAATTTAAAAATATTATTAAGTTTTGGTAATTGGCAATTGGCAGTGAAAATGATCCTTACATTGTAACTGTGAAGCTTTTCTTAACGACGTCGTTCCTGAAGTAAAAAGATGGGATCGAATCCGATAGAGCCGTAATTATTTTCCTATATAGGAATAATTTTTTAATGCAGTTTTTTCTAAACTTTATTTTTCTTATTATTTATTCTGTAGCATTTTGGAATAAATTATTTCAAACTACTCTAGAGAATAAAAAAAATATTCGTTTTAATGCTTCGAAATTATAAAACCAAAAAGAGAGTATCAATTGTGTTAATTGAATTTCGTTCAGAACGCACGAGAAGTTTATTTGATCGTTTGAAATTAAGGAAAGGGGAAAAAATCTATTGTAATTATTTTATATATATATATATATATATATATATATATATATATATATATATATATATATATATATATATAAATATATACACTGAGAAAATAAAACTATAAAAACCACTTAAAACCCATAGCAAAATCACTATATTCCAGGTGATTTTACACCGAAAACTCTTCCAGATAAACATAACAACTTAAAAACTGTTAAATTCACAAGTAAATTATATCAAAAATATTACAAAAACAATTAGTGAAAATAAAATATAATCAGTTGAAATTCAAATGAATTCTAATTTAATTTTATATTTAAACTTTTAAATTTAAGTTAAGTTTGGGTTAGTTTAAATTGAGGGGCGAGTGGGTTTGATGTAACCTCAATTTTGATTCGATAGTGTTACATATGGTTTCCATTATTATTTCCAAATTAATTTCACGTTTAATATCACGTGATTTTTTTTTAAAATTAATTTTTCACTTTTCAATTTTTATTTTTTCAGTTTTGTTTCTTGTAAGTTTAAAAAAAAACAAAAAAAAATTATTGGTTAAATTTAAAAGCTTATAGTAGCAAAAGTAAATGCTATACCTGGTGTAAATTTTCTATTGTCATGCAAGTTCGACAACTGTATTTTTTGGATTCACTGAGCTTTTAAGAAAATTAAATAAACGTTATCGTAAATTTTGATCAAACAAAGTTTAGACACTTTTTTTAATTACCCACCTTAAACCTTAAACTTTGATATTCTCTAAGTAATTTTTAATTGATTTTATAAGAGCTTTTCATGTTTTAAATCGTTGTACAATCTTAAACTATTACTGTATTTGCTTTCTTAAAAGCTAAATTTTTTTAAGAGCTTTCCACTAATTTTTTCTGGCAGCATTAAAATTTCATTTTATTAACTAATTATTAACTAATCATATAAGAACCTGTGAATGCCCGAAATTCGTAACAATTGGTGACAGAAGTGAGATTTTGCATAAGTTGAAAATGTGCAATATCAACACGTATACATCTCAGCAGTTGAGAGATGAGTCGGTGCTGCGAGGCCTCAATACAGAAAGTAACAAAATCGAGCTTTTTTGTGAGATTACAAAAAAGCAATGAAGTTTGAACTAGAAGAAGCTGAAGGAGATGAGAGAAGACCGAGAGTCAACGGCATCAAAACAACAAACAGCAGTCAGACTAGAACCATTAGAAGTTAAGCCCGAAGAAAACGTCATTACACCAGGAGGTCAGCCATCTATTTCTGAACAACTGAAGCCATCTTAAAATATAGTTGTTCCTCTAAAGTCGTTGTTAGCGAAACAAAGCTCTTAATTAGGCATTCAGTTGGCTGAACAAGGTGCTAAATTAGACGCTAAATTAGACCAATAAGGCGCTAAATTAAACCAGATTTAAGGCGATAAATAGAAATAAAAATACAAACAATCATGGCTAATATAGAAGTGAATATCATTAAAGCGTTCGAAGTCCGACAGGAGGAGCATTCCTCGATCACAAAAGGGATAGTCCAACCAAGCAATATTTAAACCGTGTTAAAGAAAGTACCAGCCGTAGGTTACAAAGGAATTCTAAAACCTTCCGATGGCGAGACATCGTTTGAGAATTACGAGGTGCAATTTCAAGCGGCCGTGAGGCATAATGGGTGCGCTGCTAATAAACAACTTGATGTTCTTATCTTGGCACTATGAGTAAAAGCAGCAAATGTCTCGTAAAATTATACCTACAATAGAAATGAACTGCGTAAGAATTTTAGGGGAGATGAAACTCAGGTACGGAAACACTCTGGAGTTATGCAAAATCCAGCTGCATAATAGGAGGCAGCAGCGATGAGAAAGCCTAGATGATGTTGGACGAAAGATATATGAAGCGGCCAGAGCTAGTTTACTTACCGATCCAATCACATTAAGTTCTCGCTCCATCAGAGATTGAAAGGCACCCGTGACCTAGCGATCAATATAACAAAGCGTGCAAAACCAGGAAAGATAGCTGAGGGAATGCGATGAATGTACGCACAGCGAGAGTCCGAGGGAGCATTTCGGTCGCTCTCTTTTATGATAAATAGAAAAACTAAGTTCATCCAGCACTGCGGGGAGAAAGTTAGTGAAATCGGGAGAAGCCCAAAATCACTGTTTTATTAGCCTAGTTTAGGAAATATTGTAATTGTTAATGATGTATTGGGTCAGGCGCATTGTACATTTACACTAGACACTAGTGCTTTAAAATCTGTTATATATGACCTAAAATATTACCTCAAGAGCAAGTTGAGAAAGTGATTTGCTACAAGTTGGAAATGACTACTGCGAAAGCTGCAACAGTAAAAAAAAAGAGATCCGCCTTTCTGTCAAATTGGGAGGAATACATTACGAGCATCGATTTATTGTTGCCAATATAACTGATGAATGCATCTTGAGTTTAGACTTTTTGACGGAGCACCAGATGGCACTTGATTTAAAAAACCAGGTTTTAATTTGGCAAAATGTAGAGGTTCCGTTGAAAATGCAAATATAACGAATTATATTTTCGAAGAAACGATAGAAATTTCTCCAATGTGTGAAGCCAACCATCTATGACAAAATATACAGCGATCATGGGGGTAGCAATATGGGAGTAGTAGAGCCAATAAACGTCGTAATTGGCAAAATAGAGGACATCAATTACATTGCAAATTGCCACTCCAGTGAACAAAGCGATCTCGATCACTATACATCAAAAAAATACATATTATAGAAAACAGCGTTTACTACGGTGAATGACTTAGACCAATGTAAAGTCATGTTTTCGGACTGTGCAATGCACCTGAACGATTAATTAAGCAGGTTAGTTAAGACTTCAGTTAAAAAACTGGTGTATTTTGGCGACATCATTATGGTAGGTCGTAACCTAGTCGAATAACCTCAAACAACTTCTCAAAACATCAAAGCCACCGGGTTGAAGTTAGGTACAAAGAAATGTAGCTTGTTTTACGGCAAAGTGAAGTACATATAGGTCACAAAGATTCCAGTACGAACCCAAAGAAGTTAGAAGCGGTAGAACTACCGACGATTTGTAACAAACTTTGATGATGTTGCACGAAGCCATAGCATCGCCTTACCGAGAAAGGTCAAGATTTAGTTGGGCCCTGGAACAACAAAAAGTGTTGGAACAATTAAAGAAGAAACTGTGTAGTTTTCTAATTCTGGAATATACACAAACCGGGCAAACCTTAATTTTTATACTGATGCCAGCAATATTACGGTGTCAAGAAAAGAAGGAGCATGTCATAGGTTACTACAGTCGTCCACTATCCAAACCTGAAAAAAACTGCTGCGTAGCCCGAAGAGAGCTGGTATAGTGGATATAGTGTAAAGCACTTTTAGATGGAATATTCAGGAGACTTTGTGCAGACCAATGCAAAGTCAGAGAATTACTCTGAAATAGTGGCAAGAATCTGGGTGAATGTAGAAGAGCGGTGGACAAAGTATTAGCTAAGACAGAACTAAGAACACGACAACTCTAATGCATCAATAAAAAAATGGGTATAGCTGAAGATAGACGACCACAATGGCAGACGTTAAAAGTTACTGTGCTCGCACTGACAGTCATAAAGCCATAAACGATGGGTTGCTGATAACATCTTGGGAATCTGCTGTTGATAATAGGATTAGGCTGCAAATTGTGCTCCCAGAGAACCGAATACCAGAAGTCCTGCACACTAGGGAATCAATAAAATGTTAAAAAAATTAGAATTCGGTTTTATTGGGTCAACTGACGGAGGAAATAACTGGATTTAACGATTTAGAATACTGCTAAAACTACATTTTAACCAAGGACGAAACTTCGGATCATCCTTATTTCAAGAGATGTGTCGATTCATCAGCATCAAGAAAACCAGAACTACTCAATTACACCATTAACCAGATGGAATTGTAGAATGGTTTAACCGGACACTGGAGGCAAAATCTGCGTAAAGAAGATAATGCTAACCAGGATAATTGGGACCATTTCATACCACGGCCTAGTACTAAGTAGCCAGTAAGCTTAGATGGTCATATCTGATTAAAAAATTAAGAAGGAAATTGTTCGGTGATGACGATAAACAAAACTATGACTCCCTGTTACAATCCTTGTGTCGAATAATTGTTCATACCAGTTCATGCTGGCTGGAGCAATGCAATGTGCAGATGGACATTTAAAGGGAACTAAAATTAGGACGTTAAATTAACCGGGAAAAAGTTAAGAGAGCTTCGGCTTCAGTACAGTACTTTAATATATTTGCTATTAACCATTAATATTTTTGTTTTAATTTATTAAGTTTGTTAAAGCTATTGTTAAATTACTATTCTAATTTAAATAACTTTTAAATTTAACGAAATTTAACACAAATTTAAACCCATTTACAAAATCTTACCCTATATTTTTGTGCTAAAGGTTGATGTAGTTTTTTTTTACTTATGTGTCAAATTAACTTTAATTCTAATTGAAAAAAGCTCATCGCATCAAATTAAAACCAAACATAACGAATTACATCAATTACAGTGTTTACACTTAAATGTGTACTTAAAAAATGATATGTTATGAACACAGTTCGTTATATAGAGTAGTAAAAACAAAAAGAGCTTTCATTTTAAACTTTATCGCAATATTTAATCCAACAAAAAAATCATAAAAATTTCCATCGCAGCATCATCGTCATCATACATACACACATATCATATCGAGGCATCAAGGAAAGCACAAATTTTAAACAAATTCATTTGTATGTTCCTTTAGTGTGTATATAAATGTCGAGACGAAGAGCATAAGCAGCAGCATATATATATGTACATATAGCATATAGCATGGTAAATTAATATTTTTTTTTTTTTACGTTGTTTGTTGGAAATTTTGATTTTAATCTTTAACATTTTTTTTTGTTTTTAACATAAAAACCACCAAAAACATAAAATCATAAAAAATACATAAAACACAGTGTTTTTTTTTAGGTTTGGTGGTTGTCATATCTGTTTGGGATAAAATGTTTTTTTTTTTTTATATGATGATGATTTTGATGGGTTTGATAATGATTTTGTTGTATATGTTTTTATGCTGTTTTATTATTAACAAATATGATTATTATTATATGTTGATGATGGTTTTGGTGTGTATACATACATTCATATATACACTCGTATAATACAGCATATCGCGTAAAATATTTATTTTGCGTATTGTATTTGTTTTGAGGTTATCAGTTCGATTTTTTGTATTGTTCCGAAACGAATTGATGATGTTAATATACTATATATATGCAACACACACATACGAGTGATATGGGGAATGGATTTGACTGCGTTTATCGCGGGAAATTGAATTAATTGAAGGAAATGTTGATAGCAAAAAAATAAATAAAGGGGTCGATGGATGTGGAAGAGAAAATCAGAGTTTAAAATTTTCTATAATAAATGTATATAGAATATTATTCACCAGCGTATTCATTATGGAAAAGTCCAATTTATATGCAATTTAACTATATATATAGACTTATAATCAAACTTCCCACAATCAAACCGTTCTTCCTTATAAATATGCCATATCGTATATCTGCCAAATTTAACACATAACCAAAGATTTAAAATTATTTTGTTCTTGTATAAAAATAAAACATAAAATTTTTGTTTATATCTTACTATAGAAATCAGAAATCGATCAGACATTTTTTGCAGCTTTCTTACATATATATACGAAAACACAATATATATTGATACTTATCGATTTAAAAATTGAAGCAAAAATTCATCAATTTTGCAACTCTGGTTTATATACGTTTAAGAGATATGCTGTGCTACACAGACATAAATTTTTAACGTACATACGAGACGAGAGTGGAACTTTTCTTCTTCATCATCTTTTGTAAAAAAAAAAAAAATAAAAATATTAAGATTAAGATAAGCGATAAAATGAATGAGATTTTTAATTTTTTTTTTTTTTAACTTTCTTAAATATATTTTCGATTAAACATGATGTTATTGCATTAAATTAAATTTATATGTTTATATTTAAGATGAAGAATAACGATGTGAAATTTAATGCAATTTTTGATGCGAAAAGGGTGACAAGTGAATATTATTTTACTTAAATGTTTATATAAAAATACACATAGTTTACGACCTCCCTATTTTATACTATCATCAAGCAGATTAGATATGGATAATGTTGATCATAAAAAATAAAAATTAAAATCACTACACCGAGCATAAGAAAATCAAATAATGTCTCTTTTTTAATATTTATGTGTGTGTACGAACATAACGTACGCGAAAACGACATAGATTGATTGAATTTTAATAAGAAAAGCGAATAATTTATGATTTAATATTACATATTTATGTATACAAATTTTAATTAAATTTAAATTGTATGTGCGATAAATAAATCCATTTTGTAAATCATAGCAAGGATTATCATTTCATTTCATTTTTTTTTTTCAATTTTCTAGAAGTTAAAATCCTATTATAAATTTTCATTTTCCTCTGTATAATATACAATTTCTAAATGGTTAGATACGACTTGAAATAGAGGAAATTGACTACGAAAAACTATTATACATTTTTTTTTTGCTAAATCTCACTCTTCCACGAATCTCCCATATTCAGGATTGCAACCAAAATAAAAACTTTACATTTTCATATATTCACACAATCCTATAAACACCAGCATATATATATGCAGTAGTAGTTTACAGTATGTATACGTCTGAAGGATAAAATAGAAAATATTGTGCTCGAAATTCGTCGTGTATAAGATCAATTTTCAGATTCCAATTTTTATATTTTTTTTTTTTGGAATGTCAATAAATTTATCGCTTCCGATTAATATTTTTTCGATTTGAATACGCTTATTGTATCAATGCTAGTTGAAATGTAACTGGATATCCGTGTGCATGGGAGTTTATTTTTTTTTGCGCTGATCTATACGAAAGTTTCAGAATATATATTTGTAAATTAGATAATAAATTTATAAATTTATAAATTTCATAAATTTAAAATTAAATATTATTTAAGCCAATTAAATAATTAATATTTGGAAAAAAATGTTTAACTGAGCTTTTCCCGAAAGAAATTAATTTAACAGGTGATTTATGTTACAACATAAATCGCAATTTGCCTACCGTCAAGTAAACATTAAAAAATATAATTCAAATTGATTAAATAAAATAGGTCCTTGTGAATTGCTGATATCAGCTTTTTATTTTAAATTAAATTAAAATATGTCAAAAACATGTAAAAATGGTGATCAGAACTCCACCAAAAAAAACATATCGCGCCATCACCATCAGTACAACAGCGGACTATATCCACTGGTGATTTAATAAATATCACTACGTCATCGTTAGATGTAGAAAAATCGGCCAAATGTCGTATCGCCCAATAACACAGCAAAAAGTGATCGGGCAAAAAATTGCTTCAACAGCAAATTCCTCTATACAAAGTGTAAACAAAGTTAATATAATTGAACAAAGTGCAATGAACATAAATGTCATTGATAGTGCATCGTTAACAAAAGACAATAATACAAAAACTGATGTAGATCAATGTGAACAAAAACTTATGCAAACAGATATGGACAGATATATAACTGTTCAAAATAAAAGAAAAAGAAGCCCAAGATCAGAGGCAAGTGCTAGTGTAAACAAATTTAGTAGAGTGGCCAGTGTTGAGTTACTTCATGAAAACCGGTTTTCTGTCTTGCAAACTAACGAGACTTCTGACAATGCACCTACAGAAAATAAGGTGAAAACTGAAAAACCGCCACCAATCTATTTGAGAGAAGAATCAAATAGAGACTTACTAAAAAAAATTGAAGTGTTTACGGAGGGTAACTTTTATGTTTCTTCGATTAAAAGAGGAAACATTAAAGAAACTAAAATTCAACCACTAAACATTGATGCTTACAGAATGCTAATCAACCATTTTGATAAAGCTGGTAAGCGATTCTATACATATCAACTAAAAAGCCAAAAAGGTTTAGTCGTTATAATAAAAGGAATCGATAGTTATGTGGACACAAACGATATTCATGATACGCTCGCTGCTGAAGGCTTCTTTGCAAAAGCAATCACTAACATCATCAATCAAGATAAGTTGCCACAGTCAATGTTCCGCATCGAATTAGAAACTGATAACAAACCAGTTAAAAGGAAGCATAGAATATATAACTTAAGATATCTACTGCATCGTCGCATCACTGTCGAAGAACCTAAAAAAAGGACCGGTCATGTACAGTGTGTAAAGTGTCAAGAATACGGGCACACTAGAGCCTACTGCACGTTAAATGATGTGTGTGTGTTATTTGTGGTGAACTTCATAGTTCCAAACAATGCAACAAAACTAAAACTGATGAGTCTGCAAAAAGATGCAGTAACTGCGCTGGAAATCATACGGCAAACTATAGAGGTTGCCCATAGTATATATAGACCTGAAAAGAAGAATCAATCCTAAGCAAAGGGCTGAACAAACGCATGTTTAAGCTACATCAAACTAGTTTTGAAGTGCAACCAGAAGAAATTTATACTAATCGAAACCATAAGCCAACCGTCAATAGTCCTGTGCATCCAAACTTTTCATATGCAAGTATACTTAAAGGCATATCTCCAAAAGTTCAAACTAATGAAGAAGGAAACATCTCAACTGCGTTAAACGAGCTTACAGATATGATGCAAAGCTTTATGTAAATGATGAGAGAACCATGGACCTAATGATGCAAAATATGAACACATTAATGCAGTTAGTAGTGAAAAACCAAAAATGACTGTCCTCAAAATAGCCATATGGAATGCAAACGGCCTTGCCCAACACAAAACAGAGGTGCAAGCATTCCTTATCGAGCACAATATTGACATAATGTTAATATTAGAAACACACTACACCAAAAAAACTTTTTCCAAATTAATGGGTATTCAGTATACGACAATAAACATCCTGATGGTAAACCACACGGTGGTACAGCTGTGTTGATTAAAAGAAGACTAAAACATTTTGAACTTGAGAAATATGACAAAGATCATATCCAAGCGACAAATATCTGCCTGGAGGAGTGGTCTGGAAACTGTGTAATATCATCAGTCTATTGCCCACCGAAACACGCAATAAAAAAAAACAATTCTTAGATTATTTTAACCATCTAGGCAATAAATTCATTGCGGGAGGTGATTATAATGCAAAACATACTCAATGAGGTTCAAGATTGACAACTCCGAAAGGAAAGCAACTCTATGAAGCTATGGATGAACTTTGTTTGGATTCTCTATCAGCGGGGCACCCAACATACTGAAACGCCTCACAAATAAAAAAAAAACTAAAAAAATGGGATCAATACAGTAGACAAATTGAAGAGAATTGCCAGATCTACTGGAAGTACAAGTAAAAAAAGCAACACCTTACATCAGTGTTTTTGAAAAAGCTAATAAACTTCCTAAAAACATCTAAGAATTAATACAAGAAAAGCGAAAAATTCGACGGCAGTGGCAGCAGCAAAGATCGCCGATATTAAAATGGAAATTAATTCGAGAAATTAAATCCCTGAAAGTAGCTCTGAGGGAAGAAGAAAATGAAGGTATCCAAAACTATTTAAGTGAACTCTCGGCAACAGAGAGAACAGACTATTTCTTATGGAAAGATACTAAAAGTTTTAAGAGGCCGGTAAACTCGTGTTCGCCCATTAGACTACCAAGTGGCAACTGGGCAAGAAGTGATGAAGAAAAAGCCAATGCTTTTGCTGTTCATCTAAAAAGCGTATTCTCACCACATGAACAAGTTAACAACTACATGCTACCAAACCAAACGGTGAACGATCCAAATTATAAACCTATAAAGTTCAAGTGGAAGGAAGTTAAGAGCACAATAACAAACTGCATAAGTCTGAAAAAGGACATGATCTTATTTCCGGGAAAATGGTTAAAAAATTACCAGACAAATGCAACGTACATCTTCAACGCAATCATGCGAACTGGTTACATTCCTCAAAAGTGGAAGATATCGCAAATTACAATGATAGTTAAGCTTGGAAAAGATGAGACACAAATCTCATCATATCGTCCAATAAGCATGCTTTCCACGATATCAAAGCTATTTGAAAAATTGTATTGCATATTATACCAGATCACTAATTTGGTTTCCGAAATCAGCACAGCACTATAGAGCAAGTTCACAGGATTGTCAACGCAATCAAACTCACCTTCGAAGAAAAAAAAATATTGTTCTGCTGTCTTCTTGGATATTGCACAAGCTTTCGACAAAGTTTGGCATAGAGGTTTAATATACAAAGTTAAAGAATTTTTGCCGAAGCAGTTCCATGTAGTTCTTGAAAAATATCTTCTTCAAAGGTAATACTTGGTTAAAAAAACGCAGCAATCACTGGTTTAAATGATATTAGCGCAGGTGTTCCACAAGGAAGTGTCTTGGGACCAATTTTATACTTGTTGTATACAGCCGATTTGTCCATTTGCAATGAAGCTATAATATCAAAATTTGCTGATGATTCAGCCATATTAGTGTCTTGTAAAATCCTCAAACTGCTTTAACGCAATTGCAAAATCATCTGAATAAAATTGAAAACTGGCTAAAGACTTGGCGAATAAAAGTCAATGAAAATAAATCAACACATGTTACATTCACACTTAACAAACTCACCTGCCCACAAGTTAAATTGAACGGTGTAACTATTCCGCAGCAATCTAGTGTCAAATACTTAGGGTTACATCTGGACAGAAGGTTGACATGGAAAAAGCATATAGAAGCAAAGCGTAATCAAATAAAAATAAAATTTTCTAAGATGTATTGGCTAATAGGAGGAAAATCAAGATTATCACTCGACAATAAAGTTTTACTATATAAAGCGAAACTTATGCTCATAAGGATATATGGTATTCAGTTATGGGGATCCACCAGCACATCAAATAGAGAATTTTTGCAACGTACACAATCAAAAATACTTCGTAGGATCACGAATGCTTCCTGGTATATTCGAAACACCAGCATACATCATGACCTCGGTATTTTAACCATTAAAGATACAATTAGAACCTATAGTTCGAGATATGGTTCAAAACTAGAAACACATCCCAATGCTTTGGCCCAGGACATTCTAAAACAACCAAAATACAGACGACTGAGAAGAACTGATCCACTTGGACTATTGAATTTATAAATTAATTAAATGGTGCACACTAATAATAAGTACTAACATTTGTTAAAACTTATAAAAATAGCAGTAAGATTAGTTTGTAAGATTCGCATACATCTTGTTAGTTTCTTTTTAGAAAGATTCAAGAATAAAGCCATAGGCAGTTGTAATAAAAAAAATGTTAGAACCGAATCAAAAGTACATCAAATTTTAGTAAAACGTGGAAATTTCACCGCGACCCATACTAAACAACAACATAAATGGTTCGTCTCAAAATCATCATTTTTTACGGATTTTTATAACTAGTTGGCTACATTTTGCATTGAAAATTAGTCAATCGATTAAAGTCACCTTTACCCACAAAATCTAAAAACTTACATCATTGGCTTCGCCGGCAGACACTGCTAAATTGTATGATAGTGGGGAACGGTAGAACTGTGCCGTTTCATCTCATCAGTCCAAATTTTTTAACATATTTTTCGGAATTAACATTTGGTTTTTAATTTTGATAGAACAATTCGGAGTGTCAAACGTAAGAGCCAAAGCCACCAAGTATTCACATGCTGTTGGTGCTTTAGACGCAAGGTAACTAAAGACAAAGAAGCACTTCCATACACTACATTAAAAAATGGGATTTAACTTTGGGAGACCAGAAACCTTTTGGCTCGATTACAGTTAAATGCGGGTACTCATTTTAATGAAGGTTCTGTTGAGCAACTTTGGTTGAAAATATTACCCCATCAAGTCCAATTAATTTTGACACTAAATCATTCGAAAATGATTTAGCATTAGCAGATCTGACTGAACGTGCTGATTCAGTTTTAGAAAAAATGTCTAATCTGCAGATCCATTCGATTAAAAATTCAGAAAATATTCAGCCGCAAAATTTTAATCCTGTTTCCGTTTCTTCTACAACAAAAGACACGCTGAATTCATGCAAAAATCGATAAATACAATAAACTAAATGTTCATCTTAAAGAAACGACTAATAGTGATGAAGCAGGTTCGAGTCGTCTTCTAATCACGGACATTTGTACAAAACGCAAGTTTTTAATTGATACCGGAGCCGATGTTTCTGTTGTACCGCAAAATTGGTATAATAATTCAGTGATCGATAGGAAATTTATTGTTTGGAAATTTATCATCGCGGATGTCACTTTGGCTAATTGGTGCAGATTTTCTAAAAAAACGGACTCTTGGTTGATTTGCAGAGACAGCGGATGATTGATCCGTTAACCTCTCTATTTTTGGTCGGGTCTATTCCAAAATTAGAACTTTATTCTTTATGTAACACTAATAAATCCAATTTGGCCCTAAAGATTACAAATTTACTTTCAAAATTCATCGAAATTACGAAAGACACAATTGGTTTGAGTCCCGTTAAACTTGAGGTTTCACATGTGGTAGAAATAAAAAATTAGCAAAATTCCAATTACATGGACAGAATCTTAAATACAAGCTTTCGACAATTGTAAATCTAAATTATCCAATGCAACTCGTCTGGCACACTCATCTTCATCTGCTCGTTTGGCAATTATGGTTGATGCCTCAGACACAGCAATTGGTGCAGTGGAACAACAACTAATTTCAAATTATTGTCAACCACTTAGTTTCATCTCTATGCGTCTCACTGATACACAACAATGTTTTAGAGCATACGATAGAGAGCTACTCGCAGCATATTCCGGCATCTGATCAGAAACCATTAATTTTCGCATTCAATCAAAATTTAAAAGAAGCCTTACCTCGCCAGTTTAAACATCTGGATTTTACCAACAAGTTCACAACTGATATACAACATATTTCTGGCGTTGATAATGTAGTAGCACATGCATTGTCTCGTATTGATCAAATTTCTTTACCGGAAAGTATTATTTATTCGGCAATTGCAGATGCGCAGACCAATGATGCGTAGCTTCAAGATATTTTAAATAATAATTCGGTTATATTCTGGTGTTTCGACAGTTACAACAAGGCCATTTATTCCTCAAAATTTTAGAAAAATAGTTTTTGAATCATTTCATAATTTATCTCATCCAGGCGTTAAAGCATCCGTTGAAATTTTAACTAAAAATTTTATTTGGTCTTCTATTAAAAAAGATGCAACAATTTTAGCTTAAAATTGTATAGCTTGTCAAAAATCTAAAATAACCAGACATACAAATTCACCTCTTGGCACGTTTAAATTAACTTCTTACCGTTTTTCGGAAATCCATCTCGACATCATTGGTTACGATGATTTATCGATATACACGTTGGCCGTTACGATGATTTATCGATATACATCTGACACTGCGATTCCAGTCACAGATATTTCTGCTGACGTGGTCTCTTTTGCTGTTAATTTAAAATGGACATCTCGTTTCGGTGTTCCAGTATCTATTGTAACAATCTAGGGAGGACAATTCGAGTCCCAACTTTTTTCACAATTATCTAAATTACTTTAGTTCGAGAAAAAAAGAACAACTGCTTATAACCCAAAATGTAATTGCATGATCGAACGATGTCACCGTATCATCAAATATGCCATTATGTGTCATAATCATATAGATTGGAGTAGAATTTTTCCGTCAATTATGCATGGCCTAAGGAGTACTTATAGCGAGGAGCTAAAAGCCACTTCAGCTGAATTATTATTCGGAACTTCTTTACGTGTTCCCAGTTAATTTTTCGACAGTGATTTAAGCAAAATTCCACAATCTGACTTCTTGAAATCTTTTAAACATCATTTTGACGAAGTTAGGCCTTTACCAGTATCCAAACATTGCTCTGAAAAAATTATCATCAGCAAAGATTTGAATTCGTGTTCTCACGTCTTTCTAAGAACCGATTCTGTGAGAAAATCTTTACAACCTCCTTACACCGGTCCACATTTGGTTATTAGTCGTGCGGAAAAGTCATTTGTCATTGAAATTAATTTTAAACACTGCAACATTTCGATCGATAGACTTATACCCTGTTATCTCGAGAATCAGTGGAATAATCAACAAATCACATCACATCCTAAGTCTAAATTACCTATTTCAACAGAAAAGGGAAACTGTAATTCGAAACCAATTTCAATAAAAGTTACTTTCGATTTAACACCACATTTTAGTTCTTCTAACCCTACTGTCACTAAAGCGGGTCATGTGAGCAAACTACCTTGCCGTTTTTAGACTTCCTAAAATCATCTTAAAATTTTTCGTTTTCACTGCGGGGGGTATTGTAGCGTTTCATTTCATCAGTCCAAATTTTTTAATTTATTTTTCGGAATTAACAACATAAAAATTAGGTGGTATAAAAAGTAAGCCGGAAAAACAAACAAAGAAATATAAAAAGAAAAATTTTCGTAAGAAAATTTGCTAGTTACGAGAAAATCTCTTAAAAGAAAACTAACGTAAAGATAAAAATATTTAATTGAAAGTCGACGACTTTGAAGTAATTTGTATTTGTGGTCTACCTTAAAGAACGCGCACATAAAACCACAGAACCAAACCTGAGAAAATAATTGTGAAAAATATTAATTCGACTTGGTGGAATAAAATTACGGAAAATTTTGGGAAAATTTCGCAAAATTAGTAGTCAACCATCATTTTATTATTCGTCGAATAAAATTTTTTATTTAAAACACCAACACGAGGTCGCCAGAAAATCATTACGTCATCGAATTTGATTCGTAATTTTAAAAGCGAAGTAATAAGTGTTAAATTAATAACTCATTAACTGGGTTGGAAATTAATGCCTCCAAAAGTAAATAAATCTCCGGGGGAAAATACTGTAAAACCAAAGGAAAATATGACCGAAAATAATCCAAAAATAGTCATGACAAACGATCAGTTCCAACAAATGATTCAATCTAAAAATGTAAATAATGAAGCAAGAAGTGAAACTCCTAACAGTGTTAATAGTGGTTGTAGTTTTGCTAAATATACTTCGAGTTTTAATGGAAATACATCCTGATATAGGATTACCTATGCTCTTTGAAGGCATCACTGCCACGTGGTGATTTCCCAAAAGTATTTTTGAGAAGACTATATGGAGCTGGTGAAACGAGGTCGACAAATATGAAAGTGTCCAGAGTAAAAAAAACGTTTTGTAATTATAGTAAGAAGACAAGGCATGATCTTATGTCGCATTTTAAACGCAGTTTAAAAACAGTTGAAAAATCTAAACTGGAAACTGATTCAGCTACGAAAAACATAAAATATTATCTATCTTGTTTCCGATGTGGATTAAAGGGATATATTAAAAGTAATTGCCCGAAATCAAAATCCAACATCAGTTATCGACATACACGACAACGCCTCTGTTCCTGGGGATGAACCAATTACTTTTGATTCAGTCAAAACAGCACAGTTGTATTCATTAGCTGCGAAAGTAATTAATCCTCAACCGAAACCATTGAAATATATATATATTTTTGGTTTAAAGGGAGTAGGAATAATCGATACTGCTGCCAAATTAAGCATCGCGTTTCAAGCATTATTTAAGTTTATTTTAAACAATGACGTGAATTTCCAAGCTACATCAATTACAGTAACGATAACAGATGGTACTGAAATGTTCCATGATACTTTAGTGACAACCACGAATGTCCATATTAAAAATAGAGTATTCACTACTAAGTTCCAGATATTGTCAAATTGTCAAAAGTCAATAGTCCTAGAATTGTCAATAGTACTAGATTTTTCAAAGCATCAATGGAAACTGATTCAACAGAATATTATCCACTATTATACGAGGATAATGCAACGAATGTGTTTCAAATATCATCGGTTGATATTCTAAGATCAGACGAAGGTACGTCGTTATCAAAACACGAGCGGGATTTGGTGAACAAATTTTTAATTAGCAACAAGGATAGCTTCTCATTAGGGGAGAACCGACACCTTAGACTGGTGACGGTTCACTGTGATAGCAAAGGATCCTACTCCCTTTTCACTTTCATTGGAACCAATCAGAGCTACATTCATAGCGTAAGATATCTCGCACATCACGAAACAATACTTGCTCAGATACTTGTACCTCCTGTAAGCTAGTGCCGGGCATGACCAGTGGAAGTGGCTCACAGTCTCTTCCTCCTCCTCATCCATACAGCTTTTACAGTAGTCATTTGCCATTGACACAAGCCTCCTCGCATGCTCTTCAATGAGGCAGTGTCCTGTGAGCACCCCGACGACTATACTTAAGTCAGGTCTACGTAGCGATAGTAGTGTTTTGGAGCGCTTCAAGTCCAGTTTCGGCCAGACTTGCCGCGCTACATTGTATGTTATGGTGTTATTCCACCTCTTCTGTGCCGAGGCTAACGCCTCCTTTTTAAGCGCCATAAAAAACGCTGCTAAAGGTCTCCCCAGACTTGCCTCTTCCGGTTTCAATTGGAGAGTTGTACTTTTCCTTGCCAGTTCATCAGCCCTACAGTTTCCCGGAACGCCCGAGTGACCGGGGAACCAGACTATCTGGATATTGAGATGCCCACTCATCTCGTTAAGAGACGAGCGGCATTTCAATGCCACCGCGGACGTCAGAGAAACTGATTCCAGTGAATTGATTGTCGCCTGACTGTCCACATATATTGTTATATCTCTTGTGGATATGACATTATGCATCAACCAAGTCAGCGCTTCCTCAATCGTTACCACCTCTGCCTGGTACACACTACAGTGATCAGGAAGACGAACGGATATATTCTCATTTAATTTGTCACAATAGACTCCAGCTCCGACTTTGCCGTCTAGTTTGAAGCCGTCAGTGTAGAATTGTATGCTTGCAGTTTCCGCTCTTGACCTGTTCTGCCAGGATTCATTTGAGCAGATAAGGGTCTGGAAGCCTTTTTCAAAGCATACAATCGGAATTGTGTAGTCACTATTCGCCAAGTCCTCCTTTAGCGAACTGCCAATCGTCGAGTGCCCCGTCTGTAGACATTTCCACTCAAACACGGCAGAGTCGTGCAGCCGTAGTTACCGCTCTCTGCTTACCAAAGATGTCGACAGGAAGAAGGTAGAGCATAACCTCTGGACGTGTAGGGGTTGTCCTCAGTGCCCCGCTTATAAGCCGTTCTTTGTACCTTCTCTATCATATTTTTATAAGTTTTTTTGTCTAGTGCTGGCCACCACACACTCACCCCATACATCAGAATCTGACTACAGCGGTGAAGAGCCAGTGTACCAGCTCTGGTTTTAGACCCCATCTCCTACCGACGGCGTTCCTACATGAGTATACAGAGCCATGGTAAACTTCTTTACTCTCTCTAAAATATTGGGCTTCCAATTTAGCCTACTGTCCAAAATTATGCCCAGAAATCTTGCCTTATCAGTAAAGACGAGTGCCGTGTCTTTTAAGGTAGGAGGGGCGACTATCGGAATTTTATATTTCTTGGTGAAGAGTACAAGCTCTGTTTTGGATGGATTTATACCCAGCCCACATTTGCTAGCCCACTTTGTAATGATTAAGAGCGCGTGTTGCATGACTACCCTAACCTTAGGTACCTACCCGAGATCACGATCGCTACGTCATCTGCTTACGCTATCAACCAATACCTTATGTTGAACACTGTATTGTGACTGAAAATCATCAACCCATTTCAGTTCCGCCATATAAAATGTCCAGAGAGAAACTTCTTCAGAGATAGCATCAAGTTTTTAGGACACGTTATAGATAAAAACGGTATTCATCCAAATCCTGACAAAAGAACTGCCATTTACAACACAAAGAAATCTACGAATATAAAGCCAGTGAAGACGTTTCTCTAAACAGCCTCATGGTATCGAACATTTGTCGAGAACTTTTCCAAAGTTGCTCGTCCACTTTCGAATTTACCAAAATTGAATGTTAATGGCAATGGCTATCTGAGCACGAAAATAACTGGCCAATCCTCAAAAGAGTCACCAACAACTATACACAACAATATGTTTTTAGAGACAACTCCTGTAGAAGACGCAATCACACAACTATAATAACAAACTGTTCGTCCTAGTTTAAAATCAGGAAAATTATGGTGTACATATTAAAAGCGTTGAAAGTCGTCGGTTGTAAGCCACGAGAGCTAACCATAAGTCCTATTGAGTTGAGCGAAATATTCAGAAATCGGCATCCGAGCAAGAATTATCAGATATCAGTAATTATTTTATTTTATTTATCATCGTTAGATCCATTTATTGATTCCAAACGCTTATTCTGAGTCTGTGAATAACTTTAAAACTCTTCGCTACCATTCACTGCAGAACATTCGATGCTGTTGAAAGGACTCCCAATTAATAAATTGATAATTCGAGAAATTTATTATACTCACATGCATGCTGGTAACTCACTTATCTTAAATATTTTGAGAAAACGATATTGGATGATGCAGTATAAGCCAACCATTTTTAAAAACGGGACTAGATTATGCGGGACCCTTTCACATCAAAACACAAGCAGGAACGCTCCGCCGGAAAAAGCTTAACTTGCAGTTTTTGTTTGTTTATGTGTCAAGGCAGTCCATTTAGAAGTGACAAGTGGCTTGGATACAGATAAATTCCTTGTCGCACTCAAGAGGCTTCTAGACAGTGGTGCTAATATTTCCATTTTAGGAAAAGGTTGTGAGGAATTTCTCTCTTTGAAACATTTCCGACATTTGCCTGTTAAGATAAAAACAGCCAACGGTTCGCCCAAAATTATATAGGGTCATATTTCAGTTCCTGTAACCTTCGCTGGACAAATTCATGTTGTTAAATTGCATCTTGCTCCAACTTTAAGCCAGTCATTATATTTAGGGCTAGATTTTTGGAAACTGTTTGCTTTTAAAATTCATATATCACGATTAAATCAGGTCTCTGGATCCATAAGTGAGTTAAAATCTAGTACGGCTCCTGATAAATCAAATCAGCACGATTTATCCAGTGATCCGAGTATCATTCTTGATCATGCCATACGACGGTTTCCGTCATTTGAATAATTAGGCCTAGGTAAAACACAATTCATTTCGCACGTTATTGAACTAGGAAGTACTAAGCCCAATCAAACAAAAGCATTATGGAATTTCACCGGCAAAAGAAAAAGAACTGTATGAAAAGCTAGACCGTATATGCTTAGTCTAGGAGTAATCGAGGAAAGTTATAATTCGTGGAGTAGTCCTGTTACCTTGATGTGTAAACAAAATGGCAAAGCAAGATCGACGGGTTGCTGAGGCGTCTCGACAAGGCCAAATTTATAACAAGTTTGGACTTGAAGGACTCCTTATGGCAAATACCGTTAGATGAGTGCTCGCAGGATAAGACAGCTTTTGCTGTGCCCAGACGGCCACTATATCAATTTACCGTCATGCCTACTCGGCTTGAGTAATGCGCCACAAACCCTTTTTTGCTTCTGGAAATTCGCTACTTACGTTACATTGTGGGCGATGGAGTGGTCAAAGTTGACCCCGATAAAGTTTGTGGCATCACAGAATAACCAAGGAATGTTAAGCGCAGATTCGTCGTTTCCTAGGGATGACTGAGTGGTATCCGTTGGACTGACTAATTTACTGAAGAAAAATAAAAAAATTATTTGGGATTCGGTAGTTGAGGAATCTTTCGGAAACCTTAAAAACGCTTTATCTACGTCTCCTGTTCTATATGCAATGCGGATTATAATCGACCCTTCTTTATTCAATGCGACACATATCTACCACTGGAATAGGTGGTGTTTTGATCCAGAAGACGGATAGTGGCGAAGAGCATCCAATTGCTTTTGTGTCGGCGAAATTAAATTCCACTCTGCGTCGTTATTCCGTCACAGAACTTGAGTATTTTGCTACTGTTATTTCCGTTAAAAAATTTCGTCAGTATGTGAAAGATTTTCCTTTAACAGTTATTACTGATCTCGCCAGCCTTAAGTGGTTGATGAACCAGCGCGATTTGGCTGGAAGACTTGCCCGGTGGAGTTTGAAGTTCACAAATGATGAATATTTAAGTTTGATGAAAGCCATTCAGAACCAATCAAAATTACAACGATCAATGCGAGTTTGTAATCGAACTATTACGAAGATACTTCTACTGGCGATCGATGAGTCGTCAAATATTGCAGTTTATTAAATCATGCACTATATGTAAAACTACAAAAGCTCCAAATTATTTTACTCGTCCAATATAGGGCCGGTAACTCTTAATGCGGTCCTGTGCACTTAACAATAATTAGCAGCAATGGGTTACAATAATTAATTTGTAATTTTCAGACTGGAGGTGCTAATAAGAGATTGCAAAGTTGACAAATGTGGTTGTTTTGAGGTAATAGTACTTTGAATATTGGCTACCAGGAAACCAGACCAATTATGTCGTTAGTAACATATCTTGCCTTTCCTCCCACAAAAAAAATCTAAATATCGATTAGTAACCGGGTCCAGTCGGTCATAATTAACATTCCTATACAATCCTTCTTCTCTGCCTTCTTTGGCTCCAGGAAGAATAAAAGTGTTTTTTGCAATATCCAATCAGCCAAACACATATGGATAACACCATAATAGTGATTAATCACAAAGCTATATTAATAAATCGGAAATCATCATCAAATAAAATTCTATAAATGCCGAACAATGCCAGATCATTGCTTAATGTAATTTTAATTAACATTGCAAATCACTGACTACACACATATATATGTATATTCATTCACAAATATATATATATATATATATATATATATATATATATATATAGACTATTGTTGTCCAATGAATTGTAACGATTACTACAACCCTTTTCCAATAATAATAATTACATATATCCACATTTTTAATTATATTTTTCCATACAAAAATAAAAAATAATTTCCAATTTTCATTTTTCCAAAAAAATAAATTATTTAATTTAATTGTATGTGTATGCACTAGCATACACACACTATTATAGAAGGACAATTTAATTATATAATTTTTCCTGTAAAGTTGAAAAATGTCATTTGGAAATAAATTTGAAAATAATTAATTTATTTTCCAAAATAAAGTGTTAATTGTGAATATTATACTATATATATATTTTGTTTGTGTACGATGATGATGAATAAATTTGAAAAGGAAATTCCTCAAAAAAATGTTAATATATACGGAAAGATTTGATCAGACGAGACAATGACGAGTTATACAAAAAAAAAAAATACAATTTGCATAACTCTTCATTTTTATATTAAAATTTATTCAATTAATCTTCGCGCCAAACTTACTGTGTGTGTTTAAGAACCAAGAAAAACAAAAACCACCGTTGATATTTCAATTTAAGAGACGCGCGGCGATAAAAATATTTTTTGGTGGTGTTGGAATTTTTTTTGCGGCGCGATTTTGTTAGGTGTTAATTTTAATATTCAAAATATACAACATCATCATTTTCATCATTAAACTGAAATTTCGCGCTAACATGTAAGAAAAAATTAATAAGAAGAAGATGAATTCTTATAATATACACTAAAATGTAAACCATCAACATAAATCAGAAACATAAAATTCACACTTTGTTATGTGTGTGTTTATGAAAAAACAACAAAACAAAAAAACATTTTAACGTCTCTCACGTTCACCATATTAGCTTCTGTTTGGATCCGCCTCTTTTCTTTGTATATTACTTATATTATATTGTTTTAACTTTTTTATGTAGCCTTAAGTATGTCGCATTTGCATATATGTTAGCCTTTTTTTTTGTTTTGTTTATATTTCTTTAGTGTGTCTTGATTTTTGTTCTTATTTTACAAAAGATCGCGCGCGACTGTTGGTTTAGCTTTTTTATTTGTTGCGGTATGTATTGAAAATGTATATTTATCGCTTTTGTTGTTGTCGTCGTCGTCGTTGTGAAGAGGAAGAACAAAGTGTTTTTATTTTGTTATAATACGCGCGAAGCTTTTTTTATTTTTTTTTCTCTGTAAGGTACATTAAAATTTATGTATAGACATTTTTATTTTCGGTAAAATAGAATTTCGTGGTGCGGTTTACTACAGGTTAATATATTGTAGAAGAAAAGCTTTATAATAATAATAAAAAAAAAATTACAAACAGCATTCATGCATAATTTTCCATTTTCCGTTATGTAAACCATTTCTAAAACTTTTTTCTTATGCTTTTTATAAAATAAAAAAAATGTAAAGAAAAACGCGCACAAGATAACAAAATTGACATGCACATCCTAATCACGTATTATGACATTATTTCGTTTATCGCGTACATCCACATATAAGACAAGAAGAACCAAAAAAAAAAAAGCTAAGTCAAAAGTTTATTATCACGAGCAAAGTATCAACATTAATTCTACAACAACAAAAAATTATTATAAACTTTTCTATATATTTTGTTAATTTTGTGTTGTTGCAAAGCATGAGCAGCACCATCCATTGGGATGAATTAATAAAAATGTATTCAAATATGTTATAAGATGGTTTTTTTTTACCATTCGTTATCAACTGCAAAACACATAGAAAACATAAATTTTGTTTATGTATGTAGTGAATATAATAAATAGAAAATAGAGAAACATAAATAAAAATAATAAAATTCAATTTTTCAAAAAAGCTCCGTCAAATTTATTTAAAGCATAAAAAATTGTAAATTTTTCTCCCTTTATCTGCACATCACTAAAAGAGTATATGTGTATCGTAAAGAGCAAGGTATAGGCTAGGCGCAATAAGACAAGACGGAAGGCATCATAAAAATCAATCTTTATAATTTAATATCTAAAGTTTTTTTTTTTATTTCGTGTAGCGCTTTTTTTTTATTTAATTTTTATTTTATTTGCCTTAAATTCTGTCTTTATAGCCAAATACTATAATATAAAATAATAAAATAAGGAGACACAAAAATTTATGATTTTTGTTTTTGGGGTGAATTTTATGTGGTGACAATGTTGTAATTTAATATTTTTTTTATGCTTAGTGTATTTTATGAGGGCGATACAATTTTAAAGTCGATTTTTTTTTATTTGTTTGATAACCTCCATATAAGACACAGTTTATTGATGATGTTAATATATTAAATTGTTTTTGTTATAGTGTAGTGCTGGGGGTGTGAAAGATGTTTTGTCTATTCAAGTTTGGTTTTCGAAGCTTGGTAATCAAACTTTTCGTGGTTATAAATTCAAATAATTAAGAAACATTAGTTTCACTTAAAGCAATAATTTTGGTTTTACTTTTAGTTATTTAAGTGAACCGCAACATTATGTAGTAAACAGAGGAATAATAAAGAAGTTTGATAAAGTTAGACACTTTAAATATTTCAAACTAGACTTTGACTAATTAATATAAATAATTACAAAATATTGTAATTTAAAAGCTTTTTTTTTACGATAAACTTTTTCACAACATACATATTTAAAAACAATTGCCAACAAAAGCACAAAATATTAACAGATTAAAGTTCACTTATTTTAAAATAAGTAGAATATCTTTAATTTTTTAAAAATGTCAAAATGTCAATAAACGATTAAAAGTAATTTAATTTTAAGTTTAATGTTTACATTACACACAAAATAGTCATGGAATTTTTTTGTTCTTTAGAATTTTAAATTTTTATAAGCATTTAAAAATTTTCAAGTTAAACTTGTAAATTTCAAAATTGTCTTTATGGTATTTTGAAATGATAAATGGGCTCTAAGAAAAAAACACAAAGCTCATTGATTTTTTTCAATGATAGTATTCTACTTAATTATGGCCAAGCATATTATTTTTAGTTAAATGTTTGACAAAAATTAACAAAAAGCTTTATCTAAAATTCATCAATAATTAATAAATTTTAGTAAGAAACAAGCTTTATTTTTAAGCTCATTTTAAAACTTTAAAAGTTTAATAAGAAGTTAAACAAAATAAGAAGTTAAACAAAATTACAAGAAGTTAAACAAAGTTGAATATTAGTTAAATATTAGTTAAATTTAAAAGATGTTAAACTTTTAAAAGCTTTAACCTTAATAAAGGAACTTTCGTACTGATTTTAGAAAGTTTAAAAACCGTAAGTTTAAAAAAGTTAAATACAATTAAATAAAAATTAAATATTTATATTTTTAAAGCGGCGTTTAGCTTTTGAAAGTTTTGAACAAAAGTTCAAACCTTGACAAAAGTTTTTTTATTTTCATTTCAAAATTTTGAAAAAATTTCAGCTTCGATGGTAAATCAAAAAATAAATAAAAATTAAATTTAGTATATAATTTTTAAGCGAAACCAAATTTAATTTTTATATTTATTTTAAAACTTTGAAAGTTTTTAAAACCTTAAATCTTTAAAAACAAGTTTTTTTTTTCCTTATTTTAAAACTTTAAAATTTAAAAAAATGTTTTAACTTCAAAGTTAAATAAAAAAAAAAAAATAAAAATTAAATTTTAAATTTTAAATTTTTTTGTAAGCTGTGTTAAGCTTTTGAAAGCTTAAACCAAAAATAAGTTATTTTATACTTATTTAAAAACTTAAAATAGATTTCAACTTCAAAGTTAAATAAGATTACATAAAATTTAAATTTATATGTTTTTAAAGCAGGTTTTGAAAGCATTAAACTTGGAAATTAAGTCGCTTTAATAGTCATTTTAAAAACGATGAACGTTTGAAAAACGTTCTAACTTCGAAGGTAAATACAAATATAAATAAAATAAAATTTATATATTTTTCAGCGGTGGTAAGCTTTTCAAAATTAGTATCTAAATATACTAAAATCAAAATTTAAAATTAATTGAAAATTTACAAATTTATTCAACTTAAGCTTAACTGAAATGAAATAAAAGTTAAATTTATATATATCTTAAATGAAAACAACTTTAAGTTTTATACTCATTTTAAAACAATGAAAGTTTAAATATCGTTGTAACTTCAAATTTAAATAAAAGTTAAATTTGTTAAGCGGTGTTAAGATTTTAAAAGCTTTAACCTTGAAAATTAAGTTTTTAAGTGAAATTTTTATATTTTGTAAGCAGTTTTAAGCTTTTGGAAGCTTACATCTTAAAAACTAAGTCTCTTTTATGCTCAATTAAAAATTAAGAAAGTTTAAAAAACGTTTCAACTATAAACTTAATTGAATAAAAAAGTTAAATTTATATATTTTTTAAGCTTTTGAAAGCTTAAACCTTAAAATAAAGTAACATCCGTACTCGTTTTAAAACTTAGAAAGACAAAAAAACATTTCAACTACTAAGTTAAATAAAATTGAATAAAAGTTAAAATTATATATTTTATAAGCGGTGTTTAGCCTTCGAAAGCTTAATCTGTGAAAATAAATGTCTTTTACACTGATTTTTAAACCTTAAAAGTTAAAGAAACGTTTCAGCATCGAAGTTAAATAAGAATGTAAATAAAAGTTACTTTTATATATTTTTAAAGCAATGTTAAGCTTTTAAAAGCTTAAACATTGAAAATTAGTTTTTTATACTCATTTTACAATTTTCAAAGTTCAAAAACTTTTCAATTTCGATGTTAAATAAAATTTAATAAAAGTTACATTTTTATATTTTTAAGCGGTATTAAGCTTTTGAAAGCTATAACTTTGAAAACTAGTTTCTTTTATACTCATTTTAAAGCAGCTTTTAAAGTTAAAAAAAGTTACAACTTTGAAGTTAAGTACAATTGAATAAGTTATATTTATATTTTAAAGCTGCGTTAACCTTTTGAAAGCTTAAACCTTGAAAGAAGGCTCTTTTATACTCATTTTAAAACATTGAAAGTTGAAAACCCATTTTATATTTTTTAAACATTTTATATTTTTTACAGCTTAACACTTGAAAGCTTAAACCTTGAAAAAAGTTATTCTCAAAACTTTGAAAGTTTAAAAATGTTTTAACTTCGATGTTAAATCAAATTGAATCAAAGTTAAATTTTTTATTTAAAACTGTGTAAAGCTTTGAAAAGTTTAAATCTTAATGGATAAAAAGTCTTATACATCTCAAAACTTGGAAAATTTAAAAAAAGTTTCAGTTTCGAAGGTAAATAAAAATATAAATAAGTAAAATATATATAATTTTTATGCGAAACCAAATTTAATTTGTATACTTATTTTAAAACTTTGAAAGCTCAAAAAACTTTGTAACTTCAAAGTTTAATAAAATTGTATAAAAGTCAAAATTTTAAAGCGATGTTAAGTTTTTAGTAGCTTTAATCCTGAAAACTAAATCTTTAATTTAAATTTTTATTTGAATTAAGTTAAGCAGTCTAAAGCTTTCAAAAGCTTAAATCTTTAAAAATAAGTTTCTTTTTTTACTTATTTTAAAGCTTTAAAAGTTTAAAAATAACAGTTTAATTTATATATTTTTGAAACGATTTTAAGTTTTTGAAAGTTAAAACCTTGCAAAAAGTCGACTTCAAAGTTAAATAAAATTGATGAAAAGTTAAATATATGTATTTTTAAATAGGTGATAAGCTTTAAAATTTAAAAAAAGTCATTTTATGCTTATATTTTAATAGATTATTATTTAGAACTTAATAAAATTAAAAAAAAATCTATTTACATTTTTTAAGCTGTGTTAAACTGTGAAAGCTTTAACCATGTAAAATAAGTTATTATACTAATTTGAAAATTTAAAAAATGTTTCAAACTTATAGTTAAATAAGATAGCATAAAAGTTAAATTTATTTATTTTTTGAACTTTTGAAAGCTTAAACTTTGAAATAAAGTAACTTCCGTACTCTTTTTAAAACTATGAAAGTTAAAAAACATTTCAACTACTAAGTTAAATAAAATTGAATAAAAATTAAATTTCTATATTTTTTAAGTGGTGTTAAACCTTCGAAAGCTTAATCTTTGAAAAGAAGTGTCTTTTAGAATTATTTTAACACAATTAAATTTAAAAAGTTTAAAGTTTAAATACAAGTCTCTTTTATACTAATTTTAAAACTTTAAAAACGTTTCAAATTAGAAGTAAAATAAACTTGAATAAAACATATTTGGTTTACTTTATAAGTGGTGTAAAGCTTTTAAAAGCATAAACCTTGAACAACAATAGGTGTCTTTTAGAATCATTTTAAAATGTTATAAAAGAATAAAAAAACATTTCAACTTCGAAGTTAAACAAAACTAAATAAAAGTTGAGTTTAAATATTTTTGAGGCCGAGTTAAGCGTTTAACAGCATAAACCTTAAACTCAAGTTCATGTTATACTCATTTTAAAATATTGAAGTTTAAAAAACATTTCAACTACTAAGTTAAATAAAATTGAGTAAAAGTAAAATTTCTATATTTTTTAAGCGGTGGTAAGCCTTCGAAAGCTTAATCTATGAAAATAAGTGTCTTTATACTCATTTTTAAATATTAAAAGTTGAATAAACGTTTCAGCTTCGAAATTAAATAAAAATGTAAATAAAAGCTAATTTTATACATTTTCCAAGCAATGTTAAGCTTTTGAAAGCTTAAACATTGAAAATAACTCTTTTATAATCATTTGTTAATTTTCAAAGTTCAAAAACTTTTCAATTTCGAAGTTAAATAACATTTAAGGAAAGTTACATTTTAATATTTTTAAGCGGTGTTAAGCTTTTGAAAGCTATAACATTGAAAACTAGTCTCTTTTATACTCATTTTAAAGCTTTGAAAGTTAACAAAAGTTTCAAATTCGAAGTTTAATAAAATTTAATAAAAGTTACATTTTTATATTTGTTAAGCAGTGTTAAGCTTTTGAAACCTTAAACATTGAAAAACAGTTTTTTCAAGTTAAATCAAATTGAATAAAAGTTATATTTTTATATTTTTTGGCGGTGTTAAGCTTTTGAAAAACTTAAGACCTATTTAAACTTATTTTTAAAGTTTGGAAGTTTAAAAAACGTTTCAAATTTAAAGTTAAATTAAAAAAAGATATAAATTTCTAATATAAGTTAAACTTTTATTCTCATTTTAAAACTTTGAAAGTTTAAATAATTTCTCAACTTCAAATGTTAATTAAAATTGGATAAAAGATAAATTTATAAATTGTTGAAGATGTTAAACTTTTGAAAGCTTAAACCTTAAAAATTAAGTTTCTTTTATAATCAATTTAAAATAATGAAAGTTTAAAAAACGAAAACTTTTCAATTTTGAAGTTAAATGAAATTGAATAAAAGTTATATTTGTATATATTTTTAAGAGGGGTTAAGCTTTTGAAAGCTCTAATTTTGAAAACTAGCCTCTTTTATAATAATTTTAAAGCTTTGAAAGTTTAAAAAAGTATCAACTTAAAAGTTAAATAAAATTGAATAAAAGTTAAATTTATTATATTTTTTAAGCGGTGTTAAGCTTTTGAAAGCTTAAACATTGAAAAAATGTTTTTTTTACTCATTTTAGAACTTTGAAAGTTTAAAAGACGGTCAAGTTAAATCAAATTAATGATTAAATGATTGAAGTTACATTTTTATATTTTTTGACGATGTTAAACTTTTTAAAAATCTAAATCTTTTTTAAACTTATTTTTACACTTTAGAAGTTTAAAAAACGGTCCAACTTCAATTAAATAAAATAGATACAAATTTCTAAGCGAAAATAAGTTAAACTTTTATACTCCTTTAAAACTTTGGAAGTTTAAAAAAATGTTGTAACTTTAAAGCTAAATAAAATTTAATAAAAGTTAAATTTTTATATTTATGAAGCATAGAGTTAAGCTTTTGAAAGCTTAAACCTTCAAAATAGTATATACCCATTTTACAATTTTAAAAGTTTAAAAAGTCTCAACATGAAAGTTAAATAAAATTGAATAAAAGGTAAATTTATATATTTTTGAAACTGATAAGCTTTAAAGCTTATACCTTGAAAATTAAGTATCTTTTATAATCAATTTAAAATGATGAAAGTTTTTAAAATGATTCAACTTCGAATTTAAATAAAATTGAATCATTTAGTTATATATAGTAGCTTTTCAGTGATGTTAAGCTTAAATTTGAACAACAACCGTTTTACTTATTTTAAAAGCTTTGAAAATTTAAAAAATATTTTAACTTCAAAGTTAAATAAAATTCAATAAAAGTTAATTTATAAATTTTTTAAACGGTGTTAAGCTTTTAAAAACTTAAATCATAAAAAAAAGTCTCTTTTAATTCAGATTGAATAAAATTTTAGTTTAAACATTTTTAAATGCGTGTTTAGCTTTTAAAATCTTTAACCTTGCAAAATAAGTCTCTTTTATACTCATTTTAAAACTTTGAAAGTTTAAAAAACGTTTCAACTTAGAAGTTAAATAAAATATAATAAAAGTTAAATCAACTTTGAAAATTAAATTAAGTTAAATTTTTTAAGAACTTTTAAGCTTTTAAAAGCTCTAACCTTGAAAACTAGTCTCTTTTATAATCATTTTAAAGCTTTGGAAGTTTAAAAAAATGTCAACTTCAAAGTTAAATAAAATTGAATAAAAGTTACATTTTTATATTTTTTAAGCGGTGTTAAGCTTTTGAAAGCTTAAACTTCGAAAAAATAGTTTCTTTTACTCCTTTTAGAACTTTGCAAGTTTAAAAGACGGTCAAGTTAAATCAAATTAAATAAAAGTTACATTTTTATATTTTTTGACGATGTTAAACTTTTGAAAAATCTAAATCTTTGTTAAACTTTAGAAGTTTAAAAAATGGTCCAACATCAAATTAAATAAAATTTCTAAGTGAAAATAAGTTTAACTTTTATACTACTTTTAAAACGTTGAAAGTTTAAAAAATGTTATAATTTTAAAGCTAAATAAAATTGAATAAAAGTTAAATTTTTATATTAATAAAGCATAGTTAAGATTTTAAAAGCTTAAACCTTCAAAATTGTATATACCAATTTTAAAATATTGAAAGTTTTAAAAGTCTCAACATGAAAGTTTAGTAAAATTGAATAAAAGATAAATTTATATATTTTTGAAACTGATAAGCTTTAAAGCTTAAACCTTGAAAATTAAGTCTCTTTTATAATCAATGAAAAATGATGAAAGTTTTTAAAACGATTCAACTTCGAATTTAAATAAAAATGTAAATAAAAATTAAATTTATATATTCTTCAAGCATTGTTAAAGTTTTAAAAGCTTAAATCTTAGAAATAAGTCTTTTATACTTATTTTAAAATTTTTAAAGTTCAAAAACTTTTCAATTTTGAAGCTAAATAAAATTGAATAAGTTATATTTGTATATTTTTTAAGAGGGAAAGCTTTTGAAAGCTCTAGCCATGAAAACAAGTCTCTTTTAAAATCATTTTAAAGCTTTGGAAGTTTAAAAAAAGTTTCAACTTCAAAGTTGAATAGAAGTTACATTTTTATATTTTGTAAGCGGTGTTAAGCTTTTAAAAGCTTAAACATCGAAAAAGTAGTTACTTTTACTCGTTTTAGAACTTTGGAATTTTAAAAGACGGTCAAGTTAAATCAAATTAAATAAAAGTTACATTTTTATATTTTTTGACTTTTGAAAAATTTGAGACTTATTTATAAACTTTGGAAGCTTAAAAACGTTCCAACTTCAAAGTTAAATAAAATAGATATGAATTTCTAATATAAGTTAAACTTTTATACTCAATTTAAAACTTTGAAAGTTTCAAAAACGATTAATCTCGTTTAATTAAAATTGAATAAAAGTTAAATTTATATATTTATGAAGCGGTGTTTAGCTTTTAAAAGTTTAAACCTTTAAACAAATAATATTTTTTATACTCATTTTAAAACGTTAAATGTTTAAAAAACGTTTCAACTTCGAAGTTACATCAAATGGAATAAAAGTTAAATTTTTATATTTTAGGGGGCGTTAAGCTTTTGAAAGCTTAAATCTATAAAAAATTAAAGTTGTTATACTCATTTTAAAACTTTCAAAAACGTTTCATCTTTGAAGTTAAATAAAATAGTACTTCATTGGAAAACAGAATATTAGATTTAGAAATAAAAATCAACAAACAAATTTTTAATACAATTTTTAATAAAAGCTCTCATTTTTTAAATAGAATGAAATATAAAACACAAATTCACTGAATTATCAAAAAAAGCTCAACATTTTATCCATTCTGTAGGTAATTATTTTAAAAATTTATAAAGTTAATTCTAGTCTTTATATAATCCGACAGTGGTAGAATTCTTTTATTATAAACAGGTCGAAAGCTACATATTTGTGCTTTTTAAATATTTAATCAGTCATTATTTAAACGTAAAATCAAAGCTTTCAGTTGAATGTGAATTTGTAATACATCAAATATTTTCGAATAAGCACGTTTTTAATTTAATGCAAATAGTAAAATTATCGTTACACACACATATTGAATTTGACAAACCTGCATTGCAATCTGTCTTGCATTAAAAACGTGCAAAATGTTCAATATAATAACAACATTTCATTTCGCAACATTCCACGAACTACATATTATACAACAATGCAAATACAACATTGTAATTTAATTTTATTGTATTTTCCACTGTTTTAAGTGGAAAATGTATATATATATATATTTTTTTTTTAGGTGAGGTATACAAACCAAAAATATACAAAAATAAATGTTAAAAAAAACGTAGATGGAAGTTAACATTGGTATCTGCTACCTCTATCATCTCATTTTCCGGGCACCTACCAACCACCATTGTCACATTTACCACCCAATGTAAATTTTTTTTTGTGTGTTGTATATACATTTTTTTTGTTCGTGGTTTACCCAGCCCTTATCTGTTCGTAGATAAAAAACAAAACGACATTTAAACATTTAAAAAAATGAATAAAATATAAAAAAAAAAGTTATATATTCAAATTTATCGTTTACAAAATATATATATATATATAAAAAATGTTGAATATAAATTTTTTTTTTCAAATAAATATTTATAAATATTATCGCGTATTTTTTTATTTCATATAATTTTTTTTGTTGCTGTACGATTACAACTATACATTGCATATATAGTTTAAAAAAAAATTTAATAAATAATTTACATACCGCGTGAAAAACTTGCAAAATTATTACACCTGAATTTGTATTATTTTCGAGACGAGAGACAATTTTTTTTAGTTGTGTAACTTTGAAATTCCCTACTGAACCTTAAATTTGTAAATACAATTTGTAGACGATCAAAACTATAAATGTTAATATAGCCCATGTCACTTATTAATCAAGACTATATATAAAAGCACAATAAACGTTAAATAAAATTATTTAATTATCTTTATTTCCAAAGGCTATATATGTATAAATATATATAGCATAATTTAAAAAAAAAATTACATTTATGAGCATCATATACACCAACCCATCATCCACCAATTCCATTTCGTCCAAATAATATAATTTACGTTTACTATATTAAAACAATTTCAAGTCATTAATCTCGGTGAAAAATTATTTTTTTTATTTCTTTATCACAATCAGAGAGAAAAAGTTTTTTTTTTTTTTTTTTTGGAAAAACAAATCCACTTTATTCTATACTGGGTGGGTTTTTTATTTGTGGTACAAAATACTATGATCAAATTTTTAAGTAATCAAATCAAGTACCGAGAAATATGTCCACTTTTTGTAAAAAAAAAATAAAAAAATTTGGATAAAAAGAATTTTCATTCATCATTTTCATTACGAAAAATTATCTCGTAACTTTTTTTTTTTTTGTTTTATGTTTATTTCTCTTAATGGGGTTTGTTATCTATTTGGATGGAAAATGCGACTTAAAAAAAAAAAAACTTTTACCATTTGGTGATATACCGCCGATGCAATCCAAAACATCAATCATATCATAAAAGGACATAACCATTTTGTGATTATTTGTCTCCCCCGCCTTGTTTTAAAATTATTTTATGATGCCTGGCTGGTGTGTGTCTGTCAGATTTTGTCAGCAAACTTTGATGGAGCATAATATTAAAAATAATCATACACACACACCAGTTGAAGAATTTATTTTTTTAAGCGTTGCCAATAAATTGTCGTCATACCCCCCTCGTCGTAAATAAACAGTGAAAATTTTATTTTATTTTTTTTTTAGGTTAGAAAATGAATGAGACACTTTTATGAAGATAGCCGCAAAATTTTATTGAAGGATTTTCAATTTAATTTTTTATTAACCATTACACATACAATTAGGAGGGGTGTAACATTGCATATTATTTTTAATAATTTAAATAAATATAGAAAAATGGTTTGCCATAAATTATTATGCTTTATGATGGATGGATGTCAATGTTTTTTTTTTTTTTTTTTTAAATATTATTTTATTTACTTTGTGGGAGGTACATAAAAATGTTTAAAATAAATTTAAGATTGTGATTTTAATGTACTTTAACCATTGGACTAATGACATCATACGATTTTTGGTAGATACCATCGGTAATATTTTTTATGTGAAATTTTAAACGTCTTTTAACTGTAAGACGCCTTGACAAGATCAAAGCAGATGTTTTCAAAGCGTTAGATTTTAAAAATTTAACAGTTGCATTTAAGCATTATAGTCGCTAGATTTAATAAAATTACATACCAGCGCAGAAGAAGTATTTTACAGGCTGCTGCAAACATCTGACAGCTATAGAACTACATGAGAGAACCACAAAGTGAATATTCCCAACTAGAATCATAAATTATACTTCAGCTTAGGTCACTTAATGCAAAATTAGATCAGAATGGGTTACTGCGAGTAGGCAGATGGCTGTTTAACGCTAAGATTGCTTTCCATTCTCAAATTTCAATAATACTGCCTTATAAGAGTCACTTAACGTGGCTGCTTTTATTTAGCAAAGATACTGAAAAATTAAAGGTCCATTAGCATCTGCCACAAACAACCCTCGTAAACTTTAAATCAAATTTTGGTAGATTTTTCAAACGACCTTTTTAGCATACTGGAGTACATCATGCTGGACCCTTCCAACTTCGGTGTTCACTAGGTTGAGGTCACAAAAGCTATAAGGGTTGCCTAGTAGTATTAATATGTTTTGCGGTAAAAGCTATTCACATAGAAGTAGTAAGCGATTTGTCATCAGGAGGTTTCATAGCAGCATTCAAAAGTCATGCACAATGTGCTAACGCTTGCCGTAAAACAAATATTGGGAAAATGGGAAAGCAGAGATTGTTTTGAGAATCAGCAGTTAAATCCGTTAAATACTATTTGCATAAGATAAATGGCAAACACGTTTGAAGTAATGACTTCGGTAGTTTGTCAAATTAAAGCATGTCTGAATTCGCGATCACCTTTTTCAGTGAAGCCTGATAGACAATTTGGGAAACCGAATATATGTTATTATAACAAAAACGAATCAAAAGGACTAAAAGAAAAGCTAATATATCAAAAGGGGAGCTAATCCTTGTTAAGGTTGATAACATATCTCAAGGAAAATGGCCTTTAGGAAGAATTCCAAATGTCCATAGTAAAAGCGATGGCTTAGTTAGAGTCGTTACCATGAAAAGCAGTACTGAAGGATTGCTTAAAATGACAATCAATAACGACGGGCTAATAAAAACGTTTCTCGTCAGCTAGACGAATTATGCGCTTGTACAACACTAATACCAGCGATACAATCGGACACATTCAAATATTGTATTGCAAATAAGGATATTCTACTCAGTTGAAGGATCAACATGAAATAATAAACGCCCTAAGTGGAAATAAAGTCACTCGAAAAAGATTATTTTTTGCCTTTGTAGGTACAATTTCCAACGAGTTATTTGGTTAGCTCCACCAACGTGCTGGCTTGTAAGCAATACAAGGATAGCATAGAAAAATTGAATTCAAAACAAGAACACCACCAAAAATTATTACAACTGCACATTTCTGGGATTGAAATTTCTTTTCTTGAACTTGGTCTTCGTGCTATGGGATGGAAATGACACCATCACCGAATTACATAAGGCAAACTCGATCCTCTTTTTTTGACACTACACCAACCTCAGATTAAACAAATCATACATAACCTTAAATCTAATCAGGGTGTTCCGAGTTGCAAGGATGCATGAGTATTTGTGATAAAATCAAAAATCACCACTAATTTAATATCCAGAAACGCAAGCAGCGGAAATAACGAAACCATTAATTGATTCAGAAGGAATTTTAGAACTACATCCAAACTATGTTTTAGGCATAAAATTGTGATTGTCAATATTTTTCAGAAAATTAATGTTGTTGTTGTGTTTGTAAAGATTTCCGCGCTCTGATTTAATGAATGGTATATGACCTGCTATTAAATTACATTAACATTTAATATTGTTTCTTTTTTATATAATATTACAGGCTCATGAGCCAAACAGACATCTTTTAATAGAAAATAAGCTCAAACAAACAAACCATTAAGCTTTCTAAAACAGACCAGATATGACTGAAGAAGATAGATAGGATGCTCGTGGTAAAGTTAGATTACATAAATCGGGTAAAAGGACCATACTCAAACGGAACAGCAAAAACAAAGCGAACGTAAAAAAAGCTGCAATTAGAATGACATCAAAAAGAGCCACTCAGTCTGAACAATAAACAATGGTGGAGTGTGAAAAGAGCCGATGAGGCTGCGCAACACAAGCAAAACGAACGGGCATAAACTGTAAAGTCTGAACCATGTACGGTTATATTGCACACATTGAGACCACTGTCTATTAAGTGCATTGGTTGTAGATTTTTAAAATTTGAAAGGGTGGGTCCCAAAAATAAATTATTCCAATATTGTTGCCATAAAGGCAAAATAAAATTGGAACCTTAGAGGTTTCCAAATGATTTAAAAAAATTAATGGCGCACGATTTCCGCGAGATTTGAAAAACCAATAGCCAATATGAATTTTCATCAAATTTTTACAGAGAACATTTGCACATTTACTAGTGCATTGGCATTTGCTTCCATGGTATGCCTATACCATAATATAAATAATATAGTACTACCATCCTAAGAAAACCACAGTTTAGCCGCAGATATCGGGTCGCTTGAATATCGCCAACATTTAAGAATAAATATATGACATTTAGGCGATTATAAGTATAACAATATTTTGTTTATTTTAAAACATAATCAGTAGCGACATCTAGCACGGTAATGGGCTAACATACCATGATAGTAATATGTGTATTTATATTATGCCTATACTAACATAAAAACGGAGAAGATATGGTTCCCAGTGATGGGATCTTTTGCTCTAAAGTCTTTGGTCAAATATATCATGCGACCTCTAAAAGTATACACCCAAGAGAAGGAGAAGAACGATTACAATCAATAAGAATATTTACTATATATGAAAGATATGATGTCCCAAATGGGTTATTACGCATAAATATTGGCAATTAGACAATAATTTAATCCATTTCTAAGAGCTGGAAAGCTAACACAATAATATGTTGTTGACGTCCACGTAAAAATGAAGGCAAGTAGATTGCATTTTATTCGGAACAATCACCGAAAACTTATAGTTGAAAAATATAGTGGATTAATGGACAACTTAAAAAAGTTGGACACCGTTATTATTCCTTCTTTCTTTACAAGAATATGCAACAACGTTAACAAGATGCTATAGCAGTATATCGAAAATTTGGGAAATCACAGATCTTTTTATTTCAATAACCTGCAATCCAAAATAGATTGAAATGACTGAAAACCTGGATGGTTGTAAACTCAAAACTGTTAGACAAGGAGCGAGGTTTAGCTCATGTGCATACGTTAGTGATCTTAGGTGACGAAGATAAACCTCGAACAACGGAAAAGATTGATAAAATTGGGCAAGGATCCCAGACAAAGAAAAATACCCCGAGATTTAAGAAGTTGTTGTGAATCATATAAGTCCCATGGAAATTGCAAAAAGCAGTTTCCAAAAGAATTTCAAGAGGAAACTAATACTAATGTCAATGGATACTACAAATATCAAACACGAGATTTGACCACTGATCCTGATTTACAGTTAAAAAATTAAAAAGGATTAATAATTTTTGGGTTGTTCTTTACACAAAAGTACAATTGCACATTTATGTGAAATTTTTCCCATCTGTAAGAAGCGTCATATACTTGTACAAATTTGTGCACAAAGAATATGATCGTAATAATAGGGAGATAACACATGACAAAGTTCGAAATTTCCTTTGTCCAGATACAGTAGCCCCCCAAAGCTTTGACGTACAAACAGTTATTTGGTTTACTGGCAATCCGGCATGGATACGTTTGGCAGGATATTTGCCAAAGGAACAAACTGTTGTATTTTTGGAAGATCAAGAACAGCAAGCGGCAGAGAAAGTTTAAGATACTACTCTTTTAGGTTCGATGGCGATGGTGTGGAAAGCCAAGACAATCATTTGGATGGTGTTTACAATGGCGATGCTTTTGATAATACTAAAAATATTGAAGTTTTCGAACATGTATGGAAAAATTCTAACGAAGATAGAAACGATAATGGCGATGTTGTTAAAGTGATGTAGAGAAGAGTGATGTACATTGCAGTATTAAAGAACAAAACCTATTGCGAGCAGAAATTCCTAAACACTATGAGTTTAAAAAAAGAGATTGGATCTCCAGACAGCCGCGAGGAAATAAATGTATTAGCAGAATGAATGACCCCGAACGATTTAATTTGAGACTGCTCTTTTGAGAACTGTAGATAGTGTGCTTATTTAGTACATTAAAGTGGCTTGCAGAGCAAAACAATTACTTACTGATGATACTGAGTGTGATAATGCCCTCACAGAAGCTGCAAATTTGCAGTTGCCAAAAGAAATCAGACTTGTATTTGCTTTTATTTGCGCTTATGGAAATTGAGGAGACATTTTGACTTTTTGGAATAAACACAAATCAGCTATGACTCGGGATTTCAACATCACAGGGAAAGTGATTCTGAAAACCGAGCATTGCTTGACATTGAAAGTATTGCTTGACAAAACTCTGTATAGACTATAATAAATATAGATTGGCGCAAACACATATTCTTTCTGAAAACGATTTGGACTTTGAACGAGAAAAAGGAGGGTTATTTGTATCTCAGCTCAATTGTAAGCAATAAAATTTTGGCAAAAACGTTTACTGCTATGGAATCTAAATATTTTTCCAATAGAGCAATATTATGTCCTTTAAACGAGGACACACTTAAAATTCATAACGATGTATTAAGCTGGAACAGGAATATTTCCCAGCAATATTTTTATAGTAATATTGCTTAGACAGTTTGTAGAAAGAGACTGTATGTAATGGAGCACAACTCATCATAACTCAAATGAAAACAAACGTTATATTTGGTAAAATATTGACGGGAAGATCAAAAGTAGATTAAATTGCAATTTCAAAAATTAAATTAGCTCCTTCTGACAAAAATTGCCCCTTGGCATTGCGTAAGCGAGAGATTTCAATACGAGTTGTGTATAAATAACCATTGACAACTATCTGTTGCTTTTTCTAGAGTGACATCCAAATCAAATATAAAATTACAAATACTTAAAACAGAAGAGCAGGGAATCTTATAGAAGGAAGCGACAAAGTGTTTACTCAAAACATCCTGATTTAAATTAAATAAATAATTATCACAATATTTCAATTTGGTTTGACTGATCACTACCATTGGCCATACTCTTCTGGAAATGGTCCAATATGATTTTATAATTTTTGTGTACACGTATATAGCTTTCTAGCCTTCCCATGTGTACACGAGCACTTTACTAGTTTAGTAATAAGCACAAGTATACATTTTAGTGAATAATCTGTAACTTTGTGTTTTGAATGTTTTAATATTTTATGCAAAATTGCAAATGATATTGCATATAAAAGCACTTTCCTGTAACCTGTTAAATTAATATTACGGTACATTTTTGATGGGTCTAAGCTTTGTTTCACGAATTCTTCAATCATTATTATTGTATATGTTTGAATCGTGTTAATTTAGTAAGAACTACTCAAAATCCGACACTGGAAAAGCATTTGATATAAAATCACTAAAAATACAAATAATACATGATCGTTCAATAAGTCCTGATAATATCCCAGATATGGCACTTTCAATGAAAACTCCTCTTCAATCATAAAGCAGGCGAAAATTGCAAATATAAGCGTGATATTTCTCTTTTCATAAAATGAGCTTGGGGCTCCTTGCTTTGAAATATTTGGTTTAATTTATTAAATTAAATAATTTGGCCTAAAATATATTTATACAATTTTAAAAACACAACGACTAACGGTTTAGATGTTGGACGGTCAACATCACAAGGAGAAAAATAAAATAAAACAGTGATAGTGTATAAGTATTATTAATATAACAAATATCAGACCGAGCAATTGGCGCAGTGTGTTTTGGACGGGAGGTACCGGGAGGTAATTGATTACGATCGGTGATGACGATGAACACAACTATGACCTCCTGTTGGAGTGCAGAATCCATGGGCCGAACCATCGTCCATGTCAGTACAGGCTGGCTGGAGCAATGCAATGTGCAGATGGGTTTAAAATCGAACCTGTATTGATTCGTGAGTCCTCGATTTGACTGGTGACGACGTAAAGTAGGACGTTAAAAATTTACCGTGAAAGAGTTAGGAGAGCTTCGGACCCAAAAAAGATTGGGGGGTTCAGAAAAACAAACAAATATCAGTTAATATAAAGGGTTACCCCATAAGACGTTTCATTTTGAATAGCCTGCTGTCAATTTTGAAGCTGGCATCTTTTGACATTTGACAAGTAGAAACTACACCGGTACTAAAAATGGTACATGATTCAACAACGCATTGAACTTGTTAAAATTCACTACAAAACTGGTGAAAATTATGCAGTCACAGTTCGCAAAACTAAAGCACTTTTGGTCTTCGTGAAGCACCTTCTCGGTCGGCAATAGTGAAACTGGTGGAAAAATTTGAGCTGTTGGGACAAGTACGTGATGTGAAGAATCGAAACCGTGTGCATTGCTCAAAAACAAAGAATATTGCTGCTGTACCCCCGTAGTGTTGAAGAAAACCCTGGTTTTTCGATTCCTCGTCGATCTTTCGAGTTAGACATTCCACAAATGACATTACACTGTATTTTACAGCTTTTAAAGTTCAGTTTACACAGGAACTCAGGCCGGTCGATCACCATGAACGTCGTATCTTCGCTGATTGGGTCCTTCAAATGCATCAAAATCATTCGGGTTTAGACCTGATAAACCGACTTATTACAGTTATAGAGGAGTTCCCAGTTTTTTAGATCTCTTTCTAACTATAATCAACCAATGCATGTACATGGAGTCGAAACCGTGCTTGATCTTAATTCAGATCATTTTCCAGTCACTTGTGACTTGAATTTTACAATCATTAGTAGTATATTTACTCCAACCTACTTTATCATGAAACGGACTGCTAAATTAGTTCGACCACTTAAAGCCACGGGCATAGACTAGATCCCTAATTTGCTGTTAAAAAAATTACCAACTATTGCGATACAGAAGTCGACTAACATTTTTAATAAATGCCTTTTAATTGGCCAAAGTATTGTCTATTTTAAAACCAGGAAAAGAACCTACGAAAATCATAAGTTACCATCTAGTTAGTTATCAGTCTATTAAGTTGTTTAGGTAAGATCTTCGAGGGACTGGTAAAAGCTAGAATGGATGAGTATATAACGAACAATTCGGATTTAAATCGCAACATTCTATGATTCACCAAATCCATTGTCTAATCAGTCATATCAAAACCAATCATTAATTATTCGAATCAAAAGTAGCGTGACTGTTGCTTTAACGAATAAAGGTTTTTACGAGTTTAATTTTCAAAATTGCTATTATTTTGAATAAATGAACGAATATCCCAAACACATTTCTCAACATACGAGGGCAAAATTCGGACAGCCATTCTTTAAAAGTATCGGTAAAGAAGGTTGTAAACCAGCTTTGGTTGAAAAGTGTCCTTCAAATGTTACATTCCATTCCTACACTGAATTCCATTTTTATTTTTTTTAAAATGGTTTACAAATAATCCCAAGGGTAATTAAAAAGTAAATTAACTTCCATCTGATACCGTTTACAAAAAAACTGGAGTTTTATCAAAAAACTATGGAAAACTGTAGATCATAACGAAAAAATGTGATTTACAGGAACAACTGGCGATATGGCAACGCTGAGCTGAGATCACAAAGATATTAGGGCGAAATCGCTAAAACTACACGATATAGCCAAACTACACGAATTGGGCTTCGAATTGCTTACCCATCAGCCGTATTCTCCAGATTTGGCTTCCATCGATTATTGGCTATTTGAACACCTTTCAAAATTCTACAGGTAGAGGCTAAAGCCTTTATTTGGTCTTAGCAGTTAAGAAATAATTGAACGATTTGAATTTAACCATCTTATAACCATAAAATGGTTTAAAGGTAAAAAGTGCTTGCAATGTTTTTTTTATATATTTGCCGGGAAAAAACAAAGTTTGGTCATTAAACGGTTAATCCAATTGATTTATAATGCTTAATCCGTACATTAAATAAGTTAATTGGCCACCGGGAAACCAGACCAATTCTGTCATTACTAACTAACCTTTCCTTTCACTACACCACAAAAAAAAATACTAATTATCGATCGCTTAGGTGTCAGCGACCGGGTCTAGTTTGTCATAACTAATTTCTTCCATTCCTTCGGTTTTGTTATATGTAACTCAAATGTACGGTGGTGCCTGGCATTCTGGGAGTTCCTGGTTCGTCCTTGGCCGTACATTCGAATCATTCAATTGTCTTGTGTTTTTAAACCTTCAGCCTCTATTCTCTAATTTAGTCTGTTTAAAACCAAAGTAAAGAAATATTTTTTTAGGCTACATATTCGACACCTATATACGGATTACACGATTACAATAAATTACATATTTTATCTATAACTCGATATACGTAACTTAGCAAACAAAGCTCACACAAACACACACCCCAAAGTAAAAAAAAAATCTAATTTCGATGCAAATGACCGTGTGCGGTTTATTGTAATCGCACATCCCAAAAAAAAAGACCACGTTAAATATCCTATATATATATATATATATATATATATATATATATATATATATATATATATATATATATATATATATATATATATATATATATATATATATATATATATATAAAGGATAAAAGTTTAACAAAACCAAATATGCACAGAAAACATAATTGCCACAATAAGGATTCAACTTTGAGTTTTTTTTTATTTTAGAATACTGCAACTTTTTTTTTTTTTTGTATATACAATTTCTGTTCATTTCTTTTGATATCAGATTTTGCCACAAAACTATTTAAAACCGCATCCAGGATATTCAAATACTATATATATGTAGTGTGGCGCACACAAAAATAAAATAACCATAGGATAAATCGAATATAATTTATATCGCGAATAGTTAAAACTGGCAACAAAAAATCTTTAAAATCCTTCTTCCTATACATACTATATACATATTACACATAGTGAGCGTGTAATATGGCAACATTTTTTTTTTTATTTCGGTTGGATGGGTTGAAGAATTAAAAACCAACCGAAATAAAAAAATAAAAAAAATGATATCTCACTGCAAGGAGGAGTGAATGTTATATTTAAAAATACACAGAGAACATTTTTTTTGTTCCATTAATTCTTTTGCTGTTCTGTGAAAGATAATCGGTTGACAAATGGATTTGAGTCTTGTTTTATGTTTCGTGATTATTTTTTTTTTTTTTTATATTTGGCAAATTTTTTTATATGAATTTTTTTTGGTTTTTAATTTTTTTACAAGAGTGATGAGATGAATTGCAGATTAATGATTGTTGATTTGAACGAGCGTGTGAGACAGCGAGGGGTTTCATCAATTGATATATTTTTTTTGATTTTATATAAATGATTGATTTGCAATTTATTTATATCTAGTATATTATACAAGGAAAATTCCTTATACTTTTTACTCACGAATAGGTTATGCTATAGATAAGTAATTCTTCCACTGCGGTACTCACCTAAAAAGAAAAAAAAATATTTATCATTCATTTAACAAATACTTTAAAGTTGCATTTTTTAATTTCTAAAAGTACCCTATAGTATATAATATTTATCAGATGTATGTTAACCCTCTAAGAATTCGACAAATTGAAAAAAAAATTTACCTCATGTTTAATGGCGGACAGTTTGAAAAGAAGCTTTTCATCATTGATTTCTATTGGTGAAAATCATTATTGTAAATGTAACCACCTGTTTGAAGCTAAAATCCAAAAACTAAAGGTTAGTAACTGTCTTAACGACTAATTTTTTCTCCAGTTTTGCATTAATTTTGCTTTCTAGACAGCGGTAAGTTACTATTTTTCATTACAATAGTATAATCAAAATTCGGCATCAAAAACCACAAAATTTGTTCCTTTTGCGAATTATACTGGCTCCTCTTCAATGTTAAATCTACTTGGACTGATGATTGGCATTTTAGATAGATTTCTTTGCAAATCTAATGCACATGTCAGTATAAAGAAAAAAATATCGAATAACCAAAGTATTAGAGAACCAAATCAATTTTCAATCAGCTTTTTGGAAGCAAGTATTGAAAAGACTTTCTGTGTTTCTGTGTTGTCTTTCGAATTTGTTTCCCAATTATTTATTTCGCAAGTTTCTCAGTATATCAGTAAAGAGCATTGCAAAATATAACTGTTAATTTATAAAGTCAGGGGTAAAACGAAAATTTGATAAATTAAATAGCAATTAAACTTGAAAAATTAACGAATTCAGTCATAAATTTGCAAAATTCGGAGACTATACATAACGGTTAGGCCATGAAATTTCCGGGATATAGAAAATAAATGATAATTAATCCACTAAAATTGCAAAATTAATCGAAAATTTCCAAAATCTAGAAAATATAAAAAGGTTGAGGAAATCGAATTTCGAAAATCACATGATGATTATCCCATTAATAATAATAATCGGGTTTGACAGACCGTTGCTGGACCATGGTGCATCAATATTCTGGGACGATCGGATCGATCCTCAGTTTGTTCAAATTGTTCTATAGACAACCCGAATAAGATAAGTCGTTCTCTACATCGAGGAGCTATCGTCGCTGACAATGATCTCTGCGCCTGCCAAACGATGGTTTTTTTCTCAGAGATCGCTGAACCATCCGTTTATGATCGGCTCGCAGAACGTGACCGAGTCAGCGTACTCGCGATCATTTTATTTCATGAACGAGATCAGAAGTTTTCATTAAATTCCTTATCTCGTGGTTCTAGTTAAGTGTTGGGATCGTCGCGTTTGGGACCATAAATCAATCGCAAGATTCTTTTCTCAGGTGTCATTTCTCTTACTTATGCGTTAGGGTGCAACTCCCACACCTATACACATGGCAACGGGTCTGATCAACACCTTGTTCAACTTTAGCTTGTCGGGATTTGCAAGGTATTTTGACGTTAGCAGTAGATTTTTCGGTCGCTTTTTACCGTTGGTAAAAAACCGGCAATTTTATTAATTTTTAAATTACCGATTACCGGTAAAAAAATACATGAAAACCGCTAAAACATTCATATTCGAATTTCATGTAAATTCTACTAAATTTCTAATGAATTTTTTTTAAATACATCAAACCATCGACGTTAATCCGCATCTGTCAATTTTTGAAAGAAGTATGACTGGCATATTATTCGTTTAGTTTGCTCATTTGTCCAATTGGATTTTTAAAAATTGAGTTAAAAAATAATAAAAATTCTTCTGTGATGTTTTTGAATGTTTTCAGTTTAGCAAGAAAATGTAAAAAAATCAATTTGGGAAAGAATTGGAGTTGTTGCTAGATTGTAAAACAAGATTGGCCGGCATTAATTTTATGGTGGGCAGATTTTTGGAATTGGCAAATTAAATCTTACATTTTTATTGGTGGATGTTAATATTCAGCAGTTACAAAGTTTAAGGAATATATCGTTCCCGTAAGACTAAGATATCGAGGCTGTGTAGGAAATATGTCAATATTTTGATCGCAGATTAATTTCTTAGCAAAATAAAAATTTATTTTCATTATACTGATTTTTGTAAAGCCTTTCCGAATTTAAACAAAAGCATCTTTTTTATTCCACACTCACGTCTCATCAATTGAAGATTCTCCATCTAAGAATGATCTGAAACTAATGTCTCTTTTGAATCATCTAGACTATGATTCAAAGGAGACAAAATAAACATTATCTGAAGGACCAAGCTCAGCTCGAATAATATCACTACGGTTAACCTGAACCAACCTTATTGAATTTACCGCAAAAGGAATTTGCGATATTTTAAGTTACGGGTAACATAATCAAAAATTTAGGATTATATAAAAACTATAGGATTATATATTTAAATTTGTAATATTCTATTAAATAACCGGTAAATATCGGTTTTACCGGTTTGTCCATTATTTGAATTACCGAAAACCGATTTTTAAAAATCGGTAAAACGCGAAACTCTATCTAGCAGTATTGCGACCAACGAAACCTGAGAATCGTACAAGTGGATCCAATAGTTCCTTGACACCGTTGCCATTTAGTCTAATTACACAGATATCATCTGCATATACCAGAACTTGGTTGGACTGATGATGCAAGATGTTATCCTGAGGTGTTTCACTTTTTTGAAAGATAAATTCCAAAATGAGATTTAAGAGAATCGAGGTCCAAGAAAATTCCTGATAGATTGATGTCAACTTTGACACAACATTGTAACTGCTTCACTGTCATTTTTCATAAACGCACATATTTGTCAGGTATTCGCAGATATCGCAAAACAAACCATAAGCTAACTGGATGAATTGAGTCATATAGACTTGTTAGAAATTTAGGAATACCTGATGTGTGCCATGAGCTGTTTCGTAATATTAAGAATATAATAATCTTCAGCGAAAAAACTTGATTGACCGATTCGGACCAAATTCTCTTTTGTAGTCATCTACAATTTCCTTCGCCAATGGAATGATTTTCTCCAATATTATGTAAGACAGTAATGTGTATGCCGTGCAAAGGAGAGCTATGCCGCGATAGCTTTCGTATTTTAAGCGATCTCCTTTTTTAAGAATAGGGCATAACCCGCCCAGTCTCCATTCATTAGGCATAACTTTGCTTTGCATAATCGAATACTAATCGAATAAAGTATAGAAAGGAAAGTTCCACAAAGTATCCCCTTCGAAACTTAAGAGCTCGGAATTAACGCAATTAACCCCAGGGGAACAGTTTCTTTTAAGTCTTTGCATGGCCAGTGTGATTTCCTCGTAGGATGGGTCCTTTATGCACATCTCCGCAGTTTGTATTTGACAACATTCAAATACATAGCATTTGACACTTGTTGAATATTAAGAAAATCAGAGAAATGCCCCATCCAAGTGTCGAGTATTGCATCAATGTTAACATGGAGGTTTCCATCCTGGTCCCGAATGGCGATAGACCTAGGTCTAAAGATATGGTGCAGTCCGGTAGCTCCTTCAATAAAGCATGTGTAAAACACATTCGCGCTTCTTTATTGGCTATACAAGATTCTTATATTTTTCTGCGCTCCCTAAAATTTACGAAAACTGTCATCTTATAGTTTTGCAGTGACCAATTGATGATCATTGACTACAAATTTAGCCTCCAATCGATAATATTTCATATCTTGGATGACCTTCCCTTAGAAATTAACACATGACCACTTTGACCTCGAGAAGCCTTACGAGGCTGTGTGTGTTAATGTTTCCAAGTATGGATATTTTTATGAAGAAAGAATGTGCTAGCCATTCTTTTCATCCCTATGATCGGTCGCTAGATCATGTCGGGAGTACGGACATTAAAAAGCTATAGCATTACAGTCACCAACCACTATTCTGACGTCATGCTCCGGTTTGGGTCTCATCAATTGCTTTGTATCCAAAACAGCCTTTTTCACCTTGGGCTCAAGAGAAAAACCAACACCAAGATTGCCGAGGTCACATCTACTGTAAAGCAATGTATAGCCATGGGACACACGATCTCTACTTTTCTTCATTTCTAAAATTGTGGCAGGTTTATGATAATTTAGGTATCTTGTCGCTCATAATGGTTGTTTGGGTTAAAATATTAAAGTTTTGTCACAGGCAACCATGCAACCATGTACCTATTCTCTGTCTTTACTTCTAAATACTTAAACTTACGACAAGTTGAACTTGTGCCAGGTGCCGATCAGAATATGAGAGGCAGTATCATGATATTTGAGAGAAGGCTAATGCGCTGTTATATAGCCACAAACGCGTAAACGGCCATTTCTGAGTTCTTTTTAATCAGGTGATCAAGTTCATAACGTTTTGACTTCCGATCTTAAACGGATGGTCAAGCCATTACTGGTCCGAGAAAAATTATTTGGTATATTGGCGTAGAGGTTATTTTCAGTATTTTCAGAGGGCTCTTTGAGGGTAGAAAATGACTTGGCGTCTTAGTTGTCTTATCGGGATCGTTTCTGGTGGGGCTAGATTGTTGATTCGATTTTGGCTAGTATGTACAGGACCGCGGCGTGTTAAGCAAACACCTGAACAATTATTATATAACCGATAACATATATAGTAATGGCCTATACGACCGAAAAATTCAGGCTCTGATGGTATTCTGATCAGAAGTTCTGTGGCATAAGCAATTTTAAATATTCCATTACTTGTTGCGTTTTGTGAATTTTTTTTAATTCATCAGCTAAATCTGATGTGAGAAATTTACTTTTTAATGTCTTGCCGTTGCAATACATTTTGAGCAATTTCCTTGCTTTTTGGCTTCAATCCGATTTATTTTCGTCTATGCTTTACAAATTTCGAAGTAACCAAAATAACACTAACAGAGCAATGACCAGTAAAAAAAATTTATAATTTATACCCAAATTGGATAGGTCATTAAAAGTATTTAAAAAAGTGATTTTAAATAAAACCAGCCGCAACCAAAAATGTGCATATGTCGTGGTTTTAAGATTACAATTTTATCTTAATCATATCTTAAAAAAAAACTCATAAAAATATCAATTCGAGAAAGACGTTGGTTTGATAATGTCATTTCATCTTAAGATTTAAATGGCATTTTTGTTAGCTCTAAAAGAAGATTGCACCACTTCAGATCGTCATCTTCGTATAATTGTAATTGTGTAGTAGGTAGATTAATAAATGAAATGGCCATAAACTACGTACTAAACCAAATCGTTGTATTTCTTATACTTGTGTATGTATGTATATGTATGTATAGTAAATCATAATTCATCTGGTTTTTGAATATATGTACGTGAATATACTAAAAATACTATAATTTCGTATTTACCAAGGCATATGCATACAATAAACACTTAGAAAACCGAAAAAGATAAATTATTTAGATAAAACATCAATTATATGAAACCAAAAATATTTTATCTCAAATTTTTAAAATTTATTTTAAAATTATTTTTAAAACCGCCAGATTTTTACTTAATCTTAATTACAAAAAGATATTTTAATTTTAAATTAAAAAAAAATTATAAGAAATGGTTATAATATATTTATATATATTTGGATATGACATGGATTATCAACCTGTAATTTATGGTACAATATTTTATATTTATTATATAATGATTGGTTAAGTTCATCTGGCGTGTTAAATTTAATAAGCGCATGCGGTTTACAGGTCAATGACGTAGAAACTTTCATTTTTTAATAATTGCAAGTGTGGGATGCTCCTACATTGACACTGTGTCTCTTTCTATTGTCTTACGGGTCATAAACTTTGGTATGTATATGTTTAAGGTGTGTAGTCAAGTAGCTCTTCTAATTGCCACATAGGTGAAATATTGACTTCATATTCGAATCTTGATTGATTGAATCTACCTATTGAATATTTATGCATATTTATTTACGTACATCTCAACCCAGCAACATACATATATATGTATAGGGATAGAACAATCCGGTTACCGACATCTTGACGATCGCAAGACACAAGATAACACAATTGTTAGCACGAAAATTAAATGAAATAACCGTTAAACTGACAAAACATGTCACAACATTCTCAATACGCACACAAAACTTATTATTTATGAAATATTTCAAAATGCATATTAATTCTTCTAGAGTGCCGATTTTAAGAAAATTTTTAAGACTCGACGTAGACATTAGATAAACGCCCTATAACCAATTTTTGAGCTTTCAAACTGCTAATTTACCCCTCTGGGAAATACCCCAGCTCTAACTCTGAAAGATATTTTTTTAACGTATATGTTAATCTTAGACCAAAGCCGTCTTCAATCTCTTTTAAGAAGCCTGCACTTTCCCGCCGTACGCAGATACCACATTAAAAATATAATGTATTGGCTGTACTAGTACAGCAAAAATTCATATGAAAAAAACATTGTTTTGAAAGGTTTTAAATAACTCACACTACCATAACGTCATATAAGTTTGACAGAACCATCTATATTACTAGCCGTATTAGTAACTTACAAAATCCATACATAAAAAACTGTAATTGTCTCTAAACGCACACCATTAACATATAACATACAAATTTATATTTGTATTGTATTTATTTCTCATGTGTGTGCATTCTGTAGTCGGACGTATTGATCATAAAACGGTTAATTCAATTGATTTATAATGTGAAATCATTTTTTTTAAGTCCATTTTATATTAGAATTATTATAATTTTATATTTTTAATGACATAATAAATTAATTAATGGTTAATTTCAGGCAAAAACTAATCCAATTTATTTCATCATACGGCTTTTAGAAATTTTATTGTTATATTATAGTTCAATAAAATTGTGGTTGTCTTATGCTAACAGTCAAAACCAACACAAATGTTTTATACAAGCCGTGCTGTACCAACACATTTGATAAACAAAAAGTACACTAGAAGTAGGTGTATTAGTGTCAACAGAAATAAAAAAGTGTAATCTTATTCTTTTTAATATGTGAGTGGATTTTATTCGTCCAAAATCACAAACAACAAAAATAAAATAACAAACGTCAACTTTGTTGTTGCTTTGCATGAGTTTTTATTTGGTTTATAAAAACAGAACACAATACATACGCAATACAAATGTTCGTTTTGTTGTGTCAAATTTTGAAGTGTACCATTTGTTTTAGTATATCTGTATACGAAACTTACAGCACGGCTTGTGTAAACATTTGTGTTGGTTTTGCCTCACTTCAATATTGCCTGTTACATTTTTTTGTTTTTTGACAATTTTCACTCTCTTTTCTTTTTATCTCTTTTGTGTTGGTATGTGAATGTTTCTTAAATTTTAGCATATTATAACTCTCGTACTGAGAGTGTATTTTTTTACTATGCTCTATTTTTCAAATATAAAAACAAACAGTTGAAAAAAAAATACAAATTCGCTCATTTTTTTTCCTCTTCGTTTGTTGTTTTGTTATTTTTCTTCATTGTATTCACAATCGTATATAAACGTGAGATAATCTCACAAATACCTCTAAACGGGTTAAATTTTTTTCATATTTTTACAGCTTATGTATGAGTACATTTGGGCTTCCTATAAGGGATTGAAGACGGCTTTGGTTGTGACACATGTGTTTATGAACTCCAGATATATATAAATTATTAACTGTGCGACTCAATAAAAAAACGTTTCTTTCAATAAGAAGCATCGAAATTCTGTTTGATTCAAAACCATGTAAGTTCTCTTCGTAGGTTTAGATTGCAATTAAAAAAAAAATATTATACCGATAGGTCTATGATATACTTCCATTTTACTTCTATCTGTCTGAATAATATTGAAAGCGACGTTACCAACCTTACTTCCGACTTTGACCTTCACATATTTTGAAATCAAATCTCCTTACGAAGACTATTTGTCAAGGTTGTAGTTCCCGTTGTTGGTTTCTCAAGTTATATCGTATGGCATTCCTTTCAGGAGCTTTTTTTAAATGACTCAACACTAATTTTGGTTTCGTTCGTCATATTTAGAACTTTTTTAATATAAGGATTGGATGATCTGTTACTATCGTAAAATAATATCCCTCAATGTAAGCCCTACATTTTTGCAAGCTCAGTACTTCTGCAACACATTCGATCTCGATAACGGAGTAGTTTCTCTGAGTAGTGTTTAATTTTTTGTAGATATACACGGTAAAAAATTGAGACTAATTTAAAAACATTTTTTTAAACCACAATAGTTTTATAGAACAAATAAACAATTCAATGCTTATTCTTAAACTTCAAAAAGTTTAAAACTTATTTTAAACTACAAAGCATTAATTTTAAACATAAAAAGTTTTGATCTAAAATAAAACCAAAAAACTTTCGAAATAAATCCTTTTTGTTTTGGCAACTAATGAAGAAAACAGTTTGTTTTTAAGTAAAAAAATTCTGGTCATAATTTTAATTAAAATTAAAATTATAAAAACATAAATTTAAACATAAAAAGTTTAAGAAATCTAAAATTTTCTCTTAAATATTAAAATTTAAAACAAAAGTTTTAAAATTATCCATAATGGTTCTCAAAGGTTAACTCTTGCTTATTAAAAAAATGAACGCAACGAAGATGTAATAAACGAAATTTCCTATAATCTTATAATTCACTAGAACAACGTGATCATATGAAGTATAAAAATCTAGTATAAACCACGACATTTAGTTAGTGTATTCAGATTTAGTTAATCGCTAAACATTACACTCGTGTTCTAAAAAATTATTAATTTTTTAAATTGTGCTTTCGTAATTATATAAATTTTTCTTTTTGTTTAATAAGTTGTGTGTGAAATTTTTCATGATGGCAAATAGTGATAATTCAAATAAATTCCAAGTTGTTGTTAATAATAAGAAAAGAAAACCTGATGCGGGCGCAATAAATGGCACCGCTAAAAAGCCACTCACGGAGTATACCATTCAGGTAGGTAGGTAGCCGTTTTTGAGCCTCTTAAAATTGCTCGTGTTGACTTGCAGAGACAGTGGATAAGGCAAAAACCCCTCCGATCATTGTGGACTGCAAGATGGAAGAGATCGATCATTTACTTGCAAAATGCGCAAGTTTCATTGGAATCACCGGGAAAATTCTTAATCGCACCGGACCGGTGCATAGTTACACAGCAATCCACATTAACCTTTTTCACCAGTGGTCAAGGAGTAGACGCAATGCTTCAATTGCCAACAATATGGACATGCAGCGTCAAACTTTAACCTTATTATGAGGTGTGTGAAGTGACTCGAATTTCACGAAAAGGGCAGCTGCAAAAGAACTTCAACTACAACGGAGATCACGCAAAAAACTACAAAGAATGTAGTGCTTATCAACGATACAAAAGCACGAGAATCAAACAACGGGAGGAAACAGTGGTTACACTTAGAGCAACATAATATGTATCAGCACCAGGACCACCTGTATTTTTTTGGAAAACGAATGCAGCAGCACCAAAACCAGAACATAAACTTCTAGAAAACCCACCAACGGCCACGCCCAAACAGCCAGGATGAACAACAAGAAACATTTTTGCAGAATTAAAGGCGCAAGTTGAGGAATTTCAACAGATCTCGAACATAAAGAAAAATCATCAATGATTGACACTAATAAAAATGTGTAAAGTGCCTTTTATGGAACCTTTGTTGGGTTTTGAGCACTTATTAATCCAAATACTAATAATATAATAAATGGTGGCGGAGTAGCTATACTAATCCATAAATCACTTAAATATAAATTACTAACACTTATTCCACTTAGTACAATTGAAAATATGGCCATAGATATAGAATTACATAACCAAACATTAGCTCTTGTAGCTATTTATAACACTCCTACTAAACCTGATTTAGTAGCTTTTTTTCAAGATCTTGAACTTTTTATTAAATTATATAATCTCGTAGTCATAGCTGGAGAATTCAATGCAAAGCACCGTAATTGGACTACCAACACATGAGCTTTTATAAGCGCTTATTTCAGATAATCAAAAGAATGCATTGGGGCAACAAACTCTGTGATAGCTAGCAGTTTCCCTTGATCGACCGGCTCCCACAATATATTCAAGGTTTTTTATGTTTTAAGAAGAAATTTGCTTTTATCTGTAAATCAGCAAGTTTTGATAGAAGCCCCAAATGTTTTTTAAAACTACCAGAAGTTTCAAGAAGATCGTCCTGAAGACGAAGATCTTTACAATAAGTCGTTCTGAACTTAACAAAAATTTGTGCATACATTTTAAAGATTTAATGGAATATCATGTAATTTTTAAGATTTAGTGGGATAATAATCCCTGTGGTTGGGAGACACTCCCATGCTTTATAATATAATCCCAAACGAGCATGCTATCTTTAGAATTCCACCACAGCATCATTAGTTTGTCGTAGGAGGCGACTCAACAAATGTTGGATCGCTGGACTGGCTATTCGCATCCAAACAAAAAACTCACTGTTAAAAATCAGAAAAGGAAATGTGGATACCGGTGCCAAAATTATGAAGATTAGATACTCAGATTAAGATTAGATAGGAAGATGGATACGCATATTAGGATTGTGGAACGTGCAGTCGCTAAGAGAACCAGGCGCATTTGATGGCACTTTATCAGCTACGAAAGAGTATCGCTTGGAATTCGTTGCTTCCAAGAAACTCGATTGCCAAAAAGTGAAGATCATGTGTTCCAAGGCTAAACATTGCTTTACAGTGGAGATGACCTCATCAATTGTGTAGGTTTTCTTCTAGGGTCTAAGTTGAAAAGGCTGTTTTTGGATTTCAAAGCCGTTTACGCATGCGACTGCCTAACCTGTCAATAATTTGTATTCATGCGCCAATTTATGGAAGCCAACCTAAAGATAAAGACTTATTTTACAACAATTTGGATGCTCCGATTGGATCAATACCAGAGGATGACAAGAAGATAGAGTGACAAGTTTCCGATACCTCGGGTCCCTTCACTCATAATAACTGTGTGTGAGGAGATACTAAAGCGTGTCGAGTCGCTAACCGTGTTTTGTATGCCTTACATCCAAGCTGAAGTTGTATATAAGGTGTTGATCAGACCCGTTTCCAAGTAAGGGTGTGATGGTTGGATCCTGATGGATGTGAATGAAAGATGGTTTTTGACATTTGAAAGATGACTCATGCGCTTGACACTAACCGAGCTTTATTTAATCACGAGATCAGTAATTTAATGAAAAATCTTAACCTCGTTCATAAAATAAAATGACAGACGGAGTACATTGTTTTGGTTACGTTCTACAAGCCGATCTTAACCGGATCTCTAAGATTTTGGCATGCGCAAGATATCATTAACGGCGACTCGGGATCAAATCTAATGAAGCCAAAATGTTGATTCGGTATGAACCTGCAATGTCATGTAAAATGGTTTTATTATCCATTTTTGCAAAAAAACACTGTGGTGGAGACCAAATAATATAAAGCTCGCTTCAATCTCCCCTCGAACAACAGGGGCCAAATTAATATATAATCACGAATTAATATCGATTGATCTTAAGACGATTCAGTTATTAATCAATTGATGGTAAAATGAAAAACGTATTATGATATATGATATAATGGGCCGTGTGAATAGAAACATTTTATTTTATTTTAAATACCGCCAAATCGATCACACTATCACATTTCATTCAAATTCATCAACAACATCATCGTCGATTACATTTCATATATATATATATCGTTATATCGAACATGCAAATTCTTCGAAATAATTAATAAGATTTTGATCAGCGAGGGTAATCCCTCCTGCTATGAAAATTACCATGAAATATCTAATTATGATCATATAAGTTTTTTTGAACGTCTTATGGTCGGTGTTGGTTGTCTTCCCTTGAATGTTGATTGTATCGTATAAAAATGTGCTGATAAATCTTTTTATTTTCTTCTGGTACAATCAAGTTTTATTTTTGGGTTGATTTAGTTTTTTTTGTAAAACTATAAATTTATGATAGAAATCTATTTCGATTTAACCAAACAAACCACCTAAATAAATATTGCTAGGAGGTAAACAAATAAGAAGGATTTGTATACTATGACTGCCGAGATCTAAAAATGCCAATAACATTTTTTTAATTTATGCAAGTATTATATAGATTTTCTTAATTTGAACGATGTCGATGATGATGATGATGATGATTGATAAAAATTTACATATTTTGAGTTGTGTTTGATTTTTATATTCTTTCTTAAGGTGATTATAATTAAACCAATTTATTAAGATTTTTATCTTGAAATCGTAATAAAAAAAAATAAGAATTTGATTACGATAGACATATTTTAATACCTATAACTGTAAGCTATGCGGTCAACCACACTATACGTTAAGCATCCAGCATCTAATTTACTTGTTTGTATCATTTAAAATCTTTATCGCGATTGTGTACAAATCGCGATTATTATTTTTATTATTACCAATAACAAAATACACAAAAACGTATAGAATATTTATATAAGAAAATAACACAAAACATTAACAAATCGTTTGCGACGACCTACAATGAAGAATAAATGCAGCAACAAAATATATAAAAAAAAAAATCGCGCGCCGACACACCGCGCGTTTCTTATAAAAATAAGAATTTCATTTTAACGCGTTTTTATTATAATTTTTTTTTTTAATTTTTTATTTTATTTTTATTTTTATTTATGCTTATTTTATGTGTTTGCCTCTTTAATTTGTTACAAATTAGTTAACTGTTGAACAACTAAAATGTGGTGTGTGAGTATTTGTCTTGCGTACATTTTTCGTAATAAATTTTAGTTAATTTTTTCGATGGGTAACAAACGTTCATTGGAAATTTAGTTAAATATATTGTGCGGAACCGGAACACATATAGGATCATAAGTGGCTAGCTTTTTCTGTCATAACGAACTTGCCGAAAAATCGGTTTAAATTTCCTTCAGTTTTGTCATTTATCCTACTATTGTGAGGTGGATTTTCGTTTAAGTAAAATCTAAACCTACCTAAAAAAATTTTATACACACTTGAGAAATTTGATGAACCCATTTTCACAAGGTAAAAAATCATGAAGCGATTGGCATCTGAATCATTAGCGATTGGCAATAATACTTAACTTCAAAAAAGGTAATATATTTATAAATGAACCATTAATGACCAAAACTTGGCTTGGCGGTATTGTATGCGAACCCCTTGCCAATGTGAGACCATAGTAGGGTGCACATGTGCAAATACAACACGGATAAAATCCTACATTAACTTATCAAGACATAATTTGATTTTGAAAAATGGGTCATGAACCGATTTCGAAGACCGAAAAGCGTACTATGCAAATTATGGAATGCACGAGTCAAAAATCGGTTACCATTAGATGATAGCTCTTTTGTGCACTCTAAATGAAGTCCAACTTCAAGAAAGTTATAATGTGACGTTGTCCTGATTCGATGCTTTGAGAAGAAAATGGTTTTGGCCCTATGGTTTGGCGAACTGTTTAAACAACAAATGCAACATTATATGAAAAAAAAATGTTTTATGCCAAAAGTCGTAGATAGTGGAACGGTTCTATGAACTGTTGGTTTTTACCGATGTTCGACAATCAAGACGTCTGAGAGGCAGCTGCTAAAATCAATGGTTTTTCGCTAAATCGTTTATAGTTGAAGTTTCCACATATGGCAACGCCTAAAGGAATAGGACCATACTAACGATTCCTGTCGCAATAACAACCAAAATCGTAAACCAGATGGCCACGATCTATGAAAAATATACACGAGTAGTAGAAGCCATTATAATTGGTTAATAACAGTATGTGGACGATTATCTCGACAACATCGAGAGGGAGGAAGGAGGGAACCACCACTTAAGTCTCAAGACAGGTGATATTGATTCACAGGCTGTTATAAAATTAAGCGTTAGATGTTTAGTTTTGAAAATGTAGTTAAAATACTGGAACTATAAAAAACTAGGTTCCTATATAAAAATCCAAAGACCAGAATTTGGATATCGAGGGTACTTCACCACTGTTCAGAAAGTCTTAAATTTGCAAAGGTACACTGGGACAGAACAAGAAAACATACCAAACGCAAAATTAACTTATGTAAATATAATGAGCACTTATGGCCCTAAAGTCTATGTTTGTTTTGGCGCGCAAATACTAGTTAGAATGAATAAGTAAGAACAGAAGACTTTACTATATGGATAAAATCTCTGTTCAAAGAGTTGGAAACTAGCAAAGTCCAGGAATGTTACTGACCAATATTTTTATTCATCGCAGGAGTAAATAGAGTTTAGCTCCATATATTTTGTGATGCTAGCGATCTGACGTATAATGTCGTACATATTTTCGAATTGTCCCCCGATAAAGCCATTGACATGTTTACGGATGACAAAATCAAAAATTCGAGAACATTCGGTGGCTGTCAAAAAGGTGAATTCTTGTTGGACCAATTTAGTGATAGTATTGAGGTGGTTGAATTCGGATTCGATGAATTATCCCCAGTATATGCATTGTATCGTATAAGAAAAATTCAGGCTTAAATATCGAGATAAAATGTTAGAAATATGTTCCTTTGGAATTAAATGCGGTAGATTTCTGCGGTATGGTGATCCTATATACAACTGGATTCGTTTTGGTTTGCATTTAAAAGTAAAAGTGCCAGACTATAGTTGACAGTGGTAAAAATGAGTTAGATTGGTCGACCCTTGACATTAAGATAAAGACAATGAAGTTGTTTGAAGAGCTGTACTGCCTCAATATTCACATGTTGCTGAGATTTTCAAAATGAATTTAAAAATGAAACGAGATTTACTTTAAAGTCTCTATATTTAATAGTCAGCGAGATTATTACTATTCTGTTCTGCAACGTTTGTATGATCTTGACGATTGGTTTGGTATAATCCCTGAAGTTAAATGCCATTCAACTTCAGGGATTAGGCTTCAGTATTTCCTTATAAAGTATAGCAATTTGTTTTATGTTAATAGGGAAGAGTTTCTGCCTACAGCCAATACATATTTTCTTAATTTTTTTTTCAGTTCTCTATTTTTTTTTTTGAAGTGTACTTTCCATCTAGCATCTAGGGTCATGCCAAAATACTTAGCTGTGAAATTTTGGTAAATTTAGTATTTCAGCTACTGTTTAACGAATAATGAAAAATAACCAGGGCCTTTGAATCTATTAATTAGCTAACAGCTGTATTGCATATCCAACCATTTTTCTAGTTTTCTGATTTTTTTTATACTAACGTCAAAACAAATTAACAAAAACATTAATTCACGTTACCCAATAAAATAAAATCGTCGAAAAGTAACCTCGTATATTGACTTTTCAACTTTCTCTTCAATCTATGAGACAGTAGCGGAAGCTTCGAATTTTGAAACGTTTAGTTCGAAAAGTCTTTTGAGGCACACAGCAATAATCAATATTGCAAAATACGAAATACCAGTTTATTATACAGTAAGATTCTTCTGTCTTTATGATTGCTTTAAATGGTCTGGAATTTATTTCAAATACATACAGTGTTTTAATATTTCTTCCACTATTTTGATTGGTCAATGTGCTTTATTAGGAATATTGATGTCATCGATCCGATATCAACCAAATGAAGTTGAAATTAGATTCTAATTGTAAGGTACTTATGTCATGGTAACTTCACGCTAACTTTTAGTATGTTAGTGCTAAGTTATCAGTAAACGTCACTGGGAGGTCTTTTAAGGGAAGTTTAATAATCGATGTTATGTTTATTAAAAAGAAAAGTAGTCATTTTTCAAATTTGAGGAAACAAAGAACCATTAACATTCATCTTATCCTTAATTAAAGGGAAATGTATTCTGATAATATTGTTTCCTTAGGAGTATCTTAACTTTGTTAAAGATTTTTGATCAGTTAATACCGTTGGTCATTTGGTTAAGATTTGAGTTTTTTATTTTTGTGTTTTAACGTTATAAGACACCTTCACAATTAGTTTGCTTTAAATCCTAATATTTGCACTTACTCCTTATTTTTAATTGTATTTTTAAAAGTTTGATCCCCAAAGCTTGACAATAATCAAAGTCATCATTAAACAATTTTACACTTGAATTTGATTACGAACGCATTTACTGCGCTACCACTGTATTCACCTTATCATAGTATCTTTGATTATCACCATGTTATAATATTTCACTTTTTTGTCGGTCTTGCTTTACTACGTTTCAGTCAGTTCTAAAGAAGGTAGCTTATGAAATTTATTTTTGTTAATTTATTAAATTTGATATATTTGAAAGCTTACATTTTAAGCGTTTATCAGTATAAACAAGGAAAATGTAAATCTCAATCTTATAAAAACGACATTTCTAAAAGTGGTTTGAAACTAGCACTAAAAAATTTACTTAACCCATACAAAAAGTGTTTCATGGTTTCAATTCTGAACATACAAAATTTCAGGTACATACAAAATTTACGAAAATTTAGGAATGTAACTAAATTTTAATTGCTTTTATTTCCGACAGTGATGTAATCGCTTGAATGACATTGCAATTTCACTAGAACTATAGATATGCTCTTTCAACGTCATCTACTTTCACATTTTTTCCCCTTGCGGGTTCTAAGTGTATAACCGCAATCTGTCTCCATTTCCGTTTCTCTATTTCGGTCTTAATGTCCAACTGCTTCGTGATTTGGTGCAGTTCGATATTTTTTATATTGTGCGATCAGAAGTACTACAATATTAGTCGCAGGTACCTATTTACGAACACCTACAGTTTTGTATGATTTTTATCGCATACAGTAGTTTACTTATACGCATGAAACTATCATTATATAGTTGTGTTATTCGTTTCAGCTCAGTTTGAAATCGCTGGATTGGTGCCTTGTCTTTATTTAATTCTGTTATGAAGAACATTACAATTTTAGCTCCCATGGAAACGTTCCAGCACATATTGATCTAGGGTTGCATCAAAGATGAAGAATTTGGAAGTTGAAAGCAAAATTGCACATTGGGGTGTTCTATGGTTAAATCCAATAACAAAAGTACTTTAAACTTAAGACTCTTGTCATTTTTATAGCGTTTAAGTTCTAGCATAAAATAACTTAGGAACCAATCATTAAAAATAGCAATGGACATTCAAACTTTTCTATTTGTCATCTAATATAGTGAATTAATATTTTCCTTGTTGAAAATACATTCATTGGTTGTACAGATTGGTCGTTTTATTGTGTTACGATCCTTTGTGGCCCTAAACCCCTAATAATGTGACAGCTTTTGTCACTTAGGTTATGTTCCTCCAAAAAAGTCCAGTTTGATTACATCGTTAATTATGTTGGCAAATTTTTCTAGATGTACTGTAGCAGCTCAAGCTGTTTTATCTTTATTTTTAATTTATTTATGTTTTGTATATTCTGGGGAATATTTCGAAAGTAAGTTTTGAAGTACTAGCCCATTTCTGTATCCTTTATTTAAAGGATTCCACTGTTCAAAACAAAATAAAATATTTGGTCGTGTTAGATGAAACAAGTTTATAGTATAATAGACATAATCAGAGGTACAAGCACAGCAACATTTGCAAATAATACAGCTATCCTGCCAGTTGAAAAAAAGTATGTTAAAAGCAACAACCAAATTCCAAAAAGCAATAAACGCCCAGTTAGTTGTGGGACAAAGAAACGGCACTTTAGCCTAAACGAAGCAAGATCGGTTCACGTAAAAATCACAAACTCAAGTAGAACTTAATTTAAGGCTGATCCTATATTCAAATACAGCCTAATACCTCTGCATGACGATCGATTGCAAGCTTATAGATGCAAAGAGTACGTTAAAAGGAAAACAGAAAATTTTAATATTAAAAACAGGAAAAATTTATTGGCTTTTACGTAGAAATTCTTAGCAAATTCTAAAACCAGTATGGACATATTAGTATTTTAGGGTTGTACCATGAAGACAAATCTTCGAATGAAATAATATTTTCAAATAAACGTGCTTTGTGATATGGTGAAAGCACCTTGGAAATGATAACGTACAGCTTCTAAAGATTCTATTATTTATAAATTCTATATTTAAACAATTAAAGCGAAATTATAATTAAAGCTTATTCCACGAATTGATTAAAATTTAAAAAATTTGTAAAGTATAAATCGTGTTGCCACATTTAAACCATTAATTACTAAAATTTGATATAAATATTATATATTCCAATTTAGAAATAAAACAAAATATGTATCTGAACTTCAACCTTTGCTTCTCGAGTAGAAGAGACTGAAGTTTTGTTTCGAAAAAAAAAATTCATCTACATATTTTCCAGTCCAGTTCATGAACTCCAAACCAAAAAAAAAACTTTTCAGTAACAAGATACTACACATGTATGTTGTTCTATTCAGTTAATGTATCAAAAATCTGTTGTTCTTCACCATAATAGCATACACAAAATTTGTTTAGTTTCTCGATAAACATACACACACAAATACATATACACATCTCTTATCTAAATTAAAAAAAAAAAAATTTAAAATTTTTAAATTAAGAATAAAAAAAATTATTAATTGATTCTTCGAATCATTTCGTGATAATAATCAATTTTAGACGAATAAAAAAAATTATATAAATAAATATATTTAATAAAACCAAAAACAACAAAAATGGAAATCCTCAAAAGCATCTTGAAAAGAGATTAAGATAAAAATTTAAAAGAATTCGTTTTTGGCTTGGCTTAATCCTTTACGACGTGTATAGTAATACAACAACACAAGACATGGAAAATAATGGTTTTTAATATTTTTATCTGAAATTGATCTAAAATCAAATAACTTATTAATCAATATGTTGAGTGTAAGTTTGTGTGTGTGTGTGCCTTTATGGAGAATCTCTACATATGGTTATATATACATATATATCTATATACAAGTCGCGGATCAATTAGTACCAATACATCGATTTATTTATCTCAAATTTTTTTTTTGGATATTTAAGAAAAATGATAAATTTTAAAGTGGTGATAATAGTATATTATATGTAGTTATAGTACTTTGATATAGCATATGATGTCGCTTTGATAGTTTTATGTTGTTGTTGTGTATATGGAGGTGTTACATAAGAGGCGATGGTTTTATTAGATAATTATTGGTTTGTTTGAGTTGCTAGCAAGTAGATATAGACAAAGATGTGGCGACATGTGATAAATAGTTTTTTTTTTATTTTATCTTTTGGTCTCAGGTGGAATTGGTATATATTTATAATTTCGATAGGCATGTCTGTCTTTTAGTCTGAAATGGAATTGAAAACCGTAAATCTGTTGTTGGCCTTAAATGAACTGTGACAAAGGTATAACAATTATGTTAACGTAAGATAAATTTAAAAAAAAACTACTGTCTGCATGCAAATATAATAGAATAAACTTTAATCTGCATAAAATTTATAAAACGTACAGGCTAAAATCGTGGATGATATAATTAACATGTCTGGTAAAAGTAAGACCTTTTGAGAAGACAACACCAAGATAAGTCCACTTCGTTTTACCGCACTACCGTGAAAAAATTACCGTTGAAAAATCGGAGAGCGATTACAGTAGACAAAAAGAAACCTAAATTTGTCCATATTCAAGAGTCCTTTGTTGTCAGTAAATCACAAAAACTCTCCAGATCACGCTGTTATACATAAGACAGTCAGATGTCACCGGGATAAAAATGCTCATATCGTCGGTGAAAAAATGGCACTTAGCGAATTTGAAATAACCACCCACATCGTTGGTATAGTATTAGGCTGATATAAATACCCTGCGATCTACCGCTCGTTGCTCGAAAAAAAGTGTAAAGGAGAATCGAAAAGATTCGAAAATTGCTAACGATCAGTAAGATAAGATTGCAACCAGCTGATGGGGATAACGTCAGTTTAATTTCCCCAACTAAGCAATAAGGCGATGATGATCGACAACAAAGGCGTCGGCAAAGTCAGTGGAAATGACATCAACTTACTGCTTAGGGTTTGTACTTCTGAATATATCAAGGCAAAAGGAAACTAGACTCATAACTGTTGATCTACGTGCTAAAAGTCGTGTTTCGCGTTATAGATAAATGGGCGAATATGGAACAACAAAATCCTGGATGGATTTAAGGTTCTAAGGCTTCTTTTACCTGACTTAAAAATTGACTTTCAATAAATAAAAATGAAAGCCTTTTTTCTTTTGGCAGTAATGAACTTCCAGAACAAAATACTAGAGGAAATAGCAAAAATGCCAGCCGAGACTTCATTTCATTTGAATTAAATTAAAACACTTATACCTTTTTTTTACATTTTTTTACGCGGATTCAGAGTTAAACAAACGATTAAAATGCAATAATTGCAACAATCTAAAAAATGCACCCAGTTAGTTCATTTTAATTCATGACATGCTCTACACCACAAAAAAAAACACATTTTAGAGATTTTCAATATTTTGATCATGAAATAAGAGATTCATTTATTTTGCAACTAGTGAAGTATAAGTCAAAGCAATGGTTAAAGAAATAAACATTTGGAAAAAAACTGCAAAGTGAAGCAAATACATAAATCAGGAAACAAAAGGAATATAAGTAATTACTGACCTAGTACTGACCACCATCGTTTAAACTTTCCATACCTCCATTTTCCATTTTTAAAGCGTCCTCCTGATGATATCTGTATCTCCGATAACAATAAAAAAAAATATTACCCCAGGTGGTACTCCAGCTAATCAGCTGGGAAATCTATCCTCTTCGGAGGCTAACCCTATGGTTTCTGGGATGGACCAAACATTGCATGACAAAAGTTACGCCAGCGGAAATTTTATATTATGAGTAGCTGGAACTAGAAAGCATATTAAACCAAGAAAAAGAAAATATGGAATTCTGGAGAAGATTATAGCAAATGGAGCAAACTTTTTCCAAGCTGAGCAAAGAACTTGAGTAAAAACTAAAAATGAATCGATAAAAGGAATGAAGCTTAATTCTTGGATATTAATTTTACATATCAAAAAGCTATACCTATCTACCAATGGAAATCAGCTCGAGATAGGTGCCATATGCAAACAGAACTAAATACCTTGGAATGACTCCAAGGTGATTGATCTGGTGTTTGGCAAGAGCTGCTTGATGCGAGTGATGACTGCTTGGGAAGTCAGCGAACATTACACGCATAGCGACCACCAAGCCATATTTTTTTAAATAAAATTGGCAGGGGAAGATGGACGCATAAAACATGCAAGGAAACCAGTGGGAGCAAGCATGTTTGAGAAAGATCTGCGTTTGAGAAAGAACAAGTTTGAGTTACTGCGAAAACAGCACAGATAATGAATGTCATTACTGACGCCTGCAATGTAACTATATGGTAAAAAAAATCCTAGATGGTCGTCGTCTACCATCATACTGGTGGAATGAGCAGATCGCACAATTGCGCCAGATGTGCCATCATGCAAGGTGAAATACCAGCGTGCGTGAGACTTCTTTCCTAGCTAGCGTGGAAAATACCTAGATGCTCGGAAACAATTTAAGCAGGCAATCAAAGCGTCAATGATCAAAGGAGTTATGCAGTGAGGTAAATGGTGACCCATGGATAAGACCCTACAAAATTGTCATGAATAGGGTCAGAAAATAGAAGTTCCCTTCTAGAAAATAGAAGTTTCGAAAGAAGTTCCCTTGGTATCCAGAGAAGAGCTCATCAGTGTATGTCAACGATTTGTGAATCTTAAAGCACCTGGACCTGGCAATATTCCAAATATTGCATTAAAGGCGACCATGCGACCTAAACCTGATGAGTTTAGAGACATTTACAACAGATGTCTGAGGGACGGGGTATTCCCGGAACCGACCGATGTGCATGCTGGATACGACTGGCAAAGTATTACAGCGCATAATTCACAAGCGGTTGGAGATAGTAGTGGAGACCTCGCTAAGTGGCAGTATGGGTTTCGAATGGCTAGATCGACACGTAGTTGATATCGCAAAGAAAGCTAATTTTGGCAGAAGATTTTGTTAACAGATTTAAGCATTCCGACACACCAGAGTGCTAGCAAAGGATCACAGGAAGATGTGGAACACGTTTTCTACCAATGTCCACGGTTCGAGACAACTCGGATGTCCTTGGGCGGCGCATAACACCTGAAAATATATTCGAATTAATGCTCGTTTTAGAAGAAATGCGGGATGCTGTAAGCTACACGGCGGAGGTGGTACTCAAGAAACTGTGACTGGCTTAAAGCATGCAAGAGCAGAGCAACGTATAAAAAGTAGGTAGGGATGGCAATCTCACTCTATGGTTGAGACGCTGCAGAGAATAGAGTTAAATGACTATAGTCACCTCCGCATCCGAAGTAATGTATAACAAAAGTTCCGCATGGAGGATGGATAAGTGGGTGTGAGGTTTTTAGATGGTATAATCCATCAATGTTGCTGAGATGATTGCCGTCATCACAGCTTCGTCTTTTGAAGATTTTTTTCACTTTCCCGCATGAAAAAAAAAACAAACCTTGGAATTACCGTTGTACTTAATTATAAATGGAAGGAACTCGTTTAACAAAATTTAGCTTAGAAACATGTATAGGCTCATAGAAAGAGGCTCTGAACGTACAATTCACAACAAGCTGCTGCTATATCGGAATATTCTGAAGCCGATATAGATCTATATGGATCTAAATTAAAATTTGAAATTGGTTAAATCAATTATGGGACTAACCATCGGGCTACACCCCAATTACATATAGATAACAGCCATGTCTATTTTGAACAGAGTTTTGAGTGCCGTACGATGTTGTACGAGGTGTTGATTGTACCCGTTGCCATGTATGGATGTGAGAGAACCCTAACGGTTGATTATGAGAGATGACTGATGAAATTTGATTCGTTTGATATACGCGAGTACGATGGCTCGGTCACGTTCGACGTCGATTGTTAGAAAATGGTGCAGCGATATCCTTGATAAGCCTGCCATTTGGCAGAGGCCATTGGTATTTCTCAGCAATGGTGGCTGAGTAGAAAACGATTTGGTTTGTTTTAGTTATCTAAAATAAAATTAAACAAATCACAAGCTTGGGATCAAAACCGATGGAGCCGGATCAAAATAGTTGATTCGGTACTGGAGGCGGCCAGTCAAACTCGTTTTATTATTATTGTTATTTATATTAATGACGGGACTTTTTGATAAACCATCTTCATGGTTTAAGCATATTATTACAAGCTTTTACATAAATACATATTGAGCTTAACAGATAAACTTTTTTTTTTGTTTTTATTCGATGACATCTGTTATGGGACCGAAGCTCTCCCAACTCTTTCGCGAGTAACTTAACGTCCTACTTTACGCCATTACTGACCTGTACTGGAATGGACAATGGTTCGGCCCATGGATTCTGCACTTCAACAAAGGATCATATTTGAGTTCATCGTCATCATCGATCGTAATTAACTGATAAAAAATCTTTTTCAACCCTCCACCATTGGGATTCGAACCCGGTTCCTCCCGATCAAAACACCACAGCTTTAACCACTGTACTAATAGATCGATCAATAATTGAACAATAATTGAATTCTCTATCATAAACCTAACACAATTTGAAAAAGAAGTAGGCTGCTCATAAACACTATTCAGATCGCAGCATGGGAAAGCACTCCTTTTGCCAAAATAAACCTCACAAGAATGAAACATATACACAGGAAATAAGAAATCTGGTTAGAGAAAAGCGGAAAGCTCGCAAAATCTACCATAGAAATCGAGCACTTTGCTCTCTGGTTATTTAAATATTTTCAATCTCAAAAACAAGCTGCAGAAGTTAATACAAAAAAATAAAGTGGCAAGTTTCAATAAATATTTAATAAGTCTTCCTGGCTACAAAAAAAGTGATTATTTTTTATGGAAAGCTACAAAAGGACTGAAAAGGCCAAAAGAGCAGATACCACATATCAAAAAAGCAGATGGTACTTGAACCAAAAGCCCCAAAGATATAACTGTTTTTTTTTGCTGGAAAAAGGAACTTTCCAGGATCTGGAAGAAACATTTTAACCTTTGACTTGGCAAACAGCAGATGAAAATACTTTTCTGATGCAAAAAGAAGACTAGTTAGACATACGATCCTCCTGGATAGATCTTATTACAGGAAAAGTTATTAAAAATTTACCAGAAAAATATCTTAAGAAGTTGCTACACATAATTAACGCAGCATTTATAGAATGAAATATATTCCTTAGCAGTGGAAAATAATAATAATTATTATGATACCTAAGTCTAATCAGCCACCTAATGAGAAAACGTCTTACAGACCTATATTTGTATTACCACCATTGTTCAAACTCTTCAAAAATTATGAAACCTCTGATTGAAGAAAGACACCTGTTACCATCTCACAAATTTCGTTTTAGAGAGAAACACTCCACCATGGAGCAGTTACACAGAGCCACTAACGTGATTGAGAAGACGCTTAAAAATAAAAAGGTATGTTCTGGAGTTTTCCTTGATGTTGTTCTAGCCTTTGATTGAGTCTGGAATAGAGGACTGGAATATAAATTACATCGCGATCTCCTTAAGCAGTTCTATGAGATATTAAAATCATATAATGAAGGGTGAAATTGCAGAGTTTATTATTAAGTAGAGTTCTTATCACTCAAGAGAATTGAAGCAGGTGTATCACAAGGGAGCGTGCTGGGACGAATCTTATATTTGATTTATATGAATGACATACCTATTACTGGAAAAATAGATATTGCAGATATTGTCTTTGCAGATAATTCAGCAGTTTTGAAGGTTGGAAGAACAATCGAAGAGACAACCGGCAAATTACAGCATCCAGTGAATGAGGTTGCCCACTAGACAAAAAAAAAATGGAGAATAAAATTTAATGAGCTAAAATCAGATCACACAACCTCCACCTATCTAACAAAATGTTCACCTACCTATTTACATAAATAGACAGGAAATACCACGAACATGGCAAAATACCTGGATATGCCCCTCGATGCCAAGTTAAAATGGAAAGAGCATGTCAAGAAAAAAAGGCAAGAACTGGATATAAAATTCAGAAAAATGTATTGGCTCATTGAAAGAAATAGTGAGCTTACCATTCACAATAAGCTGATTTTATACAGGCAAATACTAAAGCCTGTGTGAACCTATGACATCCAGCTCTGGGATGCACAAAGAAAACAAAGATTATACAAACATTCTAGAACAAAATACTACGATGTATTGTCAATGCACTTTGAATTATTAGAAACGATAATCTACATAGGGATCTAAAGATGGAAACAGTCAATAAAGAAATCTCAAAAAAATCCAAAAAATAGACGTCGATAGCGCAAATTCAAGGCGGCTAAAGAAAACCTTTAGTTCTTCCGGACTGTAAGTTGCTGATGTAACCGGAGGAAGCCTACTGGAAGTAACTACTGTGTTATAGCCAAACTAACAGAGAATTAAAATAAGAAAGAAAGATTGCTTTGAATTGTAACAATTTGTAAAAAAAAAAATTGAACGATCGAAAAATTTTAGCTGACAAACTTTTAAAATTAAATAAATTTAAATATTTTTACACCATAAATTTCTTGGGTTCATAAAATTGGAAAACTAAATCTAAATTTTAAAATTTTCGATATTTTGCTGTAAGAAAAACTTTCCTTCAAACGAGTCACTATACGATTTTATTTTGCACAAATTTTTCTTTAATCTTGCAACACTAAAATTAACTTTCTAACTCGCAATTCGATTTCAATATAATATAAGTGTCCTAAAATGTTGCAACAGATTTCAATCTCACATGCAAGCTATCGTAAGTAGGCAAAATCTCTATATAGTTATGTCTACGGTCGCAAACCACTTGACTTGACCGAAAACTACAATTACTTTATGCGTGTTCGATTACCGTAAAAAAAAATTCAATTTCTTGTTTGTACAAAAAACACAATGTTTCGTTACATTATATTTGTACCGAGTTAAAATTAAAATTAAATTTAAAATAACACAAAAAAATCAGTTATAAGAAATCTTATTTCATTTGTTTTTGTTTTTCGTCTTAAATAAAATAAATAAAACCTTTATTTTGGTATTATTATTCCGTGAGATATTTATTGCCGCCGATCGCAAACAGATATCAAAAATTTTCAATTGGTGCAATCGTTTGTTTCAAGAACTTTATCGTTTGTTAAAATCTTAGCGATTTTTTTTTTATTTCACTTCTATTTGTATATTTTTTTGTTATACAAGACAAAAAAATTGTGTATAAATAAATTGAGAAACTAACAACTTATAAAGAATTAAAATAAGAAAAGGTTACGAGATATACAGTGGAATGTTGGTAATTAATGTTCGAGGTGGCATAAATGTATATCGATGAGTGGGTATTTTGATATCCGGTATATCAAAATACCTTAGTAATTGTATATGAATCAAATATTTTGTAAGCACAATCAATGACACACACCATACGAAAATATTAATCATCTTCGAACTGTATTTTGTAGACTCTATACAAAATGTAACGAACAATAAAATGAACATTGGTAAACAACTACATGGCGAATAAAATGCGTGCGGTACAAAAATTGGTTTTGGTAATTCTTTGTTTGCTGTTGCAGCAAAAGGAAAATTAATTTCTTTCAATTGCTTATACTTATATTCGCGAACGCGCAAAACAAATGGGAAATTTATAAATAAGATAATTGGGGATAAAAATCAGGTGTTTTACTTTGTTTTCATGTCTTAAATACAAACCTTTTTTTGTACCTCTACTTGTTAACGATTATTGGTTATTTATTAATTTAAAGTTAATTTTTTATTTGTGTTACTTTGCTTAACTTTACTTTAAGGAAGTTATTTGAATTATTTTATAATTATATAGGCACACACACACAGAAATTTTCCTTACAGTCACGTTTTTCGTTACATAGTAAAATTTGATACTACTCGTATATGCATGCAGAAAGCACTTTTGTATAAATCAACTTTGGAATAAAAATGTTCGCACAACATTTATACCCATAATCAATAAATTTCGGAAAGTGGTATTCTGATACTTTGATGACACTTTTGGAATATTAATAGCCGCTCGCAACGACTTACCCAAAAATATTGAAAAGACAACATGAAACGAAATATTTATCCATATGCGATGAATAAATTTTACGTTTGTTATCGATCGTTATCGAGATCTTTGTGTGTATGTGTGTTTTGGATGTATTAAAGTTCTATTGTATGCAAATTTTTTTATGTTGAATTTAACATTTTTAACAGTTGAGGTTATTATAATGTGCACAAAAGAATTGTTTCGCCTATATAATTTTTTGGTTCGTGAAAAACCAATTTGTTGATTCAAGTGCAATGTAAGTCAGCTGAGTTTAAGGGTTTGGCTGCATCCGGATATAAATCGAATTATTAGTTAAATATTTTAAAAATGTAAAAGTTTTTAACTTATACTACTATAAGTTTTGGCCGTTGTCGCCCAAGAAAAAAATTACACTTCAAATGTACCGACTCCTTCTTTTTTCAATGCTTGGATATGAAGAAGGTTGGACCACGGCTAGCAAAAGGAGTAGAGACACGAGAATCACCTATCAATAGACGCTAGCAAATGAATCCAAATGATTATTGGTTATTGTTTTCCCGAGGAACAAGAAGATACACCTAAACCAAAAATAATATTAGCGCCTCCAAAATTTGTGTCAGGCGTGGAAAAAATCAATCCTTTAACTGTCTTGTTAAAGAAATATATTGGAACTAGCCAGGTTAAAATTCTGGTAAAAGATACCCAGCGGTCAATAAAGCCCTAGCGGAAGGAAACACCGAAATTTTGCTGAAAGGACCAATCCGGTGTGTGAATTTTGATTCACACACCGGATTGGTCCTTTCAGCAAAATTTTACTGTTTTTGGAACCAAAAAATGTACAAATTTTAGGCGGTGAAGTGGATACGCTTCTTATAGAAAATGCGTTCGAAAACATTTTACTAAAACAATTGGACCAATAAATCCAATTTCAAAAACCGACTACCAAGAATTGATTGTGATCGGATATATCAGTCAACCAGTAACCATATCATTCGCGAACAAACCACATCCGTATCGCATCAATCACGGCAAGAAGTCACGGGAAATGGTTCAAGACCACCGCCAAATGGAACTCCACTCCGACGTGATTATGGATGGTGATGAATTTAGGCTCGACATCAATTTGGATGAAATCGAAAATAGAGTCGTGTTTATACTACAACCGACAATAAAACCGGCAACACCGTCAAAGACCATAATCGCAATTTAAAATTTTAGCAAGCTCCAAACCATCAAACCCAATGAGTCGGAGACAAATCGATTGGACGATTCAATTCTTTTCGATTCAACTATGGATTTTGATCTTGACGAAATCGATGAACCGAATCTCATCGCACCAGAGCGTACCGCCACCATTTTAGACGATGACTACGGTTTAGAAGAGGCCAGTACAAATCTAGCATCGATCGATGAACTTATAAAATACAAAACCGATGAACTCGATGGTAAACAATTTTTGATCTACTGAGCAATCGATTCAATCGCGGAAAAACTTCCAATCAAAAATTGTGAATATTGCACGAAGACCCCATCAAAGCGACCGAAGTTTTGCAGAGAATGTGCACAGTATTTAAGTATATATGGATGAAAAAATGGCGAATTAAAGTTAATGATGTTTAAACATGTTACCTTTACAAAGCGAAGAGGAACATGTTCACCAATACAAATGAATAACCAAAATATACCTCAAACTGATGAAGTTAAATATTTTGGTATTCACTTCAACAAACGTTTAACATGACGTAAATATATATGATTGATTGATTGATTTTGAATGTACTGCCAAGCATTAAGCAGGATATCCCGGAAAGCGCCGGTCCCACAGTACACCCGTTTTTACATTTACTTGGAAGGATATGGAAGGATACTAGTTAAATTATTGAGATCGACCCGGTTACAGACACCTTGGCGGCCAATAGTTAGTAAATTTTTGTGGGTTAGGGAAAGGAAAAGTATGTTAGTTATGACATAATTGGTCCGATTGCCCGGTAGCCAATATTCAAACTACTGTTAGTGTAAGACAATCACATTTTTGTTGTACTGCTCTGCATTCTGCCATCTCTTATCAGCAACTCCAGTATGCTGCCAATCTTCTGTAATCTGCAATGGTACCCTGAAAACAGAATCTATTAATTAACTAATTGGCCTTAGCCGTAGGCTGTAATAAATTGAATTAGTTTTCGATTTAAATGTACAATTAAATATTAAAATATAAAAATATAACAAAATATAATAAATATAAAAATATAAAAAACCTACAAAATGTCTGCAAGCCGTAGGCTGTAATAAATTGAATTAGTTTCTGCTTGAAATTTACAATTAAATTATAAAAATATCAAAAATATAACAAATATAACAAATAAAATATTAAAATAAAATTATAACAAAATATAATAAAATTAAAAATATAAAAATATAAAAAATATAAAATATATTAAACATATAGAAAATAGAAAAATACAAAAAGTATAAAAATATAACAAATATAAAAAATAAAAATTATAAAATATATAAAAAAATACAAAACATAAAAAATATAAAAATATAAAAAATATAAAAAACCTAAAAATATAAAATATATAAAAATACAAAAAATATAAAAAACTTAAAGACAAAAAATATAACAAAAAAAATATAAAAAATTTAATAATATGAAAAATTTAAAACTTAACTAGTTAAAAAAAAAAAGTTTTTATTTAGAAGTTTTTATTTAAAAGTTAAAATAAAAACTTATAAAATATATAAAAATATAAAAATAAAAAATTGTAAAATACATAAAAAATAAAAAAATACAAAAATTATACAAATAATTCAACTTTTTAACATTTACATGCTATTTGAGCAGCTGTCAATTCTGAAGCTGTCATCCCCTGGCATTCGACAAGCAAAACCACGGCACTACTAAAAATGGTACGATACACGCCTCAACAACGCACCGAAACTGTAAAAAATCACTACAAAAATGATCCGGATTTTCATCTAAAAATCATCTTCAGTGATGAGGCCCACTCTCACCGCGTAGGTCACGTTAATAAGAAGAATTGTCGCATTTGAGACTCAGAAAACCGAAGAACGATTGTTGAAAGCTTCATCCTCAACGCGTCACTGCTTGGTGCTGTTTTTTGGGCTGGCGGTGTGTTACTTCTTCAAAAAATAGGTCCATGCAACTGTTACGGTGAATGGACTGCACTATCGAGCCATGATTAATGACCCTTTATGACCGGAATTTGTAAATATTGATGTGGACGACGTTTATTTTCAGCAAGAGCGCGCCACGCGCCACACAAGCTGCGAAACAATTGCAATTTTGCAAGAAAATTTTCCTAACTGTGCCATCTCTCGAAGAGGCGATCACAACCGGTCACCGAGATCCTGTGATTTAACACCTTCAGACCCCCTTCTTTAGGCCACATGAAAGATCAGGTCTATATCAATGCTCCACAATCGATTCAGGACCTTAACGATGGAATTCGTGAAGTTATCGAGGACACTCAGCCACAAATGTGCAAACTGGTAATGGAAAATACAATGAAAACGACATGGTGCTGCAAGCGCAGCCGTGACGGCCATCTGGGTGATATCCCCCCCCCCTCCTCCCTACACTAAAACAAACATTCATTGATTTCCTTCAAACAACATTCCTTCTTCTACATCACAATGAAACCTCTTATTGGAAAACTCCATATAAGAGAATAAAATAACCATGCACTAAAAACAAAATAACTAAAAATTACTGTAACGGTGACACTTTTATAATTTTTACTTTTTTCTCCTTTTTCTATTCTTCTTTTGTTATATACACAAAATAAATTTAATATTTTTTTTTTTTTTTTTTTTTTTTTTTGGTGTACATAACAATACATGCACAATATAAATGAAACATGTATATAATAATATTACATACATTACTGTACAGATTCACAAAACAAAACCAAAAACAGGTAACACAATATTTCGCCCATGAAATGCATTTAAATGTATTGAGTAGTCATATAAGAACAAGATAGTTTTACAAGAGTAAAAAATCAATCATTCATAACCTTTGTTATATACTAAAATTTTGTACATACATGTTATACCTTAATATGAACTCAATACATTACCATGCATTTCCATATATACCATATACCAACTACAATATATAACCCTTCTATACACATAACATAGAAATTTATTAAAATAAAAATTCGCATTAAAATAAAGATTAGTACTTGGTCTCTGGGAAAGCGACAGAGTACACAATCCACTTCACTATTTCCTAAACTTTTGCACTAAGAACATGCACACTTTTAAAACATTTACACTTAAAACATTTTAACTATTTCACTTTATATTTACACACACAAACATTGAAACTAAAAATAAAATGAAATTAATTTTAAATGAAGAGATCGACAAAAACACGTCCGATCTCTTCAACGATCAACGATCCGTTTAACATGACGTAAATATATATGGGCAAAAAAAAACAATAGGGAATAAAACTGTCAAAAATGTATTGACTTATATGCAAAAAATCAAATTTAACGATTGAAAATAAATTACTGCTTTATAAAATGATAATAAAACCTATCTGGACATATAATCCAAACTGTGGGGAACGGCCAGCAAATCGGATTTGAACATTCTTCAGTGATTCCAGTCTAAACATCTAAGAATCATAGTAGATGCACCATGGTTCGTATCAAACGATATAATTCATAGAGACCTCCAGGTTTCAACGATACGGGTAGCAATTAGGGATTTTAGTGCCAGGTATCACTCAAGACTGACAATTTATCCAAACTAACTTGTGAAAAAACTTCTTACTATACCACGACGAGGGAAAGAAGGGAGTAAACATCCCTTTGAGCATATTTTGAAACCCTTGTTACGAGGTTCACGTCGTAGGTCTTAATTATAATTTACATTCATATTAGCTCCTCAAATTTTCCAAACAGTGGCTGTTCGTGGATGTAACGGCATCTTTTTTTATATGAATTAAAAATCATGAAATTTTACTCAGTGAGTGACACTTGCCGAACTCTTTTGCGGTTAATTTTTCACGTCTTATTTTACTGAAAAAAATGAAATATACAGGTTGGTGCTAATACTGTCTTAGGTAATCCTAGGCTTTTGTCGTTTGTATATTTTACTTACGTTATAAATGCAACAAAAAATGTATCTCGGGTAACTCACCTAAAACGAAAAAGAAAAGAAAAAAAATTAGTAATTGAAATATTAAGGATATATTTTGTAAACCACTCAAATAAGCGGAGTTTTGAATTTTTTAAAATAAATATTATAAAAGCTCTAGCTCAAATCAAATATTAACATATGTACTAAAATTGTAATTTAAAACTGCGACATGAAGACATTTTGCACTCTGCAAAATGATTCAATTAAATTCAAGAAATTCGGACATTTTCTGACACATTCAGGCATTTCCTTGCCATTTTTTCTAAATTGTTCATTAGTTGTATACTATTAACCTCAATATTTTCCATTTTACTTAAAAAGTTTGGTGGTAAAACGTTAATGAGCTTTGGATTTAGAAAAGTGTTTATAAGATAAAACGCAGATGATTTTTCCAATTGGATGAAAACCAATTGGAAAAATATGTGGAAAGCTTCATATTCAGAAGAGCAACTGCTGATATTTAATGAGGTTTATTCTGAAATTTTTATTTTTTAAAGCTTTAACGCATTTCAAAGTTTTAATGATGAAGGTCTGCATATTTTAATTTTAAAGTAATAAAGTCACAAAAAAGCTTTCAATGGTCAATTTTAAAATGCATTAAACTTTTGCACGTAAAAGTCGTAAACTTTCCGTTTACATTTCAATATCACTGAAATTTTCAGAATTTCAAATTTTGAAGCACAGAGTTTAATGGGCTTTTATAGGATTTATTTATTTTAGTAAAATAAACTAAGCCAATTATTAAAATGTCCAAATTGAGAAAAGTCAATATGTAGAGATTTTGATCTTCAAAAGAATAATGAAAATTCAAATTTTAAGTTTTAAAACCGACGTGGTCCAGAATATAAATAAAAATATGAACATTTGAACTCTAAAAAAGCTCTTCTGGAATATTAAAATCACGTTTTGTTGAAAACATAAATTCTTTCTTTAATTCATTTCTTCGGCAAATACTATTAAAAGCTTATTAGAGCTTTTTACACAGTAAAGAAAATTATCTTTCTCGAAAATTTAGTTTATTGTGAAAAGCTTATCAAATATTTTTCTAAATTTACTAAACAGTTCTATCAGTAGTCAGACTATTCTCCTAATATGGTACTATCCATAGTGATGATTGAACAGTTTTCATAATGTGCTTTTATCACAGCCATGTTCCAGATTGAGTTTTTCAAATATTATTGCCCATATTATAGCACTAGTAGAACGTTTCCAATGTGCAGAGCGTGATACGTTTTTGAACTTTATCATTATGAAAAGCCAAGTAGTCGAATTTGATGCTATAACATGACTGACCATATTTTTAGTTATTCGCTAAAAGAAGGAAATGAGTTTTGCAAATTCTATTTATCAACCAATCATTTTATTCTTCAACATATGTCACATTTTAGTTCGATGCATAAAGTATGCTTTGTTTTCTAATTTTCCGATCCCGTTCAAACAATAAAACTTCGGTAACTTTTCAAAATACGCATTTGTTTTAGCACTCACTTTATAGTTTCAGCCAATTTCGAAAAGCCACGGTTGCATTGTCTTTTTTCCTTATAGCGTACTGAAATCAGTCCAGTCGACTTCCTTTGCGATTGGGATGCCATATATTATATTTATCATGGACTTCATGAACCGCCATCGTATTTTCATTCATTTAACTTTGAATGTCTTGACTAATGAGTGAATTTGACAGAAAGGAAGAAATTAGGTTTCATGTCCTTATTATTTAAAATTAATACAAACTATCCGAAATTTGGATACTGGAAAGAGTCATTAAATCTATAGGTAACAAAGTTGCCTGTAGTGTGCCGATATTTGTACCCAAAATATTACTGGTAACATTCCTGGCAAAATACAACTTCTTACCAAAACAGTTATCACCTCAAAATGGCCGCATATTGAAAATCTAAGTCTCGCTGTTCTTTTTTATAATAAACCAGGGCCTGTCGAAATATTATTGGGAGTGAACGTGTTAGTTAAAATATTACGTGATGGGTTTATCAAAAGCCACAATCAAAAGCCACAATTTAACATCTCTCGCGCTGAATCATATGAAAATAATCAGCGAACCACAAAATAAAGTTAACCATTCGTTTTACTTGCAAGTTGTCTCTGGTAGTACGACAACCAAATGACGGTTTTTGATGCGTTTCGGAAATCGTCAAATGGTGTCGCCTTTATAATGAAAATTTGATGGTATGATGCTTTAATCTGAACTTGTAGCCATAATTATGAATTGGCGAACATATATATGATTGCATTCACTGAGGATATCAAACAAATGTATAGGCAAAATAAGGTAAGTATTAATGATATGAACTTTCAGCGAATTGACGTAAGGAGCGAATTATTATCTGGTCACAAAAACTGGGTTGCAAAAATTTCCCTTGGTAGCTGATACTTTTCTGCGAGCATTGTGTGTTGTGATGTGATGTCTATGTTGGGGACTCTATCAAATAAGCACAACTCGAACTGATTGAGCTAATGAAATATATTTATATGTATTACGTACATTAACCCTAATCACCGCGCACGGTTATGACGGCAAGTGCTCCAAGCATTATTTACGAAATTTGACGGTGGAGACTATCACTGCGAACGATGTGAAACGATTTCGTGGACAATAATTCACTCAGATTGTACCGCAATCGCCAATACAATAGCATATATTAGCATACAATTATAGCATAAAATAGCGTAATATGGCATAAAATAGCCTAAACTAGCATAAAATAGCATAAAAAGTTTAAACTAGCATAACATAGCATAAAACATAGCAAAATGAAATAGCATAAAAGGGCATAAAATTGCATAAAAAGGAATAAAATAGCATAAACGAGGATAACATAGCATTAAATAGCATAAAAAAGCATTTAGTAGCAGTAGATAGCATTAAATAGCATAAAATCGCTTAAAACAGCATAAAATGACAAAAAATAACATAAAATAGCATTAAATAGCACAAAACAGCATAAAATAGCATTTAATAGCATAAAATTGAAATAATAGCATATAATGAAATAGCATAAAAAGCATGGAATAGCATAAAATTATAGCATAAAAAAGCATAAAACAGCATAAACTAGAATGCAATAGAATGGAATATCATAAAATGGCATAAAATAGCATGAAATATCATAAAATATTCTGAAAGATAAAAAAACAGCATAAAATAGCATTAAATATCATAAAATAGCATAAAATATAATAAAATAACATAAAATAGCGTAAAATAGCATAAAATAGCATTAATAGCATAAAAAAGCATTTAATAGCATAAAATAGCATAGAATATCATAAAAATGCATAAAAGGGAATAAACTAGAATATAATAGAATAAAATAAAATGAAATAGCATAAAATGGCATAAAATAGCATGAAATATCATAAAATATCATGAAAGATCAAAACAGAGCATAAAACAGTATAAAATAGCACAAAATAGCATAAAATAGCATTAATAGCATAAAACAGAAAAAAGCATAAAATAGCATAACATTTAAGCATAAAATAGCAAAATATAGCATAAAATATCATAACATAGCATAAAAGCGCATAAAAAAGAATAAAAGAGCATAACCTAGAATGAAATAGAATAAAATATCATAAAATGGCATAAAATAGCATGTAAAATCATAATATATTCTGAAAGATCAAAAAGGAGCAAAAATAGCATTAATTAGCATAAAATAGCATTAGATAGCATAAAATAGCATAAAATATCATACAAATGTATAAAAGAGCATAAACTAGAATGGAATAGAATGAAATAACATGAAATAGCATAAAATAGCATGAAATATCATAAAATATCATGAAAGATCAAAAAAGAGCAAAAATAGCATAAAATATTTTTTATGCTATTATTTTAATAAATTATTTAGTTAAATTCAATAGTTAAATTATTTCATATTGTTGCCTCGTTTTGTTTGCTATGCTACTATTATAGATCACATACATATGTGTCTCAAGTTTTCAAATTTGCATGTACATTTTTTTTTTGGCATTGTTTTGCACGTAATAGAAATTTTTCTTTTCTTCTATATGTTGTTGATTGGTTTTGTTGTTTTACGTGAAAATAAAATATTTTTCCTCTCCAAATTAAATATAAATAATTTCCAAAACATTCAAGACGCATTACAACGTGAAGTATTGCAATTGCAGTTAAGTCCATCAAATACAGTTTCAAATATGTCACGAAAGGCAGCGATATGGCAGATTTTTGCGTTCAAACTCCCAATTTCAATTTATTTCAATGCATCGAATGTTGATGCGGTTCCTTATCATCCGAATGTGCGTTCTACTGGTGCTCTTGGTCGCATTTACACAGTTCATCCAAAGAATGACAAATTGCGGTTTTTGCTGGTCAATGTTCGTGGACCGACATTATTTTAATCACTTCGAACTGTCATATGGTGTAGTGTGCCTAACATTTCGTGCTGCATGTCTGTCAACAGCTCAATTTGCTTGAAAACGATACTCATTGGGATATGACAATGCATATTTGCTATCATTATTTTGACATGCTTCCCATCGAATCCACGTGAACTGTGGAACAAGTACAATAATGACATATCAGAAGACATTTTACATTGAATTCGTGTCGGTTTATACAAACCAGGCTTTGGTTTTGATCGAAGACATGTGTTACCTTATGTGCGGCAGTTTGTTATTCAAATTGGGAATGCCAATACCATATCGTGGAATGAACGACGCTTTCAAGTCAGAATTGTAATGTAAGCGTGAATAAGATCAAGATGCATTGAACCAATCAGTTCATTCGAATGTATGAATGTACCACTTTTAAACCCTTCAACAAAAGGAAGATGAGGGCCAGCCACTGTTAAAAATGTACCACTGTTAAACCCTTTAACAAAAGGAAGACAGGGAAATGTTTACTTATTTTTTCTAAAATAAGAACTGGAACGGCGTTCCTCATGTCATTGATTCTGGCTATTATTCGTTTAAGATCCGAAATTACTGTAGCTGCTTCTTCTGGGATAGCGGCAACATTGATAGAGTCGAACGGCTCTGTCAGCAATGAAATTGCCGTTAAACTTTAAAACTACCGAAAAATCGATATGCAACATTGCGAAACACTCAGCAATGGCCGAAGTTTTGGTAACAAGTAAAATCATCATCTGCCACAATACTACGCGAGTCACTCCAATAAAGTTTTATGTTGTATGTGTAGTGAGATTGTTGTGACGTTTCTTGTCTGTTTAACGGTTATTTTATTTAATTTTTGAGCTAAATAATTTTTTTTGAGTCTTTGACGATTGTCAAAGTTTCGGTAGTTGAATCGTGTTATCCCTATATACATACATGTGTGTGTAGGTGGGCATACGTGTACGTATATACAAAGCATGATTACTCTCGGGATAAGTGTAAGTATGTATTTGTTTACATATGAAATATACAAATTTATTTAAATATCTTTCCTTCCCGCTTGTTTTATGTAACACGGATGTAGAAATAGGTCCGACGTTATCCGGGAGATATGCCTAGAGCTTGGTCCTAGATACCAATCAATCAATCAATTTTCTATAAATTACTATGATTAATGAAAAACGAAAAAGTCCCATAAAATGAATTTGGAAACTCCTATTTTTGAGTAAACACATATATAGCTCAAATTAACTTGTCGATGGATCGGAAATTCACATCAACCGATTTTGATCATCGATTTCGTTCAATCACATAGTATCAATCTTTTTTTTTTATAAAATTATGTACTCGTATATATGCAATTATGAAATTTCAAATCAATTTAAAATTTAAATTGAATTAAAAATAAATTTTCACTCGTCTCCATATCTATACATAAATTATATATATATCGTACATACAGAATCCTATACATATAAGCTAAATCTTAAGAAAATCTGTCTAATTTTCATTTTTTTTTTACTTCACTCTTTCCATGTATTATGTGTAAAGAAAATAAATACGTTTACGTATATGATGATATGGTTGGAATGAAGAAAATGGAAAATTATGATGAATCATCATAATCTAAGAATGAAAATTATATATATATATATATATATATATATATATATATATATATATATATATATATATATATATATATATATATATAACAGATTGATATGATGTACATAATGAAGAAAATTAGGTGATGATGATAACAAATTTATATATTTTAAAGAAAATTTATGAAAATTATGAAAATTAAATTTGATACAGTATATATACAATACCATATATATCAATATCTATCTCAACATATTTATATATACGAGAATACATGTTGATGTATGCTAATATACGAATTAACAATATAATTGTGATAAAAGCTTTAGATGATGATGATGATGATGATGATGATGATGATGATGATGATGAAGTTTAGGTGAAATAAAAGGGTGTTCAAATGTTATGTGTATAATAGATATTATTGTTTTATCTTAATTTTTATACATATTTCTTATTCTTAGCTCTAAGTAATAAAAAAACAAAATAAGGTTATCTTATAAGACGAACAACAAGAACACTAACAAAATTGATATTCAAATCTCATTCAAATAAAAACACAACCAACCCAAATCCACCAGATATATATATATATATATATATATATATATATATATATATATATATATATATATATATATATATATATATATATATATATATATATATATATATATATAAACATGCATTCATAGAGAAAAATCTCATTCTTGAGAGTTTTTTGTTGTTGTCAATTCACAAGAAACTAAAAAAAAAAAATTTTCCTTATTCTTATTTATTTATTTTCTACAATGTGCAACTGCAAAGAAATTTTCTCGAGATAAGACAAAATATAGTATATAAGATTTTTTTCCTTCTTAAATCCTTTATTTTTTTTATTATTTTGGTTCGCGTCACTGATATGATAAGAGCAGCTACAACAACAACAACAACATGATCAACAAAAAAAAATGTTCGTGTCTTTGTTGTTTCGTGCAAACTAACGTATATAAATAGTTTCTATATCGATAAGTAGTATATGCATACGAAATATTTTCAAATATATGAAAATGTTTATTGTGTTCGAATGGGAAAAGCGATTAAGATTCCCGCGTGCATATTTCACCAATGGTATATGTATGTATATATTGGCCGGTCAGGTCATGCCATTTATAGATCAAATTCAAAAAGTCAATAAAACATGATATAAAAGCTCGTAAAAAAAAGCTACATTTTATGTCGTCGTAAGCATATTTTTATTTATCCTTCCTTATATAAATATAAGATTGTGTATAGATTTAGTCCTTAATTTTGATTGTTTTGTTGTTTTTGAAAATGATATAATAAACAGAAACACTCTTCATTTTATCACAATATACAGTAATTTCTAATTAAAATCAAATATTATATTGCTATCTCGTTTCGAAAATCTTCAGACAAATCATAATATATTTTTGGTTATTTTCGGTCTCGTATCGGACATAAAATTCTTAATATTTTTTTTTTGCTTAAAGGAATCGAAGGGATATGATTTTTATTTTATTTTTTATTTTGATGCCACTTCATGGAATATTTTGGTTTGCCGTTTTTGCTTATTTTTTGACTTCCGAGAAAGGGGTTAAAGGTATTTTAATTAAATAAAATTTTATGGGACGGATAATGTAACCTTTTAATAGTTGGGTGTCTTGGGATTTTTTATTTAGACGCAAGCACATTTTATCCGAAATCAATTAACACTTTTGTTTTTGTATATACGAACGTATACACAATGTAAGAAAGTGGGTGGAGTTGTGAACGTAAGAAATTACAAAAAAAAAAGGTTAAGTTCATAAATTTGAGTAGATTAGTATCGGGATGTGAATTTTTATGATCTCAGCCACATGTGGTAAATATTTAAATTTTTTTTATATTTTTATTTTCTAATTAATTTGTTTGCAAAGATGTCAATCTGTACAAGGTCTTCACATTTGTGTTAAATAAATTTAGAATCAATGCAAAAAAAAAAAAAATTGTAAACCTATAGCAGTTTTCAAATTTCATTTGTTTTGCAGTCTTATGTCGATTTCTTTTGATATTTTACTCCTCTCTGGTCGACCACAGTCATTTTGTCCTTCAAGCGTAGTTTATAAAGAGCGACTCGACCAAAAGCAAAAAAGTGAACTTAGGTAAAAAAAGTTGCTGTCAGTACAGTTATTTTTATCAATCGCACATGGGTTAAAAAATACCCTTGTTGTACTTCAAACCTCACACCGTTCGGTGACACACCGAAAATTGTTTTAGCAGCGGGATTTCAACAATTTAATAAAAAGGCAGTTAAAGCCTAATGGTTTTAGCGTTCTTTTCAAAGAAACTAATTTTAATAGAGAACTGCTGGCTTTATACTCAGCCATTAGACAATTTAGATATATCGTAGAATGAAAAATGCTCACAGACTATACACAGACCATAAACTAATGATTCATGCGATACACTCAAAAACAGAAAGCAGTCTGCGACCTCCTTAACCTTCTGAATTTTTTATCCCATTTTACGACGAATACGAAACATTTCAGGTATAGAAAACATGTGGTCACATACACCTTGTCACGTTTATGTGAAACACAAAGTCAAAACTCATCCGTAAGTCCGAGCTGCAAAAGATATCAGAGTTACAACATTCGGAAGATGAATTAAAAACTCTGATCTTGTAAATTTCACTGGCCATGAGTTATTTATCTCGTATATATTCCGAAACCGCAATACATCGTCTAGTTTTCGAGTCACTCACTATATGCATAGAATTTTACGTTCAAGAATTTATGCATCACAAAAATTTTTCTCTTCACGTTATTTTCGGCCTAATTTAAATCTTGATCTGAAAAATTGGGTAACAAACTGTTGGTCATGCCAAGAAGGCAAATTGGCGCTGCACAAAAAAAAGAACCTAAGCGTGGAAACCCGTTTCCTTTACCCTTGAGTAATAACACAGAAAAAATATGTACCCGACTACATATTTTTTCTGTGTTATTACTCAAGGGTCGTTAATTTTCCTCCAATTACAAAAGCAATAGGAAAAAAAACTTAAATGAAAATAAATAGCGTGTCGAGAAAAAATGTCCGTTAACAATAAAAGAAGCAACAGGATTTTATGCCAAAATTCAAAAAGAAAGACAAGAACAAGTAGTTTAGGATCACCTAAACTACAAGACTTATTCATATATAGGATCACCTAAACTACAAGACTTTCGGGTTAAAATCAGTAAGTTCTAATTTTTTACTTGACGCCGCCGCTAAAGATATTACACGAGCTTTTGACAAAGTTTAATTTTACTAGGAAGAAATCTAAGTACAGACAGCCCTTCTACTATCAGTAAAGTTAACAGAATGAACACTGCTGAAATCCAAAATATGGAATCCAGATATGGAAGAATCTGAGGTTCATTTTTTTTGACGCAGTAAAGCGGTTAAAAAAAAGGTTGACGGAAAACAAGAAGGACAAGAATTACGACAACAAATATTACTGGAAGAACTGATAGAACGGTTACGAGGTAGGGCTTACGAGACTATAAGAGACATTCAAATTACAACTGTAGAAGAACTCCAAATTGCAATTACGAAGAATTTCCTATACTTACATACTCACTCGAATTTCTGAGTAGTCGGCTGAACACAGCAAACCAGCAAAGTAGTAAACAGTGTGTCGAGTTTGGCAAAAGAGTGAAAAGTTATGCAACGGACTATGAAATAGGTATCAAGTGCAAATATAGTGAAGTGAATGTGATACCAAAACCCTTGCTAGAGAGTATGGTGCAGGATGTGTTCACTACAGATATTCGGAATCAGTCCATTAGATCTCAACTGATGATGGCTAACAAAGCAAGTATTGACGAGCTCTTACAGACAGCAACGAGAATGGAATCTTGTTTCTCATCGCAGACGCAGTGCACGAGAAGTAACGAGGAAAAATGCCATCTGTGTGACGAAACAAGTCACAATGCAAAGATGTGTCTCAAGCGGAACTCGCAGGTGTCAGAAGTTCGATCTAACCAAGTTTTAAGAAACCATCATGCCGTTCCTTAACGAGTTCCAGTTTGCCACTTCTGCAAGAAGAGTGGGCATTTCATTGCAGAATACAGGACAAGGCAGAAGAGCATCAGAGGACAGGATCAGTTCACACAGTACAGAGACGAAAGGGCACAAGGCAGTAAGCCAGTATTTTGGAGACAGAACAGATATTAACACCATGCAAGCAGAACAATCATCAAGCCTACATAAAAGCCGTCGCAGCAAGCCGACGCACAATAGAATAAAGGCCGTCGCAAAAAATCCGACAAAAACCGTCAAAGGTTTGGCGCGAACAAAAGCCGTCGCAGCGAGTCCGCCGCACCATAGCATCGAACCCGTCGAAAGTGTGGTGAGAACGAGAACTGTCACAATAAAACCGATGCATAAAAATATTAAAGGCATTCACAATTTGGCAAAAACTGAAACTATCTTTCCGGCATTACAAGAGACAGAGTTAAGTACAGAAGAGATAATTTCCAGCACAATGTTTTTGAAGGAAAAACCATCAAACAGTAAACTTTACAAAAAAAGAAGTGAAAATATAGAACAATAGCACAGGTACACACAAAAACAAGGTGTAGTGAGGTTATAAATAGAAATACGAGGGAAAAACAAAACGCCGAGCATCAAGCCATAACATCGGAAACAACTGAGTTGAAGGAGCACGAAATTAAGCTGATCTCGAAAAGAAAACTCACTAACGATACGATAACCTTAAGTATCGGAAATTTTTATACCACAGTAACAAATTTCTTAATCTATTCAGGTGCTTCAGGCGGAATGATCGAAGAAAATATACAGAAAGGATTCTCAAAGCTGCTGAAGAGGCAGCAGCAATCCAAAATATGCGAGCACTACACCAGTGTGTAAGAAAGGTCACTGGTAAAATTACAAATATACCACCTATAAGGGACGCTAATGGTCAAGCACTAACAACAGATAAAGCACAGTTAAAGAGATGGAAGGAATATTTCGAAGAAGACATCGTCGCCGACCCCGAAAATCTCCAGTCATTAATTGACATCAATAACGAAACTAGCAACACCTATCCACCAACGGAACGGGAAGTTAAAGATGTCATTAATAGACTGAAGAACAATACGGCCGCTGAAACAGACAATATAACCGCCGAAATATTCAAAGGAGATTCATCTACAACTGCAAGCATATTAACACCAATAATCCAAGAAATCTGGAATTCTGAGAGAATCCCACTGAAATGGAAAGAAGGCTTGATAATTACGATACCCAAGAAAGGTGACCTGAGAGAAGGTAGGAACTGGCGAGGTATCTCCCTTCTCAACACAACAATAAAAATACTCGCAATGATCATCCTTGACAGAATCGCACCTAACATCAATGCAAAATTAAGAAACGAACAAGCTGGATTTAGACCAGGAAGAAGTTGCACTGATCACATCACCACAATCTGTATCATCACTGAGCAATCCAATGAATGGAATTCATCATTGTATATGCTCTTTGTCGATTTCGAACGCGCATTCGATACGATAAACAGGAACGCAATATGGCAGACACTTTGTGAAATGGGCATCCCAAAGAAATTAATTGAACTCATACAAGAAATGTATCGGGATGCTGGAAACCGAATCTAATACAAAGGCAAACAAAGTGAAACATACTACAACACTCGAGGAGTAAGGCAAGGTTGCGTACTCTCACCAATGCTGTTCCTAATCGTATTAAACAGTGTAATGCGGAAACTAGATAACAAGTCCCCTAATGGCATTCAAAGGGGGTTAACTGGTAAACTCAATGATTTGGACTATGCAGACGACATATGCTTGCTCTCACACAAATACTCCGACATGCAGCAGAAAGTGCAACAGCTATCAGATCTAGCTAATGAAGTTGGTCTCAAAATTAATATCAAGAAAACCAAGGCGATGAGACTCAACAAAATATAACCACACCGATACACATCAACAATATCAAATTGAAGATGTAAATGAATTCGTATACCTTGGTTGCACAGTAACGAAAACAAGTGGAACAGAAGAAGACATACACAAACGTATAAATAAAGCCAGATATACATTCAACATGTTACACAAAGTCTGGAATACTTCTGTCCTGTCACGCAAGACCAAGATACGAATGTTCAACACATGTGTGAAATCGGTACTACTGTATGGGTGTGAGACATGGAAGCATACAGGAAAAATCATACAACAGCTACAGGTATTCGTAAACAAATGCCTTCGACGAATACTTAAGTGCTTCTGGCCTAACACGATCAGTAACATCAATCTGCATATAACAACATGTCAGTCAGACATTGAGACCGAAATAAAGCGACGAAAATGGAGATGGATTGGCCACACACTGAGGAAGGCGTCAAGTGATATAACGAGGATGTCATTAGACTGGAATCCACAAGGAAAAACAAAGGTTGGAAGGCCAGCAATGACATGGAAGAGAACGATTCTAGCAGAGGCAAAACACCTGAGAAAATCATGGGCAGAAATAAAAGCAATAGCCCCAAATAGAGTAAGATGGTTCAGAATAGTGGACGCCCTATGCTCCTAAATTGGAGATAAAGGAAAAAAAAATTCAGGTGCTTCGGTATCCCTAATAAAAATAAGTAATTTACCAGAAGAAATAGGCATACGAAAAAAAGTAGTTCTAAGAGACATAGGCAAGGGAAGCATAGTATCGATACGGAGCTATGAGACGAGTATTAACATTAACCCAAGTTGCCGCATACAAAAAAATGTTCAAGTAGTTGGAGAAGATTTCCCGATTAAAGAACAAGGTATTATAGGTAGGGACTTCTTAAGAAAAATCGAAAATCGAAAATCGAATTTATATACACTTTAATTGACACAAAACTTTAAATTAATATAAATTAGATTTTAAAATAATTGAATTGAAATCAAATAGTTTGAATTATTTCCAGGTCAAGCAAAATTTGTGAAACTATATGTCTTTCTGAAATGCCCTACATTAGATGGGTTTTCTGTCAATAAAATGTGTGGCTCAGACGCGATACGAGGCTTTGTGAAATCGAATGGATATGATATGACAAAAAATGGAGGAACTATTTAGAAACTATGGAACTATATTCAATCAATTCTAGAGATCTTTTGTGAAACATAAAAATCTTCATTCTTTTCTTGATTGTTCTACTCGATTGAACTTAAACGGTGCATAAAAAAACATCTGGCTGATTTCGATGTACCATTTTAGACAATAATTTAAAAATTGTTGAAATATTCTAATTTGATTTTTCCAAATTACGCGTAAAAATAAACATGAAAATGGAGTTATTGAAAATATTAAAGGACAGGATGAATAAAATGGCAAACAATTAATTAATAACCTTCCTAATTTTTTTTCAAACAGGGAATCCTCCTAAGAGTGATAACGACTATGACTTTGCAACCAATCCGAAAGTAATTACGTACGCTGAGAATTTGTTTAAAGGACTAAATCGTTTATAGGAAGAGATGATGATTCACTGTGAATCGGATTAATTTCATTAAGTGAGCAGATAGTTGGAGCGTTATAGTTTCAGTTTAAATACCTTGCAGCGCCTATCTGTAAGTGTAAAAAATCAATTTAAACTGACTCGACGAAAAATCACGCAATTTGGTAAATTTACTCAAAATTCAACCATCTTCCGTCGAAAATGGGTGTTTACAGTGGTGCGGAACTTAATCATTTATAGGTCATCATTTATCTAAGTAAAATTCGAAGAAACAAAATCCTAATCTATGAACCACTGGTTCTTTAATCTTTAAATTAGGACATCGTCAGTTAAAAATGTGAACTAAGCAAGGATAAATAGAAAATTATATATCCTCACTGTTCATAGAAAACAATAAGGGACCCATTACTAAACCCTGAGGAACTTTTTAAGTAACGAAATGGAAATTAAAAACCTTAACTGGATGATTAACTTATCGGATGCAATTTTATGGTTTATAAAGCATCCGATTTTACCTTCCAAATTACAGAAAGTAAATCATCGAGAGAGATATTATAAATGAAAATGAATTGGAGGCCGATTTAAAAAGCAAAGCGACCGCTGTACTCTGACAAGTCCCAGAATTCAAATTAGAACAAAAAACTAGAATAGAGGAAATGATAGAAGGGAATAAGAAACGCAACTAGCGTTTAGACAGTAAATAGTAGGTGACAGGTATAGTGATAAATATGTACGGATAAAAAAAACTAAACAGAAAAAGCAAATAATCTTGCGGGAATTTGGATTTTTACATAAATTAAAATCACCTGCTCATCGAATTTACATGAAAAATAACCAACCAACATTTTAAAATTATTCGCCCTTTTTAAACATATTACGTCCTATCTCTCATGTACAAATTAAGCCGATCAATGGCGAAAGCTTACCAGAAACAATGGACATCCACATCGTCAATATCTGGTAAAAGGCTCTGACATTTAAACTAGCTCTATTTATTAAAAGATTTCATCAAAACCGTAAAAGCTTTAAATACAAATTTAGTAGGCTGAGATCCATCAAAGTAGGCAAAAATTAAGATTCAACTTTTAATCTGGTAGCAAAACTTCTATACTTGTAATACGTTAAAGGGGAAATTTAAAAACTAATGGGAAATATACTCTACTCGGACATTTTAACAATACCAGAAGTACAAATTATTCAGTAGTAAGAGAACTTGCAGCTTCATTAAAAATGAAACAATATGTCATAAAACGGTTAATTCAATTGATTTGTAATATTTAATCAATTTTGTTAAAATCTAATTTATATTAATTTAAAAGTTTTGTTCCAAATAAAGTGTATATAAATTAGATTTTCGTCGATTACATGACGTTTTAGTCATATAACGGTTAATTCAATTGATTTGTATTGAAATTTTTTTTAATTTATTTTATGTTATAATTTTTATAATTTTGTATTTTTAATTATGTAGTAAGTTAATTAATTGTAAATTTCAAATAATCCAATTTATTGCAGTCTACGGTTGGTTGGGCCCCATTTCGTACTTTTATTACACGCACGAGATATACTAGTAAAAGAAATTAATTTAGCTGCATTTGCTGATGGCAGAGCAATTTTGGCAGTTAGAACCAATGTAGCGTAAGCTACCGACCATCGATTAATACAGTTAGTAACTATATATGAAGATAGAAGAGATAGCACAACATTCGCAACTAACTTCAAGCAACCATATGCGCGATTAATACAACTTTGGTTGACCGCTTGGGAATATCAATAAGAAAAGTCATACAATAATGAAATAAGAATCTCACTCCGGTATCCAGCAGCCCTGGAAACTGAATCGGGTGTAATCGGCTGCCAGGATTATAATCGGAAACCTTATACGTGTTGACATATGGTGATGACATTTATTTATTTATTCAACATCAACGAGATGAAAAACATTTTTTGATTACAATTATAATTTACAATTTTACAATTTAGCTTTAACAAGCTTTTTAAAAGTACAATTGGAAATATTAAAATCAAACACATCAAAATTGTCATTAAATTGACGACCAATAGTCGGGATCGGAGCGTTATATGAGTATTTAGATTTAAATGTCGGCAAATATATAAAATTCCTGATGCGAACTGTTTTGCAGGGCACATGAATATTAATCTTTGCAAGTAGTTCAGGAAAGTCAATAGAACAATTCAAGCAGCACATCTACGTCTTACAAGTATTGAATCCAAATCGGCAATTCTACAGTGTTCGCCGTAGGATGGCAAATTATTTTTATTCAGCCACATTGGAAGGTTCGGATCAAATGGCAAACTCAGTTTATGAAATAATCGACGCATATTCCAAATTAGACCGAACAATAGAACAATATAAAGTTTTAATTGACTGAGGATTATGAAAATACTTTGTGATACGACGAACGAAACCAAGTAGAGAACCAGACTTAGCCACGATCAAATCAATATGGTCACGGAAATTCAATTGATGATCCAAGACAACACCCAAATCTTTGAATGTTACAACCCTTTCAAGCTGGTGATTACCAATAAGATATTGAAAATGAATAACTGATTTTTTTCTTGGAGAAGCTCATAATCTTGCATTTTTCCAAATTTAAATTCTATCTATTCACAATTGACCATTTATACAGTAAATCTAGATCACTCTGCATTTCAATACATTGTTGCTTGCTACGTACAGCTTTTGATATTTTACTGGAACTAAGAAGCAATTTCATTAATGAATATATTAAACAATACAGGACCCAGGTGAGATCGCTGAGGGACTCCAGAATGACTTTTAATCATCTTATATGTAAACCCGTTAATTTTAACTACCTGCTTTCGATCACGCAGGTACGATCCAATCCAATCTAAAAATACTATGCTCACTCCAAATTTATCAAGTTTGGCAAGAAGTAGCTCAAACTGAGGTGAGTCAAATGCCTTCTTAAAATCAGTGAAAACCACATCTACTTAGCTGACATTTGGAATCGAAGGCGCTGAACGCTTTTGATGTTAAACTTAACAGATTTGAAGTTGTAGAACGATGCTTGACGAATCCATGTTGTTGACGTGTTAAAAATTTGTGCCACATCACTCGTAACATTGGATGGAAAAACAGAAGTAGCATCTTCATTCTCAGTGCACCAACATAAACCCACGAGATTGAAATCACCCAATACAGATATGATGTAATGTAAGCTTCACTCAGATACAAAATAATAAACATTTGCACAATGTAAGCTATAAACCTCAGCAGAACTTAGAGTTGGGACCTATGCAGCGTATAAATATAAAGGTTTTCCACACCAAGATAATTTCACAGCAACATATTCCACAGTATTATTGGCACATACAACACCACAATTTATAATTGAATTAAGTACAGCTACAAGAACTCCACCACCATCAGATTTATCACTAGTTTGGCTGGATTGGTCACATTTATACATTACTTAATTATCATCAAAAAATTTAGAGCTTAAAACTCCTGATTTTAACCATGTCTTAGATAAAACATACATCGGGTAACAAGACGATGATAGTAATTTAAACACCAACATTTTAATAATAGATTAAAAAAGTGTTTGAATTTGAATTAAATGTAGACCTTATACCGTTAGGGCCGAACGAGGTACTAAAAAATGATTCGATGATTGCCGACGATAATTTATAAAAAACCACTTAGCAGAAGTGGTGACATATATAATAAAAATTGTAGAACGCCGAATCACTACAGTGGTTTGTAAGAAACAGGCAAAAAGGGTCACTGGCAAAAATACCAACATACCACCTATATAAGTGATGCTGCTGATCAAATTTTAACAACTGATAAAGCACAGTTATAGAGATGAAAAGGATATTATGAAGAACCCGTCATCAACAGCAGCGAAAAACTGTGGTCATGAGTTGGCACCACTAACGAAACTAACAGCATCCATCCACCAAAGGAATGGGAAGTTAATGATGTCAAAAGCTCCAAGAAGAAAGCATAAGAAGCAGCAAGTATAGAAAGAACTTGATAAATCATGGGTTGGGAATGAAAGCAGTAGCCCTACATAGAGTAATATTCGAGCCTAGTAGACACCTTCCAAATCGTGATATTTTTACAAAAAAATAACTTTTAGTTAAAGTTCGCACGATAATCCCTAGCGCACCACACTAATGTGTGTACACCAAATCACAAAACGATTACCAATAAATCATAATCAATATTGTTCAACTTTGTGAAAATTCATCCAACTTTTTCTCATATTTATTATAATGTTTCCAGGCTGTTTTCCAAATGGTAAATCTGTGTTGATAAGAACAAAAAAATTTTTTTTTTTTTTTTTTATGAATATATTGAAAATTCATTAATTTAATCTAATAAAACTTATTTCCCTCGTTTCCAGATTATTGATAATAAATTTAAGCTAATTAGCTTCAAGCTAATATCATTTTGTAAAAAAAAAAAAAAATATTACAATTAATCTTTTCATAGGAGGAAAAAAAACGATTATCATCAATTGTCATACACATTCTGGAAAAAATCTTATGTGTTTGTGTTGTATACCCCCACCACAGTTTTTCATATTTTCTTGCAAGATCTTTTACACAGCATACACCATATATTATAGGAAAATTATCTACACAAAAAAAAAATTTTTAAAAATATTTTCGACTTAATCTTTTTTTTTCTACTGTTATCGTTTTTCCCTAATTTTTTTTTTTTACATTTTTTTAACATTGTGTTATCTTACTTTCTACATATTATCATAAATTAGAAAACAGTGAAGTTTTCCATTTAGCTTTTTTTTTTTTGTGTATGTATGTTGTGTTGTTTGGTGTCTTATTGTTTTTCATCTTTTATACATATGTACATACGTATCGTGGAAATGGGAACGAGGAAAGAAAACTTAATATTATCTGTACATTATATAAAGTTAAAATAAAATATTTATTGTTGGTGGAAAACTAGTATAAATACATACACACATATGTTTCTTATCTTAAGATATCCAAACCACATTATATCATCTCATAAAATATTTAAATCTTTTTTGTTTTTTTGTTTTCTCGAGACAAAGAAACCCGAAACACTTTGTGGCTTTTCAGTAGAAGACAATAAAATTAATGTTAAGAAAATTCCAAATGATACAACATACAGCATATACATTCAAAAAAAAAAACTAATACGATTATTTTTATTATTTTAGACCACCCTATCGTGTAGGTGGTGTTCTTAAAGATAAGATTTTTTTTTGTTGTATTTTTTATTTTTTTTTTCTGTTTAACTTGGCTGCGGGTGACTGATAAGAGTAAAATAAAAATTATAACAAAAAAAAAATCTCCATCTAAATATTTTGTTGCTGCTGCTGCTTCTGTGTAATAATATTTGCGGTGCATTTGTATTATATAAACATTTTTTGTTGTTATGTTGGTGATTGTAGTGCTATGGTGGTGATGGTGGCATAGCATAAGGGAGTTTTGGTTGTTTCTTATCTCGCTTACGAAATAAAATAAAAAAAAAATTTGAATTTATGAGTTGATTTTTATTTTTTGATGAAGTTTTCTATATAAATACAAAAGCAAAGTCCCATCCCCTGCAATTATAAATTTACCACATGAACAAAGTTTACCTACCGCACGTGGGTTAGTGTGTGGGGGTGGAAAAAAAAAAGTTATTATCACATACTCGCGAATATAACACAAAACATTAAATGAAAAGTTTGAATATATATGTATGTATGTAACATATACTAATATTCGTATAGTCATTTTCCTGCTGCTTTATTTTATACGTTGTACACGAAGATATATACACGAGAAACTTACTTTAGAAAGTTTTTTTTTTGTAATCTGAGGAACACAACGCAAAAAAAAAAACAATCATACATAGCGATAAAATTACATACAGACAAATAATAATTTTATCCAAACATCATATCACAGCAATAATCACATATTTTTTGGCAATAAAACAAAGCAAAAACGAAATAAAATTTCATCTTCATCACCATCACCATCGTCTTCTTCTACTTGTTCTTGTGCATTTGAAAAAGTTTTTCCTTTTTCTTTTATTCCTTATTTTTACTTTTATCACAAGTTGGTTTGTTTTTTTTTTCTTGTGGAATTTTGTTGAAAAATATCTGGGTTGACTGTGACGACGAAGTCGATGTTAATAATGATGATGGTTGAAATTTTTAATGTGTGATTTTATCATTTGAAAGAGATGCAGCTAATTTGCGTTTTTTTTTGTAGATTACATTGGTTCAAATATGCATTGAAGCCTGGTATCACATTATAAATGGTTTTCGAAATAAATTTCACAAGTTTTAGGAAAATTGTTGATAAGTAGCTTAGATACTATCTGATTGAGAAGTGTCAATTATACAAAAGTGTGGCTTTCCCAAATGATAAATGTTTATAATTATAAAGAAACGGTGCATCGTATCAATATCTGTATACCTGTTTGTGGTATTAAAAGTGACTCCTGTGGTTAACACATCACCTGAGGGTTAGGCTCAAACTCTCTCGGAACGGCGAAAGTCATCTAGGTTGATTGCCTTTTTAACTACTTAGTTTTGCTTTTTGACTTTTGACAAGTTTGATGATAAGCAGACTGTGAATTGTCCACTCCAGTTTTTTCATTCATTAGAAATGATGGAGTAGTGATACTATAGATAGACCGCAAGTCTATTCGTGAATTGATGAAACATTTAGAATTGACCGAAGGACTTTGCAATATTTTATTTTAGATAGACCTTGATAGGGAGAATTAAAAAAACGGTTTTCATAGTTTTAAGGTGCGTAGTTTAGGAGCTACAGTGGGTTAAATTGACCGCAGGATTTTGCAATATTATTTTAGGTAGAACTTGATATGAAGAATTCAAAAATACAATTTTTATAATTTTTGGACGCATAGTTAAGGAGGTAGAGCGGTAATGAAAATTACTTAAAGGAATGACATAAACGTTTAGAACTGACCGCAGGACTTTAAAACAGTTAGAATTGACTAAAGGACTTTTAAATATTTTTATTTAGATAGACCTTGATAAGGAGAATTCAAAAATTTCATTTTTATAATTTTGGAACGCATAGTTTAGGAGCTCAGCGGTTTGAAAATTACTCATTTAGAATTGACATTTAGAATTGACTAAAGGACTTTGCCATATTTTATTAAAGGTAGACTTTGAAATAGACAAATTCATAACTACCATTTTCAAAATATTTACCATTCGCTCCGCTTTCCCATTGGATAAAGAAAAGAAAGGACAACAAATGAAATTACAGAAGTCAGCTAAAGTAATGGCGGTTTCGTTACCGCTTAAGATGACTTCCGGAATACCATGAATCGCAAAAATGGAACGAAGCGTCATTATGAGTACAACTGTACTACGATTGAAAGTAATGATCTGGCGAAGTGTCTATATGTAACCTCGACCAATGCATTTTTATTACCTCCCAGGAATGTGTTAGTGATTGAGTGGACTCAGATCTCGAAAGAGTCTTAGCAAGGCGTTCAGAAACTAACGAGCCTCTCGATGTCCTCATCGATCTTATTCTACCAAACATAGCTGCTTGCCATGGATTGTAGACTCTGGAATAAATTTGCGCTGGCATCATATAGAAGACAATCGTTGATCAAACTATGCTCAAATTTCTGGACTAAACAAGGTTTGATCTGGTTTTCCACCTTCTCAAACCATCATGCACCATGATAGTACGCGTGAAAACGGGGCCTTTTTTTTATTTCTTTCTAACAGCATCTGCGTTACCATTCAGTTTCCCTGGACGATGGAAGAGGCGATAATGGTACCATATTAGGAAGACAATCCATCATATCATCCTTGAGGATATTATATGCTATATTGATTTATCACCTTTGTATAATCCTTGAAGTGGTTTAATGTATAGTCAGTCACGATCGCAAATAGGCAAAATTATGGAACCTTTTAACGCCGGTGATATTTGACAATCGACGTTCGGAAGCTGTGCGCATCTTAGGGAAAAAAGCAATGTTTCAATGTAACCTACTTATGTAAAAGGATTATCCCGATGCCTTATGGAGGGGGGCTTTACATATACCAACGACCACGACTTGAGCAGTGGTCTACAACCACTTAATGTTGTCATAAAGAAATTGAAGCAGCTGTTTAATTCAGACAGCTTTGTTGTATTTTGCATGAAGCTACGTCTAAGGAGTGTAGTAGGTTACCACTGGTAGGGTCTACTAACTAGAGAACAAAATGTCGTTTTGTTGAATTTTTTGATTAGTTCTGTTTTATTGATTCATATATAATTTTCAATATATAGTGTTCCAATAACCGGTTCAGATTTAACATATCGGTTATTTGGGTTCTGGCAACACTAATGTCATTCTTTCTTTGACAGAAACTCAGTACATTATTTTTAGTTGACGAAATGAGTCACTTAACGCTTCAACAAAAATGGGGAAATGTGAGAAATTTACTTCCACAACAAAAACTATTGGTTCGAAATCATTTTGATCAAAAAATCATCTTTTCGGACATGTCGCATTTTCATCTCGGTGCGTTTGTAAACAAACAAAATTGTCGCATTTGTGGATAGGAAAATCTACAAGGATATGTGGAGAAGCCAATGCATTCATTGGGTGTTACTGTTTGGTGCGTCTTGTGGCGTGGCGGTATTATTGAGCTGTATTTGTTCGAAGATGAGTTCAACTACTGCCACATGTTAGCATCTTTTTGTGGCCATATCTTGAATATATTGGTTTGAACGTCCTTTGGTTCTAGCAAGATGGTGCGCCATGCCACACATCGGGCGTTATAATAGTGAAACTGCGTCAAAAATTCGATGGCCGCATTATCAGTCAAAATGGTGATGTGAATTGGCCGGCAAGAATCTGTGATTTGACACTTTTAGATTTTTATGTGTGGGGTGCCGTAAAGAACAAGTGTTATACGGATATTTCACAAATAATTGAGAATTTAAGAGCTAATATTGAAGCAACCATTACCGAAATAGATCCGCACACTATCCAAAATGTGCTCAGAAATTGGACCGATCGAATGGAGTACGCCAAGACTAGCCGCGGCCTCCATTTGAATGAAATCATATTCCATAAATAACCTGGAGGATTATACTTTCACCGAGCAATTGGCACAGTAGTTAAACCTGCGGTGTTTGGGACGGGAGGTACCGGGTTCAAATCCCAATGAGAGAGGGTTGCAAAAAGGAATTTTCATCACCTGATTAAGATCGGTGAAGACGATGAACACAACTATTACCCCCTGTTGGAGGGGCAATGTGCAGATGGATTTAAAATCGAACCTCTATTCGTGTGTCCTCGATTTAACTGGTGACGGCGTAAGGCAGGACGTTAAAAATCAACCGCGAGAGAGTTTCGGCCCCAGAAAAAGATTGCAGGGTTTAGACACAAAAAAAAGATTGTACTTTCAAGCAAAAAAATAAATTTGGAAATAGATTAAGCCGTTTTTGTTTTATAAATTTTTAAATATGAACTTCTTACTGGGACACCTTTTACTACATCTAGCGAATCGTTTGTGAGGTTATCGCCATTTGTCTATGCCATGGTTGGTGCTTGTTGAATTTACATTGCTTGTTTGACTTCTCAAAGTGGTTTGGCTAGAAAAGAGTTGCATTAAACTCCAGTCGGGGCAGTGTCACCTTAATTTTTGTTGGTTCCACTCTTGTTTTGGAAGCTATGAGGCTGACTTTGACTTCGTTTTTATTATTGACCTTGAGGTAGATACAGGCAGCATACGCTTGTTCTGATTCGTTGCTGAAACCATGAACTTCTATTTTCAATTTTTTCGTAAAAATTATCCATCTTCAGCTCATTGAGTAGGAGGAGTCTGTTTGTATATGCTAACCATTCCTGGGCCAGCTCAGTGGGAACTGGCTCATCCCAATTGAGCCCCAAGAGCCAGAGTTTTTGTTGCATGATTTTTGGAGTTAAAATAACTGATCCTAGCCATCCTATTGGGTCGAACAGTTTGGCCGTTGTAGACAGAATATTTCGTTTTGTTACCGGACCATTGTGTATTAGATGATCTATTTTAAACTCAGAAACATCTGTTTTAGGCCTCCAAAGGAGTCTCAAAGCTTTAATATGGATCCCATTAAATACCGAGCCATGACCTCAGAATAGTGATTGATGGCTTTAGCGAATTCCTAAACGAAAAGCGAGAATGGTGGATGGCTGAAGTTTTAAGAGTAAAATAACTCAGCAATGACATGTTACTCCTTATTAATGGCAGTTCACGTTGCTTCTTTAAAAGAGGATGTTGCCATTCGGCACCAGGATGGAAACATCTGTGTAAGCATCGATGGGTACTGATTTACACAAATTTATTTACAATAAATTTTTGACTTAATTTGCAGTCTCTGCAGAAGTTTGAGCTTCATGGATTTTCAGATGCTTCTGAAAGTGCATATGAAGTTGTTATATACCCACAGTGAACGTTGCTAGAACTTATAAGGTTAACATATTGCGGTAGCAAAAACAAGGGTAACTCAAATAAAAACAGTGAGTCTACCGGGATTGGAACTAAATGGTGCGTTGCTGCATAATATAAATACACATAGTACTACCATGGTATGTTAGCCCATTGACGTGCTAGATGTCGCTACTGGTATCGTTTTAAAATAATCAAAATATTTTATGTGTATAATCGCCTAATTGTCATATATTTATACTAAATGTTGACGATATTCTATCGTCACGACATCTGGAACATCAACGGGTAAACTGTTTTTTTCTTATGATGGTAGTACTATGTGTATTTATATTATGGTTGCTGCTTACCACATTGATGAAAACGTTAAAGGTTTCTCTCGCAACAGAAACTGAACCACGGTCATCAGAGGTGCGGAGCAACAACCGATTTATCAACGGATTGTTTCTTGGCTGTACTAAGGAGTTTTTAATCCAGGTGGTTATTTGCAAAACAATCGTTAGCGATAATGGGTCGAATTTTCAGCAGAAACGAGTGCATCAAGGCACTTCATATCACCAGCTTCCCCTCACTTTGGGGTGTTTGAGAAGCTACCGTAAAATTAATGAAATATCGTTTAAGAAGGGTGATTGGTGATGCGATACTAACCTACGAAGAATTACTGACAATTCTGGTGCAAATCGAAGGGATGATGAATTCACGACCAATGTGTCAGTCCAACGACTGGTTCAAGCTCCCCCATTGAAACCTGGTCATTTTTTAGTGGGCCAGCCCTTAACACTAATTGCAGAACCAAATTTAACACATCACAAACCTTCACTACTATCTCGATGGCAACATCTTCAAAAGATGAGCCAACATTTTTACCGGCGATAGCAGAGTGAATATTTGTTGTCACTTCTCGAGCGGCATAAGAGGAAAACCAAAGCAACCAATTTGCAATTAGATGATATTGTCATTATTATGGATGCTAAGCATCTATCATATTATTCCCTCAATAAAATATTCAGTTGGCAGTTTTCTTATAAGCTTGAGACCTCAGAGGAACGAACCATATGATTCAATGTTCTGATGATGTGAACATTCAATAGGAATTATTAAAAGCTTCAGTTGTCTTTACCGATTAGGCGACTTTAGGTATGGCAAAAGCTAAACCTAATGCTCTTCTAATGTCGTCTTGTTGTCTAGCAACATAATATAGCCTATAGAGACACGCGAATACATAACAATCGCAATTAACAATCGGTCCTTGTTAGGAGAACCACCACACGAATTTGCGAATTTTTTCCACCACACGAAAAAAGCGTGAATGATGGAAGAGTGAAGTCTTAAGAGTACAACAACTTAGTAATGAGAACAGTTCTCGCAACTTCCTCAAAGGAGTCACTGGACAGCATCATACATTCAGACCTTGGTATATCGCCATTCGGGACCAGAAAGGGAACCTCCTTATTAACATCGGCGCAGTGCTCGTCACTTGGAAGGAAAATTTCTCTGATTTACTAATGTTGAACAGGTGTCAAATGCTGAATGATCACAAGAAGACTAAAAAGAAACCGTTCATCTGGAGTTGTTTGCATTAACTCTGAGCTTTAGATATTCCGAGGAGTAGCTTCGGAGAACTATATTTTCCTCCTTATTCGGTTAGTATGACAAAGCGAGGTTATGCACGTAGTGTAGTCGCATTATGTCCTATCTTTAAGAAAGAGATTGCTTACATAATACTAGAAAAAATCACTCCTGTCGCGAAGGAACCTTTAGGTTAACATACCAAGGAGGGTTTCATCTGAATAGGTCAGTCAAAGGTCTAGTTTCTTTGTTGAGGATGATCTAAATATTACCAGGTTCATCAGGCGTTCTGGGATTTCCAACAAACCTTTGACTCAAACCTTTAAATAATCCATGCATAAAATATGTGCGCTTATGTGAAATGAAAGTAACGCAGTCACAATGTTAGATTAAAGTCGAAAACTAGCCAGCGGGAGGTTTTGCAATTAGCTCTGATGTACGGCAAGGAGATGCTCTGTTGCCGATACTCTTTAATCTCATGTTAGAATTTATCTTTTGCAAAAGTGAAACACCTCAGGATAATATATTATACCGTCAGTCCAATCAGGTCCTGAAATATAGGTAGGTGAATCTGTGTAATTGAATTGGCAACGGTGTAAAAGACTTGATCACTGGTTTTAGAAACCAAGAAGAAATGGGTTTAAGTAGGATACCTCGAAGTCAAAATTCCTTGCTAATATCGACAAGCTAAAGTTGTACCAGTTGCGGTTTGTATTTATTGTCATATATAGATGTACGTTTTGGGCACTGTCCTCGGACAGCCTTCGAAGAGTTGAGCTCCTGGAGGTAGAGAGTTGGGCTCCTGGAGGTAGAGAGTTGGGCTCCTGGAGGCTTCTGGTTCCCTAGAACATGTTATCTGCAATCTCGAGACCAAATCCTTTGTGCCAAATTTTTGATTTGGTACGGACCCGCAATGCGGGGTTTGAACCCCGATTTTCAATATTAAGGAACAGAACCATCAAAAAATCTCAGCTTTTACAGACAAATCAACAAATACCAAAAACGTCAAACTTTAAAATTTGTACCGTTTACTTTGTTACAATCATCGTCGCAAGCATAAGAATTTGGCCTTCCGACATATTAATTTTATCTGGACATAAAAACAGTTGGTTATCTCTACAAACCTACAAAACGTTTTAAGAAGGGAATGGAAATTAAACATTTTTTTTTATTATCCAATCAAGTTATCCGATAGATAACCCCCACAACAAAAAATATATACATCCAGAGTATATTTAATAATTTCTGTTATCTATAATTAAATAATATGAGGTTATGTTTGATCATTTTATCTCACAACAAAAAATGTCTGATAAAAATACTCTCTCTATGTATGTGTACAGTACGCTAGCATGTTGTTGTTTTTATCTATAATTATTATTTGTAATTTTATCGATTTAAAAAGCAAAAATTTAATTTCATTTTTATGAATGTATTCCACCATAAATTTGCAATAAAATGGATATTTTTTTTTTATCGATTAATTATCTGATTGTACCACACACGCAAAAAAAAATTGTTCATATGGTGAACATATACTACGACTATATGATGTTATATTTGTACGATATGAGCACAGCGTCTGATGGTGTTATCTCCAGCCGAAAATCAAGTAAAAATTATAAAGATGATGGAGAAAAAAAAATCAAGATAAAAAATGTACTTTATATGTCCTGGACTATATAATCTTGCATTACAATCAAATTTTTTTTTGCTCTTCTTGTCTTATCAAAATCAAAACAATAAAAAACAAAATATCATCTTATTATATCTCTCGAAAAATATTTCTCTTATCAGTGCACAGTATATACTTATATATGTAAGTATACATATATATACTAAAATATAAAACGTTTTTTTATCTTATCATTAAACTTAAAAAAAAAAAAAATCAAATTTAAACTTCTTATTTTTCATCATCATTGTCTTGATCTCATTATTATTTTTTTTTTTTTGGAACAAACAAAAATCTTTATATTCCAAATTTTTGGTCAAAACGACGATAAGACAACAAAAAATTCCTTTAGTCCCCGACAAAAAGTCTTCGCTCAAGAAATCTTATCAAAATTTTCTAATCTTCTAAAAATAAAAAAAAAAATTTTTTTCGTCTTGTCGTTTATTTTCTTATCCTGGATTGGAAAATAAAAACAAAATCTCTAAGAGTTTATGTATATATGGAATAGAAGAAAATCTTTACTCTTCTTGAAATTGAAGAAGACAAGATGAATACAATAGATATACATATAACATACACAGAGATAGATAGAAAGTCGAAATAAATTAAAGGAAAAAAAAAAAATAAAAAATTCGTACGATAAACTTGAGATATATATTAAAAACATGCAAGCGAGAGGGAGATGTAAACGATGTAAAAATAAAGAAAATTTTAGATAAGTATTTGAAATTTTTATCAATCGTCGTCAGTCAAATTGTTCGAGAGATAAGAGAATTAAGATTCTTTTTTTTTTTTTTTAAGAGTTTCCGTTATATTTTCTTTTGTAATTTTTCTTTTCCTCTTGATTTCATTGATAGAAGATAAAATTTTGAAAACATTTTTTTTGTTCAATGTTGAATGCTAAGCGGTGCTTTTAAGCGTTTTAGTGGAAAAATCAAAAAAAATTAGAATCAAAATAATAAAAATTTATTTTATCATTTTCGTTTATCTATCGAATTTTATATGGTAGATTTTCAGGTGAGTAATTCAATGGATTTATCGGAGAATGGATATGTGAAATGTGAGCATTCAAGCGTAGATTGATAAATGGTACCTCTAATAATTTTTATTTTAACCATTTTTTATATCTTAGATTATTTTTAATTTTTTTGAATCATACCTTGACTGATAAAATGGATATTTAAAAATGCTGACTTACCTGAAAATAGAAAAAAAATGCATTAAAATGTGGCGAATATAAATTATGTCGAGGTCAGATAAAATATATGTGTCGAAACTGCATAGTGACAACAACGACCTTAAACAAGAGCACACTTCGCAAATATTTCTTTTTTCATTTTGAACGTATGAATAACTAATAATAGTTGACCACAGTGGTTGAGAGGTACTTCTGCAGTCGCTAAGAAAACTGGATGCGTTTCACTGAATCAGCCATGAAAGAGAATCGATTGGGACTCGTTGCTCTTCAAAAAGCTCGATGGCTAAAAAAATCATGGAAGATCATTTGTCCCAAGGTTAACAAATTGCTTAACAGTGAAGAAGATGACCTCGGCCATCTGTGTTGATTTTTTTTGGCCACAGGTGAATTAGCCTATTTTGGATTTCAAAGTTGCCGATAATTGTTGTGTAAGCTACTTTTTCGCATGCGCCTAGTCAACCTGTCAATCATTTGTATTCATGCGCCAACAAATGTAAACCAAACCAAAACAACAATTTATATGATCTGATGGAATCTGATGGAGCAAGATGTCTTAAAGAATGATTTACTTTACGATCGCACTCGATCTCATAGTGGTTATCACATTTTTCTGAAGGGAAGGTTTCGGGTCATCCAATAGGTGAGATCTTGTCGGTCGGCAACCAAATTCGTAAGCAGTGATCATCAATTGGTCACTGCAAAGCTAAAATAACAGTTTTTATACAACACAGGGATATCAGGATTACCAAATCAATGCTCAATTTAATTTTAATTTACTAAATTTAATTATTCTAAATTTAAAATGTTTTGATGTACTTAACTTTTTTGTTATATTTAAAAGAATATTTAAAATTCGGTGGGAATTTTCGATTTTAGGTGACAATTTTATCGATTTGCTAATATTTGTTGCTTAATATTTAGAAGTGAACCTTCTCGAAGTGTACTCGATCGATTATATGTATATTTGAGGACCTTTTAGTTCAAAATCCTCTTTGATCTTAAAGATTGTTTTCCGAATGGTTGCTTTCAGGAGTTGCTCAAAATTCTAGGAATTTACTAGCATGTCTGAAGAATTTTGTAATTTACTAGTAACACTTGTCTTGTTGAACTTTTATAGTTAGAACTCTTACCTAAAATATAGTACGATAATATTTCAAAATTTTGTCGAATTTTATATTTTGAATTTTTAGAATTAATTTGAAATTCTATTTCTATAATCACTTCATGAAATCCAGCGAAAAACAAAAAAATCAATATAAGTTTGGAATAATTAAAAATGATTACAGAATTTAGAGGCACTCAAATATTTTGAGAAATATTTAAGTTTGCACTTCCAGTGTAGTTTTTAAGATTTTTCGTTTTATTCGATCTGTTTTTGGTCTACAATCTGTCCAGCTCTTTTGCAGTTAAATTATATATCATATCCAACTCCATAGTGCAGATTCCGAATTTTGCAAATTTAGTAATTTACTTAAATATTACTAAAATATAATATTATTATACTATTATATTATTATATTAATATATATTTATTATAATATTATTATATTATAATATTATAATATTATAATATTACTATATTACTGTATTATTATACTATTATATTATTATATTATCATATTATCATATTATTATATTATTATATTATTATATTATTACATTATTACATTATTACATTATTACATTATTATATTATTATATTATTATATTATTATATTATTATATTATTATATTATTATATTATTATATTATTATATTATTATATTATTATATTATTATATTATTATATTATTATATTATTATATTATTATATTATTATATTATTATATTATTATATTATTATATTATTATATTATTATATTATTATATTATTATATTATTATATTATTATATTATTATATTATTATATTATTATATTATTATATTATTATATTATTATATTATTATATTATTATATTATTATATTATTATATTATTATATTATTATATTATTATATTATTATATTATTATATTATTATATTATTATATTATTATATTATTATATTATTATATTATTATATTATTATATTATTATATTATTATATTATTATATTATTATATTATTATATTATTATATTATTATATTATTATATTATTATATTATTATATTATTATATTATTATATTATTATATTATTATATTATTATATTATTATATTATTATATTATTATATTATTATATTATTATATTATTATATTATTATATTATTATATTATTATATTATTATATTATTATATTATTATATTATTATATTATTATATTATTATATTATTATATTATTATATTATTATATTATTATATTATTATATTATTATATTATTATATTATTATATTATTATATTATTATATTATTATATTATTATATTATTATATTATTATATTATTATATTATTATATTATTATATTATTATATTATTATATTATTATATTATTATATTATTATATTATTATATTATTATATTATTATATTATTATATTATTATATTATTATATTATTATATTATTATATTATTATATTATTATATTATTATATTATTATATTATTATATTATTATATTATTATATTATTATATTATTATATTATTATATTATTATATTATTATATTATTATATTATTATATTATTATATTATTATATTATTATATTATTATATTATTATATTATTATATTATTATATTATTATATTATTATATTATTATATTATTATATTATTATATTATTATATTATTATATTATTATATTATTATATTATTATATTATTATATTATTATATTATTATATTATTATATTATTATATTATTATATTATTATATTATTATATTATTATATTATTATATTATTATATTATTATATTATTATATTATTATATTATTATATTATTATATTATTATATTATTATATTATTATATTATTATATTATTATATTATTATATTATTATATTATTATATTATTATATTATTATATTATTATATTATTATATTATTATATTATTATATTATTATATTATTATATTATTATATTATTATATTATTATATTATTATATTATTATATTATTATATTATTATATTATTATATTATTATATTATTATATTATTATATTATTATATTATTATATTATTATATTATTATATTATTATATTATTATATTATTATATTATTATATTATTATATTATTATATTATTATATTATTATATTATTATATTATTATATTATTATATTATTATATTATTATATTATTATATTATTATATTATTATATTATTATATTATTATATTATTATATTATTATATTATTATATTATTATATTATTATATTATTATATTATTATATTATTATATTATTATATTATTATATTATTATATTATTATATTATTATATTATTATATAATTATATAATTATATTATTATATTATTATATTATTATATAATTATATTATTATATTATTATATTATTATATTATTATATTATTATATTATTATATTATTATATTATTATATTATTATATTATTATATTATTATATTATTATATTATTATATTATTATATTATTATATTATTATATTATTATATTATTATATTATTATATTATTATATTATTATATTATTATATTATTATATTATTATATTATTATATTATTATATTATTATATTATTATATTATTATATTATTATATTATTATATTATTATATTATTATATTATTATATTATTATATTATTATATTATTATATTATTATATTATTATATTATTATATTATTATATTATTATATTATTATATTATTATATTATTATATTATTATATTATTATATTATTATATTATTATATTATTATATTATTATATTATTATATTATTATATTATTATATTATTATATTATTATATTATTATATTATTATATTATTATATTATTATATTATTATATTATTACTACTATTAGTTCATTAATAGATTTTTGGCAGAGAAACAATACAGATTACAGTTGAATGGTGGCACACTGGAGTTGCCGACAAGAGATTGCAGAATCCAGGGCAGGCCATTATAAATGTGATTGGCTTGTACTATTACAGCAGTTTAAAAATTGGCTACCGGGAAACCGAACCAATTTAACACAGTAGAAAATAGTATCGGAAAGTCAAATATATACTAAAGAAGGGATTGTAGTCCAAATAGAAGGTAAAGTACTACCTGGAACCGATGGACGAGTGTGCAAGTTTTGACCAATTAACAAAGTATCCGCAGCCTATTAATCAAAATCCGAATTAAAATCCGTTGTAGAGAATAATGTGCAGGAGGGCAGATATTAAAATGCGAATATTACTCTGGTGTTTCATTAACATACGGCAGTCAGTGAAACGATAATTAAAAGGAAAATTGCACTAATTAAAAAATAAACTAGAATCTCGAAAGGATTCAAAAGACCTGAAAACCAAGTACCTAAATATGTAAAAACATCTAAGTACTTCGGTATGACTCTTGTTGCCAAACTCAAGTGGAGCGAGTGCGTCATACAGGTAAAAGAAAAACTTATCATAAAGTTTAGAAGGTTTATAATCCACTACAGCCTGCTGCTATATCGAGACATTTTAAAGCCGATATGGACCAACTTGGTATCCAACTCTGGAGATTTACTAAGCAAACAAATGCAAAAATGACACAGGCGTTCCAAAATAAAGTTCTTCGTAGAGTTCTTCGTAGCATCGTCAAAGCTCCGTGCTTTCCGTGGTTCACAATAGAAGTTGGAATTATGTAAAATTGAGCTTTAAAGTTTTAAATTGTTAAAAAATGACATAAACGTACAATTAATATTTGGTTTTTCCAGTTTAGGTCTACTTTAAATATTGAAAACCATAAGGAGCCTAAAATAAATAATTGAGCTTAATTATAAATTTGCAAAAATTGGAGCTTTAAATAAATTCAAACTACATTTTTTACATTTTTTAGTATTAACAATTACGATATATAAGAAAGCTTTGATTTAAGATTAAAATCGGTTGAAGGTTGAACTAAATGCAGAAGCTTTCGTATATGACACCATGAATTATTTTATGATTATTTTTATTAGTGTTAGTCCTATTCTTTATCTTTAATATTAAATAAGATAAATAAAGCTTTTACCTTACCATTTAAAAAAATTTAATATAAAAAGAATGCTATTAAGCTTAAATAATTGTTAAAGTTTTGCCAGTTAATTTTAAGCTTTTAATATAATTTGATTAGTCAATCAAAATTAATTCTTTTTTGACATTTTCGGTACTTAACAATCTTACAATCAAAAAAAATCATATTGAATAAAACTGAGTATTTTGTATTACTTATTATATAATATTGGAAAAAACTTTTTACGACATCTTTGGACCATTTAAGTTGGTATTAACGAGCTTTTCGTTTTTTAAAAATAAATGTAATGGATTTAAAAGCACCTTTGTAGAGGTTTGGAGTTAATATTTCTAATTTTTTAAAATTAAATTAAAGATTTATAGTTGAGCTTTAGAAATATCGCTAATTTAAAACTTTTTGTTTCTAATTGCTTTACTTAAACAGAGCTTTGGTAAGAGGGTTAAAAAGTATATTCAGAAAATTCTTTTTTTTATATTTTTTATTGGTTTAGCTTTAGCTTAAGCTTTTAGCTTAAGCTTTTAACATTTTTTCTAACATTTATTCTTACGTCTAAGAAGCCCAAAAGCGTTTTTCAAGCACTCAATTTTAAAACTTTCAGCTTTTCACACACTTAGCAGTAACGTAATTAAAAGCTCTAAGTAATACTGGTTTAGTAATGGCATATGCAATTATAGATATCTAATAAAAGCTTTCGATTGTAATGTCTTAATTAAAAGGCAAATAACACCAAATAAATTTATAAAGCTTTTGATGGTTTTGTAAACTAAATATAGTCCTAATATTGGATTTATATTAAAAACGAGAAGTATTTTACTGTAGCTAAAAATGTTCATTTAAAGTTACTTTATTATTTGAAGAGAGCTTTTCATATATTACTGGGGTAATTATAAATTTGTATATAAATCAATCAGAGCTTTGCATAATGGTCTAGATTATTTAAGTAGTAGATTGCAAGATTGTTTATATTTAAATTAATTAGAGCTTTTATATAGGTCTAAGTAGAGATCTATAATTTGCTCAGATCGAAGCTTTTCCCAATTAAAACATCATCAAGTAAGATAAAACATGAATTACCTTAGTTATTTCAAGATTGTGATAGTAAAAACAATCAATATCACCTAATATGCAAGACATAAAATTGACAGGTAACGAATCTAGAAAAGCTTTTACTAGAAGAACAAATCAAATTTCTCAAACGAAATCATTCAGAAAATTAATTCCAAATTGAAAATTGTTTCAAATCGCTACACCCATACATACACAGAATTCGATCGTAATGTATAACGAACGTATAAAATCAGGTGAAAATCTTTTGGGAATTTCTGGTACATATATCACGACATTCGAATATACGATAAGACGAAAAATGATATTATATATGCACTGCTTAACAATGCACAACCATTATTCTTGTTCTTTTTCCAAAGATTGTGTGTTACAATACTAGTTTTTCATGCACCCAACTACAATTTAATGCACATTTAAAATTGCATCAATATTCTTTTTGTATAACAATAGAAATCGGGTAAAGAAAATTCTTAAGAAAATTTTTAAATTTTTTTTATATTTGGTTATGTGAGTATATGTGCTCTATGTACATACATAATTCCTATTCATATACTGTACGTTAGCTTTGTACACACATACATTTACACAGTAGGAAAGTAGAAAATTAATGATCAGGAAATTCTTTTTTTTTCCCGATTTTTATTTTACTTTTGTATATGGGTTTGATAGATTACGTTTTTCGTTAATGGAAAAATGATTTTCTTCTACCACTAGAAGACTATATATACACATATATATATAGAGATAAATTTTCACCACCAACCAAAATTTCAACCCTAATTTGAAAAAATTAAAAATTCTGATATCTCTTTATCATTTCGATTTTTTTTGTGTATTTTCGTTTTTACTTTATCACCCAACAATCCCTCACATTTTCATTTCGGTTTTTATAAGTCTATATTGAATAGACTAAAAATAAAAGAAAATTTTGTTCTTGATAAGAATGACTTATTATAAGAAAAATGTTAGATGAAATTATTCGATTCACATATACACAATTCTTATCAGTATCGGGGCAGTAGGAAGCTTCCATATGTGTGGTTACACATTTTAAAAGATGTCACATATTAGATTATATAACCTTCATCCTATATAACTATCCGCACACAAAAATGATATTTTATTTGTGTTATCACCCAATTGTGGTTTTTTGATATAAAAGATAAGATAAAGATTTATTTCACGTTCCACTATATATACGCAATTTTAAGCCCATATTGGTTTCTATATAGTCCCCAAAATACATAATATATTTAGGAAAGATAAGACATGATAATAAATTCGAATGAATCCAATACTCGAATAATTATATCTTAAAAAAAAAAAAACGTTAGAAATATTTTGATTAAAATGATAAGACATGAATTTAGATAAGAAATAAATATAACAATGTGTGTACAAATTGTTGTTGCTGTTTTATTTTAATTACCAAATCAATAAATTCCCTATTGATAATCTCTGTCGCTGTATATTTTGCGTGTGTATGTGTGTTTGTTTTTTTTTTAATGTGCATGTATTAATCACAAACCAATGAGCTTTTTGTGCTCGAGATGACGAGATATGTCAATAAAATTATCATCCCTCATACAGGTGAGCATCGGAAAACGTCATTTCAAAAATCAAATTTTAAATCGTCATTGAAAATTCAACACAATTGTGTAGGTAATATTTTACCAAATAAAATGTGACTTGTCATCTAAATTCAAACACTAACAAAAAGTGACATACACAATTGTGTAAGTTGGATTAATAATTAGAATAAAACTATAATGGTGAACAATTTGTGGAAGTTACGATAATGTGGCAATGTTTTTCTTATACAATTGTGTTCATTTGTGTTCCATATGGTTTTTATGTTAGTTAAAACCCACTTATATAAAAGAATCAAACCAAAATTTGGTTTAACAAATTGTATTCTCAATAAATATACGAGATTTTAGCTTTAGGATATAATTTACTTTACATTTCACTATCGTTCACTATGTGGAACATAATTATTTTAATCAAATCGCATTCATATCAAGGAGTATGTAAACTAGTGGAACATATGATATCTTTAAAAGTTTTATTTTCTATTAAATATCAGTTTAAGAATTTATCTTTTTTGGATGAAACTTAAATTGTGGGACATAAATTGTTTAAAATTTATTTGTATTTATATTTTATTTTAACACAAAATAATAACCGTATAGCTAAATTTCTTTAACTTTATACAATGACATATTAAGATTAATCTATTAAAAACAAATGTGGAACATAATTCTTCTTCACACATATTAATAAATCGCACATATTACCTTCATTATTGATAGTTTTTGATTGAATAGTAAATTGGAAATGATCTTTTTGTACTACAATTTAAACTGCACATATGAAAGTTAAAATAAAACCTTATCGGTTTAAGATGGAATTTTGAAATGACCAACTTAATATGCTAATACTTTAAAATGTGGAACATAATCCTTTTTATAAGCAAACCGCAATTATATTACCGTCACTACTGCTGGTAATTGTCAATCACCAAATTAAGCAGCAGTGCATCTGACAAATGGATTATTGAAAGCTGTGGAACGTATTATCCCTTTGAATGAATTAATTGCCTTGGATTTGAAATCTGGTTTTCACCAGATTTTAAAAGGATTTTAAAATACGTCTCTAGCTTGAAGGTAGAATCAACCGCTAAGGGAGATTTGAGATACCACCGCAACAGCACAAACGACTCTGAAAACCTGCAACACGACGAAAATTGGGAAAATATCTGGCAAACACATTATCTTGTGAAACTACAAGATAGACACACACCGCCTTCCGTGCACTACCACATAGACACGGAAACTAAATTAAATGTTGTTTTGTGTTGATGGGTAAAAAGTCAAACGACAAGGTATTTATCATAAAACGGTTAATTCAATTGATTTTGAATTTTAAATTAATTTTTTTAAAATCTAATTTATATTATAATTTTTATAATTTTATATGTTTAACTATGTAATAAATTAATTAATTTTAAATTTCAGGCAAAAACTAATCCAATTTATTACGAGCCTACGGCTTTGAGAAATTAGCCTATTAATAGATTTTTATTTCAGAGAAACATTGCAAATTACATTTGAATGGTGGCACACTGGAAATGCTGAGAATAGATGACATAATGCAGAGCAGTTCATTATTGTGATCTTATGCTAACAGTAGTTTGAATATTGGCTACCGGGAAACCGGACCGATTCCGTCATTACTGACATACCTCCCCTTTCCCTACCGAATAAAAAATTTACTAACTATTGGCCGCCATGGTGTCTGAAACCGTATTATTTTCTATAAAATATCAGTTTTAAATCAACAAGTTAAACTAAATATTGATATTTTTTGTATAGCAAATTTAATTGTGGAACTTAAATTGTTATTGTTTTGTTCTATAAAATTGAACTAAATACACATAAATACATTACTTATTCCTAAATTAACATATTTCCCACAAAATAATGATCATTTCGGTTTACATTTCAAAATCTTTATGCTGTGACATAAGTTGAACCTTTTAAAACAAATGTGGAACATAATATTTTTTAAGCAAATAGTGTTTATGTACATAACAAAATGTAAACAATTTAAATTATAAAACAATATATCTATAACCAATAAAATATTAAAATTTGTGGAACATATTAGCACTTTGAATAGGTTGTTGGATACCACATATATGCAACATTTACACTACGTCCTACTAAGTTATCATGTTTTTCCACAAAATAATGACAATAAAATAAATTTAATTTTATTGGTAACATACACATACTCGTTCATATATGTAGCATATCATAATAATGATAACAATGACAAAAAAAAAACATAAAAAAAATTATAATGATAATGATAACTATAATAATCATTATAATCAACAACAACAAAAAGTTTGACAATAAACTCTGTTATCAATAAATAATACAACAACAGCAACTGATATATAAATTATGTATGAGGGCACACATGATATATATATATATATATATATATATATATATATATATATATATATATATATATATATATATATATCTTATCAATTCAATCAAATTATTGATTGATAAGACAAAAAAATATTTTTGTATTTAGTTTCTATTCTTCTGATAAGACATCCGATTAAAGTTATTATTTTCGATTGGTTATTGATTTTCAAAAAAAAAAAAAAAAAAATTATATAAATAAAAAATATTATTGATTATCAATGTGATTATATATTAGGATTTAATATTGATTGATAGAGGTTTTAAAAATATAAATTGATTTGAGGAATTTACATACTTTAATGCTTTGATATAGGAAATTTATTGGAATCCATGAGCTGGACTTAAACTGCGCTTTGGATTAAACACCAAATTTTTAGTTGACGCATGTGTTTCGAGATTAATAACATTTGTGGATTCTATGTTCAGTTTTAGTTTATTGTTTGACATGACTTATCGACCGTTTTTAATAGTTATAATAATATATTACTGCTTTGAACTCTTCTAGGGTTCTTTTAATATATGAGCTGAAAAAGGACATTTTTTTGATGACCTAACAAATTTATGGATTCCATGTTTTGTTTTGATATAGTTTTTGGTAGTTCTGTGAGTGGAAAATTGTACGACTTTGTCAAACATACTGATAAAAAATTGCACAAATATCTATAGTTTATATAGCGTCAAACTTTCTCGAAAACCCACATCTGAAGATAATTGAGCACGTTGAAATGTAAGTATTAATTTTTATTTGCCGACAGTAATTGTGACCATTGATGAATGTGAATCATACACACCTCCTGACAATGACGTCACTAATGTCAATGTCAGATGGCGTGCGTGATACTGAAACAAATGCACATGAAACTTGGACTTTAGTCGATTTACCTCGTGTCAACATACCTATTAAAGGCAAATAGAGGTTCAAGAGAAGAATGTATTTCTAGGATTCGCCAATATCCTCGTTCCCGGAGCCACAGCAGTTTTAAACTAATTAGCAGTAATTGACATTCTGATAATTTATGTATCTTCTCGTGAAGTTATGTCTTCTTTTTTAGACCGGTTCTGTTTTTGAGTTCCAGTTTAACGGGAAAACAATTTTTTGTTTTTAAACGACTTTCACTCGAGTAATTGCACCCAATCTCATTAATTGTGTGTATTTAGCCATTTCCAATAAATCTGTATTTTAGTCAACTTCGATGGCGGAGAGAGGGTGCAAATTCCCGATAAATTATAAATCCCTGGATTTAAAGGTCAGATCACATATTGGTCATAATTTTCTGGTACCGGTAGAAGCCTTATAATTATACCCTTAACCACGTCATATTTACCAAAGAAATGAATATTCAACATCAGGAATTAGAAACTTCAAGACCGTTGGCTGATCCAGCATTTAACATACTAGGCAAAATTGATCTGCTGTTGGGGATATGAACCATTTTTCAATTCGCTGGAAGCCTTAAAATCTAACATTGAGCTAAACCGAACTTGTGCTATATATTCTAAATTTAGCTGGATAATTGCTGGCATTAAACAAGTGAAACAAACCCGATTGCCAGTTCAGCGACGTCAGTACCTACCATTCAAATAAATGATATAGCCCGCGTAGAACAACAAAAATTGCAGGCAAAAGATTCTACTCATTAGAGCGTCGTTTACAGTCGGGTAATCGGGAAGGCATACCATGTATTTTTGGAGGACTATCTGTCTTCAAATCATATGGATATAGTATCAAAAATTGAAAGATTCCACAAACACCTTCAAAAGGAGATACCGATTATCATCGCATATTATGGAAGAATGATTCAATGTCCAAGTTAGTACATTACCAATTAAAACCTACGGAACAGCGTCAGTATGTTATCTGACAACTGAGCCGACAAATTTAGTGACAAATTTCCAAAAGCTAGTAAAATTCTGTAATCCGATTTTTATATGGATAACTTAATGTCTGGAGCGGGCGATTTAGCCTCCGCACTTACAATACAAATTAATTAGCTTACTGAATCTTGGAGGGTTTAACATTCGAAAGTGGTTTGCTAATTATCCACATAATTGCTAGAAAATTTACCAATAGAAAATCGCGAGTTGTCATCTTGAAAAATCACAGACGGTCAAATATTTTCGGTACTCGGAATAAAATATAATCCAATACACGATTATTTCTTCTTCAAAATAAATTTGACGTCAGTAAATCAATTCACTAAAAGATCGGTTTTGTCTGAAATCGCCAGAATTTATGATCCATTGGGTTTACTGTCACCTGTCACTGTGGGATTAAAGATATTATTCCAATCTCTTTGGCTGCATGACATTACTTGAGGCGATGAGCTACCTCAGCATTTGTTGGACAAATACCTTTGAATTAGAATATAATTCAATGAGTTAGCCGAGCTTAAGTTTCTCAGATGGGTGTATATGACCGTGGGTACTACATGGGTTTGCCGACGCTTGTTTGAGTGCTTATTCACGTTCAATTCAGAATAAGCATCTTATAAAATCAACCTAAAAACTGCCAAGCCTGGCATCACTCCAATTAAAGCCAATTAAGGATTAGTATTCCGAAGCTCGAATTAAACGCTGCGATATTATTGGTTCGATTGTTAAAGATCGTACTAACTTCACTCAATTTACCGAGTGAAACTAACATTTATTTGTATTCAGATACTACAATAACATTACAATGGTTATCAAAACCACAAAAACTATTGGAGTCATTTGAGGCCAACCGTGCCACCGAAATTATTAAGTTGACGAAATTAGGCCAATGGTATTTTGTCGCGACAGAAGATAATCCGACCGATTATGCTACCCGTGTTGTCAACTCGCGTTGAATGGACCAACATTTCTGCATACAACTCAGCTGCAACTTACAACGCTACCGTTAACCGAGTACGTTTTAACGTACTTCATAAATGTTGAATCCAAGTTTAACCTAATCAGTACCTTAATTTCTAAGTAGACTATATTAAAGCCAACAGCAGCAGAAGCTAATGGGACAGCTTCCGTCATGCAGAATTAATTCATATGTGAGACCATTTATTGAAGTCGACAGTGACTTAGCAGGACCATTTTCGCTTAGGACATGGTCGGGGTGCCAAATCTTTTAAATCATACATAGTGATATTTGTCTGATATAAGTTTTATGTCTAAAAATCTAATTTGTATTAATTTTAAAGTTTTGTGTCAAATAAAGTGTATATAAATTAGATTTTCGGAGATTACATGACGTATTGGTCATAAAACGGTTAATTCAATTGATTTGTAATATTTAACCAATTTTTTTAAAATCTAATTTATATTATAATTTTTATAATATATTTGTAATCATGTAATAAATTAATTATTTGTAAATTTCAGGCAAAAAAGCAATGAAAAGCTAATATTTCACAGGAAAATAGTATGAATGAAAAAAAATCTGCCTACTATGAAAAGAGCAAGGGACAATTAGCACAACTTTCCCTAAAAAAATTGCACATTCCATTTTCACTACTTTAATATTTAAGTCAGTGAATTTATAGAAGAACAATAGTAGAATCGAGAAAATAAAAGAAGAATATATTTTCGGTTTTGTTCCATCGGGCATTAATCTTTCTATAAAAATTTATGTTTGCTTCGGCCTTATGTTCGGTGGGCACCCTCATATCTCGTAAAATATTTTTACACGAGCATGATTTCGTTAAATACCATAAAAGAGAATACCACAAAAGAGTCAATTGCTTGTCGTAAGAGGCGACAAAACGAAGGTTGGATCGCTAGGTTGACCACCCACATCCTTAAAAAAGTATTCTTAAAAAATCAACAAAACAAAACTGGATACCTCCAAAATTTGACAAGACTCCTGCTTACTTAACTCGGTTTAGGATTGGCACGTGAAATATGTTGTAACTAAGAAAACTACGTGCGTTTAATGGCATTATATTAGTCATGACAGAGTATAGTTTTGAAAAAGGCTGTTTTGGATTTTGAAAACAAGTAGATTATGCCCGGGAATGTTAATGAATCCAAAGATCTATGTATTTTGAACGTCTGTATATTGACTGCATCTGAATAAATCGTGAAAATTGTTTATCAGTTCGCTTCTAGCTGCGCACTAAGTTCGTTAACATCAGGTGGCATCATCCCATCCTAGGTTTTTGTTAACCACATCGATTGAAGTAAATTTTTTAAAGTTGTAGTTAATGAAGATATCCACGACTAGGGTTTCCCGGTTGGTTTTTATCGTCGGTAAAAAACCGGTAATTTTATTATTTTTTAAATTACCGATTATCGGTAAAAAACACTTGCAAACCGGTAAAATATTCATATTCAAATTTCATGGAAATTGCGCTGAAATAAAATGTTTACTGAATTTTTCTAAATACATCAAACCCATCTGTCAATTTTCCGAAGAAGCACGATTGGCACATTATTTGTTTAGTTTGCTCATTTGTCCAATTGGAGTTTTAAAAATCGTAAAAATTGAGTAAAAAATAATAAAAATTTGAGTTGTTGTTAGATTGTAACAAGATTGGGCGATATTAATTTTATGGTGGGCAGATTTTTGGAATTGGCAGATGCCATTCGAGAAAGTCTTTATGATTTAAATTTTGCGCTTTTGTTGGTCGATATTAATCTCCAGCTGTTAGTTTAAAGAATATAACTGGGTAGGAAAGATGCCAATATTTAGGCCGCAAATTAATTTCTCACCGAAATAAAAATTTCAAAACAAATTCTAGATTTTTGTTAAGCTCCACTAAATTCAAACAAAACCATCGCTTGGAATATTCTTACAAAACTAGTATTATTGCCATCTTGTTTATTCCACAATCACGTCTCATTGATTGGAGATTCTTCATCTAAGAATGACCTGAAACTAGGCTAGATGATTTAAAGGAACAAATATTATCTAAAGGACTATACTCGCAGCTATATTATTATCGCTATCCAAGCCTAAACCAACTCAATTGAATTTACTGCAAAAGGAATTTGCAATAAAAATTAAAGCACTGAAAACTGTTAAGCCTACTTCCACTGATAGGGAGCGAACATGTTTAATCGTTGGCAGTTTCTGCACTATACTTACATCACGGCTATCGGAGAATATATTTAAAATTGTAATATTCTTTTAAATAACCGGTAAATACCGGTTTTTCCATTATTTGAATTACCGAAAATCGATTTTTCAAAAATTGGTAAAACGAAAACCACGATAATCCTACGAAATCTTGTCAAGATTGTGAAAAGATCATATTGAATTGTTGAACCCGTTAATAAGATATCGTTTAACGATTATCCAGAGATTGACTTAAGGGAGCTTCGAAAACGACCCGCAATTTTTTTGATGTGTTGTTACTCACTTTGAGTAGAACATGGTGCAATAAATAGAACACCCTGGTCTTTGCCCTTATTTCTTCTCGACTAACAATTCGCGTCATATGTCCAAGTACCTCGTATTCTTTCTTAAACCTTGTGAATTCTATTTTGACCTATCTATTTCGACCTTTGACCAAATGATGAGTACTAGCAAATTGTTCTTCGCGTCTGTCATCTTTCGCCCGCCCTTAATTTATAGCCCTACAAGTAAAAATACAAGTTACGCTAGCTCAGTTGCGTTCTGTGAGCCGGTCCTAAACGGATGGTGCGCAGTCTCTGAGAAGAGAGACACCATTTGGCAGACACAGAGGTCGTGATCAATGACGATGACTTCTAGTTATAAGAAACGATTTATCTTTTAATGTAGTTGTTTAGAATAATACGCAAAGCAAGTCGGGACCGAAACACTTGAAGTCAGATTGTTGATTCTGTACGGGTCAGCAATAACCTAATTTGTGGATGTATTAGTATGACTAGTGCAAAACTTAAACTATTAAATCTGAAACCTATGTTCATCAACATATTATCGAACAGTCCAGACCAAACCAAAAAATAATAAAAATTACCAAAAAGTATTAAAATCAAATTCCATTTAAACCCTAAAACGATAAAAAAAAATATCCAACAATAACACATGTGTGGCGGTCATCTCTAAGACATAAGACCAATAAAACTATCCGATAATCTTATCTTAAAATATAAAATCAAAAGATTAGAGAAAAAACCTAAAGTCAAAACGAATGTCAATACGTAAAACAGAAAAACCCAATTAAGTAATTACACATACATATATGTTCAGGTATTTGGTGTGCCTGCACCATATTGTGTCGATGACTAATTGTGACACATTTTGTCGCCACTAATAATAAAAAAAAAATACAGGTAAGAAAAATCAATTATATAATTTTATAGTATTGTGCATGGATATGAACATAATATTTGGGAACGTTTATTTGCATAGATAACCAAATTTTGCACGTGTGCGTCTTTTCAACGGTGTACAGCTGCACAATTAATAGACGTGCATTGATTTGCAAATCAAACAAATATTTTTTACATCCGCCTTACGATATGCCACCGTCATTTAAATATACAAAAAAAAAAACAAAAAAAAAATTGTAAAATCCAAGTCAGAGTATCATCATCAAAATATATTATACATACATAAATACATACATATTTTACCATAGTTCTGTCTGTCTATCTATCTGTCTGAAAGTTTTTTTTTTTTCGTTTATTTTTGTAAGTTTTCTTACAGATAACACAACAAACTATAAAAAAAATTATTTCAATTTTTATCAACAAAAAAAAATAGAATGGAGCAAAATAGAGAGAAAACTAAAAATAGTAAAACGAAACCAATTGATAAGTATCTCTTATCATTTTCTTTAATTTTATTTTAGTTTTTCAACAAAACTTATACACAGATTTTATTGTTGTATATTTTCTTATCAACATAAGTTTTTTCCTCGTATGCTTGTGTTTGCTACATACTAGAAATTTATATATGCAGACACAGTGAAGATGAATATTGGAAATTGGAATGTGATGTGACATGGAAATCAATAATACAAATTTCCCGAAAGTTTTTCTTTTGAAATATTTTACGAGAAAATGACAATATATGTAATATGAATTCAGCCCCTTCGTACAATTCATTTCATTTTTGATCACTAATTATAAATAGTAGAAGCCACTATTTAATGGTATTGGTCTATCGTTTACTCCAAACTATTTTTAAATTTTAAAATAAATATAAATAGAAAAAGACTTAAACACCACCATCCTAAGTTGAATGACAACCACACCACCGCAAAGAAATATTTCTTATCACTAAAAACCATTATATTGTATTATATATATATATATATATATATATATATATATATATATATATATATATATATATCGATTGTTGTTGTTTGTTGTATACATCGTACATTTACACTCAGTTTATAAACGGTGCTAGTTTTTGGTCGAAAATGCACATACAACAGTTTAAAATATCACAAAATTATGTTCAGGGTATATACGAGACGGAGTATATGGCAATTTGTGTACAAAACAATTTTTTGATTAGAAAAAATATTTTTTTCGATGATAAGAAACGTACCACACATAACACACCAACCATCAGCAAAAAATATGGTTATTTACTTTAGGGGATAAGATATTATATTATGTATATATATATATATATTATATATATATATATATATATATATATATATATATATATATATATATATATATATATATATATATAAATATATTTGAGTAATAGATAAAATCAAACGAAATGACAGACTAAAATCAAGTTTGTCGTTTTATCATCATTTTCTTATCAGCAACGAATTTTATAAATGGGAGAAGGTAAATTTTTTTAAAATTCGAATTACGTACAGCATTTTTATGGTCGAAATCGAAACGTCAATTTTAAATTTTAGTTTTGTTTTTATATTTAAAATTTTTTTTTTTAATTTTAATTTTTTAGTTTTAATTTGTATAACTTTAAGATTTGGTTTAATAAAATATTTTTAATTTTCCAATTGCTAGTTTGAACATGATTGCCTAGACTCCAGCTTAAACCAAACAATGTTTAAAATTGTTTAACTTTTGTTCGATATCGTTAGTTGAACTTTTTGAATGAAATTTAGAGAAAATTAAAATTTAATTTTTTCATAATTTTTTAATTATAAAATACAATTGCACTTTTTATTTGTCTAAATTAAATCAAATTAAAATTTTGATGGTCGAAAGAACATAAAATAAAATTGTTTTAATTTTGTATTTTCTATGCAAAGGATAAAGCAAAAAGAAAGAATACGTATTATAAAAATATAAAACTGTGTTTAGAACTGTGTGATTCTAGAAGAATCCTACGAGAACGTGGTGGTGGTCCGCAGTGACCTAACACTCCGGTTACCAATAAGGAGTATGATATTTAATTTCAAATTACCATCCTGCGAAATTTTTTAACCACTGTAAATAATGATATCTAAAAAATAAATGATGAAGCAGACTGCGTAGTTAAATAAAATTCTTTTTTAACCGCTCAGCATGAAAGATCAATTCTGTACTGAACTAGAACAATAAACCAATTAGATTCTCGAAAGAAAAAACGATAAACAACAAAGAAAGAAAATCACCTGAAGTTAAACCAACAACAGCAAATATTGTCGATCGTCATAAAGAAATAGCTTCTAAAAGACTAGATAAAGAGAAGAAGATACTTCCACCTCTTACTAAATTAATTTTAGTGACCAAATTTAATGGCATCGAGCGATTATTGAAATAAGGTGGTATCATTAAATAATAACACCTAGAAAATCAACCCGACATAAACACCGAAACATTTGAATGGTATACGTATGAGGACAAAAAGAAATGGAAAGAGGGCTTTTCTAACCTAAAAGGAGATATTATGGGAGACCTAACAAGTAAAGGTTTAAAAATTGAAGATGCAGCTATATCATCATCAAAAAAAAAAGCAAAAAAGAAAAAGTAAAACAAGGACGGAAACATTTGGTAACCTTCGACAGTAAAGAATTTATACAAAAAATGTGTAGAAAAATGTATCGATTCAAATCTTCAGGACTCACAAAAAATCGAATTTTACGCAAAACGGCTTAACCGATTTTCACAAGACATTATTTCCAAAATGAAAAAATGATCCAAGAGAATGTCATCGATATATCGTTTTGCGGTGTTTTCCCCTCAAACTATTTGTCAGCCCACACTATGTTCGAACTACTCCGCCACTCAAGACCGTTTCAGCAAAACAGAAGTGCGAAAATCGCTCTCGCAGACACTAGTAGATCCGGCCTTCTTTATCACTACCATGCCGATATATTCAGTACTTGTCAGTGAATAGAATGGACCTCCTTTGTGATAGCGTGCTGTCAATTATGGGCCCTCTTAGAGTGAGGCCTTCAAGCTTTGTTTTACTGTCCATTGACTAACAGCTACATTTCCAACTTGTCTTAGCTTTTGCTGCTCATCAACACCAGTGAGATGGCTTTTTCGCAGTGAAGTTAGGACGGTAAACCGTCCCTCTCAGATTTACACCAATTCCGGCTGGAATAAAATCTCCGATTGAATGTAGCAGTTTCCTGAAATATTCTGGATATTCTTGAGCCGGTAGTTTGGATCATGTTTAGCTGACCAGCGATATCTCGTTGATTGCGTCCTTTTGGCAATAAAGCCAAAGCTAGTTCTTAAGCCAAAACTTTTTCTGGGGTAGTATTCAATATTTTGAGCAAACAACGAATGAAGCTAGTACAGATTTGTTCTGGCCGATGTCTGATAAGTGACTGATGGCAAATATCGGTCAACTTGGTATTATATAGGAGATTGCAGCACGCCAAATGTTTTCACCAAAATATCGCATTTTGCTACGATTGCTTTAATTTGAAAAGTGCTAAGAAAACAAACATCAAAATAATCCAAACTTTTCAAAATAAAGTACTACGATTCGTTGTAAATGCACCATAGTAAACGCACCTTCAAAGAGACTACAGTGCGCACATAACATCGGCTGACTATTTTACAATTTCCATTCTATATCTTTACCCCATCAAATCAACCATATGAAGTCAAGGTACGGTTAAAATTATTTTATCTTTGAACAAATCATCTTAAAATGGAAAACAAAAATAAGGAGATAAAAAGTTCGGATGAAAAACATAGGATATCCATCCGATCGAGGAGTCCGATCGCCAAAATCTCAGTTGAAAAATTTAAAATTTTTTACAATTATTTCGATATTCGAAGTTCGGACGTATTTTCGCATTTTAACGGTTGTTTCTATTGATTTTAGTGTTTATTACATTATTTTTAATTGATTTTATGTAAATTTTAAAATTTTTGTGACGAAACTTAAATGTATATCAATTAGATTTTTGTGTAATTCACTAACGTATTTTGTTAGTTCGACGGTTGTTGCATTTGATTTTGATCTTGGGTAGAAGAAGAATTTTATGTATATTATTATTATATTATTATATTATTATATTATTATATTATTATATTATTATATTATTATATTATTATATTATTATATTATTATATTATTATATTATTATATTATTATATTATTATATTATTATATTATTATATTATTATATTATTATATTATTATATTATTATATTATTATATTATTATATTATTATATTATTATATTATTATATTATTATATTATTATATTATTATATTATTATATTATTATATTATTATATTATTATATTATTATATTATTATATTATTATATTATTATATTATTATATTATTATATTATTATATTATTATATTATTATATTATTATATTATTATATTATTATATTATTATATTATTATATTATTATATTATTATATTATTATATTATTATATTATTATATTATTATATTATTATATTATTATATTATTATATTATTATATTATTATATTATTATATTATTATATTATTATATTATTATATTATTATATTATTATATTATTATATTATTATATTATTATATTATTATATTATTATATTATTATATTATTATATTATTATATTATTATATTATTATATTATTATATTATTATATTATTATATTATTATTATATATTATATTATTTATTATATTATTATATTATTATATTATTATATTATTATATTATTATATTATTATATTATTATATTATTATATTATTATATTATTATATTATTATATTATTATATTATTATATTATTATACACTTACGTATATTTTGAAATAGAACTCCACCTAGTCCTTCTAGGTTACGTCACATCAAATATAAAAGTGACTTACAATCTGGATTAATAAGCAACGATGCAGTAGAAAGACAATTTTTTATTTTTCTAAATGCGAATCCTTCAGGTGTCCAAACAAATGTGTCATTCTTTTTTAATGAATCAGTAGGCGTATTTTGGTATAAATCTACGATGCTATTTAAGGAAACGCCTTATTTGTTTGACTGATTTTGGAGATAGAGCAGTTTCTCTTCACCGACGATCCAAAATACCGAATGTCGCTTATACAGAAATGATTTTTCTCTACGTTATGGTCAATCCAGCATTATATAAATGATTAGCATTTGTTAAGAGAAGCCTGAGATGATTTTTGAGAGTAGGAGCCACAACTAAATCTGGATTATATAGATATTCAAAAAATTGATTGTGTAGTTCTGTTGGGGTCTCTTTGTGTATTAATCAATGCTTTCAACAAACTAAATTAGGTCAAGCGACCGACCTGGTACTGTTAAAGCCATCTTCTTGCTTTTTTTAATGAAGATCAGCAGTTACAAAGTTGGTATCTTTCGGCACCCTCTAACATAGCAAAATTGAAAATAGATTCTAAAACGAAGGGTGTTCTCAGATTTTTCTAAGGCTTTTGACAAGATCAAATATTGAACCCTTAAGAATTGAACTGGGATCGTAGTGTGTTAAAAATATGAATCCAACCACTAGCTTATTTTAAGTTATCTTGGATATACCTCAGGGGAGTCATAAAGGTCTAATAATATTTTCTTTTTTTCCCTCCTTTAAGGACTTTAAGAGTTCATTTGATTTTGGAATATGTTTTCTAGAATTGGTATTCATGCTGTTAGTGCTTTTTCGACCAAATCTAAAGCGTTAAAATCAATTTGTTTTGTTTGCTCTTTGTTTTCTACTTTCAGAGCGAACAACACATTTAGTACTTCCACCTTACCATTATCCTCTGTAATATTTTGAGATAACATCAACTTGATTTCCAACGTATTGGAGATGGTACAATTTTTTTCATCATATGCAGAATTCTCGAGTTGATTAGGAGTATTTTGTCAGTGTAACGGTTATTTCATTTGATTTTAGTGTTAAAAAATTTTTTTTAATCTGTAATTTATATAAATTTTAGAGTTTTGTGTGAATAAGACGTTTCCTTGGAATGGCAGGTTGTTCAGATTATAAGTCACTTTTATATTCGATGTGACGCGAACACAGAAGGATTCCAAGGAGTCCCATTCCAAACATATGCTAAAGAGGTTGAAATGTCACTGTCAGCACAAATGAACTATAAAACAATTCCGCCAATACGTTGAAGGATTCAAATTTATAGTTATGATCATGGAAGTCTCAAATGGTGACTGGGAAAAGGCGATTTGACTAGTAAACTTGTGCGTTGGAGTCTGTATCTTCAGACTTTTGACTTTACTATCGTACATGAGAGTAATGTGACGTGTTTTGAGAGTGTTGGTGGGTAATTTTACTGTTATTTTTTGAAATTTTAGGTGATAACTAAATATAATTTGTTACAGCTACAGCTTGGAGAAATATTAATGATATACAAATTAAATCTGTTAGATTTGTCGTTAGAGTTTAGTTGGACTATTTATTCATTCAATTTAAATCAGGCCTATATTGCATATTGTATTTTTTTTATTTGTATATTTTTGAAATAGTTAATAGTCAACTATCAATATTCTAAATCTAAAATAATGCCATGATTCATGGATTGTATTCGTATTTTCGTCACCTTAGTTTTATGGTTAATTAGGCATATTAACAGAAGTTGAATATACTCCAGTAAGTCCAAAAAAATTGATCAAAAACGTCAAAAACAAAATAAAAAATAAGAGATCTCTCTTCGGTCCGATGTTTAAACAAACAGATGATCATGGGTATTTAACGTCAGAGTTTATGAAAAATTTTAATCTACGATCATGTACGATCATACTCTTAAAGTTTATATATATATATATAGTATAATGTGGATCTCAAAACAATTTGATCTTATCATATGAATATATAAAAATTTGAGTAACGATCGCGATCAACCGGTCGCCACATAAAACCTAATTTACGTCATTTTTTATAGTTTATATCGCAAAAAGATTATGATCGTCAGACATGTTTAAAAATTTCAAATGATTTCTCAATCTACCAACAACTATATATACAAAGTAGGTATTATATAATTTTAATTTCACTATATATATATATATAAAATGACGTCATGTCATTTTGACGATCTTAGATAACGCCAAACTTTGATTAATATCTGCACTCTGTGAATAATATTTTTAAATAATAAAAATTAAAAAATTCAGATCTTCACATGGGATCTTATATTAATAATCAGCGTGCCATAACCTTCGAATATATGTACGTATATATGATGACAGCGCGCGCATTTTATTTACAATGAGGTTACAAAAAAAAAAACAAATTCAAAAATAAATGTGACAGCTGTTATCAAATACATTAAATTTATGCATTCTTAGAATTTAATACATAAAAACCAACCAACTTATTATCATACTTCACACAGTAGGACCACAACATAAATTCAAATTTTTATCAAAAAATTCACGTGAATAAAACTCACCATCATGATTATCAGTCCGATTTAAATAATCCTTTTGTAGCTTTAATATCCCAAATAATTTTGGATACATTGCCATAAAATAGGTAAACTGATCCACTTTGAAGAATGTGTCGTTTTATATACACTATAAATTTTATTTAAATTTATTCGCTTTCTCACTCTACAATTTTACCAACAATTTTATTTTATTTACAATTTTTTTAATTTTTTGATTCAACAACTTTGTTAAACAATTTCACGATCATGACACCAAAACAACATAAACAACAACAAAATAGAAATACAACATCATTTTATTTTTCATTCCACCAAAAACCACTTTTCCGCGAAATTTACTGGATCGATATATTATAGCACAACACAAGCACACAAATTTATATTTTCAATTTCCACATTTTCACTATAAAATTGTTTAAAAAAAAAAAAAAATCACTCAAAACGCACGAATTGTATATCGTTCTTACAAAATAATTCACAAATGACGACGACAACGACGTACTTTCCGTATGGCATTCATCATGAAACTGATTGAATATTTTTTTTTGTGTTACGTTTTTTTGTTATTTTTAGTATTAAGAAAATAAAATGTGTGAAGACGACACCGAAAAGACAGAACAAAAAGAAAAGACGAAAAAGATTGAATAAAGCTGCTTACACATAAACGAAACTAAAAAATAAAAAAAAAAAAAATGTAAACAGAATGAAACCAAAGCATAAAAAATGTTTGAGGTTTAAGTTGGAATATAGGGAAAATTTCTTTCACTCCATCAAGTCTCCATAAATGAAGTATGTACGTACGTACGAACCTTTGTATACAGTGTGAATGAATCGTATGAATGAAAATCGAAAGAGTCGCAACTATTTCTGGTGTGTGTATGTGTGTGTGTGTACGACATGCGATAATCGCACAAAGGCACTGTAATAATATTTAGATAAAAAATTTATTAATAAAAGTTAAGGGAATTTAACTTATATTTAATACCGAGAGCTCTCTAATTTTTTTTTTCGATATAGGGGATGTTATTTAGAAGATTAGTCGTGTGTATACTTTTGGCTATGATTTCATTTTTCCTCCTCTCTTCAATACACATGATATAAACTTATATATACATATATATATATATATATATATATATATATATATATATATATATATATATATATATATATATATATATATATATATATATATATATATATATATATATATATATATATATATATATATATATATAGTATATACACACAAAAAGGGGTGAAGCTGTTCTGTTGTTTTGTGCTGATAACAATTTTTGTTGTTGTATTTTATCTGTTGATTGTTGAAATTGATAGCCGAGTTTCATTTTTGTTGTTGATTCCTTTACTTCTTCTATACATTTTATGGGTGTATGTGTGTATGCGTTGTTGTTTATCTTTAGCCAAATGACAAATGATCATTTTTAGTTTTTCGTTTTGACTTTTAAAAGGGATCATGCATGAATCGCCTGTCATGCGTGGTTTTTTTTAATTTGGATTTGTTGGTGTTGCTGCATATTTAATATTTTTCGCACGAATTCATAAATAGTATAGAGGTATAAATGTATGTATGAATATCATAAGTATGGGATAATCCTCACATTATTATTTTTTTAATGTGGTGTGTGGTAAATCTGTGGCTTTTTAATCTTTGTTTTATGGAAGGGACTTTTCCAAATTATATAACGAACATTCAACAATTTAAGCGGTTGATCCCTGGGCCTGCAAAACCTAGGTCTAATGCCATTTGGTCACTTGGAAGAGGAATTTCCCTGATTTACTTAATATTTAACATGTGTTAAATGCTGTATTTGAAATTTGTCAATTACAAACTGCGGAGATATGCTTATAGGAGACCCATTATAATACTAGCCTTGCAGGTCGATAAAAGAAACTGTTGCCCTGAGGTTGATTCTATTAATTTCGGGCTTTTGATATTTAGATGGGATAATTTGAGGAATTATCTTTTTGACCTTATTCGATTTTTTTTTCTGTTTTTTCAATTTTAGGAGCATAGGGCGTCTACTATTCTGAACCATCTTACTCTATTTGGGGCTATTGCTTTAATTTCCGCCCATGATTTTCGTTGGTGTTTTGCCTCTGGTAGCATCGTTTTCTTCCATGTCATTGCTGACCTTCTAACCTTTCTTTTTCCTTGTGGATTCCAGCCTAATAACATCCTCGTTATATCACTTGGTGCCCAATATATACCAATTTGTTATATCTATTGGCCCAACAAAGTGTGTGGCCAATCCATCTCCATTTTTGTCGCTTTTTTCGGTCTTAATGTCTGACTGACATGTTGTTATGTGCAGATTGATGTTACTAATCGTGTTAGGCTAGAAGCACTTAAGTATTCGTCGAAGACATTTGTTTACGAATACCTGTAGCTTCTGTATGATTTTTCCTGTATGCTTCCATGTCTCACACCCATACAGTAGCACCGATTTCACACATGAGTTGAACATTCGTATCTTGGTCTTGCGCGACAGGACAGAAGTATTCCAGCATATTGAATGTATGCCTGGCTTTATTTATACGTTTGAGAATGTCTTCTTCTGTTCCACCTGTTTTAGTTATTGTGCAACCTAGGTATACGAATTCATTTACATCTTCAATTTGTATATTGTTGATGTGCATTGGTGCGATTATATTTGTGTTGTTTCATCGTCTTGGTTTTCTTGATATTAATTTTGAGACCAACTTCATTAGCTAGATCTGATAGCTGTTGCACTTTCTGCTGCTTGTCGGAGTGTTTGTGTGTGAGCAAGCATATGTCGTCTGCATAGTCCAAATAATTGAGTTTACCAGTTAACCCCCATTGAATGCCATTAAGGGACTTGTTATCTAGTTTCCGCATTACACTGTCTAATACGATTAGGAACAGCATTGGTGAGAGTACGCAAGCTTGCCTTACTCCTCTAGTGTTGTAGTATGTTTCACTTTGTTTGCCTTTGTATTGAATTCGGTTCCGAGTATCCCGATACATTTCTTGTATGAGTTCAATCAATTTCTTTGGGATGCCCATTTCACAAAGTGTCTGCCATATTGCGTTTATCGTATCGAATGCGCGTTCGAAATCGATGAAGAGCATATACAATGGTGAATTCCATTCATTGGATTGCTCAGTGATGATACGGATTGTGGTGATGTGATCAGTGCAACTTCTTTCTGGTCTAAATCAAGCCTGTTCGTTTCATAATTTTGCATTGATCGTAGGTGAGATTCTGTCAGAGATGATCATTGCGAGTACCTTTATTGTTGTGTTGAGGAGGGAGATACCTCGCCAGTTCCTACATTCTCTTAGGTTACCTTTCTTGGGTTTCGTATTTATCAAGCCTTCTTTCCATTACAGTGGAATTTTCCCAGAATTCCAGACTTCCGGGATTATTGATGTTAATATGCATGCAGTTGTAGATGAATCTCCTTTGAATATTTCGGCGGTTATATTGTCTGTTCCAGCGGCCTTATTGCTCTTCAGTATATACTAATGACATCTTAACCTTTCCGTTCCGTTGGTAGATGGGTGTTGCTAGTTTCGTTATTGATGTCAATTGATGACTGGAGATATTCGGGGTCGGCGACGACGTCTTCTTCGAAATATTCCTTCCATCTCTTTCACTGCGCTTCATCTGTTGTTAGTACTTGACCATTAGCGTCCCTTATAGGTGGTATGTTTGTAATTTTACCAGTGACCTTTCTTACACACTGATGTAGTGCCTTATTCGATTAGTATGACAAAATTATTGTCTTGCATAATATTAAAAATTCTCTTCAATACTGCTCTGGCGTAAGAAGTTGTAGGTGATTTGAGGTGATCAAGGAGGATTTCGTCCGAATCGATTAATCACGTTTAGGCGTTGATCAGACTCGTTGTCCATTGGGTGTATACGAGTGGGATCCTGACAGATGAGAATGATAGATGGTTAATGACCTTCGAGAGAAGCGGCATGCGCATAATATATTGATCCTAGCACGACGGAGACGACATACTAACCGAAGAGAATCCCACCACGAGATCAGGAATTTAATGAAAATTCCTGATCTCAGTCATGAAATAAAAGGTCAACAAGTACACTGGCTCAGTTACGTTCTGCAAACCGGTGGTGCAGCAACCTTTGGGAGAAGGGCTACCATTCGGCAAGATCAGATATCACTGTCACGACGATGGCTCCTCGGGGTAAAGAACGACTTATTTGAACCAAAGATTCACACTATTACGATCGGTGATATTAATGAACCAAACTTTGAACCGTAATAATGTGTCAAATTCAATGGCCAGCCGATTTCTCATGTCATATATGGTACAGGGGACATAGATAATAGTGAATAAATAGTGTGAATGTAAAGTATTGATTAAGGTTAGCCTTCAAAGGACATTAATTCCATTGGCATACTTTTATAAAAAATAAAAAAATTAAAAATAAAGCAGCGAGCTAAAGCCGTGATCAGCAACAGGTACTTGCCTGTTGGTAGTGCCATTATGTAAGCAGGAGCACAGAAAAAACCAGTCAAACCATCTTAATGATGTAGACGAACTTTCTTACAGTATTATAAACGTCGGTTTCAATAAGGCCCAAGTGAATCAAGGTATGATGGAAGTTAAGCCTACAAATCATTAGTTTGATTAACTTCATACTATCCACAGGGTTCTTGCTAGTAGAGCCACCTAGCAAATTTGTAGCTGGACGAAAATGGATTCCATGTTAAAACCTAAACAGTATTCGACACTAAAAGGGACATTTCTCTAACTTACTTTCAGTTTAACGACGATTAGAAGATCTAGCATTTTAAGATGATCAATTTCTATGGCCATTGCATTGTAAACATGGTAGACTAAAACTAGTGGCCGCATTTGAAGGTAAACTCAAATGTTTTGTTCAATAGAGGATTAGTTATGAAATGGTCAAAGAGAGACCGTCGAAATATATTTGGGTGACTCGGTACAAAACAAATTTATCCCAGAGCCAAGTGCATTTTTTTTATCAAGCATACGGAAAACTTTGCGTCCCCTATTTGAATAAGTATATGTTCTGATCAGTTCAGATCTATATTAGAACAGGTGGAAATGAATAATTCCAAGACATTTAATATCACCATTTCAAAAAATTGGTTCATTACTGTAAATTTTTACTATGCAAAAATGTAGTTTTCCTGCACCTAGAAAAGAACATATGACTTGCGTTTTCTTAATGTTTAACTTAATCTTCCATTTGGTGAAATAATCGTTGAGAGTTATAACTGCATTTTCAAGATTCAAAATAATCTCATTCGGTTGTATTTAGCAAGTCACTGCTGCCGAATCATCTGCATATAGTAGCAAAGAACAACTGGGTGGTGTCGAAATATATTAAATATATGGGTATATCTCTGTCTCTAGAATTATACATTTAATTTGTAATGATTTGTAATTTATCGTCTAAAATAATGGTTGAATTTAATGTCATTGGTCATAAAACGGTTAATTCAATTGATTTGTAATATTTCATCAATTTTTCTAAAATCTAATTTATATTAATTTTAAAGTTTTGTGTCAAATTAATTTGTAATTTTAAAATGAAAACTATAAAATGTTTGAATATTGGCTGCCGGGAAACCGGACTAATTCTGTCATTACTGATATACCGTTCCTTTTCCTACTCCACAAAAATTTACTAACTATTCACTGTCACGGTGTCGGTAACCTCGTCGATCTAAACAATTTAACTAACATCCTGACTCGTCCTTCAAAATTTATGTAAACATATGTTAGCTCCTAAATGCTAATATTCGATTATGATCCAATAACGCGCGTTGAATTAAAATAATCCCCGCAGTTCAAATCCCAGTCCGAAGTAAAATTCCGTTTTACATAATAAATGCACATCTTATCAAAATTTCTTTGAAAATTGTAATTTCCTGCCTTTTGTTCCTTGTCACCCAGATAATCGCAAGTATAGACTTAAGAGTGAAACATTTTATTTCTAAAAAAAGTTTTTTTTTATTTTGAAATATTACGAAGCATTTCGTGACATATCTTAATCATTAAACGTATTCAGTTTCAGATCTTTTTTTCAATTGTCAAAAACTAGAGTAATTTCGATAATTTCGATTTCAAATGACACAATTTTGCGATTTGCAATTGCAATCAATCTCTTTCTGGTCATATAAGACACTAACTCATGTCTATAAGAGCAATCTAAATTCGAAACTACGAATTTGCATTGATTCCGAAAGGAAGGTGTTATATAGGTCATATCATGCAAATTTATGATTAGGCAATATCATTCAAAATAATTTAATTGTGAGAAATTATTTTTCTCATTTTTATGCCAGCATCGGATGTAAAGTTGGTAAAACTAGTAGTAGAAATCAAAGTAAACTAAGACAAGTGTTTGTACGACGTAAAGTAGGTCGTTAAACTAACCGCAAGAGTTTTGAGAGTTTTGGTCCCAAAAGAGATTGCATTGATTTGAGATTGCTTTGATTAAAACATAAAATAAGTATACTAGGAAGACAGGACTAGTGTTATCTAAGTGTAGTTAGATTGCAAAATAAAACAAAAGAAAAGAAATGTAGTGACAATTTTGAAGTACCACAAAATCAGTTTTACAAATTTTTGATAGCATTTGTGCTATCATGCTTTCAACAATTTCTACAACTGATTTTGTAGCACTTCAAAGAGACAAGATAATTACCGGGAATGCTTACAAGAAGACAAGTTATAAATAATTTAATTGATTTAAGGTATTTTAAACACTTACATATATAATTAACTAAACTAATTTTGATAAAATTTTAAAAGTTCGATATAAAGCAAGTTTGTCTTTATTTGTGCGATTTTAGCAACTTTCTCTAAGATAGTCCACATCTACTATACCAAGTTATCATTTTATTTGATCAAGAAATTGATTTTGGAAATGGAATTCGATTATGATCAAATAAAAATTCTGTTTTGATTATAAATATTTAAATGAGTTGACAAAACTATTCGAAGAAATCAGACCTTTCTATATTTGACATCGTAACAAAAATTAATGTTTAAGCCATAAACTGTTTCGAAGAATTAATGGACATATTTGCTTAACAAATGAAGTTCCTAAAAAATAAAATAGTGATTCAGAACTAATAGATAAGAATTATATGACAATATTTCGGCATTTCAACAGAAAAGAAGTTCTATATAAAAGGTTATGGAAATTTACAGAACTATTATGTTTATCTTTAGTTTGAAAAAATTTATTTATTCAAATTTTAGTTTACTTTAGTAAAAGAGAAAGGTGTGCTAAACTTCAATCTTGCCTTTCCAAAATCTTGGCAAAATAATTAAAGGTCCGGTTCAAAAGCTAGAAAACAGGCTCATTTACTTCAGGAATTTATTTTTTCAAAAAATGAATAACCTACAGTGGTTCAATTCACATTTTAATTTGTTTGAAACAAGCAATATGATTTGGAAATAAATGTGCTCAGTTGGTGTTGGCACTGTAGTATTCCTGAAACTCCTCAAAAATACAGTTATCACATAAAAAAACGCTTAAATTTATGAGAATTTTAAACTGTAATAAGACGGCAATACAATAAAGCTACTGCATTATTGAACATATTATGTCAGAAGAGAAAGGCGGATACAATATTTTTGCTATATATTTTGTTGATTTTTGAAAAAAATGTTTTTAGTCACCGAAGGTTTGACAAAATTTAAGCCGGACGTTAAAATCAGGCCGTTCTATCAGGACGTACACAAACATCAGCGAGTACTTTTGAAAGAAAGCTGCTCAAATTTTGTAATTTTTAAATGCATAGTGGAAATGATTATTAAAAATGAAGGTCTATACATCCTTTTTACTACCAAAAACTCCAAGACATTTCAAAATTGCTGTTTAAAGATTGTAAACCATTATTAAGATACAATTACAGTAAATGTGTGATATGATATTTTTAGCAATGAGTTACTGGAACTTTCAGAAAGATTAAATGGCACTATTTGATTTTTTTAACTAATTTAAAGAACATTTGGAAAAAAGTTGCATTTAAAAACCCTTTGGAGTTCCAAGCCGGTGCGTTGTCAGGAGGATCTTTTCACCATACGAATTAGATTCCGTAGGCAGAAAATAGCAAAGGTTTCTGACATAGAGAAGATGTATTGCAAGGTATTAGTCTATCCGAAACAATAAAATGCCTAGATAATCCTATGGCGTGAAACTCCTGAATTTAAGTTTCACCATTACAGACTAAATACAGTGGCTTATAGGCTAACTTGTTCCTCGTATCTATGGCTATCCGATCATTATATCAACCGCGTTGTCTCATGCTGGGTTTAATTTATGACAATGGAGCTCGAATAGGGTTAATGTTTTAAACAAAATACCAAATGAGAAGCAAGGTAGAGATTTTATTTTATTTACAGACTGACAAACGAAGGTGCATTCAAGTTTGACATTCCAGAATTTTCTTTCACTCCACCAACTAAGCAAATCCTGTTATCGATACTCTTGGATGGCTTTATTCGACAACCGTATCTTTTAAAACACTAATGAAATCACTGTGGTTAACAAAAATAGAGTGAGATAACCAAATTCCAGATGGCATATTTAAAATTTGGTGCTCTAAGAAGAAGGCATATTCTACAGTGGTATATGTTAGGTCCATATGCATCAAAGGATAGCTTTTCGTACATTTATTAGCTACCAAAACAAAGGTTGCTTCTCTGGAACAACTATCTATACTACGTTTAGAACTCTGTAATGCCGTATTATTAGTTAAATTGCTTTACAAAGTGATAAAAAAATACCAGGCACTAAGGGATTCATGTTACGCCTGAACCGACTCTAATATCGTCCTATCATAGCTTTTAAACGTCCTCAGAAAATGGAATGCTTTCGTAGCAAATCGCACTAGTTTCATAATTGACAAGCTACCGAGAAATCATTGGCAGCATGAATCAACAAATCTCAATTCAATTTCACCAACATATCTGATTTCACGCTAAATTTGGTGGACTAGCTCGAATTTTCTGCGAAATGCATCTGCAAAATGGCCAAATTTCAAGGATATAACAAGTGACCCTCGCACCGTCGAAAGAAAAAAAATACGTTGCTAACCAAAACTGAGAATTTTTTCGAAAAACAAACATCTCCAGTGGCATAAGTGATTGAGAAGTTTCCTGCTTACTGGTCAATTCAGAGAATTTTGGCCAACTGTATCAGAATCACTGACAAATGTCGTAAAATAAAATCAATTTTTGGCACGTGTAAGCATCTGAAAAAGCTGATCATATCGTGTTTCAATGATCCCAACACGACTGCTTTAAAGATGAAATACACGAGCTGCAAAGACATGGTCTTTGACATGGTTCAATCAAAAAGGAGGCAAATTGGCAAATCTACATTCATTTGTAAACGACATCTCCATATTACGAGTAGGTGGCGCTTACAAAATTCAAATATTCTTTATACTACGAGGCAACCGGTTATCTTATGTACTTAAAAATTCAGTTTTACCAAGCTCAATAGCTAATAAAATGCTTTAAAAATTTGCCCACCTATACGTCTAAAAAGCAAATTTATTAAATGGGATAAGTATAGAAATGTCATTGAACAGAACTGCCAACTGGATATCCCTCTGTCTTCACCAGAAGATATTGATGTAGCAACAAAAAATTTAACTCAAATAATGTGATTCGCTGCAAAAAAGGCTACACCTGAAGTTATTAGCTCTGAAAGAGTCAATAGACCAACACCTAACATTCAACAGTTAATTCAAGAAAAGCGGAAAATACGCCGACAATAGCAGCACCAAAAGTTTCCACTAATCAAAAGGAAATTAAATAAATCTATTAAAGCTCTAAAACGAGCTTTGGTAGTGTAAGCAGATCACGGAATACAGAATTACCTGAGTGAACACGCAGCAACGGAAAAAACGGATTACTCACTATGCAATGCAACAAAAATATCAAGAAGGCCAGCCCTATCGAATCCATCAATCCGACAATCAAATAGCCACTGGGCTAGAAGTGACATTGAAAAGGCTAAAGTTTTCTCCAACCACTTGAAAAAAGTATTACACCAAATCAGCAAAGCAGTGTTAGTTTACTGCCGGATAAGAAATACTGTTCTGCCGTTTTTCTAGATATTGCACAAGCTTTTCACAAAGTGTGAGATGAGGGCCTGATATACAAAATAAAAACTCTGCTCCTAAACAAATTTCATGCAATTCTTGAAAATTACCTGTTCGAAGGAAAATTTCAAGTCAAGCAAAATGAAGCCATTACCAAACTAAATCTGATAAATGCAGGGGTTCCACAAGGAAGTGTATTGGGGCCAGTGCTTTACTTGTTGTACACAGCACTGAAAAAGTACCAACCACTGAAAAAGTGGTCACATCAACATTTGCTGATGACACTGCTATTATGTATTCACATAAAAATCCACAAACTGTATCAAGAGAGCTACAAGATCACAAAAACAAATTGGAGGACTGACAAAAAAAGTGGCGCATAAAAGCGAATGAAAACAAATCAACGCACATAACATTTACATGTCCATCGGTTTAATTAAATAATGTCACGATTCCTCAACAAACAAATGTCAAATACCTGGGTCTTCATCTTGATAGAAGGTTGACTTGGAGAAAGCACATTGAAACAAAGTTTAACAAAAAAAAATTGTCTCCAAAATGTACTGGCTGATTGGAAGGTCAAAACTGTCCCTAGACTGCAAAGTTTTACTATACAAGGCGATCCTAATCCCCATTAGGACATATGGAATTCAACTATGGGGCTCTACCAGCGCATCAAATATATAAAGCCATTGGCAGTAATTAAATAAAAACCCTGTTGGAGTGCAGAATCGAGCGGCCGAACCATCTTTCATGTCAGTACAGGCTGGCTGGAGTAATGCAATGTGCAGATGGATTTAAAAGCAAACCTGTATTCGTGCGTCCTCGATTTGGCTGGTGACGCCGTATGATAGGACGTTAATAATTAACCGCGAAAGAGTTGAGAGAGCTTCGGCCCCAGAAAAGATTGCAGTTTAAAAAAAAAAACTTCTAGATACAATTATTAAAACAGTTTTAGGAAAGCATTTTAAACATAATCGTTACTTACGACACCAGTTTATGAAACAGATAACTCACCTGAAAATAAAAAAAAAAAAATTAGCATTAAAATATTGAAAATTTGATGACTATATAATACTTAAAATCATATAATAAACGCAAAACAACCTCAACACAAATCTCAACCATGCTGATACCACTAAGATAAGAAATTTATATGAATACACATATATTTTATCTTAAATTAAACAAAAGATAAAAATTTAATAATATTTACTTCGGAAATTAACGATAATTTTTTGGTTGTCTTTTTAAATATTCTTATATTTAGTTTCGTTCCTGTTGTGATTATGATAAGACGCGCGCATCCGTATAAGATTATGCAATGTGGTAAATTATTTTTCAATGGCGCGGGAAATAATAATATGGCCATTGAATTAGTCACAAAAATTATTAATTGAAAAGTGCGAGTCTGTAAATCTGTAGCTTATTAAGTAATTAGCTTAAACCATAATTTATTTAATGTAGAACAGCCGATTACGCCAACAAATACGAAATTACAAATTATATATATATATATATATATATATATATATATATATATATATATATATATATATATATATATATATATAATCACAACAACTCTTTTGTAATCTATCGCGTACACAAATTCTCGAAACAGAACACAACAACAATAAAAAAAAAAATTCTTACTGCGGATGTGATATTGTTAAAATTGAAGATAAACAGCCAGATAAAGTTCTAACACAAAAAATAAAAAATAAAAATTCGATATCAATCAACAAACTATAAATTTTTATTTTATAAAGCAGCATAGCATATTTCGAGATTAAAACTTCTAATATCAGCAAAATTCAGAGAAAAATCAGACATTCTGTTTCTGTATTTTCTCTCCTCGCGCGCATTTGTGCTAATCAGTGTGGATAAAAAATTTACACCAACAACATATATATTTTCGTTTCGAAATAATTTTATCTAAATAAGATATACGAGTATATCGCCACGCCGTATGTATATAAAGATTTTTATTATATGCTGTTTCCGCGCTTTTTAGTTCATTTGCAAAAAAAAAAAAAAAAAAAACTACAAAACGGATAAAATTTATGTTGATCTCTTTTGCAAATGATGAGACAAGATATAGAAGAAGATTTTTTTTTTATCTTAACCATTCATTTAGTAAATTTATTTATGAATTTTAATTAACATATTAGTATACGGTCATGTGACAGTGGGAATTTGAATTTTCGATTCTGGTACGACGACAGTTAAATATTATGTATGCAGTCCAAATTCTAATCGTAAAATGTTCGTAACAATAAATTTTCAAAACTGTCATGTGTTTAAATATTCAATTAAATATTTAACGATTTTAAGTTGTACAAGCAACATTTTTAGAATACCAAATATCAGTATTCACTTAATAAATTGGAGTAAGTTGGAATTTGGAATATTTTAGTAAACTGTCAAAGTTTTTTACATTTTTTTTTAAACTCATGCAGTACTTTTTAAGGGCGAAGCTCTACCAACCAAATCAAAATCAAATACGCATGAATATAGGTTGGCTTTAATTATTCATCTGAACATTGCATTACTCCAGCCATCTTATACTGGTATGGACAATGGTTCCGGCCAATGATTCAGCGCTCCAAAACGGGGTCATAGTTGTGTTTATCATCTTCATCGATCGCAAACAAATTTGATTCATTTAACATTAAGCATTAAGCAGGATCTCCTGGAGTTGGCCGTACCCACCGTACACCCGTTTTTACATATACTTGGAAGAATAAGGCAGGATACTAGTTAAATTGAGATCGACCCGGTTACAGACACCTTACCACATATACACGTTAAACGTTGAGATTCATGTATGTCAATGAGACAATACGAGGAAGATAGAAATAGAGGGAATAAATAGTTGGCAACGAATAAAGACGTGTTTTGATGGAGAGACATAAAACTGGCGACGAGGATAAATAAATAAATAAAGAGATAAATAAATAAATAAATAAATAAATAAATAAATAAATAAATAAATAAAAAAAATAGGTATAGAAAAAAATTACAACATGGCGGCTAAACAAATGGTTGGAATTTTGGAACCATATATCCAAGGTTAAAATATAATAGAATATCTGGAGCGAAAAGAGATATATTTCGAGTTAAATAACATCGAAGACAACAAATACAAAGGGTTATTTTTGTGCAATGTGGTTGGTGCAGATGCATGCACTAAATTAAGGCGAGCTCGTTTGCCAAAAAACCTCAAGAATTAAAATATGAAGAAATCGTGGCAAAATGTAAAGCACTATTTACTACCCAATCAAAGCCTTGCACGAATGCCATAAAATTTGGTAGACGATACCAAAAATAATTCGAAACAGTAAATGAGTTTGGAGTCGAATTAATGATGATGGCCAAGTCGTGCGATTTCAGGGACTATAACGAAAAGGCAATGAAAAACCAATTCATAACAGGATTGAGGGACAAGAATGAAAGCAAATTTAATGGCGTTAGATGACAACTGTGAGTGGAGATCAGTGCTAGATAAAGCAATTGCGATCGAGACTGTAGAAAGAGAATTGAAGCAAATGGAAAGTCAAATCAACTCTGTTGGCAGAGAGAGGAGTTTTTATAGAGGACACAGAGGAAATGGAAGGTATCGTTGAAGAGGAGGATTTCCAAACCATCAAAACAGAAGTGAATCAAGATCGTTAAATATAAACACAAGAATAAAATGTTACACGTGTCAAGATATATGGCATACCGCAAAAGTTTGCCAGTCAGCGAAACCGAGGGGATATCAACACAACAGCTGGAGTAAGTTTAATCTTATAATAATAGATTTACAAATAGGAATAGTAATAATTATAACAATAGTAATAAGAATAATTTTACCGAAAAAGATAAAGGTTATGTTTCAAATAACCGCGTGGATGTTATTGAGAAAGGTTTAGGAAACATAAATTTTGGAAATTTAAATTTAAGTGAAGTTATTAACGATAGTCGCGTAGACAATATAAGAATATGTATTGATAATGTTTTTTTTTATATCGGAGAAATCGGAGAGATAAATTTACTGTCAAATTTTCAGATATGCGTTTTATTTTAATATCCGAGAAAAAAATTATCTCTCTGTCTCGCTCCGATAATTATCGAATACGATCTTTTTACTCTGAAAAAATGTACAGATTATTGTTTGACAGCAGTGTTTTGTATTTTATATTTTTTAAGGAAACTCTAAAATGGCGACTACGATTAATGTTGAGCAATATCAGGTGACAAATAAAACTTTAAATTAGGGAGTTTAATACTGAAATTTATTAAATAATTTATTATTTACCGAGCAATTGGCGGAGTGGTTAAAGCTGCGGTGTTTGGGACGGGAGGTACCGGGTTCGAATCCCAACGGGGAGGGTTGCAAAATGGATTTTTCATCACCTGATTTCGATCGGTGATGACGATGAACACAACTATGACCCCCCGTTGGAGTGTAGAATCCATGGGCCGAACCATCATCCATGTCAGTGCAGGCTGGCTGGAGCAATGCAATGTGCAGATGGATTTAAAATCTAACCTGTATTCGTGCGTCCTCAATTTGGCTGGTGACGGCGTAAGGTAGGACGTTAAAAATTACCCGCGAAAGAGTTGGGAGAGCTTCGGCCCCAGAACAGTTTGCAGGGTTCAGAAACAAAAAAAACAAAAAAAAAAAAAAAATTTATTATTTCCGATACTAAAAACTAACACAAAAAATAATTTTTTCGATCTGACAGAAAAAAATCGGAGAAAAAAATTATCGGATATATCCGATAAATAATCTATCTGATCTATCCGATTTCTCCTATATAAAAAAAACACAGCCAATATTAGTTACAGTAATGAAAATAATGATAATGCTACCAAATTGGATAATCAAGTAGAATTTAATTATGAGGGTAACGTAAATTCAGTAGAAAAGTTTAATTCAAAATTTAAAATTGTAAATGTTGAGTATATTAAAGTTTTTATAGAAAAATACGATTTGTTTATGGAGGTGTAGGTAGATACAGGAGCTTGTATCAACTTATGTACGCTAACAGATTATCATAAGTATTTCGCACATTTAGAAATTTTCAAACTAGGAATACCATCCGTACTAAAGGGCGATAAGATACAAGTAAAGGGTAAAATACGCGTGAAGGTTAAATTAAATGAAAACGAAGGCTTTGTTCAAGCCAATTTAGTTATTTTTGATACACCTAAACGGATGAGTATGTTGTATGGGCGAGACTGGTTGGATTTATTGTTTCCGCATTGGAGAAATTTATTTAGAGTAAATATGGTATATGAATGTGATGATTTTCGTGACCACAAATAAAAAATAAATTTGGAAAGCTTTTCGATGGCGATCTTAGTAAGACAATAGAGGAGTTCGAGATGATAACTGTGTACCGAATTATCATAAGGAATATACATTGCCATTTAACTGTAGAGATTTAGTTGAAAAAGAATTGAGTTCTTTGGAGAATGAAGGCATTATCGAGAAAGTAGAGTTTGTAGAATGGGCTTCACCAATCGTAGTCGTGCCCAAGCCAAATAACAAAATTAGATTATGTATTGACTGTTAGGTTTACAAAATTATATTATGTATTGACTATTAGATTATGTATTGACTGTTATGTATTGACTGTTTGTACGGTCAACAAATTCGTCAAAGCTCAGTTTTATCCTTTACCAATTATCGTCGAAATTTTAATATGTTTAGTGGGTTGTAATTATTTTATATCTTTAGATTTGAAAGAAGCATATACACAATTAAAGCTCAGTACAAGTGACCAAAATATATTGCTGATAAATACACACAAAGGACTGTTTAAGTAAAAGATTGTTTAGACTCCAGCAACATGTGAATTTAAAGGCAATTCAGCTGTTAACCAACATCAATATTATACGCAGATTGAAAATAACCAAACCCTTTGAACTGGTTTAATTGTTAATGCAAACAGCGGCTTGCTGATTTAAATCCACAATAACGATGTGGTATAAACAACAACTTACCAGAAACTGTGAAACGCCAATGGGTGGAGTCATAGATATAATTATCTTAGTAAATTAAGTCAGAAACAAATTGCTCATTAGTCCAGGAGACTAGATTGTAATAAAATTAAATAAATAAAGTCAATTTATTTAAAAAAAAAGAAAAAAAAGTAAAAACGATTACCGTTTGGCGTAAAGCCAGCAGCTTCAATTTTTCAATCAATAATCGATCAGATTCTAAAAGACATTCCTAAAACAATTGCTTACATTGACGATATATTGATAGGTGCAGAAACATAGCAGGAGTTGCACGGAAGATTAATGATTGTGTTAGATAAATTAAATGAATTTAATGTGTGAAAGTTAATTTCGAGAAATGTAGATTATTTGTTGAAAAACTCACATACCTAGGTTATGAGGTATCGTCACAAGATGTAAGTACAAGCAAAGGGAAAATTCAAGCAATTGTAGATGCGCCACATCTTACGAATCTAACACAACTAAAGTTTTTTACCGGATTATTGAATTATTACGCGAAATTTATGCCAAACTTGAGTCAAAAATGTAGTGATTTTATCGGTTATTTCAAAAAGGAGTTAAATGGCGTTGGGTTGTATGAAACGTTTTGAAGAATGTAAAAGTGACATATTAAATAGTACAATATTAGAATACTATATGATCCAAATAAGCAGATAGTTATTGTTTGTGATGCAAACAATTGAGCGGAATAATGTGTCACATTGTCAGTGGCGTGGAGAAACCAGTAATTTTTGCGTTAAGAACATTAACAGCAGCTGAAAAAAAATACCCGATTTTACATCGCGAGGCGTTAGCAATTGTTTTCGCGATGGAAAAATTCTGTAAATATGTATTTGGTCGTCAAATTGTAATTTATAACGATCATAAACTTGTAGGAATATTTTCGAATAAGAGAGGACAGGCAGCAGTCTTAGTAACTAGATTGCAAAAGTATTTAAATAGATTATCAATATTTGATTTTGTAGTAAAATATCGTAAAAGGTACCGATAATGGAAATGCTGATTGTCTCAGTCGAATCCGAATAAAATATATAATTTCAGAAGAAGATTTAGTAGAAGAAAGTAGAATGGAAATTAATAATATTGAAGAAGAGAATTCAATTAATTAAAATATTGAGTTAATTCATAATGAAACTAGAAACGATACATTCTTACAAGAAGTAATTAACTGCGTTAGAAATGGGTTTGATATAAGTAATTTAAAAAATAAGCTAAGAAATTACTATTCTAAGCATGAATTTCTTACAGTAGAAAAAGTTTACTGTATAGAGGGCGTTTAGTTGTTCCTAAATCAATGAAGGATACGGTGTTGAAATTGTTACATATGAATCATTGCGGCATAGAAAAGATGAAAATAGTAGCACGTCGGTATGTACATTGGGAAGGTATCAATAGGGACGCGGCTAAGTTTGTGAATGAATGTGAGGCATGTCAGTTAACAAGGAATAAAAAAATCAAATAAAATATTTACATCATGGCCAGAATGTAAACATCCTGTTGAACGAGTGCACGTTGATTTTTTTCATTTTTATGTGAAAGAATTTTTGATACTAGTTGATGCATACAGTAGGTGGTTGGAAGTGGTACAAATGAATTTGACAAATGCACAGAAATTAGGAGAACAGTTAGAAAATATCTTTCGAATTTTCGGGTTTCCCAACACTTTGGTCTTAGATAGTGAACCTCCTTTCGGAAGCAAACATTTTAGTAGGTTTTGTGAACATAAAGGTATAAAGTTGATACATTCTCCACCATATCACATACATCGAGTAATGGTTGGGCTGAAAGAGCTGTTCAGACTACTAAGACAACATTAAAGAGGTTTATTTTAGAAAACAATAGTTCCGGGTATAGTTCCGATTTAACGAAAACATTAAGAAAATTTTTGTTTAACTATAATTATTTACCATGTATTGAAAAAAAATTCGTTCTCTCGCATAAAATATTTAGTTTCAAACCAAACATTTATTTGGATAAAATTAAAAGAAATTTTCAAATAAGCAATAAAAAACGGGAAATTTAAATTAAAAAAATGTAAGATTTACCGGAGAAAACAACAATAAAAATACAAACAAAATAAATAAGAAAATTGACGAATTTAAGAAAGGCGAGAATATACTTGATTTAAGACAAGATATTAAAGATGCTAAATGGGTAAATGTGCAAATCGTAGAGCGAGAAAGCAATTTCATTTATATCATAGTATATAACCATAAAGGAATATATATTATATTTACTTATATTTATATTTATTATATTATATATATTATATTTATTATATTATATATATTTACTTTATGATATAACTAAAAGAGCACATGCAAATCAATTAAAGAAATGCATATTAAAGTGCAAAAATGAGAGTACAAAAATGAGAAATGTATAAATGGGAAATGTAACATTTAGAGAAACTAATAAAGATTGTGAACAGGAAAATTTATTAACGAGAGATTCTAACGTTGTAAACTCAGAAAATGAATCGTTTGTCAAAAATAATTCTGATAGTATTTTAAGAAGATCTCTATTTTAAGAGTAGAGAACGAATACCTCAAAATAGGTATAATGATTATAATTGTAATTAGTTGTTAAGAAAAAAAAATAAAATATTTTTTAAATTAATTTTGTAACTTAAGGAGGGGGATGTTGTATTCGAGCTAAATCAAATGTATCAGTTGCGTGGGTAATACCACGTATACACGTTAAACGTTGAGATTCATGTATGTCAATGAGACAATACGAGGAAAATAGAAATAGAGGGAATAAAGAGTTGGCAACGAATAAAGACGTGTTTTGATGGAGAGACATAAAAGATTGAACATTACAAATCAATTGAATTAACCATTTTATGACCAATACGTCATATAATCGCTGAAAATTTAACTTATATACACTTTTCGGCCAGAAGATTCGTAGGATTTCAACAAATTCTTACGACATTCTAAAAAGATAATAAATCTATTTCAATTAGCCGAATTTCCAACTGAACTATAGGGATGCTGAGATTTAAGAAGCCAATTCACAACAAAAATCATCTCAACAGTTTATCCATTTTCCTAGACGATGAAAATGTAATGAGATTCGATGGACGTCTACAGTTCTCCTCAATCCCTTAAATCATCTTACCCTTCAAACATTTGCTCACACTTACCGTGCTTACTTATCTTCATACATCGGTCCACTAAAGAGATTTGTGGCAATGAGAGGATTGTGTGCAAATATAATATCTAACAATGAGACTAACTTTGTCAAACTAATTCAGAATTAAATGTCTTATTTAAATTATTTTCGTACAAAGTCATCAGCTCCACATTTCACAGTAATCACATCTAACCACTTTCTTATTGGCAACCCATTTAATACAATTGTTGAGGACATTGAAGGCGAACATTTTAACGTTAAAACGATGAAGATTTGTGCAAAATCTACATCAGCGTTTTTAGTACTACACTTAGTTATTATAGCATAGTTATTTTTGTGACAAACACAACATCAACCAACATCAAGAGAGCACTTGTCACTAAATCACAATACTTAGGGTTACTTTTATGTCACTTCTGAAGATTCTGTAAACCTTTTAAAGTCAGTTAAGTTGTCTTATAAAATACTTAACTAAATACTTAACTGACTATATTTTCCAGATTACGAGTTTATTCCTAGATTCCATAGTTTAACAGTTGAAATTTTTTGACAAGTCGATAGTTTTGTAAATGTATGTTTAATTGATATTATGTATACTTAACATAATTTCTGATTATGATCAAAAATGTTTAACATCTTAAAATGATTCGACCTATTCATGCATTATTTTTAGTACTTCAACCGCAAGGTTACATCATAAAAAAGCAACAACACAAAAACCAAATTGTACATAGTTCAAAAATACCCCAAAAAAACGTTATTTCTGATTAAATTCACCACCCAACCAAAACTAAAATAAAAATTTGAAAAAAAAATAAAATAAAATTTTCAAAGATTGTTATCAATTTTATTTTATTTTCTATACAGTTTTCCTTATCAGACAACGAACACGCCAAGAGACGAATAGTTTGTTATTATTATTATTATTATTTTTGTTTCTCCCAAGTTCAAAAATAGTTGTGTGTGATAAAATAGAGTGACAAAAAAAAATTGTTTTTTTTTTAAATTAAATTAAATCTAGGATGTTTGATAAAAAGTGACCAGGTATAGGGTGCATCTTAAATGGTTCGGGATTCTTAATGTTGTGGATACATTTTAATATAAATAAATTATGACAATTATTTATATATATATATATATATATATATATATATATATATATATATATATATTTATATATATATATATATATATATATATATATATATATATATATATATATATATATATTTATACCTATATTTTATGCCGATGAGGCAAAAACAAAATGTTACTCCCTGCCAGACAATGTAGTCGAACAAAACGAAAAATACTAAAATGTTTTAGATGTTAGATTACACAATAGACAGAGATATGTTAGTTTTCTGTTTCCTATTGATAAAAAATCTACTATTAGTACTATATAGCAGTAGCAGTACATATAACTAATGTTAGTTACAGATACTAGTTTTAGTCTATATTTTCATTAAAATAATAGAAAATTTATGTTTTAAAATAGAAAAATTCCAATTTGCAATACCACATACGACTATATATATACATACAAACAACATAATGCTGAGAAATGTACAGAGGAAAATCTTTTTTTTTTTTTTCATATTTTATTTAGGAAAAACACATTTTTTTGTATGTATTTGAGTATGAGTGTTCGTTTATCTAACATAAAATAATGATGATGATGATGATGATGCTGCTGCAATGATGATGATGAAGTGAACTAGATAAAAATTGCAATATTGTTTTGTTTATCCATTCTGTAAATGGTTTGTACATATCTAGACCAAAAGGACATTTATATGCTGTGTGTGTGGGTACATTACGTTTAAAAAAACGGGTGAAGATTAATTTGGGATGTTGCCATCATCAAATTTTTTGACAAAAGTTGGTCTAATAGCCTAAAAATATTATGTATATTCAGGAACAGAACATCAAATAGCTATTATATTCGGGAAACCGTGTGCTGTTAGCGCACAGGTTAGAGAGAGAGAGAGAGAGAGAGAGAGAGAGAGAGAGAGAGAGAGAGAGAGAATGAGAGTGAAAGAACGCAACGAATGCAAGAAGGTGCAATCAAATTTACTGAAGTATGATGTCATGAATGCACCTAGAATAACTAACTTACAAAGCGACATTTAAGATCTAATAAAACCATAAATGATAGTTTGAGAACAGTAAATACGCTTATATATACCAGGTAAGGAAATGTGGGCCATCTATTTTTGTCTTAAACCTTCCATTTTGCTAAGAGATATGAACCACTAGACCAGACCACCTCGTAACAGAATCGATTTGTTTACATTATTTTAACTATTAAATGAAGCTTTCAAACTTCAAATGACATTCTGATAATTGGTAGAATATTTTTTATGAGCCAATAATATGCTTAAAAGAGTAAGTGCATCAAAATTGACAGATTTTGCTGAAATTTGAAAAGAGCTGGAACCACATTTGTCTGAAAATAGAATAGAGTGAAAATATTAAATCGAAGAAACCCTAAGAAAACACTAGCAAATACACAGTCCACTGGATTCGGTTTTAAACGTATAGACTAGAGTGTTATAGCGCTATAATTGCCTGGAAAGTCACAAGTTCAAACTGTTAGAGAATTAAACCATTTCAATATGGATAAACCTTTCGTGGTACGTACCATTTTACGTTACAAAAAAAGAACAACATAAAAAGAAATTATTCGAAAGGTGAAGGCTCGAATTAAACCGTCACAGTAAAATATTGGCTGCTGAGCTGAACATATCCCGAGAAAAGGTACAACACATTCTAAAAAATTAGCTTGGATCAGAGCCTTCGAAGTTAAAAATAAATAAATTGGATAGAGCAAAAGAACTGCTTTGTTTGCACGTCAGCGGCATGTTGCCGAATATCGTCTACTCTGATGAGGCAATGGTGATGGTTTGAACCACCGATTCTGCCGATCGACACCTTTAATTGAATTGTGACGTTAATATAAACAAAACTATTTTGGCTTAAGCGCCTAAGGCATAGACAAACATTTCGGCTGCTGACTCTGGAAATTCCACCAGGGTCTGCACTATTTCATAGTAAATATATCTGATAATATCCAGCTGCCAAGTGATATTTTATTGGAACCGCCCGATTTCTGTATTGATACCGACTAATGTTCTGATTATGGACAACGATTAAAACGTAAAACATTTTTCAAAAAATCAATTGTCTGACCGAAGGAGAGATCCAATTTCAAAATTACTTGTACGACAGCGATGAAGGCAAAGACACTAAATCTTGCTCCTGCAGAGATGAATATTACAGTTGGCAATGTATACATTCGTAACCAGTCGGTTAGTTTATGCTATAAAGCTTGAGTTGCCGCTAGCAGATTATTACGTTTTTGCAATATACCAAGGACGTAATAAAAAAAGGAATAATACCTTGGGACGGCGAGTTTGTGGTACTAAATTTTGCACAGCAAATTAAGAATAATTTTAAGCGCGGAAAATTTTCTGCAGAGATCAATTCAAAATCCAATGATTTGAATGAATTAGCAGAGCCCACAGTTCGTAACAATATGTTTAATGATTTAACCAACCACCTCGCAGTATCATCCAAAAATATAAAGATACAAGAGTTTATTGGATGTTTTAAAGATGTTTTTTCTTATAACGATAAAATTAAAAAGTCCAAAAATTAAAAATTTAACAATTTTGGGAGTTGTTGGTTAGGTTCAGCCCTAAAAAAATGCATAATCGCATCGCACTCCATAAATTGATCTTAAGTGGTTAACAATTTTAATTTATTTTGATCACATTAAAACTTTTTATGAAAATTCAGGACGACTGGAATTAAACCTAAGTCTTGAGCAGATGCTCGTAACGGTATTATTTTAAAATGTATTAGCTTTGAAATCTTCCCAATCTTTCCAACCTAAAACCCAGCTTACCGTAGTATAAATTACATCTACCAAACAACGCCTTCAGATAGGAGCGGTATATTTCCCACCTAGATACTACCTGAAGAAATCAAACTACTTGATCCTACAACATTTCAATGGTAGATTTATATTAGGAGGTGATTTTAATGCAAAACATGTTGACTTTGGATCTAGGCTTACAACAACCAAAGGTAACGAACTTAAAAATGCAATAAATGAAATGGGATGTAACATACATTCCACTGGCAAGCCGACATATTGGCCTACGGACGCAGTTAAAACTCCTGATTTACTGGATTTCTTTATATCAAAACAAGTTTCATCAAATTTTATTGAAGTAGAAGATAATTCAGATATGGTCTCTGGTCAATAAAACAACTGACTGGGTTAGCTTCAGATCTGAAATAGAAAGCAATATTAACTTACAAACACGATTAAAAACGGTAACGGAGCTAGAAGAGGTTGAAAACTTCACAAATATCATTAGCTGCGTGGAATAACACTAAAGAAACAGCATCCAAAACTACTGGTAAAAGCTACCCAAGAGAAATTAGGAACCTGGTCTTAGAAAAAAGGAAAGTTAGGAAAAAATGGCAACAAACGAGGAGTCCATCTGACAAGACGATCCTAAATAACAAATCACAGCAGCTTAAGCGAGAAATTCAGAAGTTAAATGAAAAATCGTTTTCTTCGTTTCTTGGAAAGTTGGCGGCTGATGAAAATACAGACTACTCATTATGGAAGGCAACCAAAAGAATGAAAGCCCCAATCATGCAGATCCCTCCTATTAAGCGAAGTGATGGCTCGTGGGCCAAGGATAACAAATCAAAAGCTGAAGTGTTTGCTGATCACGTGGCTGGTATTTTCAAACCGAATCGGATATTATAATCGAAAATGAAAGCAACGAATATGGGGGCAGAATCTCTCTAATAACCCAGAAAGAAGTTAATAGGGAAATAAACTTCAATCTGAAGACCTCCTGGATATGATCTTTTAACAGGAGAAGTTCTAAAGCAACTACCAAGGAAAGCTATTGTCCAACTAACCCATTTGTTTAATGCTGTTATTAGATTACGGCATGTTCCTTCTGCTTGGAAAGTTGCAGAAGTTATTATGCTACTAAAACCAGGTAAACCGCCAAATGGAGCTCAATCATATCGTCTGATACCCCTGCTTCCTATCATCTCAAAGCTACTGGAGAGACTTCTTCTGAGAAGAATGACACTAATAATAGAAAGTAGAAATCTAATACCGGATTACCAATTTGGATTATTCAAATATTCAACAATTGACCAGGTTCACAGAATTACAGACATTATAGAAAAAGCGTTAGAAGATAAACAAATTTGTTCTACCTTATTTCTGGACGTGGCAGCAGCTTTCGATAAGGTATGGCATGAGGGATTAATACAAAAACTAAAAGTTATGCTTCCGGGACCATATGTTGACCTTCTGGAGTCGTACTTATCTGAAAGACTTTTCAGAGTAAGACAAGAACATGAGTATTCTGAACTGAGAGAGGTAAGGGCAGGAGTCCCACAAGGCAGTGTTCTGGGTCCACTCCTATATCTACTTTATTCAAGTGATATACCACAGTCCGATCATGTAAGCATAGCAACGTTTGCTGACGACACCGCTATACTAGCATCAGCGAAAACTGTCGAAGAGGCGGCGAATAAACTTCAATATGCAAGTGAAGAAATTCACCAGTGGACCAAGCAATAGAAAATCAAACTTAATGAATTAAAATCTGCGCATGTCAACTTTACGAACAAACTATTGGTTAATCCGCCGCCAATTAGCATAAACGATGTCATGGTGCCATACGAGAACTCCGCCAAATACTTGGTTATGACACTGGACGTTAAGCTCTAATGGAAAGAGCATGTGAGGAAGAAAAGAAAGGAGTTTGATCTTAAATATAGACAATTGTACTGGCTAATTGGACGAAGGTCAAAATTAAGCACAGACAACAAAATATTGATTTACAATCATATCCTAAAACCTGGTAAAATGGTATTCAGCTTTGGGGCTGTACTAAAAATGCTAACATCAAACCTATACAAAACTTCCAGAATAAGGTACTTCGGAGTAAAGTCAATGCACCCTGGTACATTCGTAGTAAGGATTTGCATCGAGATTTGGGGATACCGGATGTAAAACATGAAATAAAAAGATTTGCAACGAAGCATGTCGCTATTGCAACATGTTAATGCGGAAGCCTCTCGGCTACTGGATAATGAACTCATGGTTAGAAGACTAAAGAGAACTAAACCCTTCGAGCTCGTCAGAATGTGAGCAGCTACCTATTAACGAACAGGCATTGTTCATTGAAAAGACTAGTTTCAATAAATAATAAAAAAAAAAAATATATAGCTTTCTATAAAAAAAATACTCGGTATCTTTATTGCCAGTAAAACTACGTGCAGATATCGGCTAACCGATTCATTTTTTAATTCTTTTACTCTTCACTTGAGCTTGTTGCAAAAGTAATTAAGTTATTTTAATGTGTGGGTTGGTATGTTGTTGTTGGATATTCCTGATTAATAAATCCACTTTTTTTTAATTGCTTTATGATTGGCATTTTACCAATAGAGATTTCCTGACTTCTGATTGATATTTGATGATCAAGTCAACCATAGTTTCCTAAATAGTTCCAATCGGTTTTATAGGTTGTTAGTCTGTGTAGATTTGCTTTCCTAATAATCATTAAACAGCCATAACGACGGTTGTGTGATCCGATGGCTTTCACTATTTTCTATAAAGATTTGGTTTTTGAACAAACCGCTTGTAATGTAGAAATCAATGAGTTCTAGAGCCGCTAGAACAAAATGTTTGTCAATGGCTTAAAAAGAAATCGCAGTTACACGATAACCTGCCACGAATATCCCTCTATCCTTTGGGGTTGTTAATATTGGCCCCGCAGACAGTATTTTTTGTGAATGTTAAAATTAAACCCCAGTTGCTTCATTAACTTGTTACAATCCTCTTTATTTAGGTTGTCTTGGAGACAGTAAATTAAAGATACATTGTAGTTCTTTCTATTATTTCACTGAATTTTGTTAGTACTTGCATCCTTTTTCTTCAATTTTTACTCAATGTGTAATTTTTTCTTTAGTCAGGTGTGTAGATTTTCCATTTATCGTTTTTCAACTATATTATTCCTAATCTGCCTTTGATTTCTTGATTTTATGTAACGCTGCATATTCGATTATGCCAATAACGTTAATTATGGTAGTGTTTTGTCTCCTTTGATCTTGTCTCGTAGTTAATCATTCTGAGATGTTCCTTCTGTCTACTGACAGTTTCGAACTGGAACCTGCTACTTTTTTCTAGAGGGTATTCTGCTCTCATTCTGTTTCTTTTGTTAACTCCTCCGCATCCCTATGAAACTCATTAATTTCATTACTAACTTGAGGTTTAACGTTGGCTTTGGTTATAATACCCTTTTTCAATTCTTCATTTTTATTTATCAGTTGCAAAATTTTGTTAAGCTGATTTGGCATCTTTTCGATTTCTTTAGTTTTTGAGCAAAGCTCCGCATTCTCTTCTGCAACCTGTAGAGCCGGTTTAACTTTCCAGCTTGGTTTAAATGATGTATATGGGTTTTCTGTTGTTATTAAGTTCATTTTTTTCCCGCAAGTTGCATGAAAAGTAACATTCACCAAAAAAAATTGGAAGAAATGTGACTGCTGGAGAATTTAATACGTTGGTAAATAATTGGGTTAAAGATGTTTAGACATCAAATTGGGTGAGTCCGAATTAATGTAGTTCAAATATATGTTATTGCATAGTTTAGAAATTTTGGAAGAATATTCCATGAAGTGCCGTACAATTCACACTTTGTTTCACAGCATCGATATTTGCATTTGACCCAAGCTTTTTAACTACATTACGAATACTAAGCTTTATAGATCGATTATGTCATTATTTTGTAATAAATTTTAAACACGTTGCTGTGCATTTTGAACACAAATGTCAATTTTGATGGGAATCTGAAAAAAATGGACGATTGACATTTTTAAAATATATGGTACTAATTTGTTCACCCCATATAAGGTCATAATTGTATAGAACATGAACCTTAAGACATTTACGATTTTTCATTGTAAAAATTTGGTTGTAAATAACCAATAAACCAACCGATGAATTTGACTCTTGTTTGAAAGTGAAAGTTAGATATTTGAAGTTTTCAGCTATATTCTTGTTATCGTTAAATACCTTTATTAATCCATATCAACTAAAAAAGCCACACATTTCAAAATAAATATCACAACTGATAGGTTTTCAAATTATTGAGTGCCTTATCTGATAAATTTGTAGGTTGGGGTAATCCAACCTTCACAGGACAATTGATCTAACGACAATGGTGCAAATACCGCACTGTTACTTATTCTTACATTGATTGTTTGTTTATTAATAATGAGGTTTTGTTAATATTAAAGCATTAGCTCTTATTAAAACGAACTGCATGTTAAATTAAACTTGTAATTAAATTAAAATTTGTGCATTTCGAAAATATTGTACATTTAATATTACTTTACCAAACAATTAAATAAACCTCTTAGTGGCTACATTACAGTTTAGGAAAAATTTTGTTTGTTCTTTTATCTTTTATATACATACAAATTAAAAATTAATTTTAAAATGCCATCTTGAGATATTACATCCATTCATTACATTGATTAAAACACTTGATAAGAAAACGTCCATTCATATTTCTTTTATTATCCATTATAATAATGACTAAGTGCATGAATTTTCATTATAATTTTTTTCGTTTCTTTTTTTTTTTGGAATACGATGATTCTTAAATAGGCGTCTTGCGATAAGCAAAGTGTATATATTAGCACAAATAACCCCAATCGTAATCAATCAATAAATCAATCAAATAAGGTAATTTATTTCTTATAAAACAAGTTTATACGAGTATATTAAATATATATATATATATATATATATATATATATATATATATATATATATATATATATATATATATATATATCTTTATTTATATTTGTATGTAGTTGGTCGATAAAAATACAAGACACGAACACACACGCACACAAAAATTGTCAACGCACCGATAAAAACCGCGTATATTTTCTAGCCTAGCTCCGCTATTCATTATTATTACACTTAAATCATTTTATTTTTTTATTTTTTTTGCCATATCAGCTAAAATATGTACAATTTCAACGAATAAGTTGTTTTTCCCGTAGTTTAATGTGGGCATATTAAATTAATTTTCTATCCATGAATAAATAAATAAAATATATATAAAACTATCATATTCATATCGTAATCGTATACATATAATGTAATAATAAACTAGCATGTAAGTCATATTATTATTGTAATGCAACAACAACAAAATTAAGCAAAAAAAAAAAAAAATTATACTAAAAATAGTTATCAATAAATTTTTATCAAATTTGTTCGTTATTTTTTCATTTTTTTTTTTTTTTTGTAGTTTTTCTTATCTAAGAAATAGAACCCGCATTGTGTATTGCAATGCACATTAAAATGTATAACTATTTCTAGTTTTTTTTATTATACTCGATTTTTAGTGTATATGTATATAGTTGAAAAATATATTTTGTGTTATGTTTGATAATTATACAGTCGAAGGTGTTGATGAGATTTGGTATGTGAACCAAAGGACTAAACTAACAAATATATTTAGAAAATATTAAAGTTCCAAAAGTTTTAATCGAAAAAATGTTCACTTAACTCGCTGTTCTGCATGATAATGTAGTCTGGCTTTTTCGATTTGGGAAACTGTTAAATTCCCGCAAAGTAGGTGATGCAACTTTTTTATTAACAAATGGCAACAAACTTCACACCGATATATCTGTTAAAGCAATCATGACAGAACGCACAAAATTATACTAATGACAATTCATGAAATATTTTTTTAATTAGTGTTTTGAAGTATTTGAGTCAAGTTAAAACGATAATAATAAACTCCAAACATGACATTCAAACGCAACGGTGTTACTGCGCTATATGTTACTAAGCATTGTCAGACGGAAAATAAGTGGTCGTAAATAAAAATTTTAGTAAGATCAAGGTTCGAATTGAACGAAATCATCTCCGTAGTTGATTGATTGTTTCATTTGGAGTCTACGACCAACCGTAAAGCGGGATATTTTGGAAACTACCAGGCCTTACACCCAGTTTTACAAAACTTGGGAGAATATAGGGCTGTAATAAATTGAATTAGTTTTCGCTTGAAAATTGCAAATCAATTAGTTCATCCCATTGCTGCCAAAAATTATTGATTATAGTTGTTAATTCTAATTTTATATAATAATATAATAATATAATAATATAATAATATAATAATATAATAATATAATAATATAATAATATAATAATATAATAATATAATAATATAATAATATAATAATATAATAATATAATAATATAATAATATAATAATATAATAATATAATAATATAATAATATAATAATATAATAATATAATAATATAATAATATAATAATATAATAATATAATAATATAATAATATAATAATATAATAATATAATAATATAATAATATAATAATATAATAATATAATAATATAATAATATAATAATATAATAATATAATAATATAATAATATAATAATATAATAATATAATAATATAATAATATAATAATATAATAATATAATAATATAATAATATAATAATATAATAATATAATAATATAATAATATAATAATATAATAATATAATAATATAATAATATAATAATATAATAATATAATAATATAATAATATAATAATATAATAATATAATAATATAATAATATAATAATATAATAATATAATAATATAATAATATAATAATATAATAATATAATAATATAATAATATAATAATATAATAATATAATAATATAATAATATAATAATATAATAATATAATAATATAATAATATAATAATATAATAATATAATAATATAATAATATAATAATATAATAATATAATAATATAATAATATAATAATATAATAATATAATAATATAATAATATAATAATATAATAATATAATAATATAATAATATAATAATATAATAATATAATAATATAATAATATAATAATATAATAATATAATAATATAATAATATAATAATATAATAATATAATAATATAATAATATAATAATATAATAATATAATAATATAATAATATAATAATATAATAATATAATAATATAATAATATAATAATATAATAATATAATAATATAATAATATAATAATATAATAATATAATAATATAATAATATAATAATATAATAATATAATAATATAATAATATAATAATATAATAATATAATAATATAATAATATAATAATATACACTTTTTTTGGCACAAACCATTTCGTTGTTGGATTTATTCTGTGGAGTGACTAAAACGAGGATTGACACATTCCCACAAACTCATTTGGATGAAAGGGAAGATATCAGCTATCAAATCTTAGATCGAACCTTTGACCGACTCTTGCATGACATCATGAAAAAAAACATGATTCATGCGGCACTATAAACCTCATCGTGCAAGGACAAAAGAAAGTGTAAGAATAATTATCCGCATCAGTTGCTACAAGAAATAATAATAGACATCGATAGATATTCTCTATATAACAGGCGACCTGTGGATGAAAGCGTACAAAGCACACATGTTTTCTCACCCGTTTGTCATTTTGCGATACATTTAGAAAAAGAACAGCGCGGTTATTTCACGGCAGCAAATGTATAAAACATCGAGCAACATCACCACTTTCAACCACATTGATCGCATTTTTCGGTTTATGCAATTAGAAAGTTAATATTAGAAAATCTAAGCAAATACCAAATGCGAACACACATAAATATCCATGCATGACTATTGATGATCAGTTAAAATGGAAAGAGCATGTCAAAACAAAAAAAAAAAATTAAAAAATTCATAAAAATATGCATTCACGGTCTATCCTTCTAATGACTGAAATAAAAAGCAAAAAAGATAATAATATCCTTTGAGGACCTAACGATTTTGTTAAATTTTATCAATTTCAACGTAAAAATTATCATAAAATATAAAAAAATTTATACAAATTGAAAATTTCGGATATTTAACTGAAATTTCGGAAAAAATCTTGATAACAATTGATACCAAAACGAACATTAAGAAGAGTAACGCGCTCCTACCCACACTTAACCACCCCAAGCCAATAACTCATATAATTTTATAATAAATGCTTATAATTTATTTTATTTATATATTATTAAATTAACAATAATATTGATCTATTTTCATGAAAACATTTTCCGAATACTATTTATCAAAAAAAAAAAAAATCTCTTTAAACTTCTCAAACCATCCAAAATAAATAATCTACATCATCATCTCTTTTCATTTTTTGGGAATTTTTTTTTTCTATATAAACCTCCCGACCCCGACACACCAAAATCCAAATAAAATTAATAATAAAATATGATGAATTTTTAAAGAATAAAATATTCATTGATTTCCTTTAACGTTTTATCATAAATTTTCATTTTTTTTTTTCATCTTTATTTTCACTTAGAGCCAACAAAAAATTTATCGTGAAAATTAATATCAGCTAGTTAATCATATTTTTTATTTTCGTCGTCGTTTTTCTCCTGTCTGAATTACTATATGTATGTATAGTATATAGTGTGTACGGTGGTGTGGTGGCTAAATTAGATTTCGATGATGAATTGAAATGATTTGGGTGCATTCCGATAACCATGTAAAGGTGTAATACACTTAGTAAAAAAAAAAAATGATAAATTTGTACAGCCATATACGTTTTTATATCGTTGACGGAGCACACCCCTATATTTATTTTTTGTGATAACTAAAAAAAATTTGCCCTATCCTTAAAATAAAATAAAAAAAAAAAAAATTAAATTCAAACGTAAAATAAAATCCTTATCTCGTATCGTACACGAAAAAAACCAAAATAAAAGAAAAAATTTCCTTTTTACCTCTCTTGATTTTTCACATACATACATCTCAAATATACAAAATATTTTCTTTCTCTTTCTCAGTTTTTCACCACGTGAATTTTCTATATATGATTTCTCCATTCGTGCTTTTGTTGATGTACTGTAAGATATTGTGTATAGCCGAAAATAAATGAGAGAAAAAGTGACAAAAAAAATCTACATGCGATTGTGGATGAGGTGCTCGCGAGGTGGCCACCACAGCATAGGGTGTTATAATAGTAAAAAAAAAAACGAAAAATAAAATAAAAAAACGCGACCCTTATCAGGAAAACAAAACTTTTTTTTTTTGTGTTATATTTTTTCCTACTGATTGATGAAAACTGATAAATTTTAGAGACCAACATTAGTGAGTCTACATTAGCTTTGGGGCGCATAGATAAGGGAAAAAAAAATACGAAATAAAAAATTGCTTTACTGTGTTGGTGTATGTGTGTATGTATGTGTTGTTTTCGTCGTTTGTTCTTTAGTCTTTGGTTGAAGATATGACGATAACAAAGTATATGGTGGTGGCGTATATATATTATATATACATAGATATAAAATTGGTGGTGTAGGTTTTGTTGAACTTTGACAAGCCCAACATACCATTACAAAATACTAGAGTACTGTATAGTTAAAGGAAACCTGGTCATAATCATTACGTCATAAATTTTAACGTCTTTAAACTTTACGTAAATTTATATAGATATGGATACAATAAAACCCATTAAAATGTATTTTTATATTCTAAAAAATCAAGACAAACCATATACGAGTATCTCTATACTCAAAATAGCATAGAACTATATAAATTGAAGGACACAAAAAAAAAACTGTCTAATCTTGAGAAAAAATCACATTACCAAATTGAGATTTTTAGAGTCCGATAGCACGGATATATCTTTGTATATAATATACGATTTTTTTTATGTATCGTAATGATATTTTTATGTATGTATTAGAAGACTCGTATATCGATTTAAAATTTATCCATTTTTATTTTTTAATCAATTTTGAAAATCTAATGTTGTCTCTAATCTAATAGGAATATTAACCAAATATATTGTCTGTCTTGTATTATAGTACAGTCAGATTGCAAACTTTATGCTTTATGCTATATGAAGAACTCTTTAGCAGAAAATTAGTCAGGTGTATTCAACAATTTCGTCACGCATCATCTTGGGCATGGTCATATCTTTATGACTAATACTCCTTTTTGTAAATACACTCTGTAATCTTGATAAAAACACATAATTATATTTTCTTTATACAAAAAACCATCTCCCATATTAGAGAGTACACAACATTCTGTGTTTTACATGGCTATACTCAGTATATAGTGTGCACACATATTCATATAACCATACTACACAAACACATATTCCTATCAACAAAATAAAAAACCATAAAATCATTCTTAAAAAAAACTGATCTTATTTTAAGATAAGCAAAGTAAAAAAAAAAATACAACAACTATAACAAACACACACACACAAAAAAGACTCTTGTGTTGGCCCGTAGCATACTAACAAAGTACACAAGATGTTTCAACTGCGATAAGATTTTATTCATTGATAAGAAATTTTTCCATATAAAAACGGCAACAACAATAACACAGAAGTAAAAAAAAAAATGAACTAAAAGCAATAAAAATTGAATGAAGGCAACAAACACACAACAGCATAAAATTAAATTAGTGGAAGTGAGATAGTTTGTTAATTTTTCGGGGTGTAACTGTACTCGTTTCTGCGATGCAGGGATTTAAAACTTATCGAGTTTTGATTCGCTAAATTTTATAAATACAAAAATAATATTCTCAAATAATTCTTTCCATTGGTCGAAAATACATCCTCACAAATTGTTCAATTGGTCTAGCTACCTTATGTTCAAGATTGCAAAATTTTTACAAAACTTATTCTAGACTTCGCTATTCCAACGGCTTCAGCTTAACAAATAATTTCTGAATTTTCAAGTATTTTGTAAGGCTTTCATTATTTTAATATTTGTTTTCTTAGTACAGCTCCAAAGCTGGATTCTCTAAGTTTACATAGGCTTCAAAACTTGTTAGCTTAATAGCCACTTGTTATGTATTGACAGCTCTGAATAAGTAGAAACTGTTAAATAAATTTTAAAATTTTAATTTTTGAGACTTTAAAGTTAACGTTAAGGTGCGTTAAGGATAAAGTTTGAATTTTGATTTTAACGAAATTTGAGATAAAAAATTTCAATAATTTATTGAAATTTTCCAAATTTTAAAAGGTAAACGAGGATAGTTTACAAAATTAACTATAGCAATTTGTCGCATATCAAAACAACCAGTTATCGAAATTTGAATTTTGAATTCTAAATTTTTAAAAAATTATGAAAATTTAGATTTTGATCAACACTTCCGTTTAAGTTATGTTATTAAATTATGATGTTTGAATTTTGTTAAAAATGTCAAACTAAACTGAAAATCGAAATTGCAAATTTTTAGAATTCAAATAAAATTTGCTTTAAAAATGTTTACTACCATGACTCGAAAAGTGCAACACCAAATTTGGAGGCACAAGATAATAAAGAGAAGCGAAAACTATTGATAATTTTAAAAACCAAGTTTGAAAATTTTTGAGTAAATTTTTTAAAATTTTTTAAAATTTTAAACTTGTTATCAAAACTTAAACTTAAAGTAGCATTGTTTTAAAATAATGTAACAATTTAAATTGTTGAATAATGTTAATAACAGGTGTTTCCATGAACAAATAAGAAATTTCAAATTTTGAGAATTCAAAGAGAAGCCTGATGACAAATACAAAACGATTTCCGTAAGTCTTAAAATTTTATTTAAAAGGTAAATAAATTTAAAAAAATTTAATTTAAAATTTTGTAAAAATTCAATTAAAATTCGGTTATGTAGATGGAACCAAAACGATTAATTCTAAAAAATTCAAATTTTTTACCAAATTTGAAATTAATAATTTTATTTTAATTCCATTTCAAAATTTTAACGTGAAGCACAAAATTTGAAAATTGAAAAAATTTATTGGCACTATAAGTTATGGAAATTTTATAGACATATTTTCGGTTTGTAATAATAATCGAGTAAAGTTGAAAAAATAATTCAAGCAAGTATCCCCACCAAATAAGAAGAGTTTGGGGGTAACGAAAGCAACCCCAGGTTACCAGTTTCTTTTTAGTTTGTGCATAATCAGAGTTAATTTATAGAATCGGTTCTGTGTGCACACGTCCGCAATTTGTACTTAAAACCTTCATCTGACACATGTCAGCATTCGATTCGTATTTGTCACAAGTTGAACATGTATAGTAAGTCATGTCATACATGTCCACCAAGTGTCAAATGCGCCTATTGAAATTATATTGAAGAGCGAAGGCACGAATGTTAAACACCGTAATCAACAGTTATATTATAATTTCAAAAAGCAGACACGGCCAACTTTTGTCTATTTATCTTGAGAACATCGATTGGAAAAACCAATTGGACAATGGGAACATTAATGTAAATGTAGATAAATTTTACAACATTTTATTTGACGCCATTCATTTATTTGTTCCTTCAACGATGTCAAAACTAAACAAATATCCATAATGGTATGATGCCAGACTTATAAACATCAAAAATAAAAAAGATAAGGCCTTTAAGAAAATGTTGAAGCATAATACAGAAACCAGCAAACTAAATTTCACAGAACATTACCGTAATTTTGAAACATTTTATGAATTTAACTACAAGCAGTATATGTCACCTGTATCGAAGACAAAATCAGAAATGATCCAAAGCATTTTTGGTCCTTTTTTAAAACTAAACGTAAAATTACGAGTGTCTTATGGTTTTAATCATTTACTTGGGCGACCTTTTCCCTGTCATTGAACTGGAAAATCAAAAATCAAAACCTATTAAAGCGACTTCGGCGGTTCTACAAGGCTCTCACATTAGTCCTTGGGTCATTACTATTTTCATCAACAGTATATTACCGAGTAATATACACAGTATACAGTATATTACCGTAACAGTATATTACTCAACACTCCAAGGTACTAAAGTTCGCGGATGACCTTAAAATTTTTAAATCCGTAGAAACTATTAACGACACCTACCAAATATACAAGAAGACGTCAATAGCTTGGTGAAATGGTGCGATTACCATTTACTTAACTTGAACATCAGTAAATGTACGTAGATGTCGTTTAATCGGAAAGTAATCAAGTAGTTATTTTAACTGTAAATCCACAAAGCATATTGACCTATGTGTTCTAAAGCCCATTTCATGCTCGGTGTTATCAACTAGTGCATGCACAGTCACTGTTTGGTGTCCTTTCTACGATGGCGATATCTAAACAATTTAAAAAGTTCAGAAAAAGTTTATACGATTTATGACGTTGAAAGATGGATGGGATTAACATCATGATTTACCGTACCATTTAAATTTACAACTACTTCCGCCCTATGAAGTGGGCTGCAACACTTTTGATGGCTTATATGTGCCATCATGTTTAAAGTTAACATGATGGCACATATAAGCCAACCACAGAGACCCATACCTTCAAGGACAAATACCTCAAAGGCGACAATTTTATTTCGTGAAACAGTCGGATTAATGAAGTGGTCAACGAACGATGATAAATTAGTACATTGTATAAGTCTCCAATGCTAGAAAAATAAATTCCATCCCAACTTTAGATTCCATACATTATTATTGATTCAACTAAGACGTGTACAGTATTCTCAAAATTACTGGTGGTCAAAATTGGCATAAACTAATCTTTAACAATATCCTTAACTGAAAATATTGCAATGAACAGGGACTATCTTGGAAGGCGAAGTCCTAGATTTATACCTCCTTGCGGTGAAGGATTTCCCCTGCTCGTCTCATCTAAACCGCCTGATTCATTTACGCTAAATGAATCAGGCGGTTTAGATGAGACGAGCAGGGGAAATCCTGTTTATAGTCATGCACACTACCAAATGAGCGGCTGTTCTCCAGGTTAGGTGCGGCTGAAGCAGGCGTCTGTCTTGTATCAAGCGGCTCGCCCTATATATATATATATGTGTTCAAGGTAGGACTGGATGCCTTAAGATTCTCTCCAATATGTGACCCACACACGTAACAAGCGGGTTGAGCAGCAGGCTAACAACTTGCTCTCATAAAAACAATTAAAGTTATGAACCCTAATCAAAGGCCTCGAATTACCATATCGGATTCATCACAAAATCGAACTCGGGAATTGTACACGGACAACGCTTTAAAAATGGAACATGGAACGTGCTTAGCCTCTTAAGACCTGGAGATCTTCAGATCCTTTCGAACCAAGCAAAGAGTTACACATTAGACGTGCTTGCAGTACAAGAGCTTAGATGGCTTGGAAGTGGGATCCATGACACCACCAATGGTTTCACTCTTCTTTACAGCGGCCATCAGCATGGAGGAGAATTTGGAGTTGGCTTCCGCCCTATCAACATGCGGATATGCACTGTCAGGCTCCGCACTAAGAAATTCAACATCACGATCGTTAGTGTACATTCACCCACCAAAGATAAATCAGATGACATCAAAGATCTCTTCTTTGTCGAGCTGGAGGAAGTCATTAATTAACATACCGCACCACGACATTAAAATCATCGTGGGCGACTTTAACGCAAAAATCGATAGGAGTGCAGAAAATACATCGTACATCGGTTCTAACAGCCTGCACTTAACTAGTAACAACAACGGCCAACGCGGCACCGACCTGGCAATAACGTAGAACTTAGTTGTATCAAGTACGTTTTTCCCACACAAGAGAATCCACAAAATAACGTGGAGATCGAATGATCGAAGAACAGAAAACCAAATCGATCACGTCATGATGTCTAAGAGACACTCCACAGCATATCCGACGTCAGATCTTACAGAGGTGCAGACTTGGACAGCGATCATGTGCTTGCCATATTTAAGTATAAGTGCAAACTGTCATCTACGTTCAACAGACAAGCACAAAAGACCGTTCGATGGAATATCGATGCTTTAAAAGAACAAGCCTCTCTGCAGAGTTACCAATCAGCTACCACTAATTATTTAGACCGGCCCAACAACAAAGATGAAACTCCTTCTAGCATCCAGGAGCAGTGGCATGCTATACAGTCAGCCATAACCACCGCTGCGCAAAGCACCATCGGAAGAAGGCCCCAGAGGTCTCGCAATGTTTGGTTCGATGATCAATTCCGAAGGGTCGTCAAAAATAAACGAAAGCTTCGTGAAAAATGGTTGGCTCGCAACACTAGATGCACTCTAGCGGAATATCTCCGCGCTAGGAAAGCTACGACTCAATACCTTCGACAAAAGAAGCGCGATCATAAGAGATCTTGAATCGAAAACATCAGCTTTCAAGTGGAAATAGGAAACTCAAGGGACTGATTTGCTACCGCCAGAAATCTAACTAAAGACTTCCACCCAAGAAGTACAGACATCAAAGGCGGAAATGGAGAGCTGAAAACAAACATGGCTGATATTCTCTCAGTATGGCAAACCAACTTTCAAAAGCTGCTAAATCGGAACGATGAAGTGACCCCCATTAGAGCAATAGCTCCTCCAGGCGAAGAGGTCCTTGTTGAATATCCCACAGTAGAGGAAGTAGATACAACTATTAGTAGATTAAAAAATGGAAAGGCACCCGATCTTGACGGAATCCCCGCAGAATTGACTAAGCTCGGAGGCGCTACTATTGCAACAAATCTATACAATCTCATCGTCTCTATTTGGGACTAAGAAGAGTTGCCGGAGAATTGGAAGATCACACTTATGTGTCCGCTGCACAACAAAGGAGACCGTCTTAAATGTGGAAACTATCGTGGTATCGCTCTGTTGAGCACTGCTTACAAAGTGTTGGCTAATGTTGTACTTGCCAGACTGATCCCTCTCACCGAAAGCACCATTGGCGAGTATCAATGTGGTTTTCGTCCCAACCTATAGACCACTGAACAATGTTTTACATTGATGATCTTGGAAAAATGTTGGGATTACAACATAACCATACACCAACTGTATATATACTTCAGGCAGGCATATGACAGTATAAACCGCGAAAACTTATGAGCCGCGCTCATATGCCTAGGAATTCCAGATAAACTCTTTTTTCTGGGCAAATTAACAACCTCTGGGTCTGTATGTAGAATTGTAATTGAGGAAGCTGTGTCAGACCTATTTGAAATAACATCTGGTGTTTGACAGGGAGATGCACTCGCACCTGTGCTGTTCAACTTGGCGCTTGAGTACTTAGTGAGAAAAAGCAACATTGAAACTTCGCGCTGTATATTTAATAAATCAGGCCAAATTCTTGGATATGCAGATAATATCGTGCTTCTTGGCCGAAAACCTAGCGATATCGAGGACAGTTTCATACAGCTCGACCGCTGCGCAAGAAGACTTGGTTTGGAGGTGAATAGCAGCAAAACAAAATTGTAATCAACACTCAGGAACATCTCCATGGTAAATTTTGGAATTGGCGACCATAACTTTGATAGCGTCGAAAACTTTAAATACCTCGGGTCAGTTATAACATCGTCGAATGATATGAAGGCAGAAATAAAAGCCCGAATCGCTACCAGACAATGAGTTTTCTACACCCAATCGAAATTATTGCGACCTAAACATATGTCGCAGTCGTGCAAACTCGCACTTTATAAAGCACTCATATGACCTGTGCTGGCTTTCGGAAGCGAGAGCTGGACTATGACCTCTAACGATTGTAGATTAGTATCTATACCTTCGAAAGGAAAGTCATTCGCTCAATCTCTGGTCCAATCAAAGTCGCGGACAACAAATATCGAATTCGTATGAACCACGAGATAATGCTTCTTCTTGGAGGCTTCGATATTAGCGGATTCATGAAATACAATTGAGATAGATGGCACGGCCACGTTACACGATCTCCACAACAACGAATGACCAATAAAGTGTTCCATCAACAACCAGCCGGTGTTCGTTGTAGAGGAAGACCCCGATTGCGCTGGCGTGACGACGTCGAACAAAATCTACATGCATTGGGATGTCGAAACTGGAGGACGAGAGCGATGGACCGAGATGGATTAAGGACCTTACCTTAGTGCGGGCGGCAAAATCCTTTCATGGGATGTGAAAGCCAGAGAGAGAGAGAGGACTATTTATGCTATGTTGGACAAGGTTATTTACAAAAAGAGGGAATGTTCGACATTATATTAAGAAATTTAACTTCAAAGGATTAGAAGGCCTGTAACACAAAGCCAAGTCATCTGCATATGCTGTCACATTCCCTAAAAGATTGGTCTCAAAAAACGAAAAAGTCACTGATCATATCGTTTATTTTTACAACTGGGTGGCGATTTATCAGGAAGAAATATCAGGAGAAATAGCAAGGAGAAATATCAGGAAATAATGAGGTTGGTTTACGCGAATTACTAATAGCTAAAAAGACGGGATTGGAATAACGAGAAATAATAAGAAATAATGAGATTGGAGAAATCAAAACCAACATTATATATGCGAAGCGTAAAGTTGCGCCAATCAAACAAATTTACCTCCCTTGGCATGAATTATGTAGCTGTATTTTTTTTTGCAAATCTGCCAAATTTTTTTTAATGTCGCTAGAATATAAATAAATTTCTAGGTCATATCTAAGGGTATAAAACCACAAATTTTTATCCAAATTTATACTTCGATAGAATGGCCCACAATGGTTGAGTAAAAATGATAGTAAAAGGCAAACTCTTAACTCCTAAACCAGCATCAATAAAAGCTAGGGTATTGCAACTTTGGTTTTCAAATTAAGATTTGCTTGACCTTCATTAATTTTGGTAGGTATGATGGAACGATTCCATCACTTCATCCGAAATTACTGAAGTTGAAGTAGTGATATTACGTCAAATATTGTACGTCAAAACCAGCCAACAAAAAAATGCATTTTCTATCTCCAAGTAGAGATTCTATGTCCTGCATCGCGGCTGCTGTAAAGTACTTCAAATATATCACCTGCTATATGTTTTGTATTGTGTAGATGGCACCTTTTCTTGGTCTGTTACTTTTTTCACCCTGATGAAGTATGGAATATTATTCTCTGATTGTTTCAAGCTCCATTTTAATCGTCTTTGAAGGGTATTTAAGTATAGATTAACCATCACTTTCAAAAGTGTTGTACAAGTTTTTGTACTGATAATAGCAACTAGCGAGTCTGCAATTAAAAAGTGTCCTGCCGCAATACCATCTCCTGTGGAACTGCGGATATTGTTATTAAATATCTTAAACTAAGGCATGTCTGGATTTAAGACGTTTTTTACCCATACTTTTTAAAATTCTACTTTCAATGGGGCCTGCAAAGTCTACTCTAGCCTGGACTTGCCTGGAATTTCGGTTCGGTGGTTTTAGACTTCGAGCGATTGGACTTGATTTATTTAAAATGCAGCTCTGTGTAAATTCAGATCTGTGTTGGCTTTTCTTGATCCCAGGTTAAGAAAATTATTATAGATCGTGGAGCTGTATTGCAATTGTTCCTTTTTCGTTTTTCACAAACTCTGGGATTCTATCAAGAACCGTAGTTTTGCCATCCCTTAAGTTACGCTAGTTACTGTTACCTTTTCTGTGATTTTTATCAGTTCATCATTACAAAAGAAGGGCCATTTCGTTTGATATTAAATGTGACTCGTTAAACGCTAAAAATTTTTACTTATTTGCTGATGCATAAAATGCCTACCGAGACTGTTGGGTGCGAGTCGAATATCGATAGTACAAGTAAACTCTAAGCTCGAGAATTATAAGGCCATTGCTGAGAACCAGGCCGCAGCAATATCGTTAACTACAAAAATGAAGAATTTTGCAGGGCACAAGAGTAAAACATCAAGAACGGTAGGCAAAAGATTACGTCAAAACCACACCTAATAGTGACATATGTTGTTCGATCTGCGGAGGTAGTTATATATGTACTTCGCAATGGTCTCGCAAATAACCACAAACGAAGAATAAAACGCAAGAAATGGGTTTTAATGCAAAAGATACTAAGTAAAATTAGTAGAAGGAAGAAACCTCCACGCTAGATCGTATCATCGAAAATTGTGTGAAAAAGCCCTAACACATTTTAAAAAAAGGGGTGCACCCCATATATTATATTCATACATATTTTGTGTAATCAAAAACGTCACCTATAAATTTTACAATTTTCAATTATCATCCACTTAATATTATTTCTATCCCCAATTCAGCAACACACTAAAAATTTTCCACAAACAATAAAAAATAAAAAAATTTAAGGACTAAAATAGAAAATAACGTTGATGGTTTCGTTTTTTTTTTTTTCGTTTGATCGGACAAACATGATAACGAGTATGGCTCTTGCGATAACAATTTTTGTTTTGTTATCCTTCATACTGTGTTTAGGGACGATATTTTTTTCGTTATTTATGTATGCGTGTATATAGAAAATTTTCTTTAACATTTTCCTTTTTATATTTCTTAAGTGAAAATGGCATTGATACAGTAAAGGAACTATAATGATGGTCACCTTCATTAGTAAAAGTAAATTTAGCACAGAATATGGTGTGTGTATGCGGGTTCTTTAAATTTTTATTTTTTTAGTATCATCAAAAGTTGTTGCGGCCACAATAATCTAACTAATCTAAATCCTAATCTCCATACATGGCGTTCAAAATAATAAAAGCTAGCATAAATCCTACTAGTCGCGTCTAATATACACTTTCATCTAAATTGAGAATATTATCAGGACCGGAAGCTTTGTTGTTTCCCACCTTGCCACACGTACGTGTGTGTGTGTGTGAATATTTAAAATCCACCATTGGCGATTAATATAAAAGCAATGGTTATCACAAGGTAGACATACAAACCTAATTAACAAAATAAATCTTAAATTTTTAGCCTGTTATCGCGATTATTTTGCTGCTCTTATAAAATATAAAAAAAAAAAAAAAAAAAAAAAAAATTAAATTATTTTAAAAGTTCACACAGCACAGATAATAAAAATATTTTTTGTGGTCTCCACACTCTCCATATCACCTCACACTCGTATTCACCTTATCATCATGACCAAATCTTTTGGTCGTTGCGCTCCTTTACACGATCTATACACATGTATATAATTCTCTCCTAGTCTATATCATCATCATTGTCGTCGTTCTATCTTTGTTCCCGCAATAACAACAACAAAACCCCACTCACAAAAAAGCCAAAAAAATCATAATCAAAATGTATATACACACATAATTCACCCTACGGATGTTTATTGCGATATAGTTTCGTTTTTGCGCTCTCTGTGTATTTAAAAAAAAAAAAAAAAACTGTTATCAGTAACCAAACATTCAGTATACGTTTCCAAGGATATTATCAATGGAACTATCTGAACGGCGAAACAAAAACAAAAAATTTTACAGAAATAAGAACGCAGACGTGTCGACGATGTATTATAGAAAAAATAAAACAAAAAAAACGAAAAATTCCGGAAAAAACTGGAGAAAAATCATTGTCCCCAAATGGAGGTATGGGGTGCTGATGGTAGGATTATGTGAATGAAACATTTACACATATTTACTCTCAAACCGAATTAAATTGTAATAAAAAATAGTCTAAGTGTATGAAAATTCTAAAAATAATTACCAAAATTTTATAATGCCGCGCAAATTTTGTGAGCCTCCTCCACACACAAATCAAAATGAAAATTGAAAATTATTTTCACGTAAATTTGATGACTGAATATTTTTTTGGTTTTTGCGTTTTTTGATTTATATCCTGATAAAATTGTTACTGCTCATTGTACACGTTATCATTTTGGAATTAGAAATGAAAAAAAAAAAATGGAAAAAGTTCATTTATTACATTAGAATCAAAAGAAAAATTTACATAATTAGATCATTAGTCAAACTAATTTTGTGTGAAAAACGTGAAAGTACCTTGTATAAGGGTATGTTAGGCATATAGAGTACATTAAACGAAATTATATCAAATTTCCCCTTATATCCCTATTATATATCCTGTACATAAACACAATCTATATTGTAAACGTTTGTATATACTCGCTACATATACCTAAAGGGATGGTGAGGAGATTTTCCGGCTGATAAGGACTTGCATGTGTGTATATATACATATAAAGGAATAGAAAAATCAAAAAATCAATACAATATCCTTATCGCATTGAAATCATTCATTTTTTTTTGGTTGATTAAAATTGTGCGATAAGGAAAATGAAAATAAAATTAATTTATATTTTCTATTTTTTCATTCGTTATGTTTTTTATGTGTTTTTCTCAATATAGTACAGGGTTGGTAATTTCATTGCTTGAAGACGAGATGTTTATAATAATAACGAGATTATGACGAGATGTTTATGATTACAACAATCGCCGAGTATTATAATTTAATTCGCGTCTGGCAGATTTGCTGCCGGTTGCATCTTAAGCGCTTTAAAAATGAAGTAATGAAAAAATTTATTAAATCTGTTAATTCACATTTCGACACGACTAAGCTATAGGAGGCTGATGCTAATGAATAGAACTCATTAAAAGAGGAAACTATCGTTTCAATACAAATGATGGATAAGGCACAGTTAATGTCAGCCATGTGTCAGATGATGACTGAACAAACCAGTCGACTAGAGAAATTTCGAGGAAAATCGAAAATCCCAAGATTAACAAAGCAAACGACAAAAAACATTTCACCATGTAATTTTTTCATCAAGAAAAATTGTCTTGATGAGAAATTGCTTCGTTTCGAAAAGGAGTTACTTGACGTAAAAGTAAATGGAGTAATGTCGCAAGAAGTCAAACATGTTTAATTATTCAAATTAAAGCCTCCAACTTTTGATGGAGCAACATCGTTTGGCATATTCAAACTTCAGTTTGAAACAGTGGACCAGAAGTTAATGGAGTAAAAAAAGTCGTGCCGCTTCGTTAATTTTATCATTGAAAGGAACTAAAAGTCCAATAACAAAAGAGTGGGGAACCACTACGAGAGTATGCGACAGAGCTTGAGAGGTTGGTGCATCTAGCACATTCCAACATAGCTCCAGAATACATGAAGAAAATTAAGATCGAAGCATTCATTGACGATGTTCGAAATGTCGAGACTAGTAGTTCACAGAGACCATCGCCAGCGTGTTAACCAACGAGACAGCATATAACATCAATAAGCCGCCAATTAAGATCCGAAAAGTTGAGATAGATGAACTAGGGATGTAAAGGGATAATATCCAGTCGACCGTAAAATTCAAAGATGTCAACCGAAAGATCAAATATGCTGGGGTTGCGATAAAACGGACCAAAGATTGTGTAGAATGGCGAAGAAATTAAGCGAGAACACCATCGCCAATGTCTCGCAGGCCAAGGGAAGAAATTGAAAGATAGGACAAGAGAGAAAGAGGCAGGTAACGTCGGAGTTATTAAACTAAAGCGAGTTACAAGGAGCGGAAACTGACTCCCAAAATCAAATACTCCAGAACCTCCATCGCTATCTCAAAATTGGCAAGAGATGGAGATAGCTTAACTACAAAACAAGCCATTAAGGGAAGAAACTGTTTTATCACGCGGAACACAGACGCAACACGAACAATCGTGCGCAGCGACATAATAGCAAACGGAAGCCAGCCAGTTCGAAGATTAAGGTTACAAACGGCCACTGGCTAAAGTGCGGTAAGCACAGGTAAAAAACGAGTTTGGTTACGAATGGGGAACAACAAGTTTCATCATAACGGGTTGATAGCCGATATTGCAGATGAGGCAATGTTGGGCATGGATTTCATGAGGGAGAACGGATTTGTTTTGAATGTTTGTCGAGATGTTTTAAGTTACAACAAATTAGAATTACCTCTGTAATTGAACGATGGAGAGCCAATGATAAGACGAGTTATATTAGACCATCCAGAAAAGTTGCCATCTAATGCAGACAGTTGTGTTTGGAAGATTGGTAGAAGATTCTGAATCACAAAGGTTGTGGGTTGTGGAAACAAGCGATGAAGAGAACAAAGTTAGAGAAATTATCATTGGGACAACCCTAGTAGAACCAGATAAAGACTTAAGAGTTCCAATTCGAGCTTTAACGGATCAGACAAAAACCATATAGGGGACTATCATCAGAAAATGTGAGGAGCCATCCACAATAGTGAAATCCGAGTGCACAGGGCAAGGAACAACGGCAGCGGAAAACAATTAAAGATCTGACACAGAAATGGACGTAGCCCCTAACACCGAAACAGAAACAGACAACTCTAGTGCTCCAGAGAATAATGGCAGAAGAAATATGGATAAAAGCTCAATAATTATAGAAAGCTCAACACCATAACAAAGAACGATAGTTATCTCTTACCAAAGATCGATGACACATTGGATACACTATAGCAGGAGCACATATATTCTCGACCATATATCCCTATGGTCAATCATTTCATTCAAGAACGGATAATGGCGCCTTGAGATGGTTACTACAGTTTAAGAACCCGGAAGGCCAAGTACCACGTTGAATCGAGCAACTGTAAAGCAACGATTTTAAGTTTGAACATTGTAAAGGAATTGTACACGGTACCGCCGATGCCTTATCAAGACAACGATGCGTAGTAGATTACAAGTATTGCGGTCGAGTGGAAGGCAAAGAGAACATCATTATCATAAGATGGGGTCACAATATCAAGTCCTACTTTTAGAACCTCCTAAATAGGAATGACGATGTAACTACGAGCAGAGTCGTCGCAATATCAGTGGAAAATTACTTTTCACACCCTCACAGCACTAGAGGTACTGGCAGCGATAAGTTAAGAAATGTCAACGTCCCTGGACTCCCGGCAAAACATGTTAAAACGGAAGAAAAGCACTTACAACATGTTAAAACGGAAGAAAAGCAGCTTATCAGTATACGGTTTTCAGTGTGCGGATTTCAACCAAACCTTGGAACGACTAATCACATTTTTACAATCAAGATGGTCTTGGAGCTATGTTGGGAGTACAACATCAGATCCACATCAGTTCTCAATAAGTATATGATAGCATCAACGGTGAAGATTTATATCGCGCTCATATGCCTTGGCATATAGTAAACTAGTTTTACTTTATTCAATCTGGCGCTTGAGCACGAGATTAGTAAAAGCTGCATTGAGACGAAAAGCTGAGTTTTAAATAAGTCTAGTCAAATCGTTGGCTATATGCAGATGATATATAGCTTAGTCGAAGATTGAAAGCTATCATGATAATAGTCTCAGATCGCTGGACAGAAATACCAAACAACTTGGTTTAAAAATTAATACACTCAAGACTAAGTTCTTGACGATATTTAGGAGAATCTCCAGTACAAATTTGGGACCTAATTACTATGACTACAACTGTGTGGAAGACTCAAAATACTTTGGGTTAACTATAACGTCGATGAACGATTTACAAACAGATATAAAAGCACTCTTTGTTGACGGTTCTACAGTTCTTAACGCACAGCTGAAATTTTAGCTGAAACCATTCCCCTTTTTGATGAGAACTTCACGAAATGGCAGTTATTTTTTGATCTTTTTGGAGCTACAGTCAAAAATTTCAAAATTTAAAGGAACTCTTACGAGGTAAATAAAAACGCGTTAATAACGCAAAGTACATCGAGGCATATCAAAAGCTTTGTAAAATAGATGACATAAAAAACGTTACATTGCCGATTCATTCAAACAAAGTTATTTCGACCAACCTGTAACTCAAGCAACATCACAATTCATTGTCCGGTTGCATGATACCTATGATGAGGAAGTACGTAGATTAAAAGCGATTGGTACAGAGGCGGATAGTCATGATACATGGCTGGTTTACATCGCAACACAAAAGATGCATACCAAAACCAGACAAATGTGGAAATTGGAAACTATTGACATATAGAATATCCAATATTCGACAAACTTTTAGCAATTTTAAATAAGCGAATGAATGCTGTGCAAGGTATAAAGCAAGGTGTAAATATCTATGTTTACAACACCAGCAGAATCTTGTGCATTTTGTGGTCACGTTGAAAATGACACGTTTTATGGCTTGGAAATTTTGTAGTGTAGAGAATTTGTGAAAAAGCAGGTCGAATTGTTCCAACGGTTTCAGTGGCACAAATTCTCTCAACTGCCAATATACAAGGAAAATGTTTCAATGACAATTTTGCAATTTTGCAGAGCGTTTTTGAACTCCGGATCGCAAACGTCGGTTATCAACGAAGATTGTTTTCATCGATTTAGACTCAAAAAGACAAATGGAAGAGTATGCATTCAGGGTCTTAATGATGTAAATGAGGAATACTAAGAGCGTAAAATTTTTAAGGTTCTAATCGAGACTGCGGGATGACATATATGATCGTAAATTTATATGGATAGCAAAATCGATATATTAATTGGCTGTGATTTGTTTTTAAACTAAATCAGCAATGGCAAAATATCTCAAATACTAAACAAGTGGTTCATAATACAAAGTGAGGCTTAGTGGTTTAAACTGTTACAAATTAAGTTTAGAAAAATCTACATCTAGATGTAGACCTGACCTTAGAAAGTGTTGCGAGATCAAAGAAATTGCCGATGCTGTTCCCTATAACAAACATGAGTTGTTTTGTAATAAGCACTACCGAAAAACAGTATGAAGATCAATAGATGGCAGATATGTCGTTAGTTTGCCTTTCAAAAAAAATTTACCAAATTTGGGTTGAATTCCTCGATGGCTGTAAAACTGTTACTTAATCTGGAAAAAAGATTTTGACGTGATGATATTTTACAATTGGGTCTCATCAAAATATCGGACCGTATAATGAAACCGATGAATACTTTTTGCACGACCACTAAATTGCGAGTTATTTTTGATGGTTCGGCCAAGACAACAAATGGTAACTCATTGATCGATCAATTATCTGGAGGAAAAATCGTGCAGTCTAGTTTATACACATATTAATTTTTATGGCTGATATTGAAAAAATGTTTCGGCAAATCTGGGTGACTAAAAAAGACACCGAATACCAAACAATTCTATGGTTAATAACATCACAGGATAAAATAGAAGCCTAAAAACTTTTAGCCATGACATATGGGACGACATCAGCTCCGTTTCTGACAACACAGACATTAATCCAACTACCATCGGATTACTGGGCTGATTTTCCAGAGGCTTCCGATAATTACTTTTAACGAAAGTGGGCATTCAATAGTCCACAACTTATGAATAGAAATCCTGAACCCAATAAAGAGACGTTTCTTTTTTAAATTTCGAGGGTGATCCCCAGTCAGTTTCAGTACTTATAGTGTGAGGTATTCACCAGTTAATGACACTTTCTAGTTCCAAGTGAATCTAGTAATGCAGAAACAAAAAACGAAACATGCTTTCTGAACCATCAAAATTATTTGATCAGATTGGATGGTTGGCGCCAACGACAATAAAAATCAAGATTTTGTTAGAAAATTTATGGCTACTTGGAGTGGATTGGAATGATCTTTTGCAGAAATAATTTTCCAAGACCATTTTGCAATTGGAAATAGCCTAAGAAGTCTAGAAGCCATAAGAATAAAGAGATGAGGGTTTTGATTTAGAGTTGCATAAATTTGCGGATGCCACTGAGTTGGCATAAAATAAATATGGTAATTGCCAAAACAAAGGTTTCACGACTGGAATTCTGTGCTACCGTTTTATTAATCAAATTGATGATATCTGTTTTGAAAAGCTACAACAGCCAAATGACTGTCAATTATCGATTATGAACCGGCTCTACAACGTTCAGACCATTTTAGACTGGATATCGTCGTGCCCAAGAAGATGGAAAACAAATGTAGCTAATCGAGTATCATTTGTACTTCAAAAAACAAATCGCACGCAATGGAATCATGTATCATCGAACGATGGTCCAGCCGATTGCGCATCGCGAAGTCTGTTCCCTGATGAATAAGTCAACTTTGCCTTATGGTAGAACGACCTACATTGGGTCACACCACAAGTGGAATGGTCAATACAAATTAAGCACAATGCAGATCTTCCAGAGACAGTTATGAGAGAACAGAACTTGAACTCTGTAGCGTTTATAAAATTAGCAATCAGGAGAGATTGGCTTTCTAGCCTAATCGAAAGATATTCTAAATTTTCGAAGGTGTTATTTGTCGTTACCCGAATTTTAATAATGTTTCGAAGTAGGTCATCGCGGATAACCACAGAAAGACTAGAATTGTCAAAATGCTACAACGATTTATTTAATATCCATTTATCTTATAAAAGTTAAAAGTCAGGGGACACACTTGATCATACAAGATGCACATCAAAAACAAATGCATGCCGCACCAACGCTTTTAACGTCTACATTAAAACCAACATTTTATTTATTGAGATGTAAAGATGAAGAAAGAGGCGTAATTGGGCGGGCGTGAAATGCATTCGTTTAAAGGCCCACCAACAACAGCAACTAATGGGAGAACTTCTATTTTCTAGAGTAGAGTACCATCGGCTTTCAGTACAAAAGTAAATTATACAGGGCCAACGGTAATTAAACGATCCTGATAACGAGGTGCCAAATCTGTAAAAGCACATTTGGCACTGTTCGTGTGTATGGCTTCAAATACTGTACATTTAGAGTAAGAGAGCACTATGACCACCGAGGCATTCTTCTTTGATTATTTTATGCACGGCGAGATCTATGTAATCACATTTTTAGTGACAACGCTTCAAATTTCGAAGAGGCACTAAAGGAACTTCAAAGATGGCTACAATGTTGTCCAAAGACGATTCAATACTGCGGAACGAATATTCACAATATCAAATGGTACTTTATTCCTCCAGGCGCTCCTGATTTTGGACGATTATGGGAGGCATACATGTAAATATTAATTAAAAATCATGTAAATATAAATTAACTTATTGCCAGTACCGAGTATATCGGGTGATCTTTTAAGCTGAAACTTTCAAATATCTCGAGGAATAAGCACTCTGCGAACAAAATGTCCGAGTTCAAAATTGAATAATTCCGCGGAAGGAATACATTAGTGCTAGAATTAATACCCCCTTTTCCTCCTTCTAGATGGGGTGGGGAGTAACTTTAAAATGAAAATAGGAGCTCCTATTTTTTATTGCAGATTCGGTTTCTTCGACTAAAAATAAGTACGTAGGGATGTTAGCTTTGGCGGAAATCGGCTAACCGGAAGAGGCAGGATTTTTATTTATTTTTAAATTTTTTTAATACCACATTTTTGCACTTAACATTTTCCTCACGAGTGTTGTTCTTTTTGAAATATTTACAAAACTAGAAAAACCCCATTGAAGGAGCCACTTCCGATGAGATATGGAAGTGCCTTAGATGAATATTAAAGGGCTTGTTGGTGAATACCAATAAGGGATGGAGGTCTATTCTAGTAGACACAAATGCTCCTAAATTGGAGATAAAGAAAAAAACAATAAAATTTCGAACATTAGCCTAAAGTTGGTTAAAGAACGAATTTTGTCAGTTTAACGGTTATTTCATTTGGCTTTAGTGTTAATTTATCATTTTTTGAATCTGTAATATTTTTTTCTTCCTTATCTATTGTTTAATAACTATAGAAAATAGATCCGGTGTTATTTAGGAGATAAGCCTGGAGCTTGGCCATTCAATCAATATTTACAAAGCTCAAAAAACTCCCTATGGAAGCAGCCACTTCTGGTGAGATATGGAAGTGCCTTAGATGAATATTAAAGGGCTTGTTGGTGAATACCAATAAGGGATGGCGGTCCATTCTAGTAGACACAAATGCTCATAAATTGAAGATAAAGAAAAAAAACAATAAAATTTCGAACATTAGCCTAAAGTTGGTTAAAGAACGAATTTTGTCAGTTTAACGGTTATTTCATTTGGTTTTAGTGTTAATTTATTATTTTTTGAATCTGTAATATTTTTTTCTTCCTTATCTATTGTTTAATAATTATAGGAAATAGATCCGGTGTTATTTAGGAGATAAGCCTGGAGCTTGGCCATTCAGTCAATATTTACAAAGCTCAAAAAACTCCCTATGGAAGCAGCCACTTCTGGTGAGATATGGAAGTGCCTTAGATGAATATTAAAGGGCTTGTTGGTGAATACCAATAAGGGATGGAGGTCCATTCTAGTAGACACAAATGCTCCTAAATTGGAGATAAAGAAAAAAAACAATAAAATTTCGAACATTAGCTGTAAAGTTGGTTAAAGAACGAATTTTGTCAGTTTAACGGTTATTTCATTTGGTTTTAGTGTTAATTTATTATTTTTTGAATCTGTAATATTTTTTATCTATTGTTTTATGTAAAACTATAGGAAATAGATCCGGTGTTATCCAGGAGATAAGCCTAGAGCTTGTCTCTTCAGTCCAGTCAATCATTCAATCAATTAGCTCTAAAGTTGGTTAAAAATCAAACAATTTGGTCACTATTTAACACTGTTATGTAATTTATTAAAATTAATTTTATTTTATGTTGTGATAAAAGCCTAAAAGTGGAAAATTAATTATGTCTCATATTTGCATCAATGAAAATTATATATATTCGGCGAGAAAAATTTTATATATAAATTATTGTATAATTATTAAAAATAATATAATTATAATGTGAGTGTGTGTGTGTACACATATTCGACGACAGTATAAATAATTCTGATGATTTATATTTATAATAAATTATTTAACAATTAATAATTTGTTTTAAAATAAATAGTTGTGTTAGCGAAATTTTATCTTATGCGTGAAAATGTTTTATCGCACGCGGTTGTATTAAAAAAAATACTCGTATGTGTGTATCAGCCAAACCTTATTTTATATATGAACAACCCAAACTTATATACGCTCACCCGCGCCCGCTTATCAAACCTGAACATATTCATCATATATACATATTTAAAAAAAGAAAAGTTCTTATCACACATCATTTTGTGAAAAATGAGTGAAAATGAAATTATATCATTTTCATTTAAGGAAAAAACAAAACGTTGGCAACAACAAAAACGAGCTCATGAAACGTCTATTATTGTTATTAACATATCCTACTTTTCAATGAATTTTCATATGAGAGAGAAAGATAAAGGAAACATTGTATGTGTATAGATGTGTGTGTAGTTTAGTGAAATTTTCAATTTTTTTTTGTTTTTTTTTTTCGTGAAACGATAAGAAAATTTAAATATACTTGCGACATACATGAAAAGTAAGTAATCATCATACGAGAAATGAACATGATGAGCAAAGAAAACTTAAAAAAAAAGTTGTCGCTTATCTCGTTCGCAGTCGAACAATTCTTTGTGTATGTCTTTTGATTTAACAATACAGCGGGAACATTTTTTCCTACATATACTCTCTATAATATGTGCGAGTGTTCTTAAGACTATGTACATGATAAAGTTTTTTTGTTTTTTGCTAATATTAGTTTTGTCTTAAATTTCTTGCATCTCATCGTCGCGAAAACGATAATTAATTACGTCTTTCGTTTATATGTTTACACCTGAAACACTTACTTAACGCAATATTATATACGACATCTTAAGGTTATTCAAATGATTTTTATCTACCCTTTACCGAAAATATATAGTACCGCAGCGAGTCGTTGTCGGGTATGTGTTAGAAAAAAAAAATTTCATACAAAAAAAAAAAAAAAACCGACGTTGAATAAAAAAAAAAAAAGGGAAAAACATTTCCATTATTTTTAATAATGTATCACACAATTATTCGTAATGGCTTCACCACAAAAATGTTCAAATTAAGTGATTACACAATTATTTAATAATTTATTTATTGAGTCATTTACAAAAAAAAAAAAAAAAAAACACGTTATGATGTGTAAATTTACCAAGAACTATACGATATAATTGATGGTTCCAACGATAATTATACAATTACATGATTTAATGATCCTAAAATATTAACCATGTGTGTGTGTGCATGTGCCGACGGACTTCAATAACTTACAACCAATATTAAATTTTTTATATCGTACGTATAACGATACCGCACACTATATAAATGAATTCGTGCCGTAAATAACTTGAAAATATGCTAAAATTGCAAATGTGTTGAAATGGCTGATGATTAAGTTGATGTCAAGTGATGTAAGCTAATACATAATTTTATTACATATTATACACAAAAAGGCAATCAAACAAATTTATCTTATCCCCGCACATACCACCCATCATGTTTTTGTATATAGAGAGGCACACAATCTTTGTTTTTATATATGTATTATGGAACGTTTTTATGTCAATTCAGCATATTCGCGAGACGACGAAAGGATATTTTTTTTTTCATATGAGTATAATATCCTTATTGAAGAGTTAAAAATCATGATAAAATGATTGCTCATATATATAATTTGTGAAGGGTTTAATAAGGAGGAAATATGTATCCGTGTTTTGTTGCGGAATATGACGATTTATGATTTTAAAAATCATATAATTTTTAAGTGCGGTAAATATGATTTATGGATTATGTACAACTTTGATCAGGGTGGGCTTTAATTCATTTCCAACTTAAATCATTTTAGACTCAAACTTTTTGTGGTGTAGGGAAAGGAAAGGTATGTCAGTAATTAAACAGATTTGGTCCGGTTTCACAAAAACCAATATTCAAACTACTGTTAGCATAAGACAATCACAATTTAATGGAACTACTCTGCATTCTGTTTTCTGTATTATGTCATCTCTTATCAGTAACTCCAGTGTGCCACCATTCAACTGTAATCTGCAAAAAAAAAATCCCTAAAAACAAAATATATTAATGGGCTAATTTCTCCAAGCCGTAGACCGTAATAAATTTAATTAATTTTCACTTTAAAATTTTGGGCTTGCATCATACTATCGATGTTTTATTAGAAACGTCGCAAAAATTGTCAAGCCATTAATTAACCTCACAAGAGATCAAAACGCACAGATTAAGGCAACACAATTAAAGAAAATGAAAATCAGTTTAAGAGAAAAGAACTTCAAGCGTTTCAGTACTGTGAAGCACCTATAAACGTGTTCAAGAACCATTGGACAATAAGGAAAGGCAAAGAATTGTTTTGCCACGAAGAACTACATCTAACGAGTCATAGGCATTACATCAGTCTACCGGAGATAAATTAGGACATCTTTATAAAAATTCTAATGGAAAACTATTGACTATTTGAAAACCTTGAGAATCGATATTTACACCGTCCCAGCGAAGTGAAGTAAATGGAGCCATCGAAAGAGTCCATTATTCGCTCATCGAGATCATGCCTTCAAACCGAGTACAAGGGTCTAACTATGAAAGAACTATAGTCAATATATTTCTTCTTTTCCTGGCTACGCAGCTTTACAAACTCAGTTTCCACCTACGAATATACCGCACCTATATAGTACCTCTCAAACAAGGCACTGGACGAATCATCAATGAAAATTGGTTCATGTCATCATCCTGACCGACTATGAAGAAATAATTAACAGAAGTACAATTTGCTTGGCAATATTGACAGAGAAAGCAGTCTTCGACCTCAAATAATTTACCAAACAAATCAAACCTCATGCAGCTAATATCAGAACCCAAAGGTCAAACACCACAATCTCGCCGATCAATTAACTGGATTGGCGGTGCATGGAAGTGGATTGCGAAATCACCGGAAGCCATCATTTTACGTTTTAAGAAACATAGGATAGCATTCTTTGTCGATATTGAGCAAATGTATCGTCAGGTGCAACATGCGCACCTGACGATACATTTTCTCAATATCGACAAAGAATGCTATCCTATGTTTCTAATCTGACGCATATTATCAAAAAATAGTATGGCAATCTGATCCATCCAATAAAAAAACATTTCATTTACTGATAGTCACTTATAGATTGGCTTCTGCATCATTCCTGGCAACCAGAGCAATTACATAAGTAGTTCAAGAAAACCTATAATCAAATCATATAAGGCTTGAGACATAAGGAAGATATGTATGTTGATAACTTGATGTCCGGTGCTGATGAAGAAAACGAAACATTACACCTAAAAAAAAACTATCACCACAATTTTTCGCAGTTGTGGCTTTAATATAAAAAAATGGAAATTCAACAATGGCCAATCCACTTCCCACTGAAAAAGAAATCATCTAGTCAACCATATGAAATAATTTAGAATATGTTAATATTTCTATTTCCAGATTTCTAAATGCAGACAACTAAGTAGTCCACGATCGACTTACACGGTTTCTGCGATGCAAGCCAATCGGCAGTTGTTGCATTGTTTCGAATCACAAATCCTGATGGCAAAATACTAACACAATTAATCTGATCGGAAACGAAGGTAGCGCCTACTAAGCGATACTAAGCAGTACGCTTCATGTAAAGTTACGCCTGGACTGGGACTAAAATTCTGGTCTAATTCTGTATATCCTTTACACAAGAGATTTGTTAAATACATATGAAACTTTTATAGCAAACCCTTGCTGATGACACTGCAATCTTAGCAATTGGTAACAATGTAGAAGAAGTAATGAGAATAAAGCCACTAACATATTGATTAACTGGACAAAGAGATGGCGTATCCATCTACATGAAACCAAATCAATTCATGTTAACCTACATCAACTGCAAATAAATCCAACTATCTAGACATGTCACTTGACGCTTAAGTAGAAAGAGTTTATCAAAGAAAAAAGAAGAGCTTAACATAAAGTACAGACAAATGTATACTGGCTAATAGGTAGGAATTGAACTATCATTACATAATAAACTGCTGCTATGTTGGCAAATTCTTAAACCAATATGGACCAAGAATATTAATGTGCTCCAAGAAGACCAATGTGGAAATATTACAATCATTCCAAAACAAAGTTTTACGTGGTATTGTTAATGCGCCATGGTACATCAGAAATGATAATCTCCATAGGGACTTAAAGATGGAATACGTCAATGAAGAATTCAGGAAGCACGCGAGGATACACATACTTCGTCTTTATCAAGAAAATGCCCAAATTCGCCGTATGATGGATAAAACAAATTTAGTTTGTTACCTATAGAACTAGGACACCCAGAATAAGCTTCACTAAATCGGGACTGATCAATGGGTTATATCCCACAAACAGAGAACACCAGGTATTAAAAACCAATTAATAGATGAATTGTACCTCAGTTGTAATAAAACTATAATATAAAAAAGTCTATAATATATTCAAAAGATTTATTACTTGGGTATTAGTCTGCATGTATATCGACAAATTAACCTCGGTTGACTTAACCACGGTTGAATAACAATAATAATGTTGTAATTTAGCCTAATATGATTCTGAAACCCAATTTTGTTCTGTTTTGTTTTTATAACCTAGGAATAGTTAGAAGTACACAATAGGTGTTTTGCTTTGGGCAAAAAATTTAGTGGATTTAGCGGATTTATATATTCCCAAAACAACAGCATAAAATTAAGTTTTATGATACCTTTATAATGTACTCAAACTAGTAATAAAAAATTATCAAGTGATGAGCATAAAACTAAAAATTCAATTTGACACGTAATTCCAATTTTTTTTTATTTAGCTAAATCCACTATAGATTTAACATAAATCTCCTTTGGATTTATTCAATGCGCTTGTTGATATACATTTCGTTGTTATTGTAAAATTCACAAAAGAATATAGCTATATAAGCCTCTTGTTTTTACACTAGAATGTATAGGGTCAACATTTTCGCAACAATTCTGCTATTATTATCCCATGATGCATTTTTTGGTAAGCTTTTTTAATTTTTAAATATTAAGCTTAACTGTGTTGACCAATACAACAAATAATCGAGTGAATTTTACTTCTAAATGAGTTTTTATGTTGTCTCACTATGTAGTGGTAGGAACTTACCTAAAACGAGACAAAAATAAAATAAATTAGTGAAAATGTTATTTGAATTAATTTAAAAAGATATTTGATTATATATTATATATATATATATATATATATATATATATATATATATATATATATATATATATATATATATATATATATATATATATATAAATATATATATAAATATATATATATATATATATATATATATATATATATATATATATATATATATATTATATATATATATATATATATATATATATATATATATATATATATATATATATATATATAAATATATATATAAATATATATATATATATATATATATATATATATATATATATATATATATATATATATATATATATATATATATATATATATATATATATATATATATATATATATATATATATATATATATATATATATATATATATATATATATATATATATATATATCGCACTATCTATACAAAAAGACTCCAAGTCAAAAACAACAATTTTCAGTATAATTGTAGGCTTATTAATATTTTAATTTTGAGCAAAAGTGAAAACTGTACTATTAAATTTAGTCAAATTAAAGAATAGACCTGAATCGGATCCAGAAAATAAATTGTTGCGTAATGTTTAGTTGAACAAACCTTCTGTACTAAGTATTATCAAATACACTATACACCTTCGATCTCATACAAAATTGTTTTCTAACTTTTTTAAAATAAGGGATCGAACCAACGTGCTGCCATTTAACGAAAAATAAATGTAATGTATTTATAAAATGTAAATTTATCTCAGACAGGCTTATCTCAGACACAAAATATTTTGCAGCGACACGCAGGGAATATTATAAATATGCAATTGTTACAGTTAAGTTGTCATTTCATTTTTGCAACTCACTTTTCGATTATATTTCTAGTTCAAATATTTTCAATTTGCTGAGCAGCTCAATTTGCTCCGTCAGATACACTTCACACATTAGACATTTTCGTAAATAGATCCTGAATAACTTCAGGCTAACTTTCGAACATAAAAGTTATCCGTCTAATTACGAACGTATGGAATAACTTAAGGCTAACTTTGATGTTGTTGTTGATATTATTAACTGTATTTTGTTTTGTTTTAACATTTGTTTTCAACATAATGTCAATAGAAATGGATGTTTTTATTGAGCAGGGGTATGTCGGCTATTTGGTTTTTCAACAAATTAAAATTTATTACCAACATAAGAAAAATGAAAAGTTAGCCTGAAGTTATTCAGAATAAATTTACGAAAATGCCTATAATAGTTGGTGCCGCTTTCATAAAAAAAAATCTGAAGGAAATTTTAGTAATATTTAAAATATTACCGAAGAAATTTTACTAAAATTTTCTGTAGAATTTTTCTATGAAAGGGGTTTAATCTGTTGTATTCTAAAGATCTCGAGTTATGATGTATCTCTTCTGTTGTTTTAAATATAAAACTGCCATCTTGTATATCAAATTCTAATAAGCTAACCAGCGAGTCCTTAAGAAATCCATATGAAAAATTACGAAACTGAACGAATGTAATTTCTTATGGCAAATTTAACAATTTACCATGGTTTGAAGTTGCGTATAAAGGCACAACCAGCGAGTCTTTAACAACTTAACGTAATAGTGCGATGAATAGACTTCATATTACTGGCCAGCGAGTCTTTAAGAACTGAACGAAACTTTCGTCAAAATTTTACATCAACTTAACAGAGCGAAATTTTTTGTGCCAACTTGTAGAAACGTCTAAACCAATAATGTAATTTATTTCTTTTGTGGTTCTAATTTAAGTTTTATTATTATTTTTTAAATCCTCATCGAATATATAAAATGTATTAATTTAAAATTATACACATAATTTTAATTGATAAATATTAATATGTACACACATAAATATTAATAAAACACGTATAAATTACAACCGTATAATTTACATATATATAAATTATATATATATGTATTTACATAAAAATGGACTATTTGGCCCTAGTTAGCTAGGTGGAAACTGATACAAGTATTAATTGTATAAAATTTATTAGTTTAGTTTTAAATTAATTGACTTTTATAAACTAATTATATCAATAACTGCATTATCAAGTTAGGAGAATTGACAAGTTGTATTACGGTTTGAGTATCCGAATCTTAAATTTTCCGTAGGAATTTGATTTCGTTCAATTCCGTAAGGTTTTGACATGTTGTGTTAAAGACTCGCTAGTTAGCCTTTAAAATGATTTGATATTTTTTCCAGTTTGTTCTGTAATTTTCGCTCAGTTAACTTTGTTAAAAGATAATTCATTTAAACGAAACATTTTCGTTCAGTTCTTAAAGTGTTCACCGGTCTATTGTATTCTTACTTGTTGTTAAGTTGTTACTAAGTCGCTGTTGGCGCATAACGTCCTAATAGGTAACCAGGTCTGTATCGTACTGTTAATAGCAAATAATTTTTTTTGCACAGTTATTTTTGTTTTGTATCTCCCAAAATAGGCAAGCTGTTCGTTTTCTAAGAACTATACAACATAAAAAGCTAAAAAAGTGCTAGCCATCCCAAAGAATAAAAAATTTGGCTGCTTTATGAGAGTAGTTTTCTCTTGGTAAAAACTGGCGTGTCCATGTTGACTTGAATGATAATACATCTAAGGTCGGATTCCACTAAAGTCCCATAACTTTTAGTTATGTCGTTTTGCGTAATATCTTTGATAGATTCAGCCCTATCCTTTAATTCTATGGTATTTAGAAATTCTTCCGAGTTAGAAACTCATTTTCTCAGTTTCATTCCAGTCTTAGAAATTATCTGAACTAAGTTGTCTTTTAGTTTGATCACGTTTTGGACTGTTTCTACACGGGTTTTTAAATCGTCCACATATGTACTCTTACTGAATGCCACGGATGCTGCAAGAAATTGATCTCGGTGAACGTTAACTAGCTCGTTTAACACTCGTGTAGTTGTTTAATAGGGAACTGATGAAATACCATACGTCAATGTTGCCATCCTAAAATATTTGATTTACTCCTTGTTACTCGGTCTTCATAGACGATCGCTTGAAATTTCCTATTTTTCTATCTTACTAGAGTTAGCCGATACATTTTTTCAACATCGGCACTGATAGCAATTTTATGCAAGCAGGACCATAGTAGAATTTCAAACAGCGTGGGTTGTACTATATGGCCGACAGTAAGTAATTCATTCGGTAATAGACCAGTCGAAGTCTTCGCGGAGGCGTCAAAAACTATACAAGGAATTTCGATGATTTCATGGTGCGGTAAGTAGTTTAAGCTTTTCGTTTCAGTACATTGAACTTCCACCATGTGACCTATTTCACAATATTCCTGCATGAACTGTACGTAGAATTTTTTAAACTTATTATACTTTTTAAAGATCTTTTCCATTGATTTATGTCGACTTAATGGCAAACTTAATGAATTTCCGAATCGTTCCACGCTTTTTCGCATCGCTAAATTGGATTTAGCTAATTAACTTGGATTTGTTGCTGTTTATTATTTCAAGCTCTTAATGTAAGTGTAATCATTCCCTTGGTAACCTGACGCCCTGAAACGCCAATACCCGATACGATAGTGCGATGGTTCCGCATATGGGGAACCGTGTCTATCCTCAACCTACTACAAACTCTGTCAGTTATGAAATATGATATGGAACTTAATTCCAACAGCAGGCGACATTCATGTTCAAATCTATTTTAATCGACTGAATTTGCTAATGCTGTTGGTAGAGCACATTTGTTTGATGTATTAGCATGAATACTCGTTATAGAGTTCTCTATAAAAAATGTACTATTGGACTGTTTGGACTCATCTTGATGGAGAAGCGTGTGGTGTTTCTCCCCTTAATGATTATATCATTGAAAAATGTTTGAACTCCTCACAATCATACAGAGAGTGCTCGATATCACATATTGGGCACGTATTTACTTCTGCTGTAACGGATATGACGTGCATTTGGTTGTGGCTGGTCTTAATGATTCTAATGCAACGGAAATTTAATAAAAATTTGAAGAAACTTTCTAAATTAGGTAGATCTTCTTCGCATGATGTTTTTACTCATAATGTACGAAACTCAACGTCTAACTTTTCCTCTAATATGTAAATCAGCCATGCGTTTCTGGATTCAAGGTCTCCTTCTTCGTTGGAATTTGAATCCGATACCTCCCGATCCAACCACCGCAGATTAAACACTGCGCCAATACTCTAATAGAAAATACTCTATGATTATTTCGATTGTGCAGTTTCGACGGAACTAATGAGTCGAAAGGAGAGTCGCTCGAAATTAATAATTAATAATAATTGGTATATAGGTTTGAATTTTATACGATGTTTAGGTCTTCATTGTTGGTCTAGCATAGCAATTACAAATTATTTAAATTAAAAATATAATCGAAAATTGCATTGCAAAACAATTGATAAATAAATAGTTGTATTCATACATATTTGTAATATTCATTGTGTGTCACTACAAAATAGTTTGTGTCTGAGATAAGCCGAATTTACATTTTATAATAAAAATTGTATGAGATCGATAGTATTGTATTTAGTATTATTAATGCTGTGTGCCTTAATCAACTAAACTAACTTAACTAAATTATAAAAAGCCTGTTTATACTATTTCTAGATAGATGGAACTACACAAAAGTGGACCAAAGTCGCTAATTGTGTCTCAACTTGAAACTAAACCAAAAATACGTTTGAGCTACCACCTATAAGGCAATAGCAGAACCTTTAACAATTTGAAAAGTTTTGTTTAAAAAGTCGATTAAGGCACACAGCATTAGAGCCCTTATGCTTGGACATTTTTGAAAATTAATTAACAAAATTTAGCTTAGATTTTTTCATTTAGTAGGTTTTTTTTAACAATGTAATAAGGCCGTGTTTCAACTGGTTTAATTACCACATAAAAAGTTAAAATATAAAATTTTTATTTGTGGTAAAATTTTAAAACTTTTTATCGGTTTCAACTGGTTTACATTTTGACGTTTACTATTTTCGATAGTCACAACATAATTATCACGTACGAAAATATAATAAAATGGAAAATAACGAAAAAATAAAAAAAAGTTGACAATAATTGTATTTTTTTAATTAGCATATTACAATTTGGACTAAAAGAATTAAAGTTTATAGATTATTATTTTATATTGCATAATTTATAGAGCCCTAAATATTACAAATTAATGTACAATATGGATTGGTTATCTAAATTAATGTAATTGGTGCAATAATCAGTAAAATGCATTAATAAATATATTGTTAGGCACTATCCACTATAATTTATTAGCCACTATAGGCACTATTAGCCACTCATTTTCATCTATTTGAAACTTCCATCGCTCATTTATTAAAAAAAAATCTTTTTAAAATTATTTCAATTTATGTTTACGCAATTTAACTTTATATCAGCTCTTGAAGCAGATAAAAATTTGACATTTTTATTCACCTCAATTTTTAATTTTTTATGCGGTATTTAAACCAATTGAAACTTATAAAAATGTAGACTTGGTCTAGTTGCTTAAACATTTATAACTTCTAAAGGAAGAGTTTGGAAAATGGTAATTTTACTCGGTATAGAGTACAATTGGGGCTACTGAAATATTCAAAAAGACACTAAGTAGTGCTTATAATCTTTTTGTATGGATAGTGCGATATATATATATATATATATATATATATATATATATATATATATATATATATATATATATATATATATATATTTTATAATGCCTTTATTTTATAATGCCATTTAATTATCGAACTGCCTTTGTACAGAATGTATTGTATATCTGCTTTCAGCAAATATTAACAAAGTAATTAAGTTCAGTATCGTTAATAGGACAATTTTTGATTGCTGTGCTTTTTTGTGTTTGTCCAAATATTTATTCGTATTATGAAATAAGAATGTCTAACTTTTCGTCCCTATCAGTCATCAAAATTATACCATGTATTACTAAAACTATCAAATCAACTTTATTTATGTATATAAATATAATCAATAAATCAACAAACAAATTAATAACGTTTTGGTTCTGTTATATTTTGTTGGTTATCATGAAAATCAAATCTATACTCGTAAAACTATTTCTCAATGTGCTGCTATATAAACACACTCTATAAACTATGTGTAGTATTAAACCCAAATATCTAAATTAAACGATTTTTCAACACATTCAATATTTAAACAATGAAAAATTGTAACATAACAAAAACAAAACAAAAAAACTGTTAATTATTTATAGTTTTAATGTTTTGTTAGTTTTTTTGTTATTTCTAATTACAGTAGTTTTTTTTGTGGTATATAGTTATATGTACATATACGTAGGTACGAACGTTTTAATACAAAATAATTAAATCGCTCAATATGCGTGTACGATGTAATTAATAGTTTCTGTTTCATTTTTTTTGGAATATATACTATTCTATATATTTGTATATTGTATGTGACGCAGAGTGTGAGTGTCTAATTAAAAATAATGGCGTGTAATTGGATCAGGAGACGAATTTCCTATCACCATTAGGATTTAACTGTTATTTTATATAGATGATAATTAACCAACCATATAAATAGTTTGGTTGTTTTTCTGTATATTAGACTTGTATTTTAATTTAAGCTTAGAAGCGTTTTAGTGCTTTAAAATGATGTTTCTTTAGTACCAATGAAATCCAGAAGTTTGTTAGAAATCACATCCATAAATCTTATTATATCGTTAAAGCTTTATACATTTTATGATTAAAGTTATATCTAGAACTTAATTTCCAAACAAGTTGGATAACATAATCCGTAATTTCTTACAAAGACACAAGTTTCTTTCTAGATCATATAATATGGTTTAATTATTGGATATTTTATTTTCTGAATAAAAGCTTTCTGGGTTTAATATGATCGTTATTACATTTCACTAATATGAATTATTTTAAACTTTATTAAAAATACTCATTAAAATTAGCAAAATTGAACATAACTCGATAAAAATTAAAATGTTAGAGATCTTGTGGCAAGTATAATTTATAATCTTTTGTCAAATTTAATCAAAAAAAGCTTCTGTACTAAAATTAATTTTTTAGATTTCTAAATGTTTACAAAATTATTTCATAAGCTTTTATTAATATTTTATGGAATGAAAATATAGAGTTTTTAAAATTGTACTTAGTAAATTAGTTAAATTTTAACGGACACTACGTTCACGATTTTTACTTACGAAGTTTTATCATTACTAAAGCTTTTAAAATTTTTTCGTTTTAAAATGTTATTTAGTACATAAACTAATGATAGTCACCCGTGTTTTACTCATTAGATAATTATTATCTTAAACGGTGTAGCTATACGACCAGTTACTAATTTCCTAAAATCAATATAAAAGTTCTAGTAAAATAATCTAAAATATTCTCGAATACAAAGTAAAAGCTCTTATTCAAAGTTTATTTTGAAGATGTTATAATGTGTTTTATCATATGCAATAAAAGCTTTTGTAAACCAAATCTTTTTAAAAAGTAAGTTATGTTTAGTAGGATATTAAAATTGCCCTAATTTTTTAATGAATATTTAAAAAAAATCTCTGAATAAAAATTCAGAAATTGATAAGGTTTTGATCTCGATCTAATTTTACTCAGTTATGTTTCTTTAAAAAAATCTATTAATGGACTGATTTCTCCAAGCCGCAGGCTGTAATATTGCTACGTTCTTGCCTTGTCACTTAATTATATCTGTCATTTAAGTATATCTGGATTGTGAATAACTACCCAAACACCACTGTCCACTAACATATTTCACAAAACTACACAACAGTTCCCACTTTAAACGCTGTTCACTTTCACAGACAATAATTTCCTCAATAAAACACAATTATTCACAATTAAGTACTCTTAAAAATTCTTTATTTCACAACAAAAATCACTTCTTATCACTTTTGATTTTAACTGCTTACTTGTTATCGCTTTTGTATTTAAAGTACAACTATCTTTTGCATACAACATCGGTTCGCTTATATATACAAATTAAAATCATCTTGAACTTTCTATTTCTATCGAGATGTCACTACTACATTCCATTTGCTCAAATTTTAGTACGACCAGTACTATCGATACTTAATAGATGTCTCTAGGGTTAAGCCTAGAGAAATCGTCATATATGTGGAATTGTTTTATCGCACGCTAGGTGGTACCGTAATAATATATTTAATTAGTTTTGCCTGAAAATTACAAACCAATTAATTCAACCCATTATTAAATCTGCTAAACAGATTTAGTGTTAATTGTAATATAATTTTTTTATTTTACCCACGTATTTTTTTTGCTGAGGAAGGTGAAAATGCATTTACGCACGGCGTGTTGGACTCCCGTTTCCGGACTACCTACTAAAAATACCTCCTTTTCTGCTATCCGAGCCTGGGAATGTTTAGCACATTACTTCGGACTAGCTCTGACTGGGCACGCATCTGCTTTAGGAACTCCTGTCCAGATCTAACTGCATGACCTTTAGAATCCCTTCTACGTATTTTTGTGTTTTACCCTACATGTGCTCCCCACGATGCATGATTCCTGAGATGCATGAGAACGTGTGTTCTACGTCGTCAATGACACCTGTGCAGTACATACACTCCTGTGATGTCGCTATCCCCATCCTGTGCAGATATTTTCTAAAATATGCTTGGCCGCTTAAAAACTGTGTCATGTAATATCCGATTTCTTCATGTCTCTTCTCAATCCATGGTGAGTTGCATGGTATCTGAAAAATAGCTAGTCCTTCGAACTAGCTATTTTTCAGATACCATGCAATAGGATGGGGCTACTCGCAGGGCTCCGCGTCTCTGTACTTAGGGAAGTCTCTTTCTGCACATCTCTTTGCTCAGTTAATCGGCCCATATCTCTGCCCCATATAAAAGAATGGATTGCACTGCCGACATCAATAGACGCTGCTTGCTGGATTTCGGCTTACCAAAGTTCGCCATTAATCTACTTAAGGCTTTCACACCTTTTGCCACTTTGTCGGCCGTTTTCCAGAGCTGATCGAAGAAACTCATGTAGGAATCGATCGTTACGCCTAAGTGTTTGAATGCTGGTTTTAAATTAATAACCTCCCCGGCGACCCTTATTGGGAGAGCAGATTAGATCCTCTTTTTTGTGAGAACCACGATCTCTGTTTTGTTCAGAGCTAGTGGCAGCCCGTGTGCCTCCATCCAGCAATTTATTGTCCGAATCACCTGGTTTAGTTTAAATTGTGCCTGCTTATTGTCATGAGCAGAAATAAGCACTGCAACATCGTCCGAATATCCAACTAAACTTGTCTCGTCTGGCATACCGCTTCTCACTAAGCCGTCGTAAAAAGCATTCCAGGGATCGGGCCTAGGATCGATTTCTAGGCCACTCCTGCTGTAACCACAATTCTACGCGTCTTTCACTGTCGCTCTTATAAACCCAATAATATTATGAGAATTTGGTACTCCAGTTGATATTGCCTCAGGCCATAAGTTCAGCATTTAGCTGTCGGTGGAACCGCTGAACCATGCTATTTGCTTTAGGCTTATACGCCGTAATTGTTTATACGATGTGAGCTGGCGAGTTTTGTTGATTCTGTGAACAATTTAAGAGTGATTTCGCAAACAATTATGAATCATGACAATTTCACAACTGAAGCGATCAACCTAAGTTAATATACATATGAGGATCCTTTAGATGGTGGTAATGGCCATACGATGACTTCATAGATATATTTAAATCGGCCTCTTGATATTGTGAACTAACCTAGTGGCGATTGAGCGTGCCTTGAACTTTAGTACGTTGATAGGATAAATAGCTATATGCAAAAAATATCGAGCAGAAATCAATTTACGAGTAGCACGAATTCCAGGATGCGAGATGCATTTTAAACGAGTTGAATATTATTCGACATAACTCTTCTGTGATGTACAGGCTCCGGTACTGAAATAACCTGGGTGTCCGGGACCAAAAAGTAAATTCTGAAGTTATAAGTCCGTTTTTTACGCCTTTACGATTTTATCTAGATTAAAGTGTATTTTTTCTTTGTCCGTTTATTCTTTGTCAAATGATTCCTCTCGCTTTACTTGTTTTTTGAGTTTATTTGAACATGTTGGATATCTGTGGAAAATTGACTAATATAATCATATAAGTGTCTCGGCGGTCTTGGATTACGTTCAGTTTTAGACTTAACTGCCGTGTTACCTTCGACAAAATATCGGAAATATTTAATTGCCTGATATATTGCGAGTAATTTTCTCTCGAATGTGGAATATTTTTCTCCGCATCTGATAGCCAAGTAAATTTGAAACTAAAGCCGCTTTTATGGTTGCGTTCGTTAATTCATTCTGAATTTTTTTTAAACCAATCATATTACCCGAAAATGACGTATTCAGTATTTTTTTCACAAGAGTTGGGTCAACTTCACCTTTTCGACCGAACGAACATAGACAAAGCAATATAAAATAAAAGAGACAACATAAACTCAACAAATGTCAACTAACTGAAATCGTTTGACAATTTTTTCATCAACCATAAAAACATCAAAATAATTGTACAGAATGAACGAACAAATGAACGATCTAACGAACACAACCACAATGGTCGGTACATGTATTTGATCAGAAAAATTCGTCGCGATCAAAACAAAACAAACCAAAAGGAAAGATTAAAATTTATTTTTTTGTTCACGTAGATATACCGGCCATAAAAGCACCTTAAAATTTTTGGTTGTTTTTGGATTTTTTACTAAAGTTGCCAAATGTTCATGTATTGGTGCGACAAAGCGTTATATGCTTTTTCTTGTTATTGGAGCTGAGAATTTGCACTAATTTGTTTCTCTGGTGAAAGGAAACCAGCCTTTATGATATTGTGACTGAGGAAGTTTAGTAACGTCGCCCGGAATATACATTTTGGATGCCACAAGGATATTGTCAATATATACGAATACGAAATCAAGACGAATACGAATGAGATTCTAGGGGATTCGAAGGGGCCAACTGGTTTTGTTGTTGCCTTATGAAGATCTTCATCTGCTACTGAAATGAAATGGCACGCTCTGACAAGATCTATTTTTGAAAAAAAAAATACATCCATGCAAATGAAGACATTTTGTTTATGGGGAATCGAATATCGATGCGGTGTCGTGACTATATGTTGAGTCAGCGGTAGTCCTCGCTTTCTTTTTAACTGTATGTATAATTGGCACGATATTGGGGATGTCGATGGTCGCAAAATTCCTAATTCTACCATGTGTTGGAATTCCATGAATGCAGATTTATATCGGTTCGGATCAAATCTACGTAGTCTTGACACTGGCAAATAGCCTGTAGTGGCAATATGGTGGGCCATGTTATGGCGAACTGGTACTTGATAATTTGGTTGTGCTGACAGGAAGAATATTTCTTCCAGAGGGCTATATCTATTGTGGACTGAGCAAAGCTGGAGTGTCAGTATATTAATGTTCACCGCATATTGGCATTTATTTACAGCTTGGTAATTAAAACAACCAGCCGCTTCCGTATGAGGTTCAAATGAAATCGTCGCCAATAATCGGGCGGTTCACTGATGGTAATACAAAAGCATGTGTTAACGTACGTTTGAGTCCGATATTCACCTCAAGTAATTTCATTCAAAAACTGTTTATTATTGTGCCATTGGCAGCCGCTAAGACTAGATCGGTTGATTTCGAATTAAACAAATATTCTTTAGCGAAAGTGTTAACCAGTAGAACACATATTTGTATGTTCAACATACAAATTTTGATTATCGCTTCTTGAGCGGGAATTGCTTCTGTATCTCGATCTTGACGAGAATGATCGTTGACTTCTCGATCGATTGTTTATACGCTGCATGTAAGATATAGTTTAACTTAGTTTCGAATGTGTTTAGCCGCTGTTCCATTGTCGCGCCTCGGTAATAGCTTTTGTATAACATAAACGCTTTATCTGAACGTTCGTTTACTTGGACGCGACTGTCTGGTGACTGCTGCTATTGATTTGTGGTTGGCATTAGTTCATACAGGTTATCCGCTGTTACTACCAAATCGTTAAGCTGTCGAGGTTTCGGCAGTGCCACCAATGCATTGAATTATCTCAGACATTTTCTAACACATAGAAACTTTATAGTGAGTTCGGAAATTGACTTTCAGCCAGGTACTGTATGTGGCAGAGCATATCACAGGATCTCTTGACTCCCATATGTTTTCCACTCAAAATAGATTATAATTTACTCTCTTCGAACGGTATTCACTGATTGAGTAAGACGTGTTTCAATGCATCGGATCAGGTGGACAGTGCAGGTGGACTTTTTTTGGACATTGCCTATATAGAGCTTTAATTTAAATATTTAAGAAATGTACTAAAATCACCAAATTTTAGTCAAAAAAATCTATGATTTTAACTAAATTTGTGTGCCATATCTTTGTTGAAGCTTTTTTTAAAATGTTCACCCCTATTTGAGTTTAACTTGTATTGTAATAAATAATACAACAAAAATACAGTTAAAACAAAAATCATCGAACTTTTTATTCAAAGTCACTGCGACTAAAGCTTTATGGCTTTCACAAAGTCGAAAAAAACTACAACAACAATTGCATTGTATAAAGCCGAATCTGCTTTATTTGTAAGCCAATTTTTGTCGGTGCTGCCAGATTACCGTATGCTAAACTCCCAAACCAAACCTAATCATTATGATATTTCGTTTCTGACGCATTTTTCTTACCAATTACATTTTTGCAAAATATTTTCTTATCTAAATTGATAAAGACATATCATCAGATACAGACTATTTAGACTATTTGAGTTCATTAGAATGACTTTTGGCCTCAGGAACGCTGCGGAGACCTTCCAAAGATGCATTTGCGCAATTATGATAAATTTTAGTTTCTGTTTCTCAAATATCAATGATTTTATGCAGCTTCTTAAGAAACCCAGTGATGGAGAGACCCGAATTGTTAAACGCGTCAGACACAGCTATCGGTTCTCAGTTCTTATTCGCTAAAGTTAAACCATACCCAACGAAAATAAAGCGCTTGCGATCGTAAATTATTAGCAGCGAACAGTTTAATCAAACACTTCAGTCATATCCTTCCATCGCCGGCCTTCCATCCTTTGGGAGCCTTTTAGTGTTTTAGAGGGCGGGTAGGAACAGTATTACGACCGATGCATTCTCCAAAATCGAGGACATATATATGGCTAGCGCATTCGATTTTAGAAACATAGCAAAAGAGAAATCAACAGATCACAAATTAATGCTATGAATTTATGAAAGCAAATACGACCCTCAAGTTGCTAAAATACCCTGTTTTTGGATTAGGCATACAAATATTTTGCAATGTTTCTATACGGATTGACCAAGATTATACATTATTCAAGATGTTCTCACCAGCAAATATTTAACGACGTGGATAATTTGTTACATGCGGATAGCCGCAATTCCAAAATTAGCAAAAAAATACGTTTGACCTGAAATAACCATTCGAACCTTTATTATTGCACGAACTATCAAAGATGTTAAATATTTACCACCTTAAAACCATCATCTGCAAAAAATGAGTTAATCTAGAGATGGCACAAAACCTTTAAATTAGCCATAATGTGTCATTAAAAGTCCAATTGGTCTAAATATCTGCCAATAGCATTACTATACGGCCGCCCGGGCAATGTTTTGAGGGTCCGTTTCAAAAATACGTTTCATAAAAGTTTCAACAAAGGCCTCGAACCATAGCGTTGCTGACATATTTCATGGGGATCCGAGTGTTACAGATACTTCAGTTGGTTCTGTTGCGGACACTATCACGTTGTCAGTTATTGGTTCGCGGGTTCAAGAATGGTTCAAGCTCGTTTGAGTTACTTCAGCAGCAAGTGAATGAATCTGTCATCGTATAAAGGAAACAACGAAACATCAGCGCACTAGATTCTCGCCTTACAAAAGGCAACGGAAATATACCTTACACCATTTTCAGACAGGAGATCACGTACTTCTTTTAAATACTGGGCTCAGAAGAGATTTTGTTTGGAGCTTCATTATCGCCGAGGTATCCATGCCCATTTAAGGAGCATATTTTTTAAAAAGAACTCATCTGATAGTTGACTTAAAAGAACGTCGACCTTTGAACTTAAATGTTTCCCGTCGGTTCACTAAAGTTAATGCAGGACCCATCATTGTATATATTGGACAGAAATACTATTGGACCAGAGATGTTTGATCTTTTGACCAGGTACGTGAGATCTCACGAGATAGTTTTAACACTGTATCATAGTAGAGCATAACTTCACTCATTGTCTGAAAACCCGCTGACCACAAATTAGTTGCAAAACCGAGTACGATGGTAGATTTGGTTCGAACATTCTACGAAATTCACATCGAGCCAAATGACATTTCCAAGACAATAAATTCGACGCCATTTGGACTCTTTGAATTTTGCAGGATGACATTCGGCTCGCGATATGCAATACAGTCACTCTAAATGGAGATGCATTCAACCCTGAGTGGATTACAGTTATGTTCAAGACATACAAGAAGAGATTGAACGAGACAACAAGACTGGCTCATTCGTGTAGTTCAGGATGTATACCAACTATATAATGAATCCATCAAACACAGCATCCGATGCAGTAATGCAACAATTGGTGAAGCAAATATGGAAGCAACTAGGTTTTTTTTCTTAACGACTTACCGTAGCGCAGATAACAACTCTTACAGAGAGCTCTTGGCAGCTTATTTGGGTATCAAACACTTTCGATATCATTTCGGAGGCCGAAGCTTTACGTTATACCAACTATAAACCTTTTGTGAATGATTTAAGGCAGAATAGCGAGAAGGCATCACCAAGACAGTGTAGACATATTGAGTCTGTGGGGCAGTTCATAACTGATTTGCAGCACATCTCAGGAATGGAGAACGTTATAGTGGCAGACACTCTTTCAAGGATCGAGCAAATAGCTGTTCCTGAAGCTGCTAATTAATCAGCCATTGCAGAGACCATTGAAATGTCAAAATTGCTTGAGGTCAATACTACAACAACTCTGAAGTTGGAAGCATTTCCCGTACAATTCAACTCGATTAAGACACTGTATTGCGATACATCTACGGGAAGATGATAATCATTATTTGATTATCAAATAATGATAACAAATTTTTAAGGGATCATAAAGGCTTTTGTGCCTCAATTAATGTTAAGCATACTTTTGTACAAAGTTCAGAAAGTTCAGTTTTCCATTAGGTTCTTACTAAATTTTTCAAAAATAGTAAATCATATAATTTTTGAAAGTCATTCATGAATTTTCCAACTTTCAATTTTTAACCAAGTATTATAACTATTTTAATAATTGTTAAAATTAAAGCTTTTCTTAAAAAAGTTTCTAGTGAAGTTTGGAAAAAATGTTTAAATGCAAGGCCTTCATTTGAATAAAAGCTCTGGTCCAGTTGTATCTTAATAGTAAGCTGTAAACCAAAAAACAATTATTAAAAGCTTGCAGAATTTTCTTAAACAACAACACCAGACGAAGGTTAAGTAAAGTTTTATCATATTTTAAGCCTTTTCAGCACTTTAGATACATAATTTGCTATTTATGATATTCGCTTGTTTTATTTGATATAAACTCGGCAGGTAAATTAAGCTGATATAACGTTTTATAAATGGCCTACCTCATTAAGTGCAATTCTTCATCGTCGGTAGATGATATTAAAGAACAAAACTATTTTTTTTTTCATTCAGAACACAAAAACAAAAATGAATTCAATTTAGTCGAGGAACAAGAACAACAAACCCGAACATATACAACACAGCACGGTATATTGTATATGTGTTTATATTTTTTTTTTTTATATATTCGAAGGATAGATAACAAAGCACAAAATCTTACATTTTGGATATTGCAAAGAATAATAACAAAAAACTAAATAACAACAACGCAAAAATACCAGATAAGTGTTGTGTAGCTGGTATTTTTCCTCTTCATCTTCTGGTGCAATAAAAATATACACAACAAACAATAGAAAATGACATTAACAGTGCCACCAACAAAATACACCAAAAGCAGCATCGCTTTGTGAACAAAATCACATATCAACGTTTTGAGAGTTTTTGTTTTTTGTTGCTGTTTTTGTTTTTAGATAAACTACATGCACGAGAGCACGAGAGAAGAAAATGCATTTTCTTACATATACGTATGCATGTATATAAGAAAATAAAATTTAAAGATGGATATGAAAATAACAAGTATTTTTTTTTTTGTATTTCATAAAAGAAAATATAACAACAAAGAGAAGGAAATAATAAAGAAGGTGTGAGTCTGATTTTATGGGCGTGATACAGAAAGATACAGATTTTATATTTTTTTTTTCTTATTTTGTTTTTTAAACAACAAGCGCAAGTAGGATGAATGAATAAGTTTGTATATGGATATATACATGTATGAACAATATATAAGGTAACCAAGCCGAGTAGGGAATGGGTTGCACATGGCAATATTTTCATCTTGCTGCTCTGTACTATTATTCGTATAAGAAAAGCTTAGGTAATATATATATGTACATACATATACAATATGTAATATATAAGACACTATTATTGCGATCGTGCGGAAGACTGATAAAATTTTTTCATTTTATATATACACCAAGATAGTTTTTAATAGACATAAATAAATGTAAATATTAAAAAAAAAAAATCGCTAGTTAGTTAGATAAGGCAAAATTTTCTTATTTTTCTATATAGCATCATCGTTTTTACAAGACTGGGTTTAGAGTTTGGTATAAAACGTTCATGTATTAATTCTTATACACATTGATTGATTTGATGTCGTTGATAAATTTAAGTTTAAAATTTATTATGTACAAGTGTGTACTACATTTATCGAGAGATTTAAATGATCACTGAATTGAAGTAAATTTTAAATCGAGTAGAAATTTTATTTATTTTGTTAGGTTCTGGTAATTTGTCATACAATTTATTTAGTACATTTTAAATGATTTTACCTTAAGCATCTCTTGCCCATTGATGTATATTTGGCTACTTTATTTTTAAGGTGTAAAAAAATAAAAGCATTGGAGATATTTAGAGATCAGCAAAATTAGTATATTAGTTTTAAAACATTATGAGGTGAAAATATGGTATATGATAATATTTAAATCTCCACCCGCTACTAAAAAGGAATGGCCAAATCCACAGAGATCAATGTCCACGAGTGATTTAGTATTAAACAACACGAGATCATTCGAAATAAAAAAAACCGTACAACATAGTCCAATTAAAAAAAAATGAGAATGTGCAGAAAATTGCTTCGCCTGCAAAAAGCGAAACTAACATTATAGTAAATAACAAATGTTAGTGAAGTATGTCAGTGTTTAGTGTAAACAGATATAGACAGGTACATAACAGTGCAACGGCTACCGGTCGAAACTGGATATTTTACAACTGGATTTGACGAAACAGGATAACTCAAATCTGGATATTTTAAATCGAGATAAGGTACAAAACGAGATATGGTACAAAACTGGATATTTCAAAACTGGATATTTCAAAACAGGATATTTCGACATGTGATTTAAACTTAAAATGATTTTTTAGAAAAGTTCTGGAATATGGCCAATTAGGAAGAAACTCGGCGAGTTCTTAATCGATTATGATGAAATTCGATATGTAGGATGGGAATGTGATTTTAAAATGATTTTTTCAAGTCAATGATTATTTTAATAAGATGAGAAAAGCAGCAATTAAAAAACTACATTAAGTGAAGAAAAATTGTATTTCTCTCCTTAGAAATATTCAAGTATGGAACCTTACTGTCCTTATTCCAGAACTTTCCCAAAAAATCATTTTAAAATCCCATTTTCATCCTACATATCGAATTTCATCATAATCGGTTAAGAACTCGTCGAGTTCCTTCCTAACTGGCCATATTCCAGAACTTTTCTAAAAAATCATTTTAAGTTTAAATCACATGTCGAAATATCCTGTTTTGAAATGTCCAGTGTTGTACCATATCTCGTTTTGTACCTTATCTCGTATTGAAATATCCAATTTTGAAATATCCAGTTTTAAATGTCCAGTTCTGAGCGGTTCCCAAGGGCAACTTAAATGAAAAAGAAGCCTCAAATCAGCGGCAAGTGCAAGCGTGATCAATGTCACTAAGGTGAAAACAGGAAATTTAAAAAAAACGAAAATCCAATCTCTCAACATTATTGCTTACAGAGCACTAATTACCCGATTCAACCAAATTGGTAAACGGAACTATAATTACCAACAAAAGAGCCAGAAAGCCTGGTTGTGGTAATAAAAGGTTTTGAGAGTTTCGTAGATCCAAGCGAAATAAACAACGCTCTTATTTATAAAGGCTTTCACGCTAAAACAATAGCGAACATTTTTAATAGACAAAAAGTGCCTTAACCATTGTTCCGCGTAGAGTTGGAAGTAGAAAGTAAAAAACAAAATAAAAGCATGGAATATATAGCTTGAAATATCTTCTGCATAGAAGAATCACAGTAGAGGAACCCAGAAAAAGAACTGGGCTAATAAAGTGAATTAATTGCCATGAATACGGACATAGTGTTCAGCGATGTCTGTGTTATCTGCGGGGAACTACATAATTCCAACGAATGCAGCAAAAACAAAGCCGATACTTCTGTGAAAAGTTGTAGCAACTGCGGAGAATATCGTAAAGCAAATTAAAAAGGGTGACCAATATATTTAAGGCTAAAACGAAGATTTAGTCCACTGCAGCGAGAAGAACAGCGTATGCTTAAAATGTACTCGACCGAGAGAAAAGAAATGGATCGCCCAACAACATTCAAGGTGGAAATCAGAACGCAACCATAAATAGTAACGTAAATCATGGAGTCTCATATTCTAGTATCCTTAAAGGTACTGCTCCAAAAGTACAAAATATTAATGAAGGAAACACCTCTTTAGCATTAAACAAGCTCACCGATATGACGCAAAGTTTCATGGTAAAGATGGTGAGAAACATGGATTTAATGATGCAAAATATGAATATGACAATGCAGATTGTCGTTAAAAATCAAAAATGAATGTCCTTAAAATATCAATATGGAATGCCAATGGCCTACCACAATACAAAGCCGAGGTTCAAGCATTCCTCATTGAGCACAATATTGACATAATGTTAATATCTGAAACACACTTTACAAAATTAATGGGTATTTCAAAATTAATGGGTATTCCATTTATGAAACTAGATATCCGGATGGCAAAGCACATGGTGACACAGCTGTTCTGATTAAAAGAAGGTTAAAACACTATGAACTTATAATAAATACGAGAAAGAACATATTCAATCAACGAGCATCTGCGCCTGCAGAAATGGTACGGAAACTGGAAATTATAATGCTTAACATATCCACTGTGGATCAAGACTAACATCGCTGAAAGCCAGGCAAATTTTTGAAGTGATAGAAGAACAGATTTTGAATTACTTATCATCTGGTCAACACACCTACTGGCTAACAGATAAAAAAACATATCCTTGATCTAATTGAATTTTGCGTAACGAAGGGTATTGCACGCTCAAATGTTATAGCAACCAACTGCTTCGATCTGTTCTCTGATCATTCACCTGTAATAGGAATGTTGAGCATCGATGTTCTAAAGGCAGAAAAGCCTAAACGTCTTACAAACAAGCGAACTAAATATAGAAGACTAGTCGAACAAGGTACTTCTTTAGTTATTCCACTTACAACACCAACCGATAATGATGAGGCTGCAGAAATGTTAAACGAAGTTTTAGAGAGGGCAGCAAAAAATGCTACACCCACCGTCAATATAACAGAGAAAATTAATAAACTGCCCCCGAGATATTCGGAACCTTGTTCAAGAAAAACGAAGAATAAGGAGGCAATGGCAACATTTCAAACCACCTTTATTAAAGTGGAAGCTTAATTGCGCTATTAAAACTCTAAGAATTGCACTGAAGGTAAAACAAAACCAGACTTTACAGAATTATTTTAGTGAACTCTCGGCAACCGAAAGAACAGATTACTCTTTGTGGAAGGCAACGAAAAATTTAAAAATACCAGTTAATACTAAGTCACCGATTAGACTGACAAGTGGAAATTGGGCAAGAAGCGATGAAGAAAAAGCATTAGCTTTCGCTGCTCATCTAAATGAAGTGTTTACTTCTCATCAACATGGAACAATAGTCAAAAGTCAACATGGAACCATAGAGCAAGTACACAGGATTGTAAATATAATCAAACACCCTTTTGAGGAAAAGCAGTACTGTTCTGCTGCTTTTCTGGATGTTGCACAAGCATTTGACAAAGTGTGGTATGAGAGCTTAATTTATAAAATTAAAAAGCTATTGCCAAACAACTTTAAACTATCTTCTTCAAAGACAATATATCGTAAAACAAAATAAATCAATCACTGGCCTAAATGATATTAGAGCAGGTGTCCCTCAAGGCAGCGTAATAATACCAACATTTGCTGATGATATGGCCATATTAATGTCATACAGAACCTCTCACACTGTCTCAAAAGAATTGCAAAATAATATTTTGTCGAAATTGACCATTTTAAATAAATGTGGCTTATTTGCGTTGAATGTCATGATTTGAGCGGCCATAAATGTTTGTAAAAACTGGAAATTACACGACTGTATTACGGTCGAAATTACGGTCTAATATAGACGTGGGTCTATCTATTATCTATTTCGGATGTTTATTTTAAAAATGTTAATTTTTGAATCGTGGATCCATGATGGTTGCACAATTACATTTTTCTTCTAGAATTTCTTCTAGAAGTGCTAATTTAAGTGAAACAGCAATATGCATAACCGGACAAATTTTGTTTTATTGTTCAGGCCAGCAGACAATGGGCTTAAATTTTACGAAATTCCGTACTAATGCATCGACATTATATTATTCCGGGAAATGAAATCTTCCAAACGAGTTGACAAAACTTTTTCAAACACATTTGAAACACGTTTGAAGTGGGTAGATCTGTACTCTATCATTTGTTGTGTCGCTAGACGTAGTTGGATTTTTATACCATACATGTTATATGTTTCGTTTGATTCTATATAGTTGTTCTATATGCTATATTCTATATTCAATATTCAATATTCAATATTCAATATTCAATACTCAATATTCAATATTCAATATTCTTTATTTAATATTTAATATTTAATATTTAATATTTAATATTTAATATTTAATATTTAATATTTAATATTTTATATTTTATATTTTATATTTTATATTCTATATTCTATATTCTATATTCTATATTCTATATTTTATATTTTATATTTTATATTTTATATTTTATATTTTATATTTTATATTTTATATTTTATATTTTATATTTTATATTCTATATTCTATATTCTATATTCTATATTCTATATTCTATATTCTATATTCTATATTCTATATTCTATATTCTATATTCTATATTCTATATTCTATATTCTATATTCTATATTCTATATTCTATATTCTATATTCTATATTCTATATTCTATATTTTATATTTTATATTTTATATTTTATATTTTATATTTTATATTTTATATTTTATATTTTATATTTTATATTTTATATTTTATATTTTATATTTTATATTTTATATTTTATATTTTATATTTTATATTTTATATTTTATATTTTATATTTTATATTTTATATTTTATATTTTATATTTTATATTTTATATTTTATATTTTATATTTTATATTTTATATTTTATATTTTATATTTTATATTTTATATTTTATATTTTATATTTTATATTTTATATTTTATATTTTATATTTTATATTTTATATTTTATATTTTATATTTTATATTTTATATTTTATATTTTATATTTTATATTTTATATTTTATATTTTATATTTTATATTTTATATTTTATATTTTATATTTTATATTTTATATTTTATATTTTATATTTTATATTTTATATTTTATATTTTATATTTTATATTTTATATTTTATATTTTATATTTTATATTTTATATTTTATATTTTATATTTTATATTTTATATTTTATATTTTATATTTTATATTTTATATTTTATATTTTATATTCTATATTCTATATTCTATATTCTATATTCTATATTCTATATTCTATATTCTATATTCTATATTCTATATTCTATATTCTATATTCTATATTCTATATTCTATATTCTATATTCTATATTCTATATTCTATATTCTATATTCTATATTCTATATTCTATATTCTATATTCTATATTCTATATTCTATATTCTATATTCTATATTCTATATTCTATATTCTATATTCTATATTCTATATTCTATATTCTATATTCTATATTCTATATTCTATATTCTATATTCTATATTCTATATTCTATATTCTATATTCTATATTCTATATTTTATATTCTATATTCTATATTCTATATTCTATATTCTATATTCTATATTCTATATTCTATATTCTATATTCTATATTCTATATTCTATATTCTATATTCTATATTCTATATTCTATATTCTATATTCTATATTCTATATTCTATATTCTATATTCTATATTCTATATTCTATATTCTATATTCTATATTCTATATTCTATATTCTATATTCTATATTCTATATTCTATATTCTATATTTTATATTTTATATTCTATATTCTATATTCTATATTCTATATTCTATATTCTATATTCTATATTCTATATTCAATATTCAATATTCAATAATCAATAATCAATAATCAATAATCAATATTCAATATTCAATATTCAATATTCAATATTCAATATTCAATATTCAATATTCAATATTCAATATTCAATATTCAATATTCAATATTCAATATTCAATATTCAATATTCAATATTCTATATTCTATATTCTATATTCTATATTCTATATTCTTTATTCTATATTCTATATTCTATATTCTATATTCTATATTCTATATTCTATATTCTATATTCTATATTCTATATTCTATATTCTATATTCTATATTCTATATTCTATATTCTATATTCTATATTCTATATTCTATATTCTATATTCTATATTCTATATTCTATATTCTATATTCTATATTCTATATTCTATATTCTATATTCTATATTCTATATTCTATATTCTATATTCTATATTCTATATTCTATATTCTATATTCTATATTCTATATTCTATATTCTATATTCTATATTCTATATTCTATATTCTATATTCTATATTCTATATTCTATATTCTATATTCTATATTCTATATTCTATATTCTATATTCTATATTCTATATTCTATATTCTATATTCTATATTCTATATTCTATATTCTATATTCTATATTCTATATTCTATATTCTATATTCTATATTCTATATTCTATATTCTATATTCTATATTCTATATTCTATATTCTATATTCTATATTCTGTATTCTATATTCTATATTCTATATTCTATATTCTATATTCTATATTCTATATTCTATATTCTATATTCTATATTCTATATTCTATATTCTATATTCTATATTCTATATTCTATATTCTATATTCTATATTCTATATTCTATATTCTATATTCTATATTCTATATTCTATATTCTATATTCTATATTCTATATTCTATATTCTATATTCTATATTCTATATTCTATATTCTATATTCTATATTCTATATTCTATATTCTATATTCTATATTCTATATTCTATATTCTATATTCTATATTCTATATTCTATATTCTATATTCTATATTCTATATTCTATATTCTATATTCTATATTCTATATGATTCTATATGCATGTATTGATTCTCGATACTAATTCTCGCTAGCAATCGGGCCTTGGCATTTATATAAGAATTGTCAATTCTTAATCGATAGTACAATTCTTACTATTTTTATACAATATAATTCGATATACTCAGAGGCAACATCAAATTGCTTAGCCGCCCCTCAATGATAAATTAACAACAGTTCAGTGATATTTTCATGTTTTTCAAGGTTGAGTAGGTTTTGGATCCTTATCTTGTGACATTGACTACCTCTGCTATATAATATCTATATAACTGTCAATAAGTTTAGATTTTTGTAAGAGGAAATCCGAGTATTAATGTTTTGCCATGTTCTATAGAACCAAAAACAATTGGCCATCACTATAAAAATATTAATCGAATGAGATTGTGACCTCACAATATCGCTAACAGTGGGTATATCTTGGAAATAATGCGCAGATAATGCTGATCCCTTAATGTTGATGGGAAGGAACTTGATGTGGTTTGTTATGGTGACATATAATTGCAGATAATGTCTTCAGTCAGTTGTTGATTACAGAGCAGTACGGAATAGTATCTCCACCGACAAATGAAGCAATTGTTTTTAAAATATCAATTCGTAAACTGGCAAATGGAATCAACGTGATTCTTATCAAGAAAATTATGTTATCAGAATTTTTTCGGACTAAAGAACGTTATTACTTATAACTCCTTCTCCAGAGATTCTCTTCAATACTCTGTAATACAGTAATTAGTTTACTGTGAAAAAGAGAGCGAGCTATGCCGCGACAGTTTTCACTTTTTGAAAGGTCTTAACATTTTAAAGGCAACGCAGATAACGAAAACACTTTCCATTTATTGAGTATAACCTCATTTTGCCGTCTTCGAATTCGGTTAGTGGTTCTCTTAGCAAAAACCGCTTTGTTGTTACGTTTGATTAGTAAATTAATTCGCGGTTTTTTTCCTCCTGCCTAAACGACTAGCACTGCGAGCTAAAAGTCTCTCTTCAAAATGAAGCCACCTCAGTGTCCACAGAGCAATACACTCACAGAAAGGCTAAGGGCCAATGAGTGTAGTCGCAAGCTCGTCGGCTATCTCATTTCTAGTGATGTCGTTAAACAACTTTTAACCGACTTAAAATCCAGGAAGTTAGAAGCAGCAGTGCTTTCACTGCTGCTTGGCCGTCGGAGAAAATGGAGGCGTCTTTAAAACATTTAGTCATAATAGTTGCGACGCAGGTTTCCATTGTGGAACACTGGGATAAGTTCCCAGTGATTTCGATATTTTATGGTTGGTTCAATGACACCAATGCCAACTCTACTATCCTTTTTTGATCCATCCGTGAACCAGACTAGGCTGCTAGGTTGACAGAGGAGGTCCACCAGTCTCCCAGTCTGTTTTATCAAGGACTGTTTCCCCAAAATTCCCGTCAAAGCACAGTTCTTTGAGCAGCACGTCCGGAACTCTAAAGAACATATCCAAATCTGAAAGTTCATTCAAAATGTCCAGAATGCCCATATGATCATCATTACTATATTAATTCACTAGCTGTAATCTAGTTGCACAAGTAGCAGCTGATTTTTTGAAGTCGATATGAAGTGGAGTGAGTTCTATGAGAGCTTCCATTGCTGCCGTAGGACAGGTGCGTATAGCGCCTGTGATTCCAAGACATGCTAGCCTCTGCAATGAGGTTAGCTTGTTCATAATATCTTTTTGCTGTACCAAACTATGGCCTCAAAGGTTTGCAATTGGCCTCACTATTATGATGTACATCCAGTAAATCATTTTAGATCTGAGGCCCCAAATCCTGCAGAACATACGCCGAAAGGCCCACAGGACTATGACCGCGCGTTCAGTAGGGGAGTTAATATGAGAGCTCCAATTCAGTTTCTTATCTAGGACAACACCCAAATATTTAACTTCATTGGTGTATCCGATAGTAATATCATTTAGACTAACTGAACCAAGGTTCAATTTACGTCTTTTGGTAAAGGGCACCAGGACTGTTTTGCTAGGTTTTATCGATAGGTCCTTTTTAGTGCACCAATTTGAAAGCAAGGCCTGTTGCATGCTGGCAGACATCGTACATTCATGCCCAATAGAATAGATACCAAACAAACTGGAGTTTCTAGGTCACTAATTAAACTCAAAACTTTGGCAGCATGTTCGCTTTGATGAATAAAATATCCTTTAGGTCTTCCAGTTTGTAAACAAAGAACGCTCTGCTGCCTGCATGTTGACTCCCGGTATATCGAACCTGATGCGCAGGTGGTTTGTTAAAAGAATACTTCATTTGATACAGCCAGTTTGCGACAGATTTGGAGATAAACTGACAGAATGACTCGACATAGAATGAAGTCCAACACTTCTTGGCGTATCGTGTTAATGAAAGTGGGGTTAGAACCTTTATTTAAAATAGGCTATATAGGCTTTATATTGTTGCTCGACAATAGGACCAATCAATATACGGACGTCGTGCTCCGGTATGGATCCTTTTTTGAGTAGCGAACCGGTGGGCTTAACCTTCTTACATGTCACTATACATAGGCCGACTGGTTTTATACATTTGGATTAATAAATTAAACATGCAATCTCACATTCAATTTTGACTAAAATTTATTCAGTCATGATTGCCACCACCGACCGTCTTTTTATAATTTGAATATCGTTCAAACCACTTTACGTGTACAAGTCAAGATAAAACAAAAATTACAGTCCAAACAAACCAAAGTAAAAGTATAAAAAATAAAAAAATGGTAAAGATGAAAATTTAATTTACCGAAAGGCGATTGACAGTTTTCTGATGACAAAAAAAAAACAAATTCAATATTTTCCTTCAGTTCTATACAGATTTGTATCTTGATATTTTTCATTCGTCTATACACACAAGAAAAAGTAAAATTTCCATTTGGATATTATTTTTTTTTCGTAAGACTGTATGACTTTTAAAACATTTTCTTTAATTTTTTTTTTTTTTGTTAGGTGATCGAAAACATAAAAAAATCTAAAAGATTTTCTAACCAAAAAAAAAAAAATATAACTAAACGGTTGATTACTTCCATGGGATTGTATTTTAAAGATAAAAAAAAACTGAAACACAAGAAAAATAAAATTAATTTTCATGGAAAATTGAAAATTTATGTTTTGTTTTGATATCATGAAATGATTTTATATATATATATATATATATATATATATATATATATATATATATATATATATATATATATATTTATATATATATATAAATATATATATATATATATATATATATATATATATATATATATATATATATATATATATATATTTAAGATGACAGGAAATGGATTGACAGTTTTGGTTTGTGTTCATCTTATAGTTATTGTTGGGGAAAATTATGTTTGTTGTTTCATATACATATAGAGCTACGTATAGTCTTCGTGGCCGCAATAAGGTATTTTTTGTTTAAAAAATGCCACCCTGCAATATTATAGATCACATTACATGTAATCAACTTTCTTATATAAATTTTATCCTTAAATCATATCACAAAGACATTAAAAATAATTTTTATTTTTCAATTTTTCCTTGACATTTTATTTTTTATTTTTTTTTATCAGCAGATTTTCTTTCGAAATTTTAATAAATAAAAAAAAAAGGCAACAAAGAAAATTTATATGTATATATGACTTGGCAAATTTTATATCGAAATAAGATAATATCCATCTATTTTATATAAAATGTACACACATATATAAGAAAAAAATTTTAAATTTATACTTCATATGTGTGTGCCTGTGTGTGTGTGTGTGTTCATATATTTATTTATCTATTTATTGTATGTCAAACAAAATATAATATACTGTAACCACCCAAAATAAAAAATGCCACCCACTACATCATCACATACAACAAAAAATAAAATCAAAATTATCGGGGGGGTTCACAAAACATACATTTTGACTATATAAGTAACTGATATGTTCAAAAATAAAATACAAAAAATCTCATCTTAAATCTTATATTTATGATGATACAGAGGATACACATACATAATACACATAGAATTATGTATCATATTATATGTATGCAGAGAGAAAAATGTTTCAAATAAAAAGATAAACATAATTCATTCAGCTCTACTAGCTATATACATAGCATAATTCCATGTGTCTATATATACATATATCCGCGACACATTTAGCTCTCCAACAAGCATAAACTAAAAAAAAAAAATCGTAATTTATATCTAAATTTTTCTTATGTTAACAATAAGATAACGAAAATAAAAATAAAAAAAAAAATTTATGCAATTTTTTATAGTAAATATCAATTTTTTATGATTACTATTAATCTTTAAAGGATTCGGTGGAGAAATAATAAACACACAGCCTTCCATATATAGATCCTGATATATCGATATATCGAGTAATGTACAAACATTCATATATAGCTATATAACACATCCAACAAAAAATAAATAAAAAGGATTGATGCCTTATTTGATGACGATAAAAAAATAAAAAAATCGCGTAATAACAATTTTATGTTACAACATTTTTCGCGATTTTTCAATATTATATGTCACATCCATACATACATAACCGTTCAAAACGATAATTTAATGATGATTGTAAGTATGGTTTATTACGATTATAATATCCTTTATTGTATATATGTACATATATAATCATATATAGTGTATACGATATACACGATATTATCGTTTCAATATTTAAGATAAATTCGCGAACGCTCTCATAAGAAATTGTTATGAGTGTTAATAAAATATTAACCGAAATTTTGAACACATTTATGTTTATTTCGTATAAAGTTTGGTGACATTAATCATAAAATTTTTATAGTTCATTGTGATACGGTGACGAGATAATAAAACGAGACGAAATTATTACTCGAATAGATTTTTACTCGAACTTGGGTATAACTTTGACTTAATTTCAAAATTTTTATTTTAAACATAATAAAATATTTACTTAACTAAGTAAACTTTTTCCACTTGGAATTCAGTTTTATTTTCAGTTCACATTTCAATCTTATACATATAGTGAGTGACCTAGAGTGACCTATATAGTGAGTGACCTTACCCAGGGCCGGTGCGTCCTATATTAGGTAATATACAAAATTCTATTTTATTTATTTATTTATTTATTTATTTATTCATTCTTATACTGAGATAAGTAAGGCCAAAGGCCTTTTCAAAGTATATCTCAGCATTAATATAATTTTTTACATATACATAGTTTATTACAATACGATAAAAAAAAAAAAAAAAAAATTAATATTAAAATTAAAATAAAATTAAAATTAACACCATTATAGGTGTGTTCCACTACAGTTAAATAAATAAAAATAAAAGTTCAAAATAATAAAATTCAAAACACACATTATGCATATATATACATACATACACACATATTTATATATATATACATATATATATATATATATATATATATATATATACACATATATACATATATATATACACACATACAAATACATACATACAACATATATCTACATATACATACACACATACATACACATATATACACATATACATACATATATACATATATATACATATACACACATACATACATATATACATATATCTACATATACATACATACACATATATTTACATACACACACACATATATATATATATATATACATATATATATATATATATACATATATACATATATTTACATACACACACATACATATATATATATATATATATATATATATATATATATATATATATATATATATACATATATACACATACATACATACATACATATACACATACACATGCACATACACATACATATACACACACATACATACATATACATATACATACACACATACATACATACATACTCAAATGCATATAAATTCAAATTATCGAAACAAGTATGAACAAGTTCTATAAACAAGTTAAGTTGAAATGACATCATCTTGAATTATGCTTAAAAAAGTCTGTGCATGCTTTTTTGAACCGATCAACGGATTTACTTCTTTTAATACATTCGGGCAATTCGTTAAATTTAATGATTCCATCAACAAATATTGAAGACGTAAACTGACTAGTAGCAAATCTAGATGAGAATGATGTGATTCGAAGAACTCTGGGTGAAGAACTAAAAGTTACTAAAGAATACAAATAAGATGGATGTTTAAGATGTAATATTTTGAAAATAAAACAAAGAACTCTTATTTTGAGATATGTAACAAAAGATATGCCAAGTATTTTGTCTTGAAAATCAGATACATGATCAAACTTACGCAGCCCATATATATATCTCAAGCACTTATTAAAAGTTAATTTCAACCGGTTCTTAGACTTGGAGTCAGCATTATAAATAAATATGTCTCCATATGTGAGAATAGTCAAAATTAAAGTCTTGACAAATAGTAGCCTAATTGGTACTGGAGTAATGTTACCTAATTTGTTGAGTGAAAATAGTGCAAAGTTGACTTTATTGCAAACCTGATTAACATGTGCACTCCAAGTTAATGTACTATTAAATAATACTCCAAGATTTCGAGCAACATCAGATACAAATAATTTCACACCTTCAATTTCAATATTAACTAGATCTTTATCAATCTTATGTTTATAGATTGGTAAAACTTGTGATTTATTTGCATTCAAAAGCAAGCCATTTGATTTGGCCCAAGAAGAAATCATAAGCAAGTCATGGTTCAAACTTCGGCATGTAACATCGATATTGCGCAATGGTCCAGAATTGTAGAGTTGAAAATCATCCGCATACATATGATACTTCGAGTACTTAAGTCTCTCTGGTAAGTCATTAATATAAAGCGAAAATAAAAGAGGACCAAGGACAGAACCTTGTGGTACTCCAGACAAAACTGATACCGGCGACGAAAATACATTACAAGATTTCACTACTTGCTTGCGATTGGTTAAGTATGAAACGATAAGTCGAGTTGAGTAATCAGAAAACTTAAAATAAAATTTCAGTTTTTGTGCAAGTAGAACATGGTTAATACAATCAAACGCCTTGGAAAAATCAAGTAATACAAGCACAGAAATATTTGACTGGTTCAAACTTTTCAATAAATCAAAATACACTTTAGACAAAGCTGTAGATGTGGAATGATGCCTCCTAAACCCAGATTGAAACCGATCCAGCAAATTAAATTGATTCAAATATTCCTTAATGTTGTTACATAATAACAGTTCAAATACTTTGGACAAATATGGTAAAATGCTTATCGGTCGAAAATCAGATAGCAAGGAAGGTGATGTAATTTTTGGTACCGGTGTAATAATCGCAGTTTTCCACACGTCAGGAAAAGTGCAGCTTGCTACTATATAATTAAAAATGTGAGTACAATAAGGAATAATGACAGGAAGCAACATTTTTACCAACTTAGGTATCATATTGTCATGGCCAACAGCATTTGACTTAATATGCAATATAGCCAAAGCCACTTCAGTTTCAGTAAACGATGTAAAGTTTAATTCATAATTGAAATCTTTAACTTTATGAGCGAACGGCAAAACAACTGGATTTTGTGGAATATCCGAAAACTGTTTATTGAAATCATCAGCTGTGAAATTGTTGACAGTGTTTTTATTCGTTGTTTGCATTCCTAGACTTTTTATTACACTCCAGACGTTTCTCCCCTTGCGACCAGCATCCAACCTATCAAAAAAGTATTTTCTTTTACAATCACGGATCAGACATGATGTTCTATTCCGTATTCTACAGTAGGACAACCTATCGGCGGTACATTTACTTTTTCGCCACCTAAATAAAGCTTGATCACGTTTATTAATAGATTCTTCAACCATCTGATTGAACCATGGCATTGACCCATTATTGCACAATTTACGTTTTGTCGGGACATGATTATTAAGAATATTTGTAAATAAATCATTAAAATATTTCACTTTGCTGTTAACATCTGGACATTGATAAATCCCACACCAATTCAGTAGCAAACTATCATTAAGAAGCTTGTGCACATTTACTTTACGAAAATCACGCACATACTGGTAGTTGACTGCTGTATGGGAGTTTCGGTATTTATAGCTGACAAAAATTAAGTCATGATCAGAGATACCTGGGATAGCAGTTTGCCCAAAGCTGATTATTTGGTCAGCATTTAAGTCTGGAACAACAATAAGGTCCAAAGTAGCTGTCAGCCTGGTATTATAAAATGGTAGAATCGTAAGAGAAAGTGAGGTCATGAGATCTAGAAAATGTTTAGTGACTGTTGATGGATTTTCCACGTTTAAATTGAAATCACCCATAATTATGACATGATGGTAATCTGAAACCAAAGCGGATATAGCTTCTACTATTTGGTTCACTTGCGACACCGTGCAGCTTGGAGGATTGTAGACAACACCAACTAAAAGTTTACCACCACATAGCATAACCTCAACAAAAAGCGCATCAAAGAATGTCAAATGAGATTTATGTATTACATTAACTTTCAGGTTGTCTCTAACATATAATCCAACTCCACCTCCTCTACTTGCTCTATCATTTCTAATTAAAACATATCCAGGAATTTGGAACAGACATTCTGGGATACCATCTCGAAGCCAGGTCTCAGAAACACCAACAATATGGAATGAAGTCGACACAACTAGATTTGAGATTTCATCAATATGAGCAGAAATACTACGTGCATTCAAATGACATACATTCAAACAACCAAAGCTATACTTTATATTGTCTTTTATGAAATTCACAACTGGCACTTTGCCATCATTCTGTTTGGTTTTAATCCCTAGTACCATCATTAAGTAAGAATAAAAGCAATATATGCAAATCAGTAAAATCACTGAGACTAAATTGGAATTGGAAAATTGGTGTCATTTCAACATACCAAGTTGTAAGCCAACTGTACAAATTTTGTAAAAATGTAATGATCAATAATGTAAAATTAAGATACAATAAAGTGCAAATATATAATAAAGTCAAAAAGTTGAAAAAGTTACTCAAAAATTTGATATATAAAAGTAATAAAAAATAAAAAATATAATAAAATAAAAAATTAAAATAATTGATCGTGTTAGACCGAAAATTTCTATATACAAGAAAAATACTGTAGTGTAATGTGTACTTTAATTGCTTAATTGGTATTAAGCGTATACTGCCAACATGCAAAAATAACAAAAAATAAAATACAAACAACGCAGTGGCAAAAGTTTTGACAACAAGTGTCAAAATAAAAAACAAAACAAAAATTAACTTAGCAAATGTAAACAAAAACAATGGTAAATATAAGTTTATAACCTTAGCTAAGCCTACAAAAAATTTAAATAAAAATATACTTAATGGTTCATTTTCACTTCTTCCTTCAGGAATCATCAACATTTGGAGATTCAATTGGCTGCAGGCGAAATAAATCATTCAATGACTGGACACGTACAACATTCGAGTCAGCTGATTTTCGTAAGTAAATTTGTCCCATCTTACACCATAGATATTTATAATTATTTTTCATTTTGATATTTTTAGCTTCATTATACAGGAATGATTGAAATTTTGTGAAGTGCTGCATGATGTAGATGCGCTGCTCAGGATGATCACCCGGACAGATACTACCCAAGTCGGTGGTAAGAAGTATTTTCTTCTTACGCATTAGAGCGAGAATATTATTTTGTAGGTCATTTGATTTTAATGTGACAATAAAAACGTCATCTGACATATTTTTGTTAGTTTTATTAGATGGAAGTTTGTTGCCACCTCGCTTAGTTTGCCGAATTGAAATAATGTCACCGGCTATTACAGAATGATCCACATTCTTAATAGTAGCTAAAATTAATCCATTCACGTCAGGATGCTGGTTAGGTAGCCCAACGATAGTAATTTTTGATGAGTTACCAATTTGATTAGGCTTATCCAGTAGAGACTCCATTACGTTGAGGCGTTCTTCATGTTTCCGACACGTCTCTTGTAACCCCAAACAAGTTTTTGTTAATCGTTTATTATCGACAACTAAATTCATTATTTCTTTTTTGAATCCCTCGAACTCAGCACAGATGAACTCCTGAGATACTTTAATTTCAGCAATAAGAGTTTGTATAATTTCAAATTGGCCATCAAACCGCTTCGTTAGACCATTTATGGCAGCAGCACATGTTGACTCTGCACTACAAGGAGATGTCTTTGAAGATACATTCGGTGAAACTGGTAAGCTTGGTAGCACATGACACGAAGCAGGAGCATTCAAACACTCTGGTGAGCAAAACCAATTAGACTCAGCTGCTTTTTTTGTTTTGGCTGCTCCAATAATCCCTTTGCAGGATGGATGGTAAAGCTTACGACAAAAACTACACATAAAAACTGCCTGCCTTTGAGTGATCCCCTTTTGACATGATACTGCAGGACAAATCATGTTAGGGTGGAAGTTGGGAGCATCAACAGCAACCTCAAAAAAAGGCATTTTATTTGAGCACAAAGATAAATAATCAAAGTAACGTCAAAACCCGCCAAAAATATATTGAAAATGTCACTTTTGTATAGTACAAGACACAAAAATAAATTTTAATTTTTTTTTTTCTTATTTCGTCTTTCCGAAAATCAAATATTTGCTTGCACTCCACTTTTATTAGATTTTATAATTGATCTTATAATTGATTTTATAATCAATAAGATTTTGCAAAACTAAATTGCAGAAAGTTTTATCACTATGTGCTTTGCATTTAGCAAAATCCTTAATAATTAACTTTGTGTCTATATCACGCACGAATTCGTGTTCAATCGACACCAAAGATAATTTTGCAAGACGTTTCTGCGACATTGTAGATCGTATGTGTCGAAGAAACTCAAAAAGTGAATTGATAATCGACATTTGGGAAAAATTTTCCTCCACATATTGTATGACTCTATCTAAGACCGCAAAATAAAAACCGACTTGATTTTAATTTTTTGGTCCACAATAGGTTTATCGTCTGCTTCGTATTCGAACTGGTTTTTGAGCCTTCTGATAATTAGGAATAGTTCACTTTCAAAATTTTATTAGCCATAAAATGGTAAATTCAAATGATTTATAATGTTTAACCAATATTTTTAGAATTTAATTTATATTAATTTTAAAGTTTTTTGTCAAATAAAATCTATATAAATTAGATTTTTGGTGATTATATTATGATAATATGTGCGCGTTCTTTAAGGTAGACCACAAATACAAATTACTTTAAAGTCGTCGACTTTCAATTTATCACATTCGTGAATATCAATATTCAGGTTTTTGAAGAACACTCTGTCATTTGACTCGAGATTTTGACAATATATCAATTAACTCGATTGCATTTATGATATAACTCTGTTTCGCGACCACAACGGCTTCGATTAGAAGTTAAAACTCAATTTAAATACTTGGATTTAAATCCTTTATTTACAATATCCAAACTTCACGCTACAAGAAATATTTTTATCTTTACGTTAGTTTTCTTTTAAGAGATTTTCTCGTAATGCTATAAACAGAACCAGAGCGACAACGACGAGCGTCGACACCTGTCAAATTAAAATACACTAAAAGCATAGTATGCTAACAGAAACATCGACGGTGACGACGACGATTTTTTTGTTGAAATAAATTTAGAGTCTATTTCTAATTTTATCGCCGACGAAATAATGTTGCCAACTGTTTTTTATTTTTTTAAGGTGCATTTCATAATACAGCAGCCACGTTTTAAATTTTTTCTTGTTATTTTTATATCGCGATACGCTGACATTTTTGTTAGTTATGTTTACTACAGCGATATCGCTGTCGAAATTTATATTTATTCGTTGACGCTCGTCGTTGACGCTCTGGTTCTGTTTATACCTTAACTAGCAAATTTTCTTACGAAAATTTTTCTTTTATATTTTTTTGTTTGTTTTCCGGCTTACTTTTTATACCACCTAATTTTTATTTTTGAAGAAAATACATTTTGTTAATTCCGAAAAATTAATTAAAAAATTTGGACTGATGAGATGAAACGCCACAATACTCCCCGCCCGTAGTGAAACCGAAAAATGTTAAGATGATTTTACGAAGTCTAAAAACGGCAAAGTGGTTTCCTCGACCCGCTCTAGTGACAGTAGGTTTTGAAGAAGACACTAAAATGTGGTGTTAAATCGAAAGTAACTTTTATTGAAATCGGTTTCGAATTAAAGTTTGCCTTTTCTGTTGAAATAGGTAATTTAGACTTAGGTTGTGATGTAATTTGTTGATTATTCCACTGATTCCAGAGATAACAGGGTTTAAGTCTATCGATCGAAATGTTGCAGTGTTTTAAATTAATTCCAATGACAAATAAGTTTTTCGCACGACTAATACCCAAATGTGAACCGGTGTAAGGAGGTTGTAAAGATTTTCTCACAGAAACATGTGAAAGCACGAATTCAAATCTTTGCTGATGAAAATTTTTTCAGAGCAATGTTTGGATACTGGAGCAGGCTTAACTTCATCAAAATCATGTTTTAAATATTTCACGAAGTCGGATTGTGGAATTTTGCTTAAATAATTGTCGAAAAATTGACCAAGAACTTGTAAAGAAGTTCCGAATACTAATTCAGCTGAAGTGACTTGTAGCTCCTCGCTATATAAGCAGTTCTTAGGCCAAGCATAATTGACGGAATAATTCTAGTCCAATCTGTGCGATTATGACACATAACGGCAGATTTGATGATACGGTGCCATCGTTCGATCATGCCATTATATTTTGGGTTATAAGCAGTTGTTTTTTTTCTCTCGAACCCAAGTAATTTAGATAATTCTGAAAAAAGTTGGGACTCGAATTGTCTTCACTGGTCTGTTACAATAGACGCTGGAATACCGAAACGGGATATCCAATTTGAATAAACAGCAAAAGCGACCGTATATCGGTCGATTAATTACGGTGATTAATCATCGTAACACAATATCGCTGATCTTCAGAAACCGGTAGCGGACCAATGATGTCGAGATGGATTTCCGAAAAACGATAAGAAGTTAATTTAAACGTGCCAAGAGGTGATTTTGTAGACTTTTGACAAGCTATACAATTTTGAGCCATTATTTTTGCATCTTTCTTAATTGAAGGTCAAATAATATTTTTAGTTAAAATTTCAAAGGATGCTTTAACGCCTGGATGACATAAATTATGAAATGATTCAAAAACTATTTTTCTAAAATTTTGAGGAATAAATGGCCTTGATGTAGCTGTCGAAACATCAGAATATAACCGAATTATTATTTAAAATATCTTGAAGCTCTGCATCATTGGTCTGCACATCTGCAATTGCCGAGTAATCAATACTTTCCAGTAAAGAAATTTGATCAATACGAGACAATGCATCTACTACAACATTATCAACGCCAGAAATATGTTGTATATCAGTTGTCAATTGGCTGATAAAATCCAGATGTCTAAACTGGCGAGGTGAGGCTTTTTCTAAATGTTGATTGAATACGAAAACTAATGGGTTTGAGTAGCTATCCATCATATGCACTATAAGGTTGTTGTGTATCAGTGAGACGCATAGTTTCTTCTAACTAAGTGGCTGCTAAGAATTTGAAATTAGTTGTTGTATGCCACTGCACCAATTGCTGTGTCTGAGGCATCAACCATAATTGCCAAACGAGCAGATGAAGATGAGTGTGCCAGACAAGTTGCATTGGATAATTTAGATTTACAAATTTCGAAAGCTTGTTTTGAAGATTCTGTCCATGTAATTGGAATTTTGCTATTTTTTTGTAATCTTTTAGAAAATCGTTTAATGAAATTTGATCGGAAGCTGCGTGGGAAATAAACTGACAGTAGAAAATTTATCATGCCTAAAAATCGTTTTAATTGTTTTACGGTATGCGGACGTTTGAAACTAGTGATTACATTGAATCGATCTTGTGTTGGAAGGATACCGTGGGCATTTACGTTGTGTCCTAAAAAGTTAACTTGGGTATTGGCGAAAATGCATTTATCCAGGTTAATAACTAGACCGAATTTTGATAATCTTTCAAAGATAATTTTGAGGTGAATTAAATGTTCCTCGAACGATTTTGATGCAATTTAAATGTCATCCAAATAGATGAAACGGAATGATAAACCGAATAATCAGAATGCATCAATCGTTGAAATGATTGGGCTGCATTGCGGAGGCCAAAAGTCATTTTACAGAACTCAAATAATCCGAAAGGTGTTGAAATGGCTGTTTTAGGTATCTCTGAAGGATTAATAGGAATTTGATGATACGCTCTAATTAAATCCAAAGGAAAGACAATATTGCATTCATCCAATTGATACGAAAAGTCCTGAAGGTATGAAATTGGATACCGATCAGGTACTGTGACGTTATTTAAGACTCTGTAATTCCCACAGGCTCGCCAAGTTCCATCTTTTTTCTTAACGAGATGCAATGGACTTGACCACGCACTGTTCTACACTGGTCTACAGACTCCTTGTGTCATCATTTTTAAAATTATATTTTAGCGTTCTCCAATTTATCTTTTGCATTTTTGCAAGATAATGGTGGTCCACGAGTCTTTATCACAAGTGAAACCTCATGTTTAACGGGACTCAAACCAATTGTGTCTTTCGTAATTTCGATGAATTTTGAAAGTAAATTTGTAATCTCTGTGGCCAAATTGGATTTATTAATGTTGCATAAAGAATAAAGTTCTAATTTTGAAATAGACCCGACTGCAAATAGAGAGGTTAACGGATCAATTATCCTCTGCCTATGCAAATCGACCAAGAGTCCGTTTTTTTTAGAAAATCTGCACCAATTATATCTTGCCAAAATCGCGAAGATAAATTTCCAAACAAAATTTTGTCTTAGGCCAAAATTTAACTTTAAATCGCAAGTTCCAAAAGCATTTACCCGAGTTCCGTTAGCCGCGAATAAACTGAATTTTGAATCGATCACTAAATTATTATAACAATTTTTGTTTAAGGTCCGTGATTAGAAGACGACTCGAACCTGCTTCATCACTGTTAGTCGTCTCTTTAAGATGGGCATTTAGTTTTTTGTATTTACCGATTTTGACATGAATTCACCGTGCCTTTTGCAAGACGATACACATTTTAACGCCTTGTCTCCGAATCGCTGATGGTAGTAAAAACACATTTCTTCATCAAAATTTCTACTATTTGATCCGAAAACGATGACGAATGATTTGACGAATGATTTGTTGCGGCTGAATATTTTCTGAATTTTTAATCGAATGGATCTGCAGATTGGACATTGTTTCTAAAACTGAATCAGCACGTTCTGCCCGATCTGCTAATACTAAATCATTTTCGAATGGTGTCAAAATTAATTGGACTTGATGGGTAATCTTTCCAACCAAAGTTGCTTAATATAACCTTCATTAAAATTAGTACCCGCATTCAACTGTAATTGAGCCAAAAGTTGGGAAGGTTTCTGGTCTCCCAAAGTTAAGCCATGCAATAATTTATTTAACTTACATTTCTCCGAATCTCCCATCCGTCTAATTACCTCATTTTTAAATGTATGGAAGTGCTCCTTTGTCTTTCGTTATTAAGTCTGCGAAGGTGTCATGTAACCTTGCGTCTAAAGCACCAACATCATGTGAATACTTGGTGGCTTCAGCTCTTACGTTTGACACTCCAAATTGCTCTTCCAAAATTAAAAACAAAACGGTAGGATTCTGCTGGTATAGTGGTTGTGGACCTTTAAAAGACACTTGTGATATATAGTTACGATGTGTTTTTACAGGTTTTGTAGAAGTTGAATCTATGTTATTTGAATTAGCCAAAATACTACCACTGAAGCGAGTTGAGCAGCCAAAAACATGTATTTTCCCCCCTAAATAAAATTATGTGGTACTTAACATTTTACTTTGTAAACCGGGAAGTAATTTAATTGCTGGTGGTGATTCAAGCTGACACTGTTGACTTCTAAATTGGCTGTTTATGATGGTTTTGTTCATCTATAGCCGGCATATCCGCCGATGATGATCCAATAAATTCGAGAAATAGCTGTGATGATTCTTTAAAAATAAAAAAATAAATAAAAATAAAATCGACGACCTGATCACGTTGGGGTCACCAATTTGTGGTATTATGTGCGCGTTCTTTGGTCTGAAAATTTGGACTGATGAGATGAAACGCTACAATATGACGTATTTGTCATAAAACGGTTAATTCAAATGATTCGTAAAGTTTAATCAATTTATTAAAAATCTAATTTATATTAATTTTAAAGTTTTGTATCAAATAAAGTGTAGATAAATTAATATTTTTTACTAATGAAGAAAACAACGAAAACCACTTAAAGAAGTTTTGGCGAAAGAAGTTGTGTGGTATTCACAATTAACACAATAATATGCCACAATTTTGTGGGCAATAGATCGCCACAATTTTGACTGGGCTCGATTGCCTCGGCATTCAATCTTTAGTCGTTTGGGCAGACAAAATTTAATAGTTATTCAGCCCATCAGTATATCTTCGGTAGTTGCTAAACTAACGCCAAAATCGATCCGAGTGGCCAGGGGTAGCTCAAACAATGTGCCTTATGAATAAAATTACGAAACCAATCGTCTAAAAAACGATAATGAGCATCATCTTACGGTCGTTCCCCAGTACGGTCAAACTAAACGTGGCGAGGACGTGATACTGTAACGTCAAAAAAATCAAGCGAACCAATCTTAAATGCTGTAAGGTTAACCTTACACCTCAACTTATTGGTTACATATATATAGTTTGTAAAATTTCCCACTGTAAAAACTTGTCAGATTACTTGTTATCAGCCGCTTATGGAAGTTCCATCGTTACATAAGGTACACAACTTTTTAAGGTGGATTGGGGGCTTCCACCGTGAATCTGTTTTTTCTTTTATTAGTACCTCCGTTACCCATAATAGGGGCTGATTTCTAAACTATAAGTTTGGAATTCTCGTGGACATAAGATTTACAAAACTATAATTGATGCAAACACGCCATTAAACGAAAATACCGTCATTATTATTTTAGAAGTGCCTCTACAAACATTTTAATTTCGAGAAAGCAGATTACGTGTCACTCTGCGAATTCTACACTAACACAGACTCTTAGTTATATAGACATCCAGTAAAGCACAATGTAATGTACCGTATAGATAAGAACGATCAGTTGCCCATTTTTAAACCACGGAAATTGGATCAGATATACGTCACTTCGCAGTTAAAATAGAATCCAATCATATGGTGTAATTGATAATATGTCGGTCTTTTTGTTGACTAGTGTCCTCGCCTCTGCATACGGCTCATAAAAGCGAAGTAATGAATGATGTTGTGTCTCTTTGTATATATTCGTATCGCCAATATTCTAAGACGATATTTTTATCCCCAGCACATCTGAGCAAGAGTATGTAGAACATCTTAAGTTAGTTTTCTGGCGGCTGTCCGATTTTAGAATAAACATTAAGCTGTCCAAAAGTTTTTTTTGGTGTGCCTTCAGTGAACTTTTTGAGCCATCAAATTAGTAAAGACGGCATTTTGCCTTCGAAGGAAGTATACAAGTTCGGGTAGAATAATCATTAATTTTTTATCTATTAAGCAAGTTCAAAGGTATAACACACAAAACCGGTTTGGCACAGAAGAAAACAACGAAAATTATTTTCGTGATCTGAGGTATGTCAAAATGCATTTTTACACGAAAAACAAGCATTAGCCACTTGTACATTGAATGCACATCCAAATGACGTAGCCAAATTTAGCATAACAAGCGATGCTTCGGGAGCTGCAGTAGGCGCTACATTTGACCGAGAATTGCTGGCAGTGTATCAGGCGGTGAAGCATTTTCGATACTTCGTTGAGGGTCGGGAGGTTACGATTTTCACACATCACAAACCACTGACATCGGCTATGTGATCAAAGACCGAGACAGGCTAGGCATTTTAATTTTATAACCCAGTTTTCAAAGGATATATCAGTGGAAAAGACAACGTGGACGCTGACTCATTATCGCGTATAAGCGAGCATGCTAATGTATCTTCAATTGATAATTCAAACGTTTCACCTGATTATGTCGATGCCTTAGAAAATCTCAAATTGGACATCAAAACACTTGCCATGGAGCAAAAATCAAACGAAGAGTTTTATTGAGCTCTTTCAACAATATAAAATCCTCATACAAGCTTAGTCTAATTAAGATGCCCAACAGCTGTCTAATAAGTTCACCTTTATACATATTAACTGGACTAGCGAATGACAATTAAAGAAAATCTCTAGTGTGCGCCTACCAATCTTGTTTACGATCAAAATCTGAAAATACCGGGTGAAATATTTGTACTATAACTCTAGTGTTAAACTGCGTACGGTAATGCAAAAGTAAAACCCGCATAAACGCACCAACGAACTCAAAATAAAACCAACGTTCCTAAGACACTATATGGACCATTACGAATACGTTTTCGTACGAGTGGATAATGTGGACATTAAAGACGTAAACACGAGCGTTTCATTATATCTCCTCAAACCAATATTTGGGATTTTTAATTTAATATTTTAAGAACATTTAAAACTTTGTAATAATAATAACGTATTTTAGTTATTTTTTTCAAAACTGCAACTAGGTTCAATTTTAACAACTATGTGGTTTACTGAAGCAAGACAATAATTTTTAACATTGCAATACTATGTTGAAATCATTTACTGTCAAAACGTTTTCTAAATTACAAATCGCATAAAACCATATTATAGTTTATTTACCATTATTGTAAACCAACATTTATAACACTGGAACTATACATTTTCCACAAATCTTGTCTTTTGAAATTATATTAAACATTTAGTTTTTTTTTAATTTTCTCACATCCATTTTCTGAAGCGTATATATTGTGGTACACGTATGTACTCGCCCGATACGTATACATGTTTTTATACATCACCAAACAGTTTAGTTTTTCATTCAAATGGAAAATCAACATTTTACAATATACTTATAAATACAATACTACACACGGCAAAAAAAAAAAAAAAAAGTAAAAAGGATAATGATATGACGCGATGACAAGGATAATATTTTTTTGTAAATCTTCCAGGAAAAACAAAATAAAATTGAATAAATGTCTGTTGAATGGATAACAGAAAATTTAATAAAAAAATTTCACAAAAAAAAAACCGACGAACCAACACAAAAAGGTGGTCTGGAGGAAGAAGGATAACAACTTTTAAATAGAATGTGGAAAAAAAAGTCGCAGCGACACAATATGGCAAGATGAAAATATAGAAAGAAGAAAGTTTATATATATATATATATATATATATATATATATATATATATATATATATATATATATATATATATATATATATATCTGGTAAACATTGATAGTGTCCTTCATCAAAAATCTTTGAGACATATTTGAGTGACATAAAGCTCCTTTTCATATCGCGCGCGTGGTGCTTTACGATTGAATGCAAAATACAAAATTGAATTTTATATATAGATACTTACAATATGACTTTGATTGTTAAAATCATTCAATTAAAACTCAAGATCCACTTACCTGAAAAAAAAAAAAAAAAAATTTAATTATAAAAAGATTACACCACTTAATCAAACTACTTGTTGATTTTTCCTTTTTCCTTTTTCATTTTACATAATTCATAATTATTTCACAGCCAGCGTTTGTCCATATAAACGAAAAATACTGTGCAGATACATAAAATAATAAAAACGACAGAAAAAAAAATCCAACCCTTTTCTATTCACTCAATCGCATCCACCACTTTCAAACCACACATACCGTGAAAAATGAACAAAAATTTTCCGTTTTCATTTATACTCGTGTATTCGCATTATGATACAACAACAACAAATACATACAGTATATATACATGCAGAGATAATTTTTTCTTATATTTCCCGCTATCGGCAATTTACACTTGGCTTTGTAAAAATGAAATAAAATGAAGTCGAAGACGACGAGAGAAATTTGTATACAAGAAAAGTATCTATTATACATATCTATTATCAGTCGAAAACAAAAGAATTTAAAATTTATTCCCGTAACTTTAAGAGAAATCGGGAGAAAAAAGCAACGAAAACTTTAAGGAGATAATAAAAGCACACAAATGTCATTTGCTTGATGATCGCACATGTGACTTCATATCATCATCAACATAATCGTGTGAATAATAATTTATTAAGAGACGAAGATTGTGATACCGCTATCTCATATCCTTAGAATTCCAACACGGCATTCTTGCCTTGTCGTAGGAGGCGACTAAACAAAGGTTGGATAGCTGGGCTGATTGATACGGATGTATCCTTGAAAAATTTACTGTTAAGAATATCAACAAAGGAAAATATGGATAACGCCAAAATTTAACCCGACCCTCGCTTATGTTAAAAGACACGCAGTTTAGGATTGGTACGTGGAACGTGTCGTCGCTGACAAAATCAGCGAGTTTGATGGCACTTTAACTCGATGGCCAAAAAGTGGAAACTCATACATTGCTTTACAGTGGAGATGACTTCAGTAATCGTGGTGTTGGGTTTCTTCTTAGTTGAAAATCGGATGCGATTAGCCAATTTATCAATCATTTTGGCAAATGTCAAAATGTCCATCGGCCCTTGCTAGGACTACCGCTAAGTGAATTTGTAGACGGACAAACTTTAAATGAGTCATCGGGCTGCACCATACCTTAAGCCCTAGGCATAATACCAATCAGGACAAGAATGGAAACCTCCGTGTAAACATCGATACAGCGTGCTTGAAACTTGGAAGGAGCATTTCTCTAATTTACTCAATGTTCAACAAACGTCAAATTCTGTGTTTGAAAGTTGTCACCATAGTTGACTCATCCTACGAGGATTAACACAGACCATGCAGAGACTAAAACGAAACCGTTCCCCTGGGGTTGATTTCGAGCTCATGATATTCGGAGAGGTACACTATGTGGAACTATTTTTTCGACCTTGTTCGATTAGTAGGGGAAAGCGAAGTTATGCCAGATCACTGAAAAATGGCCGCGTTGTGTTCGATCCTTAAAAAAGGTGATCGAAAAAAAGAGAAAACAATTGCTGCAGTGCTCTTCTTTGCACAACATACATATAACAGTCTTACATAATATTGACGGAGAAAATTATAGATGACTACCAAGGAGGATTTCGTTTGAATGGGCCAATCATTGATCAAGTTTTTTCGCTGAGGATGATTCTTTCTAAATATTACGAGACATTTCGTACATCAGGTGTTCTTTGATTTTGACCATTCTTATTATAAAGCCATCATTTTCAAAATCACTTCCTTAAAGTGTATGTTCCGATTAAAATCTATTGTATTTTGGCTAGGATTCAGTGGGACAATCATTCACTGATTTGAATTCAAAAATGATTAAAGAAACGAATACTAGAAGAAATAACACACACCGGCAAACACTAATATCGACCTTCGGCTATCGAACACGGACACGAATCAGAAACCCAAACGTCAGAACCCTATACCAGAAGCATTAAGGCTAGCATAATTAGACAGAAATTAAACGCTACAACAGAAGTGAGATTACCTGATATTCTCTGGATCGAGATGATTCATACACATGAACAAGGCGTAGCCATATTAAGAACAGCCAAAGCAAAGAGGGCACTAATGGAATGGAAATCAATTAATAACTGAATAATCGTAGCAAGATGCCATTCACAAATTCGAAACAGACCCATAAGTTTATCAATGCTATATTCCAAACAGAAGGCGCAACTGAAGGCGCGGTAAAATACCGCGAAAATGCTTGACCATAAGGATCCCATAAGAAAGGTAACCTGAGGGAATGCAAAAATTGGCTGAATATAGGACAAAGGCTTTAGCCTAGGACAAAGTTTTACTGATCATATCAATTTCTACACGCTACATCGTAGAGTAATCTAATGAATTTGACACAATACACAGGAACGCAATATGGCACTTTTTGGAATGAAAATTCCAAAGAAATTATCAGATCATCGAGTTCATTACAAAAGCAAATGAAGTGAATCCTACAACAACAACCAAGACAAAGATGCGCACTTTTGCCACTCTTGTTTCTATAGTAGTATTATTTTTATTTTTGTTATTATAAATTTGACATTTCATATTTCGATGTTTTTTTTTTTTTTTTTTTTTTTGTAAGTTTGGTATTAAAACCTTACAAATGTAATTTTGTTTTTAACTCTAAATCTCACTACCTTTCTATATTTTATACATTTGATACATACAATGTTTACATTTCTACTGAAATGTATTTATTGAATTTTTTGAATTATGTAATAATTTTTTACTGTTTATTAATGTTTCCAAACAATTATTTTAATAATTTTTGCATTTTTGTTTATATTAGTTTTTTGCTATAGTTAATTCTATTACAAATAATATCACTAAGTTTAAATTTGTCCATCAAAACATTCGTAGTATGCGTGAGAACTTTGATAGGTTTTTGTCCAATTTACATGGCTTTAATGAATTTCCAGTAATTATATTTCTGTCTGAAGTTTGGATTTATGATTATGAACTTAGTTTTTATAATATTCCCCATTATTCTAGTTTTGGTTGTTGTAATGGGAATTACAGAGCGGGTGGTGTTTGTGTTTTTTATGATGAGAGTCTTGATTGTTCGTGTGAGTCTGTTTCATTAAACTCAGCTGATGTTATTAAGTTAACGTTAGCGGTTAACGGTATTTCTTATATTTTTGTTTGTGCATATCGGTTTCAGTTTGTTCCGATTTCAAATTTTGTTAACGAATTCTCGGTGTTCATTGAAAAAATTAAGAATAAAAATTTAATTATTATGGGTGATTTAAATATTGATATTCTTAATTTTAATCCAATCAGTGATGAATATTTATTTTTAATGTCATCTAATGGCCTACAATCGTTAATTAATTCTCCAACTAGGGTTACTAGAGTTTCGTCGACTTGCATTGACCATTGTTTTGTGCGGTACACACGTTCATGTAAAATCACTGCGCCGTTACATAATTTTATGATTTCTGATCATCATTTAATTTGTGGAGTTCTGGAAAATTGTGATATTGCAATTAAAAATGCTGTGATGAATAACTTTAAGAAATTAAATCATTTGGAATTATCTAATAAAATGGCTGTGTATAATTTTTCAAGCTTGTTTTTTGAAACTGAGCCGTCATCTATTTTGACACAGTTTATTACTATGTTTAAATCGTTATCTGATCCATGTGTAGTAAGTTCTAAGAAAATTAATTCAAGTATTAAACTGAAACCTTGGATTTCATTTCCATTGATCAACTTAATGGCTAGAAAAAAGAAAATTGCGCGTAAATGTAGGAAGCATCCAGCCAACACAAATTTATATAAATACTATAATAAGTTATGCAAAAAAATTGATGATATGGTAATTTCGGACAAACACACTTTTTACCAAAATAAATTTCAGCAATGTGGGAATGACAGCAAAAAAACTTGGCGTGTTGTAAATCAAATTTTAGGTGGTAGTACTGTAAACGACATTTTTAAAATTTCCACTTGCGATTCTGTAATTCTGACTGATTCCGAAACTATTTCCAATGATTTTGGACTTTACTTTTCCAATATTGTATGCGATTTAAGGAAAGTGTATAATTTGTCATGTAATAGTGGAACATCATTTAACGATAATGATAGAATTATTTCGGAAAATTTTTTTATAAACCCAGTGGATGCTAGTGAAATTCTTGGCATAATTAATAATCTGAAACCTAGTAACCGTATTGACATACTTGGTATGAGTTCTAATGTCTTGAAACTTAATAAAGAAGTTTTAGTTCCGATATTTGTACATTTTATAAATCAAAGTTTTTTTTATGGTGTAGTTCCGGAAGTGTTAAAAACTGCTGTTGTAATACCGTTATTTAAGAAAGGTGACAAATTGCTAAAGGATAATTATCGGCCAATTTCTTTACAACCGACAATATTAAAAATAATGGAAAAAGCTCTTAAATTGCGAATTGATTCGTTTCTGTCTAAACATAATTTTCTTAGTAATTTCCAGTATGGGTTTAGATCAGGAAAAAATACTGAACTCGCACTTATTGAATTTTTAAATAGATTACATGTTAATATAAATGGTAAAAAATTTGTTGGGTCGGTTTTCATTGATATGAACGGGCCTTTGATATGGTGGATCACAATTTACTATTAGATAAACTTAATTTCTGCGGTTTTAGGGGTATACCACACAAATGGTTTAAATCATATCTTAGCGATAGATTATATAAGGTGAAAATTGCAAACTGTTTTAGTTTGCCTTTTAAAGCTAAATTCGGTGTTCCCCAAGGGTCCGTGCTTGGACCACTGTTATTTTTAATTTATATTAATTCTATATTTAGATTAGGTTTGAAAGGTAAAATTATTGCTTTTGCTGATGATATGGCACTTACTTATTCTAGTTCTAGTCATTCTGAAATTTCTAATGACATAAATGGTGATATGAAGATTTTGCGATCATGGTTTGACCATCATTCCCTTATTTTAAGTGAAAAAACTAAAATCATGTTTTTTAGATTAGTTGGTGATCCATATTTGAGTTATGTACCTGAAATTGTTTTCCATGCTCAAAATTGTAATTTAGTAAACTGTAGTCATATTTGCATTAAAATTGACCACGTTTATCAGTTTAAGTATCTTGGGTTGCATTTGGACACTAATTTAAAATGGAAACCGCATTATCAAAAGTTAAAAGAGCAAATAAATAGTTCATTGCGGGCCATGTATTTATTGCGATCATTTTGTCCGCTTTCAGTTTTACGTAATTTTTATCATGCATGTGTTGAATCCAGGCTTGTTTATGGTTTACCATGTTGGGGTGGTGTTTACATGAATACTTTTCAGCCATTAAATATTTTGCAAAAATACATTGTTCGTGTGATGTACTTTAAGAAACGTACTGACCATTCTTGGCCAATATTTGTGAGTGCTAAAATTTTACCTTTACAACACCTTTATGTTTATAAAGTTTTAAAGTTGTTTTTTTTCCAGAAGTGGGCACCGTCTTCTGAAAGTTAGTTCAATTTACGATGTTCGTAGTAATCATAGAAACTTTTTTAAAGTTCCTCACTTTAATACTGAGGCTTTTCGTATGTATTTTCTTGTTTCAGCTCCCTCATTCTTTAACCGGTTACCTCAATCATTGCGTGCTCATTTAAATCACAAACAACTCATAAAGTTTATTAAAGATTGGCTATTTAATACTAGTGATATCAATTTTTTGTTTGCAAATTAGTTAATATTATTATTTTTAATTATTGTTTGGAAAGTTATTTATTAGGAAAAAACTTATAAAGAAAAAAAAAGGAAAAATTAAAAAAATTGTTGAATTAATTTTTAATTTTTTGATTTTTATTTTTTTTTTATATTTAACTTTTATTGTTATATTTTATTTATAAATTATTCTATTGTTATTATTATTTTTATTATATTTTATATTGTATACGGTTATTCGCTACTGCCTGTTGGCACAGAATAACCTATCTTCATAACCAATTTTTTTTTGTTGTTATTTTATAAAAGTCTGTATATTATTATTATTGGTTACGAGAATAAAAAAATAAAAAAAAAAAAAAAAAAAAAAAGATAGTGTTAGAGGATTAACGGAGAACCTCAATGGTCGAGATTACGCAGATGATATATGGCCGCTAACATAAACACACCGACATGCAACAAAAAGTGCAGAAGCTATCAGATATAGCGAAACAGGTTAGCCCCAAAATAAATATCAAGAAAACCAAGCATACGCAAAAGATCAATAAATATTAAGCTCTTAGAGCAAAAAAATCAGTCATTGAGACCGAAACAGGGTTAGATGGTTCAGTCTAGTAGACTCCCTATGCTTCTAAATTGGAGATAAAAGAAAAAGAATTGAAAGAAATGATTAAGCTAGCAAAAATATGGGAACCGCTCAGAACTGGACATTTTAAAACTGGATATTTCAAAATAGGATTTGACAAAACGAGATATGGTACAAAACTGGATATTTCAGAATTGGATAATTCAAAACGAGATATGGTACAACACTGGATATTTCAAAACAGAATATTTCGACATGTGATTTAAGCTTAAAATGATTTTTTAGAAAAATTCTGGAATATGGCTAGTTAGGAAGGAACTCGGTGAGTTCTTAATCGATTATGATGAAATTCGATATGTAGGATGAAAATTAAATTTTAAAATGATTTGTTGGGAAAGTTCTGGAATAAGGCCGGTAAGGTTCCATACTAAGGAGAGAAATAGAATTTTCCTTCACTTAATGTTTTTTGCTTTAATTGTATAATTAAATTTGATTTTAAAACATTTTTTGGGAAAACCTCTAGAATATGGCCAATAAGGTTTTATACTTGAATAATTTTAAGCAGAGAGACAGAATTTTCCTTTACTTAATGGTTTTATTTAATTGGTGCTTTTCTCATCTTATTAAAATAATCATTGACTTGAAAAAATCATTTTAAAATCCCATTATCATCCTACATATCGAATTTCATCGTAATCGGTTAAGAACTCGCCGAGTTCCTTCTTTACTAGCCATATTCCAGAACTTACCCAAAAAATCATTTTAAAATCAGATTTTCATTCTAAATATAGAATTTCATCATTATCGGTTAAGAACTCACCGAGTTCCTCCTTAATTGGACATATTTCAGTACTTTCCCAAAAAATCATTTTAAGTTTAAATCACATGTCGAAATATCCTGTTTTGAAATATCCAGTTTTATACCATATCTCGTTTTGTACCTTATCTCGTTTTAAAATATCCAGTTTTGAATTATCCTGTTTCGTCAAATCCAGTTGTAAAATATCCAGTTTCGACCGGTACCCCAAAAATATATGATGAGAGTTACAAACAAATTTAAAGCTAGAGATTTTCATGTAAATAAGCCCTCAGTGATGCAGCGTACATCTTAGCGTAGTTCAATAATGAGTAGATCAACACCGTGGGCTAATTTTCCAGCAGCAACTCGGTTTTTTATATCCTCTTTGATGTTGCTATCATGACAAGGTGAGATACGAATAATGTCAACACTAGATAAATGATTCTGATACTCTAAAGACACTATAATCAGTAAAACATGTGATGTCAGTTTAATGATCACAGAGCAAATTACAAAATTTTTACGGGTTAAAATGGAGAGGATGTATCTTTTAGATCTGAATTTAGAACAATTAGTATAATTGCTATGTTTCCTTTGGTGATCAAAGCTGAGAAAATAGTACATCTTTTCAAAATTGACCAACTGCTTTGAGCAACATTTTCAAATGAACCACTTGAATATTAAAGCAGTAGCAAGTCCATGAAATATGGCATTCTGTTAATTGTAATTGTAACAAAACACATGACTAATGCCCATGTGGAGAATTTAACTTGAATTCCCCTTGTATATGACTGATGAAAAAAGTTTTAAAAAAATTTTTAAAAATTTTAACAAACGTTGGCGAATGTTGATTGTTATCCTAAATATTAACACAGATATAATAAAAAAAGAAATTGTTAATGGAAATATTCAGCCTAAAGTACTTCAGCTTGAAATTTAATTGCCATATTACTGTGAAAAGTTGTGCATCAGGAAAGAGCGTAAAATATTTTTTTAAATATTTGTACAAAGAACATGATTTTGCTAATGTAGAAATTAAAGTGCAAAACGTATTGAAATTTGAAATTTTATAGATTCTAGGTACGTTAATGCTCCTGAAGCAGTTTCTTTCATTTCAAAATGACCGAATAATCTCATACAATAATGCGACTTCAAATTTCAAATTGTCTTCAAACAACAAATTGTTTATTTTACGTAGGGTAACTTTACTTTTTGTTGCAAAAAGTAGCTCCATGGGAAACTACTCTAACTACACGGTTTAAAATAAATGAGGAAAAGAAAAACGATCGCGATTCTGTATATGCCTTTTTCAAGAATATTATGTATATTTGATCAAAAAAATCAAAATGGAAAACTTGCCAAAGAAGCACAAACCCCGTTATTGTATGCAAATATTTTTAAATTTAAAATCAGATATTGAAAGTTAGATAAAGAAAGGTTTTGTTTGCGAGTTCTGCTGCTTCATGTGCCATCTGCTATGTCTTTTCATTATTGTAAACCGATTATCGGAGAATTATACTCGTCTTAAAAAAAACAACGGAAAATCGAGTAGGACTTTCCAATGATATCACGACAATATCACGACAATTACGTGAACGCAATTTGTGGTGTCTTTGCATACCTTCAAATGTGCTAGCACTGTATGAAAAGTATAAAACACTAAAATGACTGTGCAAATTGTGACAATTTGCACAGTCATTTTAGTGCAAAAAATATGCTGACTTTGGGATACCTACTCCTTCCCGGAACCCAAAATAAAAGTGATCAGAGTCCAGAGCCATCATGTAATGACCAGAGCCATCATGTAAACCACTTTAAATGCACAGCAGAATGAAGCATTATTGATAAATTATAATTAATGCAATCCATGATGTCAGTAGATGGAAATCAAATGCTCTTTCATTGATGGCTCAGGTGGAAGTGAACTATACGAAAAGTAAAATGGGTTATTTTGGTACCATGGCTCCGAATAGTGCAATTACATTTATAAACCGAGTTCTTTAAGAAATTATGAAAAATAATATGCCTTTTAGAGGTAAATTTCGCTTTCTGATATGCAAACAGGCCTACTATCTTAAAAGCGAATTTAAAATGTAGCACCCTCTGAGATGAATTCAAAATATTGATATTAACAAATAATTTCTGTTCTTTAGATGCTGCTATATTCAGCAATTGGCTTATAAAACTAGGTAAGGAATATTTCTGATAACTTTATTTGTAAAGTTTCAATTACTCGGAAAATATTTGGAGAAGGCAATTTCAAAGGCATAGATAAATATTCCAAAAAAGTAAAAACAAATCGAAAACCACCTTCCTGGTAGGGTAGTATGCGAAACTGGCTAGGATTCAATGGAAAAATCATTCATTAACCTGAATTCAAAATAATTACAGACACGAATACTATAGAAGAAAAAATATTATCAATCCGCAAACACAAATATCGACCTTTGGCTTATCGTACACGGACACAAATTGGCAACTGGAACATAAGAACTCTAACAGAAACATAAAGGTTAGCACAATTAGAAAAGAAAATGCAGCGGTATTATAATACATCGACAAATAAGCCCTTAGCGAAGTTAGATGGAAAACTAGTGGGGAGCTAGCTACGAGTACAAGTAGCTAACTGATATACTCTGGCAGGCACGACACACATAATCAAGGCATAGGAATACTTATAACAGCTAGAAGCAAGAAAACACTCCAACAAAACATGGAAAGCAGTAATCAGCCGAATAATAACAGCAAGAATCAAGTCGAAACTAAGAATTATAACAATTATTCAGTGCTACCTACGCATTTACGGAAGATGCTGATGATACAATACAAGATAAGTTATATGATCAGTTGCAAGCGACAATATCTAGAGTACACACCGGAATGACTTCGAAATTGTCCAGGGAGATTTTATCGCAAAAATTGAAACCGATAATACAGGCATGACTTCAATCATAAAAAAGAAGGCAAAGAAGCATTAGAGTCAACTAGAAACAATAACGGAGATAGAGTCATCGTGTAAAGTGTCACAAAACAGTTATTTATATAGGTGGCAATAAGTTCCCATACAAAAACATACGTACACTTGAATGCCGCCAGATGGCAAAACAAAAATCAAATAAATTTCGTCCTGGTAAATAAGACATTTGTATCATCCCTGCAAGATGTCAGAGCAATAAGAGGATCAGACATGCACAGCGATCTGCACAGCGAATTGAATTTCGCTATATTATAACTAGCGATTATAACGCTAGTTATAATATAGCGAAATTCAAAATAGTTTTACCGCCGCTGTAAAATATGCAGGAACGCATTTTAATGGATTGAATGGCCTTCAGTGAAAGCCCTACAACTTAACGTTGCCAATAACGGAATTGGTACAGTTGCTGAAACATTGTCAAAAATAGAAAAACGCTAAGACAGTGTACTCTGATGAGAAATAAAAGGAATACGGTAACATTACACGGAGTGATCGCAGGAAATACACAGAAGAAATTCTCGAAACAACTGGAGAACCAGCAGAAAATAGAAACACGCATACGAAGTTCTATAGTAGCAGCGGTTCTAGCACCACTATATTAGCGGAAGTTTGGAGAACAGGTATATAGAATACCAGAGAGATGAAAGAAGATATAATTATAACAATACCGAAGAAAGACAATTTAAAAGAAAAAAATAGGAAAATGGAGATGGATATAGGATACACACTTTGAAGCCATCAAGTGACATTGCCAGGGTGTCATTACACCGTAAAAACATCTTACTTAACTAGGTAAGTCATGGGGTGAGTGTAAGGTAACAGCCCCAATAGAGTGAGATGGTCCAGTTTAGTAGATGCCCTATGCTCCTAAATTGTATATAAAGGAAAAAAATATTCCAAAGCAGCAGTACTTTGCCCAAAAAATTTAGAAATCAGTTTATTTATTTTAGTACTGATTCCAAACAATATTCTAAACAATGATGATCTGAACTACCCCGTTGAATTTTTGAATGGATTGAATCCTTCTGGAATGTCTCTTTATATGATTAAAATCCGTACTCGCTTTATGCTTAAACTCAATTATTGCACAAGTTTTGACTGGAAAATTAGACAAGAAGACAGTCTTTATTACACAGATTCAGTTAGCTCCAAGGCATAAAAATTAACCGTTTGTGTTAAAACGGAGGCAATCTCCAGTAAAACTGGACAAAAATGGTATTTGTCATAAAACGGTTAATTCAATTGATTTGTAATGTATAATCAATTTTTTGAAAATCTAATTTAAGTTAATTTTAAAGTTTTGTTTAAAATAAAGTGTTTAAATAAACGGTTAATTCAATTATTTTAGAATCTAATTTATACAAATTTTAAAGTTTTGTGTAAAATAAAATGTATGTAAATTAGATTTTTGGCGATTGAATGACGTATTTGTCATAAAACAGTTAATTCAATTGATTTGTAATGTTTAATCAATTTTTTTTAAAATCTAACTTTTATTAGTTTTAAAATTTTGTGTCAAATAAAGTGTAAATAAATTAAATTTTCGACGATTACATGACTTTTTTGTCATAAAACGGCTAATTTAATTGATTTGTAACGTTTATTAATTTTAAAAATGGATAAAATCTAAGTTATATTATAAATCTTTTAATTTTATATTTTTAATTATGTCATAAATTGATTAATTGTAAATTTTAGGCAAAAATTAATCCAATTTATTACACCCTACGGGTTTGAAAAATTAGCCCACTAATAGTTTTTTTTTTTTCAGATAAACATTGCAGATTTCAGTTGAATGGTGGCACGCACACTGGGTATGCTGAGAACAAATAACAGAATGCAGAACAGTTCATTATCATTGTAATTATCTTATGCTAACAGTAGTTTAAAAATTGGCTACCGGAAAACCGGACCAATTTTGTCATTACTGACATACCTTTCCTTTCCCTACCCCACAAAAAATGTACTAACTATTGGCCGCTAAGGTGTCTGGAACCGGGTCGATCACAATAATTTAACTAGTATCCTGCCTCATACTTTCATTCGAAACGGGTGTACGGTGTTTGTAAAAACGGATGTACGGTGGGCTCGGCCAACTCCGGGAGATCCTGCTTAATGCTTGGCGGTACATTCTAAATCAATCAATCAAAAATATATGTAATAGGCAAATTCAAAACCATTATGAACCTACGGTTCTACGCTTTTCTACTAAGCAGCCTTATATGACATAATACAATCACTAAAATAAAGCTTTACGTGACATTGCAAATGCACTTTGGGACGTAAGGAAACATAATATTCTTAGGGACTTGAAAGTACGTCAGCGAGGATATGAGGAATCATGCTAAAAATCACATTTTCAACTTGTATTTTCAAGCATGGAGAAATTTTTAATTATTTTGGTTCTTTTTAAGTTTCAGGAATGGTATTAGCTTTGATTACCGAATCCTCCAATTTAATTGTTGTTAACTACGTTATATTTAAAACAATGCGACATATATGCTAAAGTATGACAAACTGTTTATATATGTACGCAGCTCATTAATACAAAGAAATTAAATTCCACCTATGTCTATATAACTAAATTTATTTCGTGTTCTCATGAAAACTATAAATTTATTATAACCGTTTAAAAAACTATTTGTACTGCTTTTAGTAACAATATTTCATTTTTTTGTTCACATGATAATAATTAATTAAATTAAAAAATTATAATTTTTTATATGTGTCTGTGTGTGTGTGTTAATTTTAATATTTAGTTGTTGTCATTTTATATTCCTATTCGTTTCATTTTTATAGCAAAAACATTTAAATTTTGTTGACAAAACTATTAATTAGTGAAAAAAAAGCAACATTTTTTATCATGACATTTAGAGTTTGATCAATATTTTTTTTTACGTTTGTGTATGTACAATTTTTTTGTACATCTTAACCGTCTTTTGATAATTGCTTGGTTCAAAAAATAAATCTTAAGATAAATCAAAATTAAATCCACTTTACTAAAAATTTGATTACAATAATCGGGAATGAAATCCAAAAAAAAAAAAAAAATATGGAGCCAACATTCTAAAATATTAAAAAAAAAAAAGCTCTTAAGATAAGGAAATTTTTTTTTTATTTAATTTTATTTAAAATGTGTTTCATATATATACATATATAAGAAAAACGAACCAACTCTAAGAGGGATAATGCTTACCGCATGTCGCACGAGATAAAATAAGATAAATACGATAAAAAAGCACTTGAAATAAATAAAATAAAGTAAAAAAAAAAAGTGAAAAAGTTGATATGGGCGGCGCCATTTATATTCTTAGAGTTTTTATATATTTTTAAGAAAATATATATATAAATATATACACACATAAGATACATCCAAACTTACATCCAATCAGAATGTATCTTTTCTTCGATTTGGTTAAGAGATTATTAATGTTTCATTTCTTTTATATATACTCTTTACACACTATATATATATAGCATTTTATATAGACAATACCACACTACACTATCTCAACCTACATATGTATATACACACAATAACAATATATCTACATGAAAAAAACCGCGACTTTTTGATTTAAAATTTAATTGATCGTATTTTTTGTCGTACGGAATCGCAATGATCACAATTTTTTTTTTTTTTTTTTTATTGTACACCATATATACATATGACACACGCGGTAACACAATAAATATATAACCACCAATCATCAAGATTTTTTTTTAAATTTATGACAGTTGAATAGAAAATTTTTCGAAAGATCGCCAATTATACGAGATTTTATAATCATCAAAATGAACCGCGTGCTTTCGATCGCGATCGCTGTTTTTTTGTGTTTTGATCTTTTTCGCTGTTTGTTTGTGCATATATAAGATGACAGATTTACATTAATTACAATGGAACATACATGACAGATGAGTTTTAAATTTATGACGATTTTTGTATTGAGTTATATATAGATGATTTTCCCGATCAATTTATTATTATTTTTTTTAGTGTTTATTCCATGCAATCACATTTTATGGGGCTAAAGCTCTCCCAACTCTTTCGCGGTTAATTTTAACGTCTTATTTAACGTATCCAGCCTGTACTGGCATGGAAGATACTGCACTTCAAATGGGTAGTCATAGTTGTGTTCATCGTCATCAACGATCGTAATCAAGTGATGAAACATCCGTTTCATCACTTATTGCGAAAGGTTATAAAATATTAATAAAGCAAATTATTCAACAGCAACAATTACAAGTTAACACATTATTTTAACCCTTTGACTCGGAGTGTACGCCAGTACACATAGGGTCAAGTGATATTTTCACTGTGAAATTTTCAGATCATGAAAATGAATTTGATGTAGATCGCAATTATATGCCTTCCAAAATAATTCTTAAATGCTGGGTTACCCGATAACTCGAAATAGCACCACACGAAATGGTCAAAAATATAAACCTGCTTAATTGTAAAAAATTTAATCGATGGCTTATCTGTCAACATCTGTCATAGTTGACATCGGTCAACTATGTCGAGCAAAATCAAAATAAGTAAATTAGCAAAATAATTTCCATAAAACAATATTTAAATCTACTTGTTGAATTCGGTTTGTCAAATATTATAAAATCCACTTTATAGGGAGAACATCACACTTGATCTACTAAAGCTTCTTCCCAAGTAAAGTATAATCGATATTATCAAAATAACACTACTTTGATACACAGTACCATTCTCCAATGCTAAAGTTAAAAAGTGACTAAACAATACAAGATTAGTTACAGATAAAACGAAATTATCGGAAAAGTATGTCAGTGGTTAGGGCAGAACATAAGAACACTTTTTAAGCAAACAAAAGTGAATTGTGCAGACCACAATGACAACTAATATATGCGGTTACTTTCAAAAGGACTTAAAACATCACCGACCAAAAACTGGATTTGAAAGATTAGGTTTTGACTAAAATCAAAAGCTTCCATATCGATAGAATAGGTAGATATAGACACTTTGCAAAAATAAAGTAAGCGTATCAATGATTCCTTGCAGATCAATGATTCCTTGCATATCAGTAGTCACAGAATTAAAAGACATTTGCTTAAATGCCATTGCAATTCTCTTTTTAATAAACATAGCTCCACAAATAATTAGATTTCAAAATTTCAGTTGACATCGCGAGTGCAATCCTAAATTCTAATTTGAAAAAATTTGTGACATCTGACATTGTATGAATGTGACAGTAAAGTACAGTAATAATCAGACTATTATAACACACTACTTTTGTCTAGCCCTATCCAAGGTAAGCGGAAAGTAGCTAAATACAAATTACGTATGCCTACGTAATGTGAAACAACAAATAGCTATTTATCGATGAACCAGCGGCAAAACATTGGTCCTTCAAAACTAACAAACAACCGCGATGTTGGAGAAATAGGACATTAAGTTCTGCACACATAAAATACACCATAAAAAGGTTACAATGAAAGCTCTTTGTGAGCAGACGAATACTGGAAAGCTCATTAATAAAACAAAATTGAACTTAAAGAAGGATGGGAAAGAGAGGAAGACAGCAAAATATTGTGATGAACGACTCACAAACCTCCAACTGCTCTTCGATAAATTCTGCACAATAGGTGCAGGATTAATCCATATAATACCCACCATGAAAAAATGCATTATTTACTTTCGTTGGTTAGAGGACAAGCAACGAAGCTGTTTAGTCATCTTCCATTGAATGAAGATAATTATTTGACGGCGTGGAACACTTTAATCGTAAGATATCAATATGAACGAAAGTTGGCTAGCACTCATATAAACTCACTACCAACACTAAGCATGGAATCAGCCAGCAGCCTATAAGTGCAATACACGACATCTTAATAACTTAGGTGTTCAAACAGAGCACTGTGGTGAGTTGGTAATTGGTATTCTGACTAGAAAGCTAGATGCTGAAACTCATCGTATATTTACGAAAATTCGATAAAAAATCCAACAACAATACAAACAATGGATAGGTTTTTTACCTTCTTAGAAACAAGATTTCAATCGCTTGCCGCACTCTCAAAAGAAAGAGTCAATAAAAAAAAGGAACCGTCTCAACAACAAAACTTCTAAAAGAGAACAACACGTGTTGCTGGCGATGGCTAATGCATCCCTTTCGTGCGCTCATTTCAGCGACAACCACGTAAATTACCAGCTGTAAGCAATTTCAAGCTCTACCATTCTTAGGTAGAACTGCTATTGCGAAATCAAAAGCTCTATGCAAAAAATGCTTACGGAATCACCGTGATATATTATGTCGCAAAAAATATCAAACATGTTATAGAGCTCATCACTGTTTGCCCCATGACACATGAAAACTAAGAAATCGGAACGCATTCTTATTGATACGGGCTCGCAAGCTACATTCATGATCAAAGAAGTAACAAACAAACTAAAACTGTAGAGACAAACTAAAAGGCCATTAACCAAACAATAAAATGAATGCGAAGATTTTTACACCAAAAAATTACCAGCGCCAAGCTAATGGAAGATATAAAGTAAGAATTCCTTTTGACATCAAGCAATTGTCCTGTAAGCCAGTCTAATATTCTTATACAGCTATATCTACCTGCGGCCAGACGACTTCAAATGCAAAAACCGTTAGAACTGGGTAATTGCTCCTTATGCGAGATTATACCAATTTAGTTGACCGCTTGGGAATATCAATAAGGGCAAGTGTAAAATGAAAAATTCCCCTGGTAGTCAGTGCAACTGGTGTAGCCGTCCAATGAAGAAAACTTTGATGGTATGGAAACCAATTAATAGCAGTGGAGTTATAGAATTGCCAAATTTCATTCGAAAATAAGGTAAAAAAAGAAATGGAACCTTTGTGAAAAATGGGTTGGATACGTTTTGTCAAAAATTGTTTTTCCCAAAATTGTTTCCCCAAAATTGATTTCCCCAAATATTGTTTTCTCAAAAATCGTTTCGCCAAAAACCATTTGCCCAAAAATTGTTTCCTCGAATATCCTTTGCCCAAAAGATCACCAAAAATCCTAAAATGGTGGATTGGATATTTCGCGGGCGCAAAACTTGGAAATTAAAATAGGAACTCGTATTTTTATTGCAGATTCAGGTTTTTCAGCTAAAAATAAGTATACGTAGGGAAGTTAACTTTAGCGGAAATCGGGTAACCGGAAGTGGCAGAATTTTTATTTTTTTATTTATTTTTATTTTTTTGTTTATTTTTTTAATCAACATTTATTCACTTAACAGTTTTTTCATGAGTACAGTACTTTTTGAAATATTTACAAAACTCGAAAAACTCCCTATGGAAGTAGCCACATCCAGTAAACCCATTTTTGCCTAAATTAACCAACATCCTTATTTTTAGCCGGACAATCCGAATCTGCAATAAAATATAGGGATTTCTTTTTTTCATTTCAAAGTTCCTCCCCCACCCCACCTACAAGGAGGTACTACTTTTAGTACTAATGTATTCCCCTTGCGGAAAGAATACATTTTGAACTTGGACATTTTATTCGTAGAGTGCTTATATCCCGAGATATTTGAGAGTTTCAGCTTTAAAAAATCACCCGGTATTGGGTGGTCTTCGTGCAGAGTTTCTAACTATGTCAGAGTCTTAGGGTGCTTTAAGTGCCTTGCATTTGGGCACTTTGAAAAGTAAAGATCCAATTTGCGGACACTGTGCTGAGGTCGGACATGACCATAAATCATAAAGGCTGTAAAGATCTGGCTCATAAAGAATGATAAAACCACGGACGCAATAATGTCGTCTTGGTAATATCAAGGTGGAAGTGATATAAAGAGCATGGCCTAAAATAGGGTCCAGTATCACACGCTTTCTGAACGAGTGTTTAAAAAGAGTTTTCCCGAAAGCTTGGAAAAACGGGAAAGTAATTATCATAAGAAGACTGGCTATAGGCCAGTCATGCTACTATTAGTCTTAGGTAAATTATTCGAGAAATTAATATCTGGCAGGTTGATGTCCAAGAAGCGGCATAATGTAATGCTCTTGCTGGAAACTTTAGACAAAGCGTTCAAGGAATAGCTCAGACTGCTATAAATAAAATAACTGATTGCTGTTGCAGCTATAAGATGTAAGTTTCCTCTGCGAAAACAGTTATGATCCAACTTAAACGATCGCTCGATATCATAAGACCACTTGTGAATGGAGCGAGAATTAAGATGGCTAAAACTGTAAACTGGCTTGGGGTAGATTTTGACGAAGGGCTTTGTATCACGTCACATGTCAAAAGGATTGCAGAAAGCAGTAAAAAAATATTTTTCGTGCTGAGACAAGTAGCTAAAGAAAATTGGGGCCTTAAACAAATGACACTCAAGACTTTATACGAAGGCCTAGTTGTTGCATTACTCACATCTGGTTAGGCTGATATAATGTATTGTCACTACCGAAGAACAATAATAATCGCACAAAGGGGAATACTTATTGATATTATTAAAGCAGACAGAACTGTATCAACATAGATACAGCCCCTGTGTTAGCTGGTGTATTATCAATTGAAATATGGCAGCAAGAGAGGGTTGCAAGGTATAAATTAAAAAATAGGCTAAGTGTAACCTCCTGGAACATAGCTGCACAAATAAAAACAAACTTTGTTGGTTCGCTCAAGAAAAAGATGCAGAAAGCGTCCATCGCTATATGGCAAAACATATTAAACAATTCGATCGATGGAGGGGTAACTTTTATTTCCCATACAAACAGCGAAGAACGGTTAGAAAAAATGTTTGAGCTTAGTGCATCATTAAATCAAGTGTTAAAGGGGCATGGCAAAATAGCATCCTAACTAAAAAGTTTCTTTTAAAGCTGCTGTGAATGTGGCTATGGTGACCACTAACTGCTTTACACCTGCAATCCTGTTGAAGATGAAAGAACCAACTAATGATGGAGCTTAGTGCAGAATGGCATTTGAAAAGAATTCCATCACAGCCTGCTTGAACTGTCGTAGGAGGCGACTAAATAAATGTTGGATTGCTGGGACACGAAGTTTAAGAACGATAGAATGTGCAGTAGCTAAGAAACCCAGGCGCGTTTCATGACACTATATCAGCCATTAAAAAGTTTTGCTTATAGTCAAAAAGTGGAGACCATGTTATACATTGTTTTACAGTAGAGGTGACCTCGGCAATATTGGTGTTGATTTTCATTTTGGGTTAGTGTGTTTTGGATTTCAAAGCAATTGATAATTGTATCTGTAAGCTACGTTTACGCATGCAATTAGGCACCCAGTCAATCATTTATGCGATCAATGATGTAAGCCAACCCAAAGTCAAAGACTAATTTTACAACAATTTGGATGGTCTATGGGATTCATGCCGGAGCACGACGTCAGAATAGTGATAGGTGACTGAAATGCTGGAGCTGACAAAAATCAAGCTGACTTATGTGAAAACGTATGTCCGTATTTCCAATACAATCTAGCGCCCGATAATGGGGAGAAAATTATGTACTTTGCAATCGCAGATGCCCTCATTGTGGCTGGCATATTCTCTCCTCATAAAAATATACACTTGGAAACATGGCCACACTCTCGTAAGACGTCCCGCAGTCTAATTGACCATAGGTTAATTACTAAGGGAAGGTCCTGGGTCATTCAAGATGTGAGATATTATCGGTCGGCTGCCAATGTATAACAGGATATTAAACAATACAAACAATATAAACAGAAAACAGGAATGGGTTCAAAACAGAACCTTGGGACACTCCAGCCACTATACTTTTTTCAGAAATGGATACAAAATCGTCACTACACTTAATGAAATGCGTACGATTAATTCATTTGTAAATGTCCAAAATTAGAATTTGTACAAAAAAATCTGTTAGTTCACAAGCTAAAACTTCCACATTACCGAAAGTAGCAGCTGATAATTTTCTAACCTTTAGAATCGAGTGGAAATATAAAACAGCCCCACAATACTTGATATTATTAATACGATCAAATCTAAAAAAATTGTAATTATTAAAAGAACTCGACTTCCTAACTGGAAGTTATCACCTGGAACAATGTTCTTAAAAAGAACATCACTTAAGTTGAAATTTGTAGTATTAAAACGACGAATAAAAACGCAGTAGGCCAGGTATGAGGGTTTAGCACCAGTTCCGGCAATTCAACATTAATGCCTAACTTGAAGCAGATGTATTCTAAACCTTACAAGTTGGTACTTTTTGGAATTAATTTAATAGCTTTATAAATCTAAGTCTCCAAGCAACTATTCGCCATCTTTAAAGTAGTATCTTCTTGAGTTGAAGGATCGAATCTGGATAAACGTAACCAAAATTTTGGTGCAACTGTTTTCAGTGCCGACCAGGTGTGATAAAAATTAAACTCGAAAATGATAGGTTATGAGGGATGTCTATCGTCTTGCTGCCGAGCAACGGAATATAGCCAATAATAAAGCGATAATACGTTTTACAATTGCACGGAACTAGAAAAACGGCTAAGAAAATTTGTAGACAGAAAAAGCGGAAATAGTGGAAGGCTCAATCCTTAAGAGTACATTACAACTCAGAAATGACCACAGCTCAGATAAATTGTTTAATGGAGTCACCAGATTGCCCCATACCTTTAGACCTAGTTAAATTGCCATTTGGGACCAGGATGAAAACCTTTGTGTTAACATCAATGCAGTACTCGATACTTGGAAGGAGCATTTCTCTGATTTACTCAAAGTTCAACAAGTGTCAAAGGCTTTAATTGAAAATTGTCAAATACAGACTGCGGAGATTTGCATATATAGAGGACCCATCTTATGAGGAATTCGCACTGGCCATGCAAAGACTGAAAAGGCATTCAAAAAAAGAACCATGCGTATGGTTTATGGCCTGAAATACGATGATGGCGATATTATCAAGTTCTACTCAACCACGAGATCACGAATTTAATTAAAATGTCTGATGGCGCTCATGAAATAAACGAACAGTAAGTTCGCTGGCTCAATCAAGTTTAGCGTGTCAATCCTAAATGAATGGTTCATCGATCTATGAGAAGAAAAACACCATTTGCCAGACGCAAATATCGCTGTCACCAATACGTCACAATACTGTGTGTACAATACGAAGTGTAAGCTCTTCGGAATAGACCAGCAATGGCATTTATCGTCGAATTATTATTATTATTGAAGTGTGACAAGTTTTCTTCAAACTTAAAAGCTTTACTAATACGTACATGATTTTCGTATATGTAGCTAACGTAAAACTGAACATAAAATTTCAAAATATTTTAACATTTCTAAAAAATTGTGATCCTATAGCACTACACCTTACCTAGTAGCCTATAATAATCAATAATAGTTAACTTTCAAATTCTCACAAATCTGGGTGGTCTCCAATCAATTTATTACAACAACACTTCAACAATATTATTAACACACAAACACACTCGCACACAAACACCAAAAATACCAAATTGAAAATATATTGTTATTAATATTTCAAAAATAGACAGGAATGCTAATTGCTATCCGCGCAGACTTGAAAAATGTGTAACACAAATAAGAACAAGCCAAAAAAAAAAAATAATAAAAATCTTAAACGCAAGCACAACGCGAAAAAAAATATTTCAAGCTCTTCTTCTCGTTGTGTATATAAGCATGATTATAAGAAGAAAAGTTTTTTTTTTTTTATTACCAAAAGCCACAAAAGACATTTTTATCAAGATTTCATTTAGCATACATATGTATGAAAAGAATTTCACGAGTGTTCTTAATAATATCGATAGCAATAATAATAATAATAATAATAACAACAATAATAAGACGATGAAGAAGAGAAATGATAAAGGTGGCATAGAACAATTTGTTTACAATAGAATTGTATTTCGATTTGTTTTTGTCTTGTTGTTCTTATATGTTGTTGTATATATTCGTACATATTCATTCTTTGGCTTAAGACAAAAAGTCTAAAGAAAGAAAAATGATCTGAAAACAATAAAATAAAAATACCGACCAAAGAATATATATGATACAAATTGAATAGGAGAACACAACAACTATTATTAAACTTAAAGATTTTTTGAACGACGAAAAGATATCAGACTTTTAAACCAATTGGACTTTATGACTTTTTGTATATGTGTGTGTGGTGCTGACGCTCGCCTTGTTAACTCAAGTTTTTCGACCTCTTTTTCATATCGCAAATACCTGCTAAAACCTTATTAACCCTTAGCACTAGATCGATATATCGTATCTTACATAGACAGGAGTATATAGACGCAGTCACCCACCGACACAGGACAAACAGTTGGTTATTGTGGGCGAATAATTTTCTAATCTAACCCTTCCATGTGTATAACAATCTACTATTTTTTTTTTATGTCGAATTGCGTTCAACAATCAAAAACCCAAAATAATTCTCTATATACACATACGTTCAATACAAAAATTCTACATATACACATATTCATATCCTTCCACCATCCATTCCAACATAAAATGGGTCTATGCACTCCTGCTGCTGCCTGGAAACCGTAATAAAAGCAACACATATATAAATGCTTGCTATTTTTTTTTCTTCTGTATGTTTATTGGATCAACAGGTGACTAACGAATCGTCTGACAACAACAAAATATCAATTTTTAGTTTTTACATCGAAGTATGTATAGAGAAAATATATTTAAAAAAAAAAATAAAAAATTTTTTCCAGACACAATATTTTCCCAAAAATATATTTTCAATTGATTATGAAAAGAAGATATCAGAATTTAATAATAACAGAAAAAAAAATGTTTTCAAAATAACATATGAATGAAATGTTTGTGTATGGAAAATATAAATCTATTGACGAGGGGAGATGTTTGTCAGCGCGCGTATTTAGATGATTTTCATAAAGAGTTAATTTTTCTATTATATAAGTCTTCGAATTAACTTTATTTAGCAACTTATCGCCAGCCTGTTTATTGACTTCCGCTAGTGCCATCGACTTATAATATTCGATAAGATTAGCCTCAAGGTTATTACCGCTTAAATTGGACTAACAATTTATCAAAATGTTAAGTTTTTTTTTTTTTTTGTCGAGAGAGAATCATTTATATTTTCCAATATATTCAATATATACGCAACCAACCATTAAATCTGTATATGTATATACATATGAACCAGAGTATTGCATTTCACTGATAATTTCCACTATTTTCCAACGATTCATGGAATCAAGATAAATTGCAAATACATTTCGATTCGATTATATATATGTATATGTATATATAAAATTCTCGTTTTATTTTAAATTTTCAAATTAATTTTCACTACTTTTCCATTCATCATTTTTCAATTTAAATTTTTGATCAATTTGATGATTTGGTCGGTCGGTCGGTCGGTTAGCTCCGATATATTTATTCATTTAAAATACAATTTGAATTGGGTATGTATATTATTCAAAATAATACCACCACCAACAACAACAAATATCGAAATGAAAATAAAATATTTTTTCAATCAATTGAAAATGGTTAGAAAATAACAAAATACAAAAACAAATTGTTGAGAGGCGATTTTTATTTTGACAAAATTTTTTATTTATTTTTTTTTGTTATCAAAATATTTTAATTAACGCACCAATGAACTCCAATAAAAGAGGTGTCAGTTTGGTTTTTTATAAAAAGTAAAATATATAACACAATATTGTGTTTGAATTGGTCGCAGGAAATTTTTTTTTTTTTTTTATTTTTCTAAATAAATAGGAAAATCATTTTAAAAGTGGACAGCAACAGTGCGCAATTTTACAATATAGAAATATGATAAAATATAGGTTCTATTTTTATTTTTTTTTTTAGTGATATATCTGTTGATTTCAAAAACTGTCAGCATTGTGATCAGCGTTGTTATTTGTTTTTGTAATTTAGAGCAAAGTTGAAATACTATGTGGCGATTGTATCTGAATGTGTTTTATTTTCTCTTCCAAAACAAATTCGGTGGGAAATTGTAAGAACTAAACATAAATATGATGATTTGTGAATCTTCAATGAATTAGTCATTTTCCGAAGAAATAGGCAATGGACGACTAGAAACAATTTTCAGGATAATATTCGCATGTCCATTTATTATTTTTATAAGTATAAATTGCACTATTTGTATTTTACCTGTTTAATAGTTATTTAATTTAATTTTCGTGCTAAATAATATTTTTTGATTCTATAATTCTATATATATATATATATATATATATATATATATATATATATATATATATATATATATATATATATATATAAATATATATATATATATATATAAATATATATATATATATATATATATATATATATATATATATATATATATATATATATATACGGAAAAAAATGATTAATGGAAAATCACAGATGTGTTTTTGTTAATCGATTTTGTGTTAAACAATATTTTTTTTGTGAAATTAAAATTTTTTTTCATTATAATGACAAAACTCATTTTACTGATTTTTCTGTGATTGTTATTATCACTTACAATGAAATTCAATACTGCAATTTTACAAAGTTTTATATGAATCAACTATGCATTTTTGAAAGAAATAATTTCAGTAGGGAGATTATAGTTGTTAACCAAATTGTATGATAATCATTCAAATTTTTTGTGAATTTAACAAAGTCTTATGTTAATAAAATAGTCATGAAAGTCTTTTAACTATTTTCCATGTAATGTATACTGGTAAGGTCATTATATGTACACAATGTGATTACGCATGGCTTTAAGTTTACACTAAAATAGAATAGAGCGAGTCATTGCCATTACCAACAATTATTTATTTGGAACTAAGGCTAAATAATATATAAAGGCAATAAGATCTACACTAAAGTAAATATGGAAATAAAACCTAACGTACCAATAAAAACTCTTAAAACATATAAATGAGATTCATCTTTAAATGTATAATTTGTGTGACTTATTCCACAATTATATATATTATATATATATATATATATATATATATATATATATATATATATATATATATATATATATATATATATATAAATATTAAAAATAAAATAGAATACGTTCCTTGGGCTGACCCCTTTAGCGATCACTAATTGTACAAATATGGTCTGAGAGATCTTGTAAAAGACCTCAGTAAGGGTCTTCTTTGGCCTGTAATACTGTTGCTTATAGATATAATAGAAGAGTTGAACATAATCAAATATATCGCAAGTAAAAATGGATATAGACCTAAAATAATAGATCAAATGAATTTATCATATAAAAATAAAATAATATATTGCAATTATTCAACATTAAGTTTGGAAAAGGATACATCTAAAAAATATATTTCAATGACATATAGCAGCTTTAAAAGTAATAAAGTACAAAAGATACTTCAGAATTATGGGTATACAATTGCCTTTAAAACTCAACAAAACCTAGAAACGCATATAAAGCCTAAGAAAGAAATTATTTTAGATACTGGAGTATATCAATTGATTTGTTCATATTTTACTGCATTCTACATTGACAAACAGGTAGGTCTTTCGATTAAAGATTTAAAAAACATGTTCGTGATATTGGTAAAATCTATGCATAATCAAACTTCGCTATACACATCAATACAATACAACATAATTATATAGACATGCAAAACCAACACAAATGTATATACAAGCCATGAAGTTGCGATACTCATGCCAAAAAGTGACTACCTAAGTATTAGTATTGTGACGTAGTATAATTTGTATATACTTTTATTATATGCTTTGATGTAAATAAAAAATGAATACGAATGATGGAACAACAGTATGTTGCGCTCTTTAAGACAAAGCAAAAAACAAATTTATTATTTAACGAGAGAGAGAAGTATTGTTATTATTATTTACTTCATTATATACTATACTATATACTAATAATTTAGAGCAGAGTGAACAGTCGCAAAATTTAATTTTTGTTTCGTTTTTTTTGTAGAAATGTTATGTACTTTGAATTTAGAGGAGTATGGACAGTGCGAAATATAATTTTTTGTTTCGATTTTTACTGTAGTCAAATTCACTAACACATACACCCAATAGTAGTCATAATATGTTTTACTTAGCCAAGCTTCATGGCTTGTATAATATACAATAGTGTTGGTTTTGAGACATGGATACTAACATTCAATATACAATGAGGAAAGGTGATAATATGAAGAATGAACCGAATGGAATAATTATTGATCTATAAAAACAAGAAATATCAATTTAGTTCTAATAATAAGATATTGGTCTTAACCCCTATAAATAAAATATTGCCGAGCAATTGGCGCAGTGGTTAAAGCTGCGGTGTTTGGGACGGGAGGTACCGGGTTCGAATCCCAACGGGGGAGGGTTGCAAAAGAGATTTTTCATCACTTGATTACGATCGGTGATGACGATGAACACAACTATGACCCTCCGTTGGAGTACAGAATTCATGGGCCGAACCATCGTCCATGCCAGTACAGGCTGGCTGGAGCAATGCAATGTGCAGATGGATATTTGAAAACGCGAACCTGTATTCGCGCGTCCTCGATTTGGCTAGTAATGGCGTAAAGTAGGACGTTAATTAACCACGAAAGAGTTGGGTGAGCTTCGGCCCCAAAACAGATTGCATAGAAACAAACAAACAAACAAACAAACAATAAAATATTCGACATAATTATTAGAATTTTTTTATCAAGTAGGCTACCAAGGGATAAATCAGGTTTAAATAGGCGACAGAATTAGTAATTTTCTTTTTCTAAGTTCGGTAACTGCAGATGATTATTTGCTAATCGAAATCGATATAACGAAAAAAAAAAAATATTAACAAAACTTGTTTTATTCTTAACACAAGTTAAGGTTCTTTTTTTTAATAAATTTTCTGTAGAAATTTTAATATATATTCTATAATGTTATAGTGCAAATCTTAATTTTACTTAGTAATATAAATAAAATAGTATGTCCTAAACATATTAATTTCTAAAAGGGCCGGTAAATTAAATTTATCAATAAATATTTTGCACCCAAAATCAATTTATTGATTGCTGTTGTGAAAATTACAAAATTGTTTAAGAATAACACGTGTAGCATTAATGAAAAACACAATTTTCTGTTAAATTCACAAAAGGCATTGTAATATTCACTAAAACAATTACCATAAAATGCGTCTTTTTCATTAAAATTGTTGCCTTTGGAGTGAAGAGACGTGTGAATATTAAAATAGTTCTATTGATTTTTATCAAATTTTAATATTAATTTCATCAAAAAGTATATAAGTGTTGAAAACTGAGTGAGTGTTTTTTTAAAATAAATAATGAACATTTATAATAATAAATCTGTAAGCACATATAAACACAAATTTATATTAGACATTGTGCAATAACTAATAACATACTTTTATAATTCATTTTTCAGTAGTAGAAAAATTACGATTCGGAATATAAGTTTATAAAATAGGTAGTTAGAATAGATTTAAAACAAATTTCACAATGTATCATCATCAGATCTTTCATTTCTCGATGCTTAAAATACTTAGAAAACAGGTGTAAGAAAAAAATTGTTAGAACTAAATTGTAAGAACTAAACTTAAATATGAGGATTTGTAAATCTTCAATTGATTAATAATTTTCTGAACATATTTATGTAATGGGCGACTAGAAACAGTTTTCAGGATAATAGTCGGATGTTCATTTATTATTTTTATAAGTAGATTGCAGAAAAATTAATTAAAATTTGTATGGTAAATTGTTAACTTGTGATCCCTTTTATTTTATGCATTAACCAGTTTGTCCCACATCCGAACGTATTTTGCCTGTTTAATGGTTATTTTATTTAATTTTCGTGCTAAATAGTATTTTTTTATTCTATAGGGTGTTCCATTGGGACGAGTCAAAACAAATTGAACGTGTAGCTGGATCAATATCTTGAAAAAATTTAACTACGCATATGCCCGGAAATGAACCGTTACCTACTTGAATTTCATTTCAATGTTTAGCACGGCACAATACCTTGAATCATCTAAATGCCAATAACTCTACTAAAAATTAAAATAACTCAATTATTTTTTCTATAATTTTAAAGGCACAGTGATTCTTACTTTTCTGGAAGTAAGAATATCATGCATTGCGAGAATATTTTCCATACAGAAAATGTTGGTGGAATCATACAAATTGTGCGATAAATAATAAAAAACTCATTTAACTCATTTTTTCTCGAAAAAATCACTTAATATTTTTTTTTTATTTAAAATTTAGATTTACTAAAAAAATTGTCTAAATGATTTTTATCTAATCACGCATTGTTTTCGAGATATTACCATTTCAATTTAGTACTTGTTTAAGTAAAAAATTTTGTGTATGAATCTCTAAGTTATCAACTTCACAAACAATTTTCAAAATGATTTCCATTTTGTAACAAGCATAGTTGGAGTCGGCTTTTAATGGCAGCAACCATGTTGAAATTTTCTAAATTTTCTTTTAGTTTGACTTGTCTTCCATGGTGTGCAGGAGCTATAACACCACAATCATTGTGCACGAAAGATCTAAGTTTGCTGGAAGCTTCAGCAATCCAGTCAAAAGCTAACGATAACCCTACTTCCGAATACAAATCTGAAACAGAACCGAAAAGGAGCAAACAGAGCAAGTTCCCGAATTAGCAACCGGAACAACAAACATCGGAACAGTTCTCGAAGCCTGTTGGAAGACCGCCAGCAGAACCATGCTTCGCACGACAATGGACCTTTCCGAGGAAGCAGCCCGACGATTGTTAAGAAACCATCTACTGGTGGCCACAAAGGAATTTTGAAAACCTCATCATTCGATGGTGATTAGCCAATCGAAAACTTCAAGGTATAGTTTTAAGCGGCAGTACATCATAATGGATGGGATCTGAGTGAGCAACTAAATGCATTAATTCTGGCACTATGCGGAAAGGCAGCAGACGTACTCCAGACTGTAACTGCAACAGAGATGAGCTGTGAAAGAATCGTGAAGGAGCTGGCGCTAAGACTCAGGCAGTCTCACGTTCAAGAAATATGCGAAATACAATTGAATAATCAGAGATAACCAAGCTAATGCGGCAAGCTTACTGTAATGCTCCTTTGGATGTATTAAAGGGGTAACAGTAGTTGCGTTCTTCAACGTCGTAAAAGACAACCAATTGAAACTCCACTTGAGAATGACTGCGAAAGGAAAGACCATAATTGAGGTCTTAGCCATGGAATACGAAGCAGTCAGAACCAGCTTTTAACCACAGATTCCCATAAACTGTGGAAGCTGGAAGTAGAAGATATAGCTCAAATAGAGGACGATAGAAGAAAAACTTGGAAGACCACTTCAAAGCTTCCAGAACATCAGAGGGAGATCCCATTCTTAATCAAGGTGTTTTAGATGCCAATAACCCGGACACTACATCTGGGATTGTAAACAACTAGCAACCGGCAGAGCGGATCAGCGAGAGGAGGTGGTGCGAAACAACATAAAAAAGGAACATAACATAAAAGAATGATAGATGCACAACGGAAGGGCGATGAAGCAGAGTGCTTGACGCGTCTCCAGAGTGGGTATCCAGATGTTACCAGCTTTGCTGGGCGAAATATGGGTAAAGTGGGAGAAAGCCCAAAGGTCACTGTTCAGATTACTCAACTAGGACAGGACTGCGACAGCTTAGTTGTTAACGGCGTATTATAAAAACAACCATACACATTCACATTGGATACCGGAGCTTCCAGATCGGTTATACGTCCTGACATGGAGCCACAAGAACGTATGAAAAAGGGGATTCGATAGCACCAAATGCTTCCTATAAGCCTTGATTTTATGTCGGAGCACCAAATGTCACTTGACCTAAAAGACCAAGTATTGAAATGGCACAATGTGGAAGTGCCACTACAAATATAGACAACAGTGGCGTAGTTGATAGGAACCACGGCGGGTTACGGGTCATCACAGAAGAAAGAGTGAAGATACCACCAATTTCTGAAGAAGTTATCTATGCCAGAATCCATGGGATCTTGGGGAAAGCGAGTAAGGAAAAGTAGAGTCAACCAAAATGATAAACGAAGGCTCATTATGCGTAAGGACATTAGTGAAACTCATGCCAAAGGTACCAGTAAGAGTAATAAACGCGAGCGCGATGATTAGCGTGATCAACGAAGGAGTGTTGATTGGTAAAGCTGAAGATTTCATCACAAATTGTGCATCTGATGAAAAACGTAACAAACCTATACACTCAGCAAGAAAACGGATCATTCAGTCATTATGTGATCATCTGGCAGTAGGAGAGGCAAAAGCGACAATAAAAGTATTGAAAGGCAACCCTGACCTTTTCGCTATGAATAAGGATGACATAGAAAAAACTAATATAGTTCAACGTCGAATCGACACAGAAAATGCAATTTCAATACGACAAGCCCCAAGAAGATTACCGCTAGTTAAGCAACAGAAAGTCAAACTACTTGTTACGAGGATGGAGCGTGACGGAACAATCTAGAAATCCAGCAGTCCTTGGAGATTCACCAGTGGTGTTTGTACGAAAGAAAGATGGTTCGATGGAGTTTTACGATGACCACCGAGAGCTGAATGAAGTAACCATATTATTACCTTGGACACGCTATATGGAGCAAACATCTTCACCTTAAAAGCGGATAATGGCAGGTAGCAATTGACGAGGATGACAAAGAAAAAACGGCTTTTATGTCAGGAAATGGCCTATACCAATTTTTGGTAATGCTATTTGGATTATACAACGCACTTGCCACATTTGAGAGGTTCAAGGAGCGCGTTCTATGGGGTTTTAATCGGAGGATATGTCTGGTGTGTTTAGATGACATCATCGTACTGAGGCAGACATTCAAGGAACACTTAGAGAACCTCCAACAAGTGCTACAAACCATCAGGTTAGCCGGATTGAAATTGAATGCGCCAAAATGAAGCTTTTTTAAAAACGAAGTAAATTATCTAGGCCACATTGTGGCGAGTCAAGGGATACGAACTAATCCGCAGAAATTATTAGCAATGGAAGAGTGGCGCATTCCAAGAAACATACACGAACTGAGGAGTTTTCTGGGATAGTGTTCTTACTATCGACGATTCGTGCCGAACTTAGCAGATATCGCACGCAGCATGCATTGTCTTACGGAGAAATCGCAACTTTTCAATTGGACAAGGGAACATCCAGATGCGTTCATCCAACTAAAGAAGAAACCCACGAGGGGAATACCAGGGGAATACAAAACGGGTACCCACGAGGGGAATACTAGGGAAATACAGAACAGGTACCCAAGAGGGGAATACCAGGGGAATACAGAACGGGTAATACTACAGCCACGCACTGTCCAACCCAGAGAAAAATTATTGTGTAACACGAAGAGAATTGTTGGCAGTGAATCATGCAGCCCTGAAATGGTTCATACAGTTCAAAGAACCAAAGGGACAAGTTGCAAGATAACTCAAAAGATAACAGCTGTTGAAAACAGACACAGTGGCTATCATTAACAATAGAGAGTAGGTTGCTGTTAAGACGCTGGGAATCGGCCAATGATAAGAGCCTAAAGCGCCAAATCAGGCTTCCAAATAACCGGACAAAAGAAGTTTTACACGAGATTCTGAATGGCTTATCTGAGGCCTATTTAGGCATCAATACGACATTGGACATGATAAGGTCTTGGTTTTATTGGGTCAATTGCCGAAGGAATGTAGAAGAGTGGTGCAGGAAGTTTGAAGTATGTGCTACCAGTAAAGGCCCCAAACGAAAGATTCGTATCCCACGACTAAAGATGGAAACCGATAAATACTCGTGTGTTTCGATTCAGCAAATGGGTTGAAGCGTATCCGGTGATAAATCACGAAGCTCGAACAATCGCAGGCACGTTCGTAAACAATTGGATCAGTAGATTTGGAGTACCGTTGGAACTTCATTCTGATCAAGGACATGACTTTGATTTGAACGTGTCCCAGGAATTATGTCTAGTACTTAACATCAAGAAAACGTGGACAACATCCCTTGCATCCACAACCAGACGGAGTGGTGGAGAAGTTCAAGCGAACTTTGTAAGAACATTTACGTAAAGAGGTCAACGACAGACAACCAGGATAATTGGGACCGATGCATATTCATGATGGCGTTTTGCAGCTCCTTACATGATAAGACTGGAAATTCATCAACTATGGTTGTATTTGGTAGATTACTTCCTTTTCCATGTGATAGGAAATTTGGCTCACTAGCAAATGAACCAGTCGCCAAACAAGATTACGGTGCAGATTTAAGGCAAGGGATGATCAACGTTCCCGATGCAGTGACATAACATAGTGAAGGCGAATGATCCAGTGAAGACACGATACGATCTGCGGTCGAACAGCCCAGGATTTGTGGACGAAGATTTGGTGTGGCTATTTAATTCCAAACGAAGAAAAGGGAAATCTCCGAAACTACAACAAAGTTGGGAAGGACCATACAAGGTCATCAAATCAACGATGTCGTATATAGGATTCAACAAAACCCCAGAACTAAAATGAAGGTTGTTCATGTGGATCGGTTAACACGTTACAACGCTAGAAGCGGAGATGGATATGTTAGGGAATTAAAGAGCATCTTATGGATTTTAAAGTAAAATAATTCAAATTTCAAAATAAAAGTAATCCCTAGCACTTCCAAATAACATATTATCCAACCGACAGACACCGATTTCCTTTATCAGTAAAAGTTTCGTTAGTAAAAAAAAAAATTATAAATTGTCTAAATAGTACGAGTATGTTCTTAGATAAATTTTGTGTCTTAAGACACAAATTCATATTTAGGAGATAAAAAAATATATTCTTATCAAACTTTTTTTTTCCAACATACACACATTCTATATTTTAAAGAAAACTCATCCTTTGGGAGTGTATATATGCCAATTACCAATACATACACAAATAAATTAAAAAATAAAAATATTTTCAAGATAAACATAATAATTGCAATATCACTTCAGCAATAACATTAATTGTCAATTTACATATTTACATGCTACCTATTTATATTGTCACATAATATCTAACTAAATAATTTATATACAGTAGCATTACACATATGCATATCCAGTTAACATATGTCCATGTACACATATCCAGTTTATTATTTTTTTTTTGTCATCTCTCAAATATTTTGTTTTTGTAACACAAAATTCTTCAAAGTGTTTCATTAAAAGTGTTTTAAAATTATCGTCTTAAGTAAAGCAACAAGCGCAAGAAAAAAAAATTTAAAAAAAAATCTTAATTCAATTTCCATTAATTACTTTTAATTCAAAATAAATTTACGATAATTTTCTTAATTTACAAAATAGTCATTTTATGTTGATAACGACGAATAAATGTTTTGTTGTTGTTAAGTTCAAGGATGATGTCGCAAAAGCTCTTTAATGATGATAAAGTATTTTCATTTTGTTTGTATAGAGTTAAGTAGAATGAATTACATACAATTAATAAATTTGTTTATTTTTCGCGGACGAATGGGGTGTGTGCGATGTTACATCGCGGTTTTTTGATATATCTATATATGGTCGTTCCACAAATAAATACTCGTATATATATAGTGTCTTCGACAGATAAGAAAAAAAAAAAGGAAAAAACACATATCCACCTACGAGTTTCACACTAAATAATATTCGCGGATTTTTAATGGTTTTCATCTCTAATATTCGCGAAACTTTATATTTTAAAAATATTATTGATATTACCATTCGTCCAGCTTGAAGAGTCCATAACAATTTTATTCGCACTTACCTAAAAATAGAAAAATAAAATTGTGATTAGAAAAAAAGAAAAATTTAGCAATGCGGTATATTGTAAAGGTAAGTAAAACAAAAACAAAATTCAATGTAAAAGGCAACGGAATCGTACAGTATATAACAAAAACCAAACCAATTTACCGGCAAAAAAAAAAAAACGAAACGCATCAAACACCAAAATGATGAATTACATTTCGAGAGTTTCGTTTGGAAGTATTGTTTGTGCGCTTATTGATAAAAATGCAATAAAAATAGTTGACACTCTTTTTGTATGTATATGTATGTATACATATATACGAGTATGTTGTTCATGTTGCAACATTGATATGTGATTTATGTTCATTTTTATCTTAAAATCCAAGTGACACTGTTTTCTTTCGTTGTTCTTGTCTTACATTTGGTTCACGGCTGCTATATAGCGAATAAAAATGTATAACGTTTAAAAGATTTCTTATACTAATGTTGTTGTTGTTGTTGTTGGTATGTTCGACTTGAAGGAAAACGTCATTTTTGTGTTATCTGTCTTCGACTCTTGTGTTGAAAAAATAAATAAAAATGAATTGAAAATGCTGGTACCTGCAAGATTTGTACTCGTATTATGTACTGTACATTGAATTGTTCGTGACATACGAATTGCTATAATTTAATTTATGGTTTATACACAAAAATCAAAACATTATGTTAGATGCCATTTTTTTTTATTACAATCGCAAAATATCCTTCTATTTATATATTAATTAGAAATACAATTTCTTTTGTTGTCCTTTGATCGTAAGTAGCGATGGCTGTGTATAACAACAATCATAAACAAATTGCTCTACGGTAGTAAACAACCAATAGTCGAGTACATCGTGCATATCCTTTTTTATGAGATTTACATGGTAATAAATACAATTTTGTGTTTATGCTTTTTTATGTGCTTTAATTTTTTTTTTATAAGAAAATTTAATGGAAAATAGAATTTAATTATAGTAAAAACTATAATCTTGATTTTTTTTTTCAACATATATGTTGGGGTGAATTTTCCCACCCAAAAATGAAAATAAATACCCTTTCAAGTGTTAATGACAAGAATATACCGAGCAATTGGCACTGTGGTTAAAGCTGCGGTGCTTGGGACGTGAGGTACCGGGTTCGATTCTCAATGGGGGAGGGTTGCAAAAGGGAGTTTTCATCACCTGATTACGATCGGTGATGACGACGAACACAACTATAACCCCCTGTTGCAGTGCAGAATCCATGGGCCGAACCATCATCCATGTTAGCATAGGCTGGCATGGAGCAATGCGTTGCGCAGATGGATATTCAAAGAGATTTCGCTCTCGTTGGCATAAAGTAGGACGTTAAAATAACCGCAAAAGAGTTGGGTGTGTTTGATGGCTCAGCCAAGACAAATTCCAGAAAGTCTCTAAACAACTGCTTGGCTGTAGGTCCTACGTTACAAGACAACCTTTTTGAAATTCTGTGTCGGTTTAGAGAATTTAAAATGGTCGATACACCCGATGTTGAAAAAAGTACCGTCAGATACGAGTGGCAAAGAAAGATACAAAATATCAAAGAATTATATGGAGAGAAAATCAAAATCTGCCTTTTAAACATTATGACCTTCAGACCGTTACATATCAGAAGCAGTTGATCATATTTTAAGAGATATCTACGTGGATGATCTATTGTCTGGAGCAGATACAATTGCTGAAGCACAAGTACTAACAAATTAGATAAGAAGGATACTCAGTAATGCAGGTTTCCATCTAAGAAAATGGATATCAAATACCGACCAAGTTCTAATGGGAACATTCGAAGATAATCTAGACTGGAGAGCCATCGAAATAGAAGAATCCACGACAGTCAAAGTTCTAGGATTACACAGGTATCCGCGGAAAGATTACTTCTATTACCGTGTACATTTGGAGTCACAGCAAATTCATACTAAGAGAGGAGTGTAATCCGAGCTCAGCAAGTTAGATGACCCTCTAGGTTGGCTAGCACTAGTCATAGTAAAAATCAAAATATTGATCACCCTTTGACGAATGACGTCAAATATAATTTTTAAATTTTCAATTCTGTCTTCCCTTGTTTCCGTGGCGATCAAGATGTCATCAAAGCCTATCTTCGCTATGCTAAATCGTAACCTTCCTAAAATTTGATTGATCTGTATCTGATTTGATAGTATTGGTATTTAATTTTATATAATCTATATGCACAAACTATATTCACTTGTTTTCTTCTTAACCAATATTATAGGGCTGGCAATATTCCGACAAACAATCTTCGATGATGTTTCTTGATTTCAGGTCTTCTGTCATTTCTCGTACTTTTACTAGTTCATGATGACTAAGGTGGCATGGAAGGTGGAAATGCCACTTTATTTTGAAATATGTTGTAATTTGAATGTCACCCAAATAGCTACATGTATCACTTTATTCTCCCCACCGACTAAATCTGCTTTCTTCCTTGAAATTGCGTGCTAAGATTCTCGAACCCGCTAATCTCCCTCTCTTGAAACCAGGTCATTAGAATTCACGATTGTATGTATATGTGGCTGTTCAGTAAATGAATGACCCACAATAAGTGGTACCTTTTGGAATTCAAGATCAACGATAAATATTTTTGCTTTTGCTGATACATCCCCTACTTTAATTGTGAGAGTGGTAACAACGACAGGCCGGACTTCACCACCTCCATACCCTTTCAAAGACACCAAATAGTTGTCTTTATAAAGACATAAAGATTTTCTCCGCAATGTCGTATTAAAACCCGTGCAAATACTCCCAAGGTCAACATAACAATCTAGAATTTCCCCGCACACCTCCTCTTTATTAAAATACATCAGGTTTGCCATTCACATGAAATAGTTCCATGGTATTCCATGCAATATGTTCTGGGGCCGAAGCTCTGCCAACTCGTTCGCTGTTAACTTAACGTCCTATTTTACGCAATTCCTAGCCAAACCGAGAACGTGCGAATACAGGTTTGCTTTACATATCCATCTGCACATTGTATTACTCCAGCCAGCCTGGATGTAAAATCCCTTTTACAACCCTCCCCCGTTGGGATTCGAACCCGGTACCTTCCAACCCAAACACCACATGCTTTAAGAACTGCACCGATTGCTCGGTAAATGGTCTTCTTTACCGCACTTAAAACATTAATTTTCTTGCTTCATCAGATGAACCTGTTTCATTGGTTCTTCGTGGTGAGTCGTATTATTCGATTTATTGTGAATCTGGTTCGGCATACTATATTGACTTGCTTGAGCACTATTTCACGATCACAGTTTTTATTTTTTCTTAAACTGTCCGCTTCTCTAAAATCAATCAAAAGCTCGGAAGGTTTACTGTATTTTTGCAGTAGTCCTAAAAAACTTCAATAACAGCCGTCGTGTAATCCCTCCACAATCAACTCGATGATTATGTCATTTCTCATTTTAGCTTTGTTATACACAATGACAACTTTTGACAATACAGTAAAATTACTTCACCAAATTTCCTGCTATAAAATTCTGCACTTCTTTACTTCTCCAATGTTATTACGGTTGATTGATTGGTTGATTAGAATGTACGGCCAAGGACGAACTAGGAACTCCCGGGAACCACTGTAAATCTGAGTTACATATAACAAAACTGAAGATGTGGAAGGAATGTTAGTTAGACAGACTGTTAGACAGACTCAACCTGGTTACTGACACCTAAGCGATCAATAATTAGTGTTTTTTTAGGTGTAGGGAAAGTTAAAGTACATTAGTAATGACAGAATTGGTCCGGTTTCCCGGAGGCCAATGTTTAACAATTATTAGCACAAGACAATCACAATTTTTTTGAACTGCTTTGCATTCTGACGCCTTCCTTCAGCAACTCCAGTGTACCATCATTCAACTGTAATCTATAAAGGTTTTCTAAGAACAAAATCTATTAATGAACTAATTTTTCCAAGCCGTAGGCTGTAACAGATGGCATTAGTTTTCACCTGTAAATTACAAATTTATTATTTCACATTCATGCTGCTAAAATTTATTAAACAATATTTATTTGACACAAAACTTTAAAATTAATACAAATTAGATTTTAAAAACTTGATTAAACATTACAAATCAATTGAATTAACAGTTTTATGACACATTTGTCAAGTAATCGCCGAATATCTAATTTATATACCTCGATCAAATTCACCGTTTTCTGCCACATATCCCCGTGGTCTATCTCTAAAGACAAATATAAATAAAAATGTTAACTTAACACAACTTAACGTGACTTCACGAAACGTAATGTAATTTAACGGAACTTAATGAAAAATTGTTGAAAAAATGAAGTTAACTGCAGTAATCCATTTTTTTGGATAAGCTAAACTTGAGTCAAAATAATTCTGACACACTAAAATTTATATATACAGGCTATAGTTACAGTTCAACATTTCCTGTTTTAAAAACTCACGTTAGCAAGTACTAAATATCCTACAAAAACATTAAAAAAAGGATTAATATAAATCGTCATACTGGTCATTTCATTATAAAACTTATTCCGCCATACATGTAACATATATCTAGATAACAATCAATTCAATAATTTTACGTATTTTTTTTATATGTTAAAACCACCGTCATATTTTTTTTATGCTGCTGCTACTTTTATACCCTTTCGACACAAATCTAATAAATATTTGTCTTGACACAATAAAACTTGTACAAAAAACAAATAATAATAATAAAAAGTAACAGAAGCAGAGCAAAAACAATAAGAAAACACATGTTTCCTTCAAAAATTTAAATTTTATTTTTGTGAAATTGTAAACTAACACACAACAACGACACTACCAACAATAAACTATATGGTAAGAAAATCAAACGTCTTTTAAGGAATATGTATATATGTATGTACAGTATATATAACATAAAAAAATTAGCGTATTCTTTTGCAATTTAAATTTTACAAAGAATTGTGTTGTTTATTTTACTATGCCACAACCAGTCCACCATCACATCACCACCTAAATTGCACCATCATTAAATATATCGAAAGCAGCAAAAAAAAAAGACCAAAGTCTTACATTTCAAAAAGGAATTGAATGCAATACAACAACAAGAAAATGGATTAAGAATATACATTTGAATATGCAAAAATGCATAAAACATTGTGCAATACAACAACAAGGCGGCGAAATATACCGCGGAAAAAACAGAAATCAGTAAAACAAACATAAGCGCAACACACAATTGGACAAGAAAAGTAAAAAAAAAAATAAAGTAACAAAAAAAAAAAAAATGTTTAACAAGAAAAGGACGATTGAATGTTGTTTCTCTGTTTGTTGTTGTTTATAACATTTAAATGTACACAACATAAAAACAAGAAGTCAAAAGTGGGGAAAATGTATGTTGGTAATTTAACAATGACGACCATACATTAAAAAGAAAAAATCAAAAATCGTTTGTGATGACAGAACTCTTGTGCTACAAACAATTTTTTTTCGCCGATTTGTTTGTGGTGGCCCCATTTTTGATTGACGTTGAATTCGTTACGTATATGTAAAGTGTTTTGTGGCGATGAAGAATTTAAATTGATTGCATCGTCCTGTACGAAATGCGAAATGTCAACGGATTTTAGTTGGGTGTGAATATGAACTGTTATCAGATGTGGTGGAAAGAATTAATTATTGCAAGGTGTGAATACACTTCGAGAATATCATATGTACTTTTTTATAGGAAAAATAAGGTTTTACTTAAAGCTATTAAGTCTTTTACTTTATGTTTAAACTTTTTGATGTGTATATTATTGCTGCTGTTTTTGGTAGTAGAAAACAGGTTTAGTGATTGTATTACTATAGTCATATAGTAATATAAATTCGATTTTAGAAAATTGATTAAACATAACAAATCAATTGAATTAACCGTTTAATGACCAGTACGCCATGTACTCGCCAAAAATCTAATTTATATGCACTTAATTTGACACAAAACTTTAAAATTAATATAAATTAGATTTTAAAATAATTGATTAAACATTTCAAATCAATTGATTATTAATTTTAAAAAAATTAAAAAATTTTCAAAAAAAATTTGGGCTTACACATTTTTAAGGTTAAGCAAAATTTTGCTTTTCAGTTATATTTTCTTAAGCTTAGTATATCTACAAGTATCATAATTGTTAATAATAAGCAATTTCACCTTAAATAGTTATTTTTAAGTTTACAAAAAAGATATTTGTAGTTTTATTTTATAATTTTGTGGAAAAATTAGGAATTAGAAAAAAAAACACTTGTATAATTTTTATTAAAACTAACTTATCAACTAAAACTAAAACTAATCTTTAACACTAATTAAAAATTTGGAATCCTCAAAGCATAAAGTTTATATTAGAAGGTTATTGATAATTTCATTTTGAATTGAAGACACCTCATTTTTAAAGTTATTTCTGGTTTTGGTTATTTGCTCCATTACTAATGGAACCTTAGATATTTTGTGCAATCTTTTAGTATTAAAGAACCATGGTTTGGTGTATATCATCTTAAGGCAGTTGTTTTGTGCTATTTGATTTTTTTATATAAGTTTTTGCACTATCAAACCATACGGGTGAAGCATATAGCAGTAAACTACGTAGAATAAGTAAATATATAAGGCGTTTGTTTATAGTAGATAGTTTGGATTTGCAATGTCGAAGGCTATACAATAGTCTCGTAATTTTATTGCATTTGTCTATTGAGTGGTCTATGTGATTTTTGTAAGTTAATATTTTGTCTAGAATTATGCCTAGATATTTCACACTTTCCCCATCTGAAATAATAAATGGATAGTTTATCAATAGCCATTTAAATACTGTTCATAATAGTATTTACGGATGATTGAGTTGTGATCGAGATCGGACGTGTTTCGTTCGATCTCTCAAATTTTAATTTTTTTAAATTTTTTTAAGAGTTGTATATTATAAATTATAAGATAAAAATAATTAAAATAAAAAATATATAAACAAATAAAAATAAAAGTGGTACGTTGTGTTGTGTCGTATCTTTATTTGTATTGAAAAAATAAATAAATAAGTGTTAAATTTTTGAAAAAATGGTGGACTATAAATGTAGTTTCATAAATTTTAATACTTTTATATAATATAAAAGTATATAATATAAAAGGGTGTGAAGTGAATTTATGTTTCTACATATTGATATGATTGTGTTGTGGAGTTTTATAGTTTTAGGAACTCTGTCGCTTGTCCCAGAGCACAGGTACAAATTGTCGATTGTGTTCGAGATGTAACTTATATAAATTTGTGTTGTCAAGTTTTATAGAGCAAATGTCCATATCAAGTTTTTACCATGTTTTAATTTCATGCGGTGTGTTTATTTTTTTTTTTTTCTTCGCAGTTCGGAAATGGTTATTAGTGAAATGGTTCTTGGCATTTATGTAAAAGTGGTTAATAATTTTTGTTTTAATATGTATTTTTGTTTAAAAATTGTACATCAAACGTTTTTCTTTATTTTGTGTTTCTTTCTCCTCGTGTAGCAGTACTTATAGACATAGTATATGTATATAGAGTTGTAATAAATACAAATGTTATTTTCGAACAGTTTGATCTGGTATATTATTTTAGTGGGATTCTCGTAGGTAGAATAGAATTAGTTCTATTAACATGGTATATAGGGAAATAGATGTTGAGTGGAGATCATAACCAATATTAACCACTATAACCAAGGGTCTGTTTTTTTTTGATATCGGAGAAATCGGAGAGATAAATTTACTGTCAAACTTTCAGATATGCGTTTTTTTTTGATATCCGAGAAAAAAATTATCTCTCTGTGTCGTTTTTTTTTACGCTCCGATAATTATCGGATACGATCTTTTTACTCTGAAAAAATGTACAGATTGTTTTATATTTTTTAGTAAATTCTAAAATGGCGACTCCGATTAATGTTGAGCTATCAGGTGACAAATTAAACTTTAATTTAGGGAGTTTAATGCTGAAATTCATAAAATAATTTATTATTTTTGGTACTAAAAAATAACACAAAAAATATTTTTTTCGATCTGATAGATAAAAATCGGAGAAAAAAATTATCAGATATATCCGATAAATAATCTCTCTAATCTCTCCGATTTCTCCGATATCAAAAAAAAAACACGGCCCAAATATGCAACTCATACGGATTTCCGTTCACTTTTCTATGCGAAAAACATGCTGTCACAATAGAAATAAACATGAAAATACACGGAAAAACGTAATACTCGGCAAAGAAAAGTGTCTCAAAATGAACAATGTTTACATGGATGAGATTTTCTATGCGTTCAATTATAAAGCCACCCAAATAATTTGCAATTTATATTGATATTTTTATTTTATTTTATTTTATTATTTTATTTTTTCAAGGTCTTTATTTAGGTATATTCATATATGTTTTTAATACTCTACATCGAAGCCCTCTTTGTTACGGGCCGTACTCGTCGCATGCTAGTGCTGTCTGATCATATACACGTGAGGGTGTATTGTGGGTGACGAGCGTGTCGGGGTGTGGTTTCGGAATGAGTGTAGAGGAGTATTATTCACATAATGTAGGGCAGCAGAAGGGTTGAAAGTAGAATGAAGTTTAACAATGCAGGCAGGGGGTCGCGGTGCTAATAGATACAGTACAGTTTGGCACTTGTTAGATGGTTGAGAGACGAAGGAATACTCAGTTGTATGTACACATTGGATGGTGTGCGTAGTTTTGGGATGGGGCTGTTGAATGGTGGTGGTAGGAATGCGAGGGTTAGGCGTTTTATGTGTAGGTTTTGGAGGCGCTCAATTGTGTACATAGGTTTTGTTTACCTTTGACGGCGGGGGTTGGGGGACGGCTTGCGTGATACAGAGGGTTTTGCTCTACATTAATTAATTATAGGGTTTATTGTTTCCCAACGATAAAGGGTTGGTGTAATTGTGTGCATGGTGATTGGTGCTGTATTTTTGGTTTGTACAGTCTCTCTTGTGCAAAGCCCTCTCTATTGCAGGCCGTTTTCTAGGTTTCGTTGGTGGATGTGAGCAGAACCTTGGTGCTATTGAGATCCATATGGAAGGGTGCTTGAGTTTCTCATTCTTGCTACCGCTGTTTAACGTTAACGGTTTGTTTGTATTGTGAAGATTTTTTCTATTTTCAACCATTTTTCTGTATTGTATTGTGCGAGCGATATTTTTTTGTGATCTGTTCGAGGCCATATCTAGACACGTTTTGTCTACTTGCAATGCATTCTCATGTGTATGTGATTTAATAGCATGGGTATGCGATGGGTGCGGCTTGTAATGGAGAGGGTTTTGTGTGTATGTAATATATGTGTATGTATATGAATATATATGTATATGTTAAATTCGACTATTTTGTTTTTGTGTTTGTGTAATGCCGTTGATGACCGGGATCGGCCGGATTCTCAGGGATTGTGACTTGGATTTCTAGAGTTAAGTTTAGTTTTCTGGTTGTGAGCTTGCTTGTTTGTGCAATTGATGCTTGTGGCTTTTCGGGGAACGCTCCATGGGCGGTGTGGCCAATTTTTCACTAATGTTTTTTCCGTGTGGTGCCTCTCGTCACGTTTGTGTGGTCCGGCTCACTTGTAGGAGTGCTAGAGTCAGGTTGGTGCGATAGTCTTCCTAGTTCTCGTTTGGACTGTCAACGTTGAACGAAGTCTCAATCTTTTGTCACTATTATAATATTTGTTTGTTTAAGCAAGTGTTTTTGATTTGAACTATATTTTTTTTTGTAGAATTTTCCTTTTAGTGACAATTTTGTTTATTTTGTTTGGTATGTCGATTTTAGTGGTGGTCTACTTTCCTTGATCCCGTTAACAACTATCTAGTTGTTGAAGGTACTGGGGAAGGTGGATCGCTACTGAAGTCGATATGCCGGGTAGAATGGGTGGGGCTGTCGCTGGAGGGAGGATTCAAAGGGGGGTGTAGTTTCAGTCGAGAACATTTGTTTGAATAAATAAATAGTAATTTTTAAATCTAATTTGGGTTGTGGTGGAGTTTGTGTGACTTAGGGTGTCTATCGATGGTGAGTATGGGATGAATTGCGGATGTATGTCGTACTATTGTTGGTGATAACGCTCATTATTCCACTGTTACATTGTTTATTTATTTATAAATTAGTTTATTGTTATATTGTTATATTTTATTTTATATTTTGATATTTTTACACTTGTATGTTATATATTTACTTATTTTACATTTTTGCATTTTGTGCTTTATATTTTTGTGTTGTTGTGACTTTATATTTTTATTTTTACATTTTACATTATTTATATTTTTATATCAATTTACATGTTATATATGGTTTCTATATTAATAAATGTATATTTAACGATGGTATAAATTAATAAATTTATAATTTTCAGACGAGACTAATTAAATTTGTTACAGTCTGTGGCTTGTAGGAGGTTTGATATTGTATAATGATGTTATAATATTAAAAACTAATTTTTTATAAATTCAGATGAAAAACTAATTTAATTTATTACAACCTAGGGTAACTAGTTCATTGATATATATTGTTTTCAGGGTACCATTGCAGATTACAAATGAATGGCGGCAAACTAGAGTTGCTGATAAGAGATGGCAGAATGCAGAGCAGTACAACAAAAATGTGATTGTCTTACACTAACAGTAGTTTGAATATTGGATACCGAGAAATCGAACCAATTAAGTCATAACTAACATACTTTTCCTTTCCCTAACCCACAAAAATTTACTAACTATTGGCCGCCAAGGTGTCTGTAACCGGGTCGATCTCAATAATTTAACTAGTATCCTTCCATATCCTTCCAAGTATATGTAAAAACGGGTGTACTGTGGGCCCGGCGCTTTCCGGGATATCCTGCTTAATGCTTGGCAGTACATTCAAAATCAATCAATCAAATCAATCAAATAATAGTATTTACGTCGGAGGAAGCGAAATAAATTGCAGTGTCATCGGCATACTGGGCAAGCTGAACATCATTAGGAATTTCTATTTTAATATCCGATGTGTATAAATTATATAAGAAAGGTGACAATACGGCTCCTTGCGGTACACCATAAGTGATTGGTCTAGGTTGTGACATTTCGTTACTGCTTGAAACATTGAGGAATGTTGATTGAAACATTAAGGAAATTTCTTATTATTCTAATAAGATACAACGGAAAATTAAATTGTATCATTTTACATATTAGTCCTTCGTGCCACACCTTATCGAAAGTCTCTTCTATATCAAACAGAACAAGGGCGGTTGATTTTTTTATACTTAGTTGATGTTTCACGAAGTTACATATCCTTAGCAATTGATGGTTTGTAGAGTGCCCTTGGCGAAACCCAAATTGCTCATTCGGTGTATAATCAAATTATTTCCACTAAATTTATTAGGCGGTTTAATATAATTCTTTCAAATATTTTACTGAGTCCGTTAAGGAGAGTAATTGGTCGGTAATTTTCCACTTTGCGTTTTTCCTTTAGAGGTTTAGATATAGGAACTACTGTAGCTTGTTTCCATTTATCCGGAAAATAATTTATTCTAAAACATGCGTTAAATAGGGGAACCGCTCAGAACTGGACATTTTAAAACTGGATATTTCAAAATAGGATTTCACAAAACGAGATAAGGTACAAAATTGAATATTCCAAAATTGGAAAATTCAAACCGAGATAAGGTACAAAACGAGATATTTTAAAACGAGATAAGGTTCAAAACGAGATATGGTACAAAACTGGATATTTCAAAACAGGACATTTCGACTTGTGATTTAAACTTAAAATGATTTTTTGGGAAAGTTCTAGAATAAAGCCAGTAAAGTTCCACATTTGAATATTTCTAAGGAGAGAAATAGAATTTTACCTTCACTTAATGTTTTTTTCTTTAATTTTATAATTAAATTTGATTTTAAAACCCTTTTTTGGAAAACCCCTGAAATATGGCCAGTAAGGTTTCATACTTGAATAATTTTAAGCAGAGAGACAGAATTTTCCTTCACTTAATGTTTTTTTTAATTGCTGCTTTTCTCATCTTATTAAAATTAATTTTCACATTTTCATCTTACATATCGAATTTCATCAAAATCGGTTAAGAACTGGCCGAGTTCTTTCCCTATTGACCATATTCCAGAACTTTCCCAAAAAATCATTTTAAGTTTAAATCACATGTCGAAATATCCAATTTTGAAATATCCAGGTTTGTACCATATCTCGTTTTGTACCTTATCTCGTTTTAAAATATCCAGTTTTGAATTATCCAGTTTTGAATTATCCAGTTTTGTACCATGTCTCGTTTTGTACCTTATCTCGTTTTAAAATATCCAGTTTTGAATTATCCTGTTTTGTCAAATCCTAGTTGTAAAATATCCAGTTTCGACCGGTACCCGTTAAATAGGTATGTTAAATATACTATTGCTTTACGCAGCAGGTGTTTGATCAATTGGTTGGTTATTCCGTCCATTCCCGGAGATATTGAATTTTTAAGTGAGACAATGATTGTTGATATTTCTTATGGTTTGACTAATTCTCTTCCTGTTATTGAATGTTCAGTGTTTTGAATAGAATCTATTGAATTGGTTATTATTTCTTTAACGACATAGGCAAAATTAGGATTAATGTTGTCGTTTTGACGATGAATTTGAGCAAAATAATTTGCAAAAGCGTTTGATTTTTCTCGGTTAGTAATTAAAGTGAAGGAGTTGTTTTGAGCATCTATATCTTCCAGTGCAGGTATTTTTTGTTTTCGTTTATCTAGTAGTCTAGTTAAGTGGAAAAGTCTTTTGTTATGTGATATGGTTGTTGCTATGCTGGATATAAATTTAGAAAATTGTTCATTTCTAAGTTTATTTAATTCATAAATAACTGTTTTGATTAAATGGTTAACAATATTTTTAAGGGCTGGTTCCCTAGTATGCTGCCATTGTCTTCTTAAATAGTTTTTATTAGTTGTTTCAATTCTTCTGGAATGATGTATTGTTATTTGCTTTATACCGTGATAGTTTTGGTATGCCAATATTTGAGGAGTCCTTTACAGTTTTGCTGAGATGATCCAAAGCGGTATCAATGTCATCCTTTGTTGAAAGTTTATTTAACTTGCTATTGGAGCTTAGGTCTATTTTATTATTAATTATACGTTTATATGCCAACCAGTTAGCATTTCTATAATCCAATATACTATTTGATTATTCGGCAGTTTGGTATTCTAGGATATTGACAGTGAATTTGACCGGTAAATGATCTGAGCTGAGTTTATTTAATGTTTGTATATTTGACACCAATACATAATGATTTGACAAAAGTAAGTCTAAGGTAGATGGGTGTTTAGATATTTTGGAATAATGTGTAGGATCGGGCGAATGAAGAATATTGAAATTTTTAATAACGGATTCAAAATGGAGTATTACAAAAGTACCTGTCTTATTTCCTCTAAAACAGTGCCATACCTGACATTTTGCGTTTAGATCGCACCCTATAAAAAATGGATTGGTAATATTAGTTAATATTTGAATATCCTGTCTAAAAAGGTCCAATTTTATTGTATCACTTGAACCGGGAAAACAGGCCAAAACAAATGTAATATCAGCTAGACAACTATATATTTTCACACCTATAGCTTCAATAATTTTTAAATTAAATAATGGAAGTAATTTATGTTTTAAAGCATTTCTATGTAAATAGAAAAGCATTAAAACATAAATATCTTTTTTTCAAGATACATACACCACCATGACCAATAAGTGTACCTCTAGGGTTCGCTTTACCTGGTCTATCTAGTCGATAAACATCATATTCGGGATCTTTGTTTAATAACCAGGTTTCTGGTTATTAAACAAAGATCTTTTATGCTTTTGGCATTTCATATTATTACTTTCAATGTCTGAATTTTATTTGTCATTATATAAATATTTACTTTATAAATTTACGATAATGCTGAATTGTTCATCTTTTGTTTTGCAAGTTGATAATTGAGCTATAATTACTTTAACTAAATTAGTTATTTCGTTAATTGAATTTTCTAACTACTCTGAGTAGTTAGAAAACCACTGACGAAGATTGAATTCTCGAAACCGGTCTGAAACATATATTTTTATTTAACCAAATGTCATTTGTAAAGGAAGATTTTTAACTTGTATGTTTTTTTTAAATTTGTATTTATTTATTTATTGGTCTTATTTAATGATACCGATATTTTTAAATAGTATATATATATATATATATATATATATATATATATATATATATATATATATATATATAATTTACTACATTGTTGTTTCAAAACAATAACAAATCAATTGAATTAACCGTTTTATGACCAGTTCGCCATGTAATCACCGAAAAACTAATTTATATACATTTTATTTGACACAAAACTTTAAAGTTAATATAAATTAGATTTTAACATTGATTAAACCTTACAAATCAATTAAATTAATCGTTTTATGAACAATACTAGTGGGGTTTCAGTGTTTCTTTGTCACTAGATGTCCTATGAAACTCAGCGTTTTCCTTGCTTTGCTGAATTGCGGAGAAAGGTTGTCAGCCTAAAGAGAGGGTTGGATTTTCTAACTGAACAGTTTGTATAGCTCAAGGGGTATTTATTTCAGTTTGTTGTATATGCGTTGCTATACTCTTGAAAGATGGTTTTTTAATCGCCATGAAGAAAAGATGCTGACTGAAAAGACGTTTCTCGCGGATCAGAGAATCAAAACAAATTAAATAAAATTACCGAAAAGCGGACATTGATATATCTATGTTTTTAATTAAATAAAAATCAACAATCAATCTAAGTGGTAAGTACTCTAATATCTAGTATTTTCTTCACGAGTTCTGACATCTTGCGATCTTTTTGGCTTACTGTGCAAAAGATTAGTACTCCTAGGAATCATTTGTCATTTTTCTTGAGAGTTGATTGAAGATGATCTACGGCTCGTTAAATGTCTTTCCTTTTCCTTAAACTTGAGCAGCCATGAAATGGGTTTCTTGACCATTTTGCACATTGCACATTCACTCTCCGGATCTCCGCCATACTCTTTCACGTACATGCGATGTTCACAGACTGAATTTTGATTCATCAGTAAACAACACGAACTTCCAGTCGTCCATAGTCCAACTTACAGCAAAAGACAAACAGTTTTTTTTGATTGGCTAACTGAAATATTGACACCATGTCCCTGGGCCAATCGATCATAGCAACGATTCTAACAGTTTAGAAACAATTTCGCAGTACCATTGATACCATAAACCGATCGTCCCGCTCGTCTGTTGCTCTTTTACGACCTAATCTAACTCTTAGCTGATAAAGGTAATACTGACCAGTTTCACGATATCGTTTAAAACTCTTGAACTTTACTTTACAGGAAACTTAAGCGGGGAGCAATATAACGCACGTTACAGCCCTCCTCACTCAAATTAATTACTTTTGCGATATTTTCAGGTCTTATAATTATAATATACATATTTATATATTACAATAACATAATATTTGCTTAGGAGCAATGGACGTTAAATTAACCGAGAGAGAGTTGAGAGAGCTTCACCCCTAGAAAATATGGCATAGATAAAACATAAAAAAAAGATAAGTTGTTATAGAACCTCTATGTTGTAACCAAATTAATAAGAAAAAAAATCAAGTGGTGTGCATTGCAACTAAAATTTGGATTAACACGTAAATCCAATTTTTTTTTTAGATTTAGATTATAAGCTTAATCCACTTTGGATTTAACACTAACCTTTCCAGGAAACGGTTTTTGCAGAAAAATTCAAATTATTTAATAAAAATTGTTAAATTATTGAAAATTTATTATTTTAATAATTAAAAATGATTATTTTTTATTATTTTTCATCAATTGAAATAAAAAATTGATAGAATGATTGATTGATTGATTAGTGTACGGCCAAGGACGAACCAGGAACTTCTGGAATGCCGAGCGCCACCGTAAACTCGTGTTATATATAACAAAACCGAAGGAGTGGATGGAACGTCCTAAGGACGCGTCAAATTCTAGACTGGAACCCATTTAAGACAGGGCTAGTACACTTCAATAAGAAATGCAATAAAAATGCTTAGACAGTAAATTAGGCTGGGAGTCTAACATCAAATGAACCTACTATAGTAATGTACTCAAGCAGGAACACCATTTGCTATAGATTTGAACATAAACCGGAGCTGGTAAACCCGTTTTTAAATACGGAATGAGCGTTTGATGGTTAACACTTAACAAAGAAACTCACAAAATTAAGATAGAGAAGATTCAAATAAAGGCCTGTAAGCTCATAAGGAGGGGGTGCTAAAAACAACACCTACAATTGCCTTAGAGGTTATGTTCTATCTTCTTCTAGACTAGTCGGCATCTTCGGTAAGTAGATGTCAGCTAATACAGCCACCCGACTCAATACTGTGTCTCAGTGAAAATGTCTGCGGGCAGGTCACTCGACAATGAAAAAAGGTTGCGGCGAGCCTTGATTATAATATAACAGTATTATGCTTTGAAAAAAGTTTTAAAACCTTATTCTCTTTAAGAAAGTCTTGAGAACATGGAGCCAAAATTGAAAATCGAAGTTATGAAGATTTTCACGGTTGCCTCCATAAGCTAATCGATAAAGTTGGAAGCGAAGCGTTCTGTGATGCTATAAATATTAATATTTCTGTTCGTTTATCTGACTACCCTATCGTGTACCAAGCTAAAGTGATATATACTAGACTTGGGTGAGACATAATGTATGATATCCACGAAAGTAATCATAGAACACTGCTTTTTTGGTAAACATGCTAGAAGGCATTAGCACACAGAAGACATATAGACACTTAGGTAAGAATGAAATGTCCAACCTAGATCTTACGGACGTCAAGGAGTCCTTACAGTAACTTAGGATGGTTCCAATAACAGTGTTATGAAAGTTACACCTTGTGGTATCATACAATGGTCCTTCAAGATAAACAGTATCCGGCCAAAAAGTTTTGATAAGTTCGTACAGCAATCATGAAATCCGAGCTATGAAATTTCGAGTCTTTTACCCGATGCTCGATTGATTTTCGGATGATAGTTGCAATTCGTTGTGGCCATTTCGAAAAATATACTTGCTGATGCAATTGATCTGGAGATTCTGGCTGTTAAGTTAATGATAAACTGATGATGGCAGTTACTTTCTACGTTACTTATATGGATTCTCACTTGATGTTTACAATAAGCTAACTGTATAGGTTTATCGAGCAAACATTTAGTTGTATAGTGCAGACTTAGATTCGATCATAATTTTGGAAGATTTTAACTTTTCGAAACTAAAATGGATAACTGTCGATAATGCTTCTGACAGTATTTAATGGGGATAACATTATAAAACCTGTAATAGACTACACAAGATCAAAACTATTGGTTTTTATTATTTGAGAAAAGTGATGGTTTTATTTTATTATTTTGTAATAATAACAAAAGCTCCTTCCAAGCGAGCCATGGGCATCGTTTATTCATTTATATATACAAAGATGATGTGAAAGTTTATATACTGTGAGTTGTTAACAAATGATAACAGGAATTAAATGCATCTAGAGGATGGTGCGATTTGAACAAGCTTTATCTCAAAGATAGCGTATATAATTGTAAAGTTATGAATTTTTCAACAAGGCCAAAGAGTCTTGATGCATTTTTTTTCAATGGTATTTTGATCGACCGAGTAGATTTAAGCGTTTTGTCCTCTTGAAAATTGTCCTTTAAACACCACATTGAAAGATTGAGGAAGTCACCATATCAAACTATTTGTAATGGTTAAACGTAAGTTCAGGGTGGTCTATTTTTCTCGGCGATGGACATTTCATCAATTGAAATAAAAAAATATGGATTTATATAACCGTAAATTGAAAATCTGTTTTTAAGAAAAACGTCCGTAATTTAAGCATGTGGCAACGCTGAGTATTTAATAAACTTGAAATACTAACCGTATCGCTCGAAATCTGAATTTAAGAGAAATAATGGAAAACCCGACAATTTCAAATATGTCGTTTTTGGGCTTGTGGGGTAATCGGTTGGTTTTTAAAAGATAGATTGAATTGTTTTTACTGTAACTTGACCTCGATATCAGAATATGATTACACATTTTTTGTTTGACGGTTGTTGGAAGGTATGGATGTCCAGAGTATGTGGTTTCGGATGGACGGTACCACATGCTATACAGTTACAAAAATTCTCTTTTGCGCGAACGCTTAGGTAATCGAATAATGTTTTTGAAGATATATCGTTATTAGCTCTCGTGATCAAGCAATCTAACACTCTTAAATTTTTTTATGATACAAAAAGTTTTTGAAAAAAAAGTAAAAAATAATTCAACTAAAAATTAATCGTTTATCCTAGACTGCAATTTCACTAAAACTACATGTGCTTTCTATTTTAACTTAATCGACTTTCATACATTAAATCCTAGAATTGTTCCTGTCTGCTCTAGGATGAAATTATCATTGGTTATTTGTTTCAGTTACGAGAAAGTTATCAATCGCTGGTTTGCCTTTATAAAATTCACTGTATGAAGACATTAACAGCTTAAGCTCCCGTTGAAATTTTTCAGCCCTTCATTTGGATCATATCGGACAAACCTGTTACCCAATTAAAAGGTTAGCTTCAGCTTTTAATTTAAACGGCAAGTACTAGCTTCAAAAATAATTTCTACCAATTCGGTATTCCATATAGAGTCAAACATCCAGAACCGACAGTGTTTTAGAATTATTTAGCTTGCTTAAAACGTACTGAAATCTTTATCTGGTTGTGCCAGGATGTTGCATTGAAAAAACAACTTCAATGAGGTCCTTTTCATTATTATATAGTGTTTAACTTCTAACACACATTTGTGAAACCACAAATGTGAAAACCGATCGCGTTTAAGTAAATAAAATTAGCATAGCTCTTTAAAAAAAAGTTCACAGGTATTGGTTTCTATTAGACAAGATGAAAAACATCTTGCACAGTAGTTTTTTATAAGCGCAATGATAATCGTTTGATATTTAAAACCACATGGCAAACAACATAAAACAATAACGATAGAATCGCACAAAGTCTCATATTCCAGGCACGCGATTTATATATCTTCTTTTAAACGGTCTCATACCGCGGTAAAAACATAAACTATAAATTTTGGTTTAAACAAAAAAATTACAATCAATTAAGGCAACAAACAAACAGCAGTAAGAACAAAAAACAAAAATCTTAGAAAATTTATTATAAAAATTACACCTTACAAATGACCACTTAATGTCCAAAAATTTTTAATTTTATTATTTTATGTTTTCTTGCATCGTCCACACCACAATATCCCATCTTTTCGTTGCTGCATATACATAAGAAAAATGGCACTACACAAAAAAAAATAAAAAATATTGCAAAAATTTCACACTACAAAGTAACAAAAAAAAAAAAAAAATAACCGGCGAGAATATAATTTTTTATGTTTTTTATTTTTCGCGGTTTGTAATCGTACACCCGCGGTGATGATGTATCTTTATTTTCATTTATTATTTGCAAAATCATTTCTTTATAAAATACGAGACACAATTTTTGTTTATATCAGGTAATTGCAAAATTTTTTTTTTTTTTGGTAATCATTCCACATATATAAAAATTACATTCATTGCTGCTGCACACACACACCACCAAAAATGAAGACGCAAATTAAGAATTTTTATTTCTTAATGCATTTTAATTTATTGTTAGTCATTTTCTTTTATACAATACTTGCCATACATGATTATTTCAATGAACGAACGTGCAACAACAACAACAACAAAACAATGTTCATAAAAAATGGGAAGTATTTATGTAAAGTGAATTTTATGTTAGCATAATTATGCAAAAAATTATATAGCTACATACATTTTTTTTTTTTGGTTTTGTGTATCGCGAGTCGTTAAGGCTAAAATTATGGTTCTTTGATTTGATTCTTTACATGTACGCTTCGTTTACCGTTTTTGTACTATATACTGTCTAATTTATAGTGGTGTCAAAAAACTATAATTTATTGTAAACAGTTAATGTGCGGTTAATTGTGGAATGGCAACGTGATTAGCTTGGTATTCACAAAGTTGTAAAGTTCCGAAAGCCAACTATTCATTATTGCGGTGAATATACTTCGTTGTTAAGTCAATAGTTTGGCTCCATCGGATTCGATCTCGACCTTGCTCTTTGTATTGTTCTAGACAACCCGAAAAATACAAGTCGTTCTCTACCCCGAGGAACCATCGTCACCGACAGTGACCTCTGCACTAGCCAAATGGCGGTTCTTCTCTCAGAGATCGCTAAATCATCCGGCTATAAGGTTAAAGGCTGCAAGACTTTTAATTTCATGCGGCATTGTGTAAAGAGCAAGGTGCCAATTTAACTAAAGGGTATACCGCATTATTCATCTGTGTAGGCACTAATGCCATCAACATAGAAGTTGACAGCGACCTATCAACTGAAGATGTACAGCGGCAACGGTTTTAATTTTATTGTAGCTGACAGACAATCGATCTCTTGTGCACCAAACTCGCCCACCGAAAAATTAGCTGTTTTGAAGATGTTAATTGGCCTGTGCGTGTAATTGCAATTTGACACCGTTGGATTTTTTCCTATCGGGTTTCGTTAAAGATAGATGTCATGCGGATAATCCAAAGACAACTCCAGCTTGAAAACATAACATTGCGATTGTTTCTGGGTATATGACATTTGAAACCTTATAATACATATAACTAACATATTTTAGAAAAACCGGCCAAAAAAAAAAACAAATCCTTTTTCACCATTTAAAGAACATATAGTAAAATCTTAACATATAAATGATATTTCATTTTTCACAATTTTCAAATTTTTAGTTTTTTTTTTTAGTTTTGTTAATTTCCTTTTCGAGCTTCCTTGTCAATGGTGCGATAAAAAAATATTAAAAATTGCAAAAACGAAAACTCATCCAAAAATGATCATCAATTTACAAAAAAAAAATTAATATTTTCCAAGAAAATAATAAATCAAACAAAATCCTCATTGTAACAAAAAAAGGATTAGACAAAATTAAAGCTCTACCATGAATTTATAATCGGCACTCGAAACCAATTCATCATCGATAAAATTCTATTTCCCGCATATAAACGAAGAAATCAAAATGAAATCATCACGATGTCATCAACATCATGATTGTGTTCCTGTGTCTGTCACCATTGTGTCGTTTTTTTTATCCAAAACGTTTATACATTACACCAATACTGTGCTTTATAATATGACGTAAATTAGTTTTTAACTTATCGACTGTAGCACAAACATTTTCTAAAACATAATAAATAATAATCCTCTACATATAATAAGACAAGTCTGTGTATATTTGGAAATAGCAAAAACAACAACTGTACAAGAACAAAAAAAATTCTTAAGTTATTCCAAACGCGAAAGTTTGTCATCCGTCTCAGTCAAAAAATGTTGTTGTTTTTTTTTGTAGAGTTTCCAGTATAAGATCCCTTTTCATATTTGTGTGTTAGTTTTGTTGTAGTTGTTTTTGGTATTCTCACAAAATTCATTCATTTCGTTTTTATATAATTTTTTTTTCTCATCATAAGAGGAAATTACGGACAATGCTATGAATATTTTATAAAATTTTCATAATTTTTTATCCAACACACAGACAGACTGTCATATATATAAAAACGATGTGTATATCTTCTTAGATGATAAATAAAATTTGAAAAATTAAATAAAAAAAAAAATTATATTTTTATATATGTGTCGTTAGTTTGAGAAATGAGTGTGGGTGGGGGTGGTGGAAAATCGAGTTGATATGATTTTTTTTTAGGTGCTATTTAAGGGTGTTTTCATATTCATGATATGATGGTTATATAAGATTTGTAGATTCGAAAATGGGAAATGAGAAGAATATGTGTGTATAAAAATAGGTGATGAAATATGCTGGACCGTATGGGAAACGATTGGTCATTTATAATGTTGAAATATTCATACATATATTTGAGGTTGAGAAAATGATTATGATATTATATTTTTTGTAGATAAAAATAGTGCTTTGATTTTGTTACTTTAATCATTTAAGTAACCATATAAGCTACAGGAAGTTGCTCAGTTCCTATGTCAACAAGCCCACAACCACTCGTGCATTATAGGATAAAAATAAACGCTACATCAACGAAATTCAGCCACATTCATGCAGAATGATCATAGAAAATTTCGATAAAAGAGTGCGTATGTACCAGCAAAGCCGTGAAAGCCATTTGCCCGATGTGTTATTTCATAAATAACCCTATCCTATATACTTTATTAAATTAAAAATAACAATCTAAACACAAAAAACTGTTTTCTATTTAATTCAAAAAATTTTGAATTAAATCAAAATTGATGCAGCTAGGCTACGTAAGATATTTTCCACTTGCCCTGCGTCATTCCAAGTTATCTCCAACGTCCGGATGGCCAATGGACTACAACGGGTAGGCAATCTTCGGAGCTTCTTCTGGAAATCCATTTTCCGGGTTGTTCTAATTCTCCTTTTATTTTGCCAAAGGCAAATAAGACTACTGGCTTCTCGGGGAAAATTTCCAACCGGAGAACTCAAAAAACCGTTGATATTCAAAAAACCACTGACTTAACTGTTCCCTGGCTTAAGGTGATTTTCAAAAGTAGCCTCGAACTATTTCATATTCTAAAGAAAAGGAATAAAGTAAATGTAATTTTTATACCTAAAGGAACCTAAGGAAAACGCTCTCATTGCAATCCCAACACCTAAGGCCTATTAGCTTATCTTCGTATTTCTTGAAAATTCTAGAAAGACAGATAGAGGCTTACCTCAAAGGCTCAATCTAGCCTGTAAAGCTGTCAACGTCTTAGCATGCATATTGTAAGGGGAAATCGGTGGAAACTGCTCTACATTCCCTCTTATGTCCTATAGAGAAGTCTCTCGAATAAAAGGGATTCTCTTTGGAGAATTGAGAATGCCTTTAATAATGTCAAACCAGAGGCGATCACACAGGCCCTTTCAAATTTGGTGGTGGATTTGGCACTTGGAAGCTTGATTGATCAAATGCTTTTTTTCCAGGAAATACAAATTTCCTCGTTTAGATCCTCCAACTCTCAATGGAGTTGTTCTGAATATCGCAGACAAAGTGAAATTTTTGGGTTTTATTATGGACAGCAAACTAAGCTGGAAGCCAAAAACTCTGGATACTCCTGTAAAAATGACATTGGAAAAGGATGGGGGCTTACGCCTTACATCGTAAATTCGCTTTACACCTCAGTTCTAATGTACGGAGTTACAGTTTGGTGGCCCGCCTTATATATAGAAACGTATATTGTGTATCAATGTTGCACTTAGGGGTACCTTTATTCAAGCACTAGAGGTTCTCTTTTTTCTTATCCTCCTGGATATCCTAGCCCAGCAAGAGGCTCAAGTACAGGTGTAAGGTTTAAATCAATTTCTCTGTGGTCCTGTAATATTATGGACCACTCGTCTATTCTAATAAATAAACAAATCCTCAAATCTATCTTTACAAATGGCTTGACAATTGATAGAAAGGTCGGCGGTGGAGTTTTCTGCGAAGAACTAAATGTAAATCTCTCTTTCTGCATCCTTGATCATTGCAGAATTTTCAGGCGAAGCTTATAGCAATCAAGGAAGCCATAGACTAAATGAAGAATCATTTAATATCTGTAAGAGATATTGACATTTTTACGGACAGTCAGGCTGCTATTAAAATTCTACAATCAGGCTATATCACGTCGAAAGTAGCCCGGAGCTGTCTTTCATCTCTTAACGAGATGATTGAACAGATCAACATCTATCTTATATGTGTGCCACGGCATTTCAATATTCGGGGAATATGAAAGACAATGGACTCGGGCGACAAGGTATCACTTGCCTCATCTTACCATGCAAGGTGGAACTTCACATGCTACGTGCAAACTACTCCTTAAAGAAGAAGCTTATAAAATTACAAACAATAGATGGGCAAATTTCACCTCATGTGTAATTACTATGCAGGTTTGGCCTAATCTGGACCTAAAAAGGTTTAACCAGTTAATATCAGAGTAGCAATTGTGAGTAACAATCTGTGGTAAGGCTATGGACCATAAGTGTCTATGCCTGGTATTCGCTACTAAAATTCATTGTATTTAGTTTTGGACTCGCATTGATTTTGAGAGCAACGGAAGCCGAGAATCATTCAAGTGGATAAAGTAGCTCTTTAATACCGTTTCTTTTAAGTGCAAATACTCTGATATCATCTTTATATTCCAGAGCCTCATTGCATTGCATAAGATGTTTTCCTAATGTGATACACTTTTAGGAAAGAAAAATTTCAACCTGAGATTAAATGGTGTAGTGTTAGAGGTTCTACCTGCCGAATACCAAAGCTAACTGCAACAATTCCTGAGAGCCGGTTTTCAACTTTGACACAACATTGTGAGTTAAGATTGCATTACTGCTATTTTACAAAAACGCACATAGTTTTTTTCAGGTATTCCCAGACATCGGAAGTGCAAACTATGCACCTATTCCGATAGGTTGCACCTATTCCAGCTATCCCGATAGGCTATTCCCAAGGCTGTCATATGCGGTTATTGGAAATCATATAGAACACCTGATGAATATCACGAGATGTTTCGTAATATTAAGCAAGAACCATCCTGAGCGAAAAAACTTGATCAGTGACTGACCGATTTCGACAAAATTATACTTGGTATTCTCTAATAGTTTCCATTGCAGGAAGAGTGGTCCTCTCCAATATTATGTAGCAAAATAATTTATATGCTGTGCAAAGTAGAGCTAAATACATCGATAGTTTTCACATTTTTGAACGATCTCCTTTCTTAAATATAAGCTTAACGTGGCAACTTTAAATTCATCGGTATACAGTATACTTCACGGATTTAACTTCAAAAGAGGTTCAAGCAAGAACATTGTTAGATCCACCAGTTCAGTCATACTACAACAAGACTTTCTGGTAATTCTTTAGAAAATATTTCTGAGATGATATTTACGTTAACAAAGTAGATAATATGCATGGTGAACTAATTTACTTATTTGCTATTTATTGCTGTTTCGGGAAAGAAAAATCCTTCCTGAATTTTCAACCGGCTATAATACAGTTAAAATGCTGTGTGGGCGTTATATACCAATTTTTCAAGTTACCAACGTGGTAAACATTTTTACTTATTTTACAACAGTTGAAAATATAAATATTGCCGATAATGGAAAATTACGCATACATTTTCAGAGCTGGTTTCAGTTTTATTTTGGATTCTGATTTTGGAACTGGAATCGGATACCTTTCGTAATTTGGTTTCAAACCCAATTACTGATTTATTTTAAGATATGGCTTCTGTTCCGCATGTTGATATATATTATTATATTATTATATTATTATATTATTATATTATTATATTATTATATTATTATATTATTATATTATTATATTATTATATTATTATATTATTATATTATTATATTATTATATTATTTTATTATTATATTATTATTTATTATATTATTATATTATTATATTATTATATTATTATATTATTATATTATTATATTATTATATTATTATATTATTATATTATTATATTATTATATTATTATATTATTATATTATTATATTATTATATTATTATATTATTATATTATTATATTATTATATTATTATATTATTATATTATTATATTATTATATTATTATATTATTATATTATTATATTATTATATAATTATATTATTATATTATTATATTATTATATTATTATATTATTATATTATTATATTATTATATTATTATATTATTATATTATTATATTATTATATTATTATATTATTATATTATTATATTATTATATTATTATATTATTATATTATTATATTATTATATTATTATATTATTATATTATTATATTATTATATTATTATATTATTATATTATTATATTATTATATTATTATATTATTATATTATTATATTATTATATTATTATATTATTATATTATTATATTATTATATTATTATATTATTATATTATTATATTATTATATTATTATATTATTATATTATTATATTATTATATTATTATATTATTATATTATTATATTATTATATTATTATATTATTATATTATTATATTATTATATTATTATATTATTATATTATTATATTATTATATTATTATATTATTATATTATTATATTATTATATTATTATATTATTATATTATTATATTATTATATTATTATATTATTATATTATTATATTATTATATTATTATATTATTATATTATTATATTATTATATTATTATATTATTATATTATTATATTATTATATTATTATATTATTATATTATTATATTATTATATTATTATATTATTATATTATTATATTATTATATTATTATATTATTATATTATTATATTATTATATTATTATATTATTATATTATTATATTATTATATTATTATATTATTATATTATTATATTATTATATTATTATATTATTATATTATTATATTATTATATTATTATATTATTATATTATTATATTATTATATTATTATATTATTATATTATTATATTATTATATTATTATATTATTATATTATTATATTATTATATTATTATATTATTATATTATTATATTATTATATTATTATATTATTATATTATTATATTATTATATTATTATATTATTATATTATTATATTATTATATTATTATATTATTATATTATTATATTATTATATTATTATATTATTATATTATTATATTATTATATTATTATATTATTATATTATTATATTATTATATTATTATATTATTATATTATTATATTATTATATTATTATATTATTATATTATTATATTATTATATTATTATATTATTATATTATTATATTATTATATTATTATATTATTATATTATTATATTATTATATTATTATATTATTATATTATTATATTATTATATTATTATATTATTATATTATTATATTAATCAATTTTGTTAATTAACGCTAAGCGATTTAGATTCATCATACATCTGTCAAAGAAAATAGGAAAACGAAAGGACCAAAATAATTCTTCAGTCTGAACTATTTGGAAGCTACGTAAATAATTGTCAGCAATCTTATAGTTATAATCTCGTAAGAACAATAAAATAGATCATAGAACTAGAGCCTGTATCGTAAGCCTTTTGTCATTACCAACACCGATAAACAGACACATTCAATAATCGTATAAAGCAAAGTATATGATACTCCTTTATATCTGCTAAACTAAAATAATATAAGTGTAAATTTTTCAATAATTCAATAATTTGGGAAAAAGAAAAGAAAATTTATCATATTTTTAATCAACGTGTTTTTTTTTGTTGTTGGAAAATTCAATTTCCCCGTCTTTTGTAAATAATATATAACAACAACAAAAAACGTTTTTGGTTTTATTTGATAATGAAAAACGATTGTGATTTCCCTTTTTATATTCCACATTTTCTCTACATTTTCTCGAGATTTATCTATTTTGCAGCACAACTAGAGCATAGACAACAACAAAATAGGTACACTGGTATCTCTATGTATATATAGCAAAACAAATTCTATTCAATTATTTTATAGACAAAAAAATTTACTATTAGTGTATATGAAATATGTTCGAGAAGGGAGAAGGCAAATAATAATGTCTGTCTCCTCGATATGGGCGCACGAAAGACGACACGAGATGGTGTATGTCGATTGGTCAGTTATAATATTTTACTGCCTCGAAAATCGTCGTCTATCACATTATAGCATATGATACACATAGCTGGTGTAGATGAAAAACGACAACGATCATCATTCTCATGTATATTCAAATTCGTTTTCCCTTGTGAGATTTTAAAATAGTACACAAAAATGTATGTACGGAAAAAGTGAATAGTAACAAGATTCGATTTCCGGAAAAAATTTTTTTTTTTTTTTGTTTGTCTTGATTTATATTTTCCATTATTTTATGTATCCTTTTTCGTTTCGAAAAAATCCATTTTTTTTTTACCTACAAAATATTTTTGTTGCCCAGCTATTATGCATATATTTACACGTAAAATGTATAGAAGTTGACCACATCCGATTTATTTCTCTCGAAATATATAAATATTTTCATCTGGTTCACTACTTAGATTCATATACACTCGTGATCATCCCATTAATTACTTTTTTTTTGCCTACTGAATTTTTCAAACCAAAATCATATACATGTCAAAAATTCAGCCAAGTCATGATCAAAATCATGAACCCCGCACTGTAACAACAACAAAAATGTGTGTATAGTACTTTTTTGATCGTTAAAGATAATAAAGTCTCTCTGTGTATAGTGCGAGAGGAAATTTTTTTTTTTTTATTTTTTTATTTTCGATTGAAGTGTTTGATAGCAAATTTATAGACAAGATATGTATTTGTACCAAAGTCTTTGCTGGTTGTACTATGAAAAATAAGATGATAGAAATCTATCTAGCTAAAATATAGAAAAATTGCCTGCTGTTTTAAATTCTCTGAACATAATGCTATTTGCCAGTTATTTTTGGATGGTGTTGTTGTTGTTGTTGGTGGTGGATAGATTATTTTTTGCCTATGCTATATGTGAATGTTGCGCACTGTTCTATGTTCTAGTAATTTTTATATTCAATTTAGATTTGTATCGCGCTGTTTTTTTATGAAAATGGATATGCGAATTAATTTTGTTTTTGTATATTTCATAATTTATTGTTAGGACATTTATTGGTAATTATATAGAAGAATGGGTGACTCGAAATGATTTGAGCACATCAGTTAATCATTCACAAAATAGTCTTCTTACAGTTTAGAGTGATGTAGTGTTATTTTTGGTGATGGGTGTTTTAACTTCCTTATACTGCATTTGTAAAATCGTTGGTTTTTCTTTCGGCGACCGACGTTTTTTAACAAGTTTTTTATTTTCGACCAAAATATTTTTTGTATATACGGTATTTTGGCTCATTATACTCCGTTTCTTACTGTACAGCTTATAAATATTTGTAAAACGCCTAACATTCAGGTACTTAAGTCGACTGACTCGAGATCGTAAATAATGTAAATTTGTACAAGATTATATATGTATATATGTACATTTTTAGGAAGATTCTGGCCAATTGTTTGGGCCAATTATTCGTAAAATTAAACAAATAAGTATTCTGAACCATAATTTGAATCCACTGGCATACCAAATCTCTTTCTTAATGGAGACAGTGGATAGAATGTGGACATTCTTTTCAAACCACCATATTGAGTACATAAAGGGTCAACAATCCTAAATGCTGAATGCTGTGCTATGACTACCGACTTGCAAGAAAGGTTAAGTTTTATCCCATTTTAAATTCAGATCACATGCTTCATCAATATTTGGATGACAGGTTCACTAAAATGAAAGCAGATTAAAATTTCACAAAAAAGATCTATCAAAATTACTGATTGACTGATGATCAGGTAACAGAGATTCTGATAATTTTACCGTCTTCCTTCTAAAATAGCCCTAGAAATATGCAACAAAATTATCAAGATGCAATGGTAATCGTCAGGAAGCATGGTAACCCTGACTTGTATATTAAAATAGCTTACAATCTCAGTTGAGAGAATCATGACCGACCAGACTTGATATGTCGAGTTTTAAAGCTCAAACTTGATGAACTCATCAATGATATTGTCTTCAAAAATATATTTGATCCAATTGCAAGAATTATTATATATATAATTGAGTTCCAAAAACGGGAGCTACCAGATGCCTCAAATTTACTAATCTTTCATCAAAATTGAATGACAGTGAGACAATTGATAAAACTGTGAGTGCATAGATTCTAGACAAACAACCGCGATTTCATGGGTTTGTTCTTTGATTGGATGGATAAAATTGAACTAACATAGGCCAACAAAACAGGAGCAGAATTACTAAATTTACGAAAATTTCGTGTAAATCTGCAAATCAGTGAATTTGGCGGAATGACGACCAGCAATATAAAATATAACGTGTTCAAGCAGAATTCAAATTTCAAGCAGGTGATAAAAGCGTCCATTTTACCAAAATTGACTGAACATCTGGCAGTTGAACCAATAAAAGGTGTCAACAACAACATGTGACAGGGGCAAATATTGGCAGATCCAAACAACGAGACACGTACATCGATCGACATGGTTCTAGGTGCAAATGTTTATGCAAATATTTTAAAAGAAGGAGTAAAGAGGCAAAGAGTAAGGAAGGAGGCAATTCACAGCATGATAGCTACAAGTGAAGCCGAGATTAGAAAAAAAGAACAAAATCAAATCAGGACATATGGTTCCAATAAATCCAGACGATGTTACATGCAAGAACGACATATATCTACCGCACTATGCATTTGTTAGGCAATCCAGTACAATAACAAAGGTTAAAGAATTATTTGATGCATTAATGAAAACATCAAATGGACTTAATTTCAATGACATCCAATTAGCCGGGTCAACACTGCAACAGGATCTATTTTCAATCGCAACAAGGTGGCCGAAACACAAATATGTGTTTATCGCAGACATCGAAATGATGTACATACATATTCTTGTGACCAAAAGACAACAAAACCGACAAATAATTGTTTGGAGAACTGATCCACAGTCACAAATCAAAGAGTACAAGTTACGAACGATAACACATAGTACATCTGCTGCACCATACCTGGCTATAAGAACTCCTAGATAGCTCGCTTTAGATGGACAACGAACCTATACCCAATTGTAAGTTCTTTCTGATGCAGATACCAGCGAATATGCAATAAAATGTCAGCAAGAATTACGAAGTAACTACGGTACTGATATGAGACCATCAAAGAAATGATAAGTTATATCCGAAATAGCAAGAACAATATGGGTCAATTACAAATCAACATTCTACGACCTGTAAAAACTAAAAATTTCAAGATAGGTAAACATAGAACATAAAGACCAGGATTTGGAGCTTCATGGATTTGCCGATGCATCTGAGTTAGTGTGCGCAACGTCTGTTTATTGCAAAGTTACAAAAGCGGGAAAAACTAATGTTACTTTAATATCAGGAAAAATAAATGTAACACCAATCAGACAAAAACTGACCTTTCCAAGGCATGACTTGTGCGGAGCTTTATTATTGGTAAAGCTACTTTACCTTACCAGGACTAGTAAAGCTACTTTACCTTACCAGGACTAGTTGATTTTCACAGATTCTGTCTATTATCAACCACGCACAATGAAAACATGTTAAATTTAAAGAAAACAAAGCGGGCTATGCAATGAACGGCACAGACCTTGATAAGCTGTGTGATCATAATTTATGGCGGTCGATTAAACTATAATTGAAAAATTTTCTACGTTCACGAAAACAAAAGAGTATAGTCGCATAATGTTGGCGCTTCTATTGTAGTCGTCATAAGGATAATCAGAGGAAAGGCGCTTTAACAATTTAAGAATTATAAGTGGCGAAAATCAATGTTGAAAAAGTTACGCAATCTTCAGCTTTCGCAGATGATATTAGAAAATTAAAGGAAAAAGGTTTAGTGAGCAGTAAAAGCAAACTTTTGTCCTTACATTCATTTCTGGATAAGAATGGAGTTAAAAGAAGTGGAGGTCGTTTGCAGAATTAAATTTTTCAGTATCCCTGTTGCAGCAAATAAATATCTGCAAGGCATCTATCACCTATTTTTTCGAAAATCTGGAGCAAGGATTATATACAGAATATGCACCATCGCGCGAAACGGACAAAGCAACAACCAAATATAACATAGAACCAGTTAGTTCTTGCAAGGGATGAACATTTCCAATATGACAGATAATACGCCGCGTCTGAGTTAGTTTATTAATTAGTTTGGACCTCACCTGTGGTAACCTCATTACAACCTAACAGATATGTTGTTGCTCCTCCAATTCTAAAATTTAATTATCACATTAATGTTGAAATTTGCGCTTCGGATAAAAGTGTCAAATATTTATTTAAATGTTAGTTCAAAGGCCATGGCTGTATCATCATTGACATTCGGGAAGCAAATACGATTTTCTCGGTTCAAGGTACTTTAGTGCAATTGAAACTGAATGGCGCTTACTTAGAGTTAATATGCATTATTAAGATCATACCATATACATAAACTAACTTGACGTGCATTTACAAGACTACCAAACTGTTTGCTGCTACTCTATTGGTACAACCCAAATGGAAAAACCTAAATGTGTGTCAATATTTGAAAAGAGAGAAATCAGAATACTATAGTTGTTTGAAATGGACTCAGATACCGAACGCTTAAATTTTCCTGCTTCTTTAACTTCATATCTAAAAGGGGCAACAATTTTCGATGACCTTAAAACTGTCAATCAAGCACTTAGATTAGTCGACGACGATGACATGGGACGCAACAATACATGTTGTAATTATTGTGAAAATGCCAGAGTATTTGCACAAATGTGGTCTTTTCTTTACCAGCCGAGCTGGATAAACTTTAAGGAAATTATTTGGAGTATCTTTATGAGAATGCTTAACATAGAAATCAGCAAGAGCAATGTAATGTCTTTGTAAATTTAGCGCATCCAGCCGTTCAGAACTATTTGGATCGATTTGAAAAATCATTAACTGACTTTCGACTAAGAAATCCACCTGCAGATATGATATCCACTATGCCAGAGTTGTTTGACGCTTAGTTGTCAGCATCTTTTAATGGCTAACAATGACGTGAAATGTCGGGTTACCTCAATTGCAAAATGCTTTTTTATAGAGTCCTGCGGTGGTATTGGAAATACCTACACATGTATGAGGCTATTTTTAGTACTTTTAAAGGTATCGGTTCTGTTTCAAAACAAGGTCTAAATATTGCAACTACAAAGCTGTTTTTATTGGATAAAGTCACTAAATAAAATTTAATGATCTCAGTAAGATGTTGGTTCATCTTTGTGATGGAAGACCTTCAAACAATAATGGTTTATGAGATATTATTTAAATATTTGACCACATGTTAACTGATAATATAATTCAAGAGTTCTTTGATGCCCAATTTGCTAATAAAGCAATCCTAACACTATCAAATTTAAATATTTACGTCATTTATCGCAAAATGCTTAATATCATTGAGTTCCTATTATCTAATTGACAGCCAAACTCCTTCAAGAATGCTACCTCACAAACTTGATTTAAAAGTAGGAGCAATTATCATATGAAACGTGATCTGTCTATTGGAACAAGATTGTTGTCAAAAAACGAATTATACCAAAGTGACAGTCGCGGAAGTGTTGACTGGGTCAGAATTTGGCAAAATTGTTATGTCGCTTAGAATCACAAAATGACCTCTCTTTCTATCATTTATCTGAGTCCAACAAGACCTTTACCAAAAACATATTTGTGTGATTTAACTAAAAGTCAACAAGATAAAATAATGGACTGAGCAGTAATTTGTCCGTTTTATACAGGTCTCAGCTTTCGGTGGTCTTAAATCATATGTTGAAAATAATTTCTCTCGGGTGTAAGAGTTTGTTGATCACATTTGAGACAGAAAAGTCACGAATACTTGATTTATGTGCAATTCAATTGCAGTTTTCTATTTGATGAAAATTCATGATGTCGTTGAATTTAAAGTCCAGTAACGATCCATGTTATATTTTTATGGCATTTTTCTATATCATTTTTTTATATCTCACTTTCTAACTATTAGTGTCTTATTAAAATCAGTAGCTATTTTGCGATTTCGGATAACAATATGATAATAATTACAAATTCCTAATAATTTTAAGAGGTAACAACATTCCAATGAAATAAATAAAACATTTTGTGTCCCTAAAAACATTTTTTTTCACACATATCCAATTAAAATCGATAAAAAAAAATATTTCCCTGATTGATTAATGAGGATGAGTTGAAAAATTCTGTTCGATACTTTATTCATATATATCCATATATAAAGGCTACTTCTTCAAAAAAAATACTAGCGGATTTGATTAATCACCAGGCTCAAAATGTCATCAATCATCAATCAAACGATTAATTTAAACATGTTAACATCTTGTAATCATAAACCTTTAAAACAAATAAATCCAGAGAGACAGCGGAAAATTATATATCGATATTAGGTTTTGAACCAGAATACCACCAATAATCAACGCAACACAATCGATAAATTATTCAAAAAAAAAAAAAAATGAAAAAAAAAAATGAAAATAAAACCACGAAACTGGAAAAAATATCAATTTCAAAGAATACAAAACTATCAGCACCCATTACATATAACCCAACAACAAGCATCATTGTACAAATACCACCAAATGTATTGTTCATTTTGTTACTTTTAAGATCGAAATTTGATTATGATTTTCTCTGAAATTCATAAATTGAAGAATACATAATCAATGTAGGTATATATATTTATATATATATATATATATATATATATATATATATATATATATATATATATATATATATATATATATATATATATCAAAAACTTTAGAACGACACAGAAAAAACATTCATATTATACATGGAAAAACTTTGAAACAGACGACTTGATGGCGATAACTATCAATCAGTATATAACACACAACATATAACAACTATAAAGAACCAAACTAAAAATAAAATTGGAAATGAAACAGAAATGTTTTCGAAATGCAATAATGCCAATATATACACAAAACTCTGTAAGACAAAAGTAAATTTTTATTTTTGTGTTGCGAAAGAATCACAATCAATCCTTCATCTCTTTGGCCATTATTCAGTGATAAAAATACAAAAACAAAATTTATACGTGCGCGCACATTATATTGAATACGAAGAATAGCGTATGTGTGTGTGAATATGTGAAGTTTGTTGTAACATAAAAATGTAAAATATATAGGCCGGTTTGGCCATCACCAAAACTAATTTACATTTATTTTGTTCGCGCTCATCGTCCCACAACCGTCGATATCGAGATGCGCGCGAGAACCAATTTTATATATATATATATACATAAAAGATAATCTATATAACCAACCCCAATGCTGTTTAATTAGAATCTTACTGTCTTCTATACTATACATAAAAAATAAAACATTTCGTAAATAATTTTTTTTTTTTGTTCTTAAATCACAAATCTAAGATTTTATTTTAAGATCCTTGGATTCATTTTAATATCGTATATATTGTTGTTGGTATGTTTTTTTGTATTTTAATTGGAAGTTCGATTTTTTTTTTTTTTTTGTCGATATTTTCTTCTTGTACAATAAATTTTTATTTTTTTTTTAATTCATGCAGTTCAAGGATTTCCCGAAACACAGAGCGCGAGAGAGATTTAATCAGCCACCACAAATATATAAATAAATTTTTACAAAAATTATAATTTTTTTTTTTTTGTTTATTACACAAAATGTGAAAAGCGATAAAAAAGTGTGCGATTATCAATGAATTTCCGGTAGAATTTTTTTTTCGTTTTCTATCTCATACGTTCCACGAATTATTTTCAGCAATCTGGTATCAGAACTCCGGTACACTAGACCAAATTTATAAAAAAAAAAACTTAATTCATAATATAATTTCTGCAAGCCGCAGACTGTAATAAATTGGAATATTAGTTTTTGCTTGAAATTTGGGTAGGGGTTCATTGTCTATAGCCATGACAACCATGGTTTATATTCCAACTTTGTAACTAAGTAGAAACCACCATATGTGTCTAGTATACCTCCAAGTGGTAACACCCGGGCAACGATGAGTTACTCATCGGCTAAATACTAGATGCGAGTGCAATCAATACTCTATAAAATACTTTTTTCAGAGATCGGTCTCATAGATTCTGGGGAAGACCAATCACTGCTATACTATAATTATTACAACCAATCTCAAAATATGTTAGGGAAAAACAATCATACCCAACTGAGTACAAAAGAAAAGGATATTTCATATCCATTCCAAAGGAGTCAGAAGTTAACTCGATCTCCTACAAAAGTCCCATTTTGGAAGGCTAATGAAATTAGTGCAACAAAAGGAGCAAATCGTCCTGAAAAATAAGAAAAACCCAAAAAACGAACTGTTGCAAGATAACTGCAATCGTTCTTTAGCTGAGAAAAAACTGTACAGTGAATTGTGCAAAGCCAACAGTGCATTGGTCGATTCCACAAATATAAACAAGCAACTAAATCAAACAATTGCATAGATGCAGGAGTTCTAGAAAGCGAAGTTAATGCTCTTAAATCAAAGGAAGTCAATAACCAAAAGACTAATCTAATAACAACAGCTGTGCTATTAGATTAGTCTTGACGAAGAAGAACTAGCTAGGGAACCGGAGTTTGTAAAAGTTATAAATCGAAGGAACAAAAGGAAACGAAATAATACTCCATCTCCGCCCCAATTACAATTGAATGTTCCTAAGGTTATAACAAAAAATCAGAGTGATGGCAAAAACCTTCATTTGATGACTTAAAAGCGCAGGGATTTAAAACTGTTGATGCATCAAATAAACTAAAAAACACCTGCATAAAACACTTTTTAATATGTTTATGTTGACCTTCGATGCCGATGAGATAATCGAAAAAATTTATCAAATCAAGTACATCTTAGGATGCAAAGTGATTATACAGCCTTTAAAAAGGTCTAAGAAGGACATATACAAAAGTACTGCAATAAGAAACCAAGATGTGTCAAATGTATCGGAAAACATCATACAAGAGATTGCGTACTACCAAAACATGGGCAGCCCAAATACGTTCACTGTGGAGAAAATCATCCCGCTAACTATAGAGGATGCAGTGTTGCTATTGAATTGCAAAGCATCAAGTTTAAAAGAATGAATGAAAAAAATTCGAATTTAAGTAATGCAAAAAATGTCCGTTGGGGTTCTAGGCTAACAACGACTAAAGGTAAAGCTGTCAGAAAATGCGATAGTGAAACCTTGTCAACTAGAAAACCAACCTACTGGCCTACAGATCAAAACAAAATACCAGACTTAATTGATTTCTTTATAATCAAAAATATATCAATGAACTTTATACAAGTAGACGAAAGTTGAGACCTAAACTTAGACCATTCTCCTAAATTTTGACATTAAACGAAAAAATGACTCAAAAAAAAGGAAATCCAAGCCTAATAAATAAACACACTTGTTGGGAATACTTTAGGCAGTCCTTAGAAGAAAAAATTAACCTAAAGGTTCCATTAAAATGCGAGGAGCAAATAGAAAATGAAGTTCAAAAATTTGTAAATGATATACAACAATCAGCCTGGGAAAGTACCTCAAAAATTAAATATAAAATAAAAGGAAACAACTACCCTAAAGAAATTAGAGAACTCTTGGCAGAAAAAAGAAAAGCGAGAAGATTATGGCAGCAAACAAGAGCTCCTCAATATAAAACTAAGTTAAACAATTTAACTCAACAGTTAAGAAGGGAAATCCAAAAAGTAAAAGATGAGTCAATCAGTAATTGTCTAAAAAACTAACTAATGATAGCAGGACTGATTATTCACTTTGGAAAGCAACCAAAAACATTAAAAGACCAACAATGCAGAACCCTCCAATATGAATTCGAAAAAAGCTCCTGGTTATGGATCTTATTACTACAGAAATTTTAAAAGAACTACCAAGGAAGGCTCTAGTTAAGCTTACTCATCTTATCAATGCAGCATTTAGAACCAAATTTGTGCCCAGTTTGTGGAAAATTGCAGAAGTAATAATGATATCAAAATCTGGAAAACCACCATACGAAACTTCATCTTATAGATAAATTTCGTTGTTGCCAGTTATGTCTTTGAGAAAATACTGATCAAAAGGTTAAATCCGATAATCGAAAGGGATAACTTAATCCCAAATCATCAGTTCGGATTTCGTCGTCAACACTCAACAATACAACAAGTACACAGAGTAATCAATGTAATTGAGAAAGCATTTGAAGAAAAAAATGTCTGCTCCACGATATTGTTAGACGTGGCACAAGCTTTTGACAAGGTTTGACATGAAGGACTTAATCATAAGTTAAGAAACCTCTTACCAATGCAATTCCCTAAAATACTGGAATCATACTTGAAAGATAGATTCTTTAGAATTAAATTTGCCGAAACTTATTCTGAATTAAAAGAAATAAAAGCAGGTGTACCACAGGACCGATTTTATTAGGACCTTTATTAGGATTTTATATTTATTATACACGTATGGTCTACCTAAATTAGAAAACAACCCAGTGGTGACTTTTGCTGATAACACTACGACCCTAGCTGTTGGAAAAAGCAACGAAAAATAAACACTAAAAGATGGCGAATGAAGCTAAATGAAACTAAATCAGTTCTAAATCATAAATTTTACCAACAAACGAGTTGAACATATACCTGTTTCAATAAATCGAGAAATAATACCGTATGCGAACACAGCTAAGTATTTAGGCATGACTTAAATCATCATACAATAAGCTGCAACTTTATAAGCAAATACTGAAACCAATATGGACTTATGGTATTGAACTTTGGGGTTGTACAAAACCCAGCAACGACAATATCATTCAAAGGTTTCATAACAGAGTACTAAGGAATAATACAGGGTACCATGGTGCATCGTTGATGCACCATGATACATCAGGAATAGTGATCTACATAGAGACCTTAAAGTGGACCTCGTTTCAATTGAAATTAAATAAAAATGCAAGGAAACACGAAGAAAGACTCCAGCAACATGTGAATATAGAGGGAATTCAGCTGTTTACCAACACCAATATTATACGCAGACTGAAAAGAACCAAACCCTTTGAACTGGTTTAATTGTTAGAACAAAGAGCGGCTTGCTTCATATTAGAAAAGGCACAAAAGAATTATGCGACCATTGAAAAGGAACTACTTGCAATCATCTGAGCTTTAAAAAGTTTCCGTCCTTATGTTTTCGGGCAACATTTTTTTATAAAAACTAATCACAAACCTTTAATTTGGCTAATCACAAATCTTTAAGTTTATTTCTAATCTTTCATCTCGGTTAGTACGTTGGAGAATAGAGATAGATGGATATGACTATAAAATAGAATATAAATTAGGTAAAAATGCAGATTCATTAGGTCGGATAGAGTTACCAAACGCCAGGGTAGAAAATCCTTCAATTAATATGTTAACTAGATCAAAATCTTAAGTAGCAGCAACAACCAATCAATCAGAAGTTATAGACTAAGATATTTTTTCCGATGTTCCACCTAATTTGAATTCACAAACTGTCATTAAACTCAACCATCAACGAGATATCGAAAAACTACTACATAATTTTCATTTTAATCCGCTTGGCGGTCATCAAGATGTACTTAGAACATACAAAAGATTAAAGAGATATTATGAATTCCCTAAAATACGAAATTATATTAGAAAATGTCCTCCATGCCAAAAGAATAAAATTGGCAAGTCGAAAAAATGTCCAATGAAAATTTCAACAACAGTCAAATTTCCTTTTGAGAAATTATTTTTGGATGTTGTCCTTCCTATTATCGAAGCCGAAAATAAATGTATACTTACACTTCAGGATGATTTAACTAAACACTCACTAGATATATGTTTACCAAATCAAAAAAACAACAAATATTGCTAGAGTATTTCTGGATTATTGTATCTGTTTGTTTGGATCTCCTCAATCAATTGTTACTGACTTGGGTTCAAATTTTATGTCTGACCTATTTTCAAATGTCTGTAAAATTTTAAAAATTAAAAAGATTAATACAACTGCATATCATCTTCATCAAATGGGGCTTTAGAGCGCTCTCATCGGAGAATTTGCGAAATTGTGCGTCAAACAATGTCAACAACTGAGATAAATGGATTTAATGGCTTTATTTACTTACCAATGGTATAGGAAAAACTATGGCCGATACTGTATCAATAATCAGGTTCTACCAGAGTTTATATATATATATATATATATATATATATATATATATATATATATATATATATATTTATATATATATATATATATATATATATATATATATATATATATATATATATATATATATATATATATATATATATATATATATATATATAAATAACTGCCCAGCAAAAATAAACTCCCGCATTGCTAAATGTAAGCCTATAATAATTCTGACCAAATTTTTAGTACTTTGTATGTTGCAATCACAAGTAAAAGCTCCAACAATACAAACGCTTTCCTGTAACAATGTCTGAACACTGTTTATCACAACTGTTACGTTGCTTTACAACGTAAAATAATAAAAAATCGTTAAAAAAGAAAACTAAAAAATTTAAATCCAATAATCACTCACTCACTTATCTATGCGGACTGATCAGGAACTCTTCGAAAGGAAATCCGTTAGTAACGAGAAAAAATGTTACGGGAAGTAATTGGGAAAGATTTTAAGATTTGTGTATCAATACAACAACTAATCTAAAAATTATCGAAATCCGGAAGTGACCCGGTATATAGCGTTTATTAAACCTTAACGAATAACCACGTACATCAAATATATGCCAGGAGTAGATACAAGAGACGAGTTGATATTTTACATTTCATTACAAAGAAAACTGTTAGCTGGTATACAAAAGTTATGTTCAATTAATTTGATATTCACTTTTAAAGCAAAGATACATCTCCCTAAAATAGTTACAAATGGGATTAGGACAATTATTAATTATTAATAGGCCACTTCATGGTGGCTCCAGAAATACAGCGAAAACCTCAATCGTAACCTCCAATGACTTTCTGGAAAAAATACAGTTCAAAGATTACGATATAAATTTTTACATGTTGAAAGAATTATAAAATAGGTAGTCACAATTACGGCATCCAATTCCAGAATACGGAATTCCGATTTCCAGTTCATTTATTAATTTCAGTTATTCCGGAATCAAAAAACGCTAATTCCTGAATTAATGAATTTTTATTTTTTTAATTCCTAATTTAAAATACGAGTATGTCGAATTTATTTCGAATTTTTGTTATTTTATTTCCATTTTTCTTCTACTTATAAACAGATGTCTCTTTCGCGCTCACTATGATTACGAAAAAATAAATGCTCAGTCCTGAAAATGTTTTATGATTTTTGTCATTTTATCCATCCCTGTGCCCTATAGAATACACCTGTCAAATATTTGAATAAAGGTCAAATATTTTGACCTTTATTAGATTCTTTATTAAAAATTTTAAAAGCAGGCAAACTTTTCAAATTTCTAAATTTGTGGCATTTTCCGAAAGTAATAAAATTTAATTTTATATTTTAAATTTAAATAAACATTCTTTTTAGTTTACCGTTATTGTAAACTATAAATAAAAAAAAACACAATACCAAAAAAAAAAAATTGCAGCGGCTTATTTATATTTTTGTTTGACGTTAAATTGAAAAACAAACTTACGATGAGTCTTTTCGTCTGCCACCAAGTGAGTTAAAGCAAAATATAAGTTTCAAATGAAACAATTTAGACAAAAAAATCGACAGTCTAATGTGCCTTAATCGAGTTTTCAAACTAAAATGTTCAAATTGTTCAAGCTCCCGCTATTACCTCATAGGTAGTAGCTGAAAAGTAATAATAATTTTAAACTATAAATAAATTATAATACTTTTTGGTTTAGTTTAGTTTCAAGTTGGGGCACAGTTAACGATTTTGTTTACTTTTGTGTAGTTCCATCTATCTACAAATAGCATGAACTAACTCGTTATTGGATATAGTTTAGTTAATTTAGTAGATTAAGGCACACAGCATTAATCTACAAACTCCTGCACGATTTTCGTTTTTTATGGAAGATTTATAATTGCGATTTGAATTCCATGAAGATAGATAGCATAACATTTGGTCGCACGGCAAATTGCTCGCTCCATCTATTGCTATGCGTGAAATATCATGCTTTATGATGTTAAATGATTCTATCGTTTTATTCAATAGAGCTATAAATAAATCGACACCAACTATAAATTTGCCCCAGCCCAAGAATTCAAAATTCTCCTTGTCCATGAACGTTGACGATTAAAAATTGTCGTTTTCTGGAAGAGGCTCATTCATCCAATGAATGGTTTTGGTGTTAAACAATTTTTTTTTTGATCTGTTATTTATATACATTTTAGATTTTTGGGCTGGTTCGATCGATGATCGTTGAAGAGATCGGACGTGTTTTTTCCGATCTCTTCATTTTTTAGAAAATTAATTTTATTAAATTATTAATTATTATTTTTTTTTTATTTTCATTGAGTTGTGTTTATTTGAGTGTGTGAGTGCGTGTGAAAAATTATATTTTGATAATAATTTTATTTTGAGTAATTTTATTATTGTTTGTGTTCGTTCTTTGATGACACAAAAAAGTTGTATTTTATTTTTTTTTTGTAGATTTTGTTTTGTGTACTTATGGTGCGTACATGTGATTAAAAAATTTCATCACAGGATGAAGTTAGTAAGAAAAGGTTTTGCTCAAAATTATTACCTATTTGACTTGACATATATAATTATTAATTGTGTATCGTTGTTGGCTGTGGTATACGAAATATTTGTGCGATTTTTTGTGATTTGTTTTTCTGATTAGATTTCCATTTTTAATTTCTTATCGGTGATTTTAAATTCTTGTTGTTTGTTTTTATCGGTGGTTTACATTTTTTCGTGTTATTTCGTAATAGTTTCTAATATTAAATTTAACTTCATTTTGTTTTTATTGGTTGATTTTATTTTTGTAATAATTTCGTTTTGTTTGTTTTCGGTAATTTTACATTTTCGTGTAATTTTATATTTTCGTGTAATTTAATTTTTTTCGTGTAATTTAATTTTTTGAATTTAATTAATTCGTAATAATACCCAAAATGTCTTTATCAAGACAAACCGCTATCGAAATTTAGGCGCGGGACTTAAATATTGTCAGTGAAAATGTTTGTTGTAATTTTTTATATTATTTGTATTTTTTGTATTTTTATATATTTTATATTTTTAAGTTTTTTATATTTTTTATACTTTTTATATTTTTTATATTTTATATATTTTATGTTTTGTTTTTTTTTTATTTATATTTTATATTTTTTTATATTTGTTATATTTTATACTTTTTATATTTTTTGTATTTTTATATTTTTTATATTTTTTATATTTTTTATATTTTTTATATTTTTAATTTTTTATATTTTTTATATTTTTATATTTTTACTATATTTTATTATATTTTTATTTTATTATATTTTTATTTTAATATTTTTTATTTGTTATATTTGTTATATTTTTATAATGTAACTGTCAATCGAAAACTAATTCAATTTATTACAGCCTCCGGCTTGCAGAAATTAGCCCATTAATAGATTTTTTCAGAGAAACGCTGCAAGATTACAGAAAAATGGTTGCAGATTGGAGTTCCTGATGAGATATGACAAAATGCAGAGCAGTTCGTTATTATTATGATTGCCTTGTGTTAACTAACAGTAGTTTGAATCATGGCTACCAGGAAACCGGACCAATTCTGTCATTACTGACTTACCCTTCCTTGCCCTTCGCCACAAAAAAATACTAATTATTGATCGCTTAGGTGTCTGCAACCAGGTCGAGTCTGTCATAACAAACATTTCATCTACTCCTTAGGTTTTATTACATGTAACACGAGTGTATAGTGGTGCTCGGCATTCCGGGAGTTCCTAGTCCGTCCTTGGTCGTACACTCAATCAATAAATCAATCAATTTTAGATTTTTGGGCTGAATTGTAATGTATATCAGTTGGGTTTTCTTAATTAGATTTTCAGTTTAACGGTTATTTAATTTAATTCTCGTGCTTAATCATTTTTTTTTACATTTTAGGATTTTGCGTTTATTGAGAGTATTGTGACTTGTTTTTAGAGTGTGGGTGGGTAAGTTTTAAATTTTTTTTAATTTCCAGGTGATAAGTTAATTTAATTTATTACTTGCCGATATTAATAATTAATAACATATAATTTTAATATAGGTTTGATTTATTGGAAAATTTTAAATATTGACTTATATTATGGAGTGTAGTTGGAATAATTATAAATTTAGTCAGATCTATATTTTATGTGTCTACTTTTCAAATAGTTATAAGAAGTGTAACTCAATAGATGTATTAAATGATTTGATTATAGATTATAATTTAAATTTTTTTCAGAACAGTATCACTCTACTCCAGTATGGACGTTTTTTGTCGGTTTAAATGTTATTTCATTTGGTTTTGGTGTTAAACAATTTTTTTTAATCTGTTAACTTTTAGATTTTTGGGCTGAATTGTAATGTATATGAGTTGGACTTTCTTAATTAGATTTTCAGTTTAACGGTTATTTAATTTAATTCTCGTGCTAAATAATTTTTTTTTCATTTTTTTTTTTTTTCCTTTTAGGATTTTGCGTGTATTAAGAGTATTATGACGTGTTTTGAGAGTGTGGGTGAGTAATTTTGTTATTTTTTTTAATTTTTAGGTGACATATAATTTTAATATAGGTTTTATTAGATCTACTAGATAGTTATAAGAAGTGTAACTCAAAAGATGTATTAAATGATTTAATTTCAGATTAGATTATAATTTAAATTTCATTCAGAACTATATCTCTCTGAAGCTAGGATGAAAAAGTTGAATGTGTTACACGATTGAATTAATTGTATGGTACAATTATATATTCGTTTTTAATTTGAATATTTGTTCTGTACATAATTCGTTCACCAAAAACTTTTTTGTTTGTAAAAGTTTCATCAAAATGTCCGGCGCACTAAAATTTTCCTTTCAGTTAGTGATGAGCCATCACCAACGACTGAATTATGGACAAATAAAAATCAAAAGGCTTTCGCCACAATTGAAGACGTTCAATTGATGCATATTAGAACAGCAACAACAGCGCGCATGGCATGTGGATTATTGCAAAATTATCTTGGAGGAATATTCCTTTTGTTTAAAACAGTGAAGTGTTTAAAAAGTGAATGGGTAATTGAATTTACAAAATTAAACGTTAAAATGTTTGAAGTTCATAGTACAGTCAAAACCAAATTTCTTGAAATTGCAAAATAGCAGTTAAAATTTTAAGTACAGTTGACAAAATCAAATAACCCAGTGGAAACAAAAATGCCAAATTTGACAACGTATACAAATCAAAAAATTATTTGTCAAAAACGTGCACGTCTGCATAAGCAAAACAACAAAATATTTTGCTGAGATCTTTTACAAGACCTTTCAGACTATATTATGGACAATTGGTGATCGTTGTAGGTGGTCAGCTCAACGAATAATTGGAATACAATATGGTCTGTGGCGGGGATTGAACTAACGACCGCAGTTTGTTTAAGCCAATACTTTAACCATCATTATACGACCGTTGACCAGGTATTGATAGCGGATTCTAGTAAAATTTAAAAAAAAAACATAGTAGAGGTAATATCAGTAATAATAAAATCATGACCATCAATGCATTGAAACGACATAAATCGATGGTCACCTGTATTAAATTTGTTTATAAAATTAAATTTAAAAAAATAAAACGAAATCAATATAAGTAAGCATAAATAAAAAAAATATGTTGCGTTGTGGGCGTTTATTCAAAAAAATTATTTAAACTGATATCATGTATACAAAAAATATATTTATTTTTTAGTAATTTGTGACTGAATTATAAACTGGGAACACTATAAGATTTACTCATCATCCTCGACCACAAAAACAAAGGCGTAAGCCCAAACTATACCCAACAAATACTAAAAGCCCAATTGTATAAATCCGAAAAAAATGGAATGTACCACAGAGCACAAACAACGCGAGACAAAAATGCAACATAAAAATTCCAATGTGTGATGAATTGCGAAGATAAAAAACACTAACGGGTCAGATATTTATATATATATATTTTTATATATATATATATATATATATATATATATATATATATATATATATATATATATATAAATTCGGTATTTATCTGAATGCAAATATATTTTATTTGCAACAAAATGTAAAATAAACAAATACCAAAAAAAAAAAAATTCGATTATTTTTTGGCTGAATTTTTTATTTTATAATTACTTCTGGGATAGTTAAACAGAGGATTTATGATCTAAAAACTGTGTGCGCTTTTTTTTAAATAAATTTATTTAATTCGCACCCGTCAAATATACGTAGCACGATAACAGCGAGTATATACAAGATTAGAGGATTTACTGTATATATATATAGGCTATGTACAACAAATATACGCACGATAACAGCGAGTATTTACAAGATTAGAGGATTTACTGTATATATATAGGCTATGTACAATAAATATACTATTTAATTTTTTTTCACCTTGCAAATATAATTATTTTACGTTAGAAAAACATTTTTATTTTATTTTCCAAAGAATCACGTTTCTTTCAAACCAATTACAAATAAATATGTAAACCATTTAAGGTTAACAAAAATAAAAAAATAAAAAAAACATTGTAGCATTGACATAATAATGAAATACCATTACAACGTCATTGGGAATGAGTTAGATTTGGTGAGTCATGTAAAATACGAAATGCTAGTGTCTTTTTAGAGCAAAATTGTGTTGATCTAGCAACATTGCACCAGTAGAAAGGTATCCACTGCATTTTGTAAATGAAATTCCAATAAGGGAAATTCACTATACTAATGGAATTAGCTAATGGAGACTACTAGTTTTTTAAACACAATTTTAATTTAAAATTTTAACATAACTAATGCCCAGTAATAAATATTATTATTTCTAGCAGGTTTTTCCGTATCTGTTTTGTTTCCTAAAGCCTGAATAAACCATAAGTTTAAATCTATCTAGTACGAGCAAGGATTAACCAGGAACTCCCGGAATGCCGGGCACCACCAGAAAGGACGATTCATATGATTTAAACAGTCGATATCAAGTACTATGGATGAATCGCAAGAGACTAATAGCTACCTCTAACAAGCATTGCCAGACGAGTTTATGGCGTGAGAGTCCGAACCAACAACTAAGTTGCAATCTTGAGTATTAAGAAAGTAGCGTTGCAGTATTTAAAGAAGCATCCGAAAGATATGCTAATATCTATGTTGATGAGTTCCTGCGAAGCGCAAGAACGACTCATGGTTTGGAAATATTGAATACACAACCATTTGACATTTTAAATTCTGTTGGGTTTCTCTTACGGAAATTGACATACCATTTTGAGATGTATAGCTTACCAACTGAGTATAAGTTTAAAGAATTGAACAAGAGTGGTGGTCCAGTGAAAATGTTGGGTATTCTATATGAGATACCTTTACAATCGATGCGGAACAACTTGATAAACGATATACTCCAAAACGACAGTTTTGATCTGATTGATCGAGTAGCTGGCACCCAAGTATACTTTTAAGAAACCATTTTTAAAGAGTTATAGATGTTATATTCCTCGACTGGGATGACGTAATGCCAAGTGACGCATATTAAAAGGATACCTACTCCAAGATTGAAGCTGTGTGGTCGGTTCAATTACTTGAAGCAATTTCGACTTCATCGACTATTCTAGTGGATAACTATTGGAGACTATCTCGAGTTATGCAGGGTCTTTAACAATTGCTAGAAAACTTCATTCTTATTGGGTTCAATTGAAGAAATAAACCGGATTATTTTTTAGCTATGAGTAAACATTGATTAGTACTCCAGGGATGTTTCGAATAGATAACATAAATACTATGCATAAAACTGCATAAATCAGGACAAAAGGAAAAACATTTTTTTAAAAATGTTATATTTTGTTTCGAAAAAGGTTGCATCGATTTGAAAGGGGAACCGCTCAGAACTGGACATTTTAAAACTGGATATTTCAAAATTGGATATTTCTATACGAGATAAGGTACAAAACGAGACATGGTACAAAACTGGATATTTCAAAACAGGATATTTCGACATGTGATTTAAACTTAAAATGATTTTTTAGGAAAGTTCTGGAATATGGCCAATTAGGAAGGAATTCAGCGAGTTCCTAACCGATTTTGATGAAATTCGATACGTAGGATGAAAATAGAATTTTAAAATGATTTGTTGGGAAAGTTCTGGAATAAGGCCAGTAAGGTTCCATACTTGAATATTTCTAAGGAGAGTAATAGATTTTTCCTTCACTTAATGTTTTTTTCTTTAATTGTATAATTAAATTAGATTTTAAAACCTTTTTTGCGAAAACCTATGGAATGTGGCCAAAAAGGTTTCATACTTGAATAATTTTAACCAGAGATAGAATTTTCCTTCACTTAATCGTTTTTTTTTAATTGCTGCTTTTCTCATCTTATTAAAATAATCATTGACTTAATCGAGTTTACTGTCAGTGAAATGTATCTTCATCTATTTTTTTTCTACTTAATATAACTTTTCTTCACTTTAGAGAATCTATGTGAGAAAAAAAATTAATTTTCATCAACATTTTCATTCTACATATCGAATTTCATCATAATCGGTTAAGAACTCGCTGAGTTCCTTCCTTATTGGCCATATTCTAGAACTTTTCTAAAAAATCATTTTAAAATCCCATTCACATCCTACATATCGAATTTCATCATAATCGGTTAAGATCTCACCGAGTTTCTCCCTAATTGGCCATATTCCAAAACTTTCCCAAAAAATCATTTTAAAATCTCATTTTCATCCTACATATCGAATTTCATCATAATCGATTAAAAACTCGCTAAGTTCTTCACTAATTGGCCATATTCTAGAACTTCCTAAAAAATCATTTTAAGTTTAAATCACATGTCGAAATAACCTGTTTTGAAATATCCAGTGTTGTACCATATCTCGTTTTGTACCTTATCTCGTTTTAAAATATCCAGTTTTGAATTATCCAGTTTTGTACCATATCTCGTTGTGTACCTTATCTCGTTTTGAATTATCCTTATCTCGTTTTTATGTACCTTATCTCGTTTTGAATTGAAATATCCAGTTTTGAACCATATCTCGTTTTGTACCTTATCGTGTTTTGAATTATCCAATTTTGAAATATCCAGTTTTGTACCATATCTCGTTTTGTATCTTATCTCGTTTTAAAATATCCAGTTTTGAATTATCCTGTTTCGTCAAATCCAGTTGTAAAATATCCAGTTTCGACCGGTACCCATTTGAAAGAGCTATTTGCAATTAAAATCTCGCCTATATGTTGGCTACGAATTTTAAAAAAGATACAAATAAATATTTGATGGGTGTGTGCAAAAGAGAAAATATACCATCATCTCATTATACTATTTATAGTACGACCATAAAAATTATAATTACTCTGAAAAAACTTATGCATGCGACACACTGAAAACATTTGTTGGTGTTGAACTAAATTGTATATGGCTTGACATTTTTGACTGACGACTGTCAAATTTTACAGTTAATAAACATTCTATTAATTTCTGAAAATAGAACACTTTTTTAACGATTTTTTAACCGCGTATAACGTAAAATTTGAAGGACCCATCGTTTGCTCATTCTCCAGTAGTATTTTTTATTTATTACTGCGCAGTTAGTATCAAAGCTAACTTCTTTAAGAAAATGGAAACTGCAGAAAACAGATTAGGCATTTTAAGATTTCTATCATTTCGATTCTGGAAACATTTCTATATGTCAAAGAGTGACAAAACTAGTACCCCGAAGAAGTTGAAGTTGCAAGTCTTGTTTTTGGGCAAATCCTCAAGTAGCGGGCAGGGTGTTAAGTTAATTACGTTGGAGCTTTTAATAAATTAAAGGAACGATATGATAGGAAAAAATATATCATTAATTCGTTTATCAGTACTTTCATTAAACAGTCGCTAATACAGTCCAAATTTAAAGCCTTATGACCACATCCGACGAAATAATTCGTGGTCTCAGAACCTTGGGAGACGTTGCTGAATCGCGTGATCCCTAGCTCATATACATCTTATTGAAAAACGCAAACATCACGGTCTTTTGCACTCGAGTGAAGATGATGAAGAGCTCACAGGTCAAAACACGTCAAAATCTGCACCAAACCAAGTCGCTGTCAATTATTCACACAGCGAAATGTGTTAGACTATCTTACCTACTGCAATTATTAAAGTGTTAGATTCTTTCGGTAATATTATCAGCTGTCGAGCACTACTAGACTCAGCATATCAAGGAAGCTTCTTCACGGAAGTATGAACACAGAAATTAAACTTAAAAAAAGAGAATGCTCGTTTATACATCCAGTGGTATTGATGAATTCAAATCCAGGGTTACTAAGGGAATCGTACATTTTTTATTTAAACCTGACTTTGAACCAGAATTTTCAAAGCAAATCACGTCGAAAATTCCTCCTCAAATTTAACTAATATTCATATTGAAAGCCTGCACGGAGTTAAGTTGGCCAATCACCACTTTCATACATCAAGTCACGTTGACGTTCTTGTCGGAGCCAACTGTTTCTTTCAATTTCTACGAAATGGCCAAATAATATCAAGTAAAATTGTCAATATCGAAAAATACTTCGGAAGTTTAGGGAGATATAGAATCCATTTAAACCAGTAACAAATTAATGTTTTCAGAAGAGCAATTTAGTGAACTTAGCAACTTAGTGAGCAACTGAGTCATTGCAACTAACAAGTTAAGGTAGATATATTGTAATAGGTATACTACTCGAGTCAAAAACTAACCAACATTAATCGAATCTTCCTTAACCACAGCTATTCAACGATTACGAAGCATGGAACGTCGCCATGCACGTAAACCCGAATTTCGAAAACTATACCAACATTTCATGTTTGAGTTTTAGTCACTCAACCATATGGAAGAAATCCCATCGGAAGAAATCAACAATTCAGATGTTTATCTACCATATGATACTTTGAAATTCTAGCTCAAAAGCCAAAAGCTCGTCTGGAGTTTCTCTGAATGATTGCGCCTTGCTGTTGGGCCAACTACTCAGTCAAGTCTGTATTTAATTTTAGTCAGGTTCAGAGAACATCCTATCGTATTTGCAGCTGATGTAACTCATCTAAAGAGGTCTTATTTATCCCGATACTCCAAACATTTGATCCAAAAGATAACATTTTTGGAAGCATTGGCGTCTCGACTATATCACTTCCCTTCAACAAAAAAACAACGTGGCAGAAACCGAGAATCCCATTACACATAAATGACATAGTCATTATCATAGAACACTACTTACCTGTAACTATATGGTATAGGAATAGTAGTTGAAACGCACCCTGGATCTCACGGTCTTACGAGAGTTGTTACAATCAGGACAAAAAATGAACAACTAAAAAGATCAATTATAAAGTTGATCAAACTTCCAATTGAACCCTACGGTTCAACGGCGGCGGAAGGATCAGACACCAGTTAGCCACTGATTACCAACAGCAGTATAGGTAATGCTGTTAACTATAAATAATTATAGATGCCGACTAAGGGGATGTGAAGCGTTTCTTTCTTGTAGTTCTAACTACAGGCCGGTAGTAGCTCACGCAACCTAGCAGAATTTTGTGGTGAGAATCCCTTGGGGAAACTAATTCGGGGTTGAAACCAGAAGGGGTCCGTAAGTTACTTGCAAATAATGCAATTAAAAGCTATGTGATGTTAAATTTCAGAAGCGTCTGTTCTCATATTGAGCAGCTGTCTGGTCAGCGTCTGTACACCAGAATAGATGGTTGTCTAACACATGGCAAAATGTATGCTTAGCGGTTTAAATTTTACCAAAGGGTAGGAGAACAAAACTTCAAAAATAAACCACATAATAAAGTAATATGGCTACAACAAATAATGAAAATACCATCCCAGGTGGTATACTCTGTGGCTCCGTGGATTCTGGGGGAAGCCTCATATTACGTCAACAATAATTTCATAGAAGTGGCCTAACATCTCGTGCACCAGTAAGGGTAATGCAATTTGGCTACAAATCTCCATCATTCGAACAACTGCCTGAAAAGTCGACATTTACTGTAAATAATGATGTTCTACTGCAAAAGCTCGAGCAAATGAAAAAAAAACAGTAGCAAAACTAAATAATGAATTTGCCGGATTAAGAAAAGAAAATAATTCTTTGAACCAAATCAATGATCAAGCAGAGACCGCGATATTAAATAAAAATCCTTTCTAACCATCTTGGGCTTTATTGTTCAAAAGATGACATTATGGAAGAACAACCAAATCAATGTCTTAAAATTAAAGACGCAGCCAATGTCATCAAAAAACAGAAAAAGCAATCAAAGACGGAAACACTGAAATTATCAGAAGAGGACTTCTACTCTTTATGTTAACCTTCGACAATAAATAAAATGTACAAAAAAATCTATAACGTAAATGTATTTCTCCACCTGAGAGTTAAAATTGAGCCTTTCACAAAAGCTACCAGACAAATACCACTGTGCAAAAAACGTCAAGTGTTTAACCATACTCAAAAATACTGGAATGCCTGGAATAGCCTGGAATGCAAATGGGTTATTACAGCACATTCAAAAGCTAGATACATTTATTAAACCTACAAGACATAGATCTATGTTTGATATCTGAAACTCATTTCACGAAATCCTCATATTGTAAATTGCGTGAGGTTACTTTTTAGCTAGAGACAGCTATTTTTGTTAAAGATAATATCCAACAAAATGAAGAACTGAAAACCAGTCAGGCAATAGATGCCTAAGCAATCTAACAGGACAAAAAGACTCTGACTATTTTCTATGGAAGGCAACCAAAGCTCTGAAAAGACCCAAACTACAGGTCCCTCTAATATATCTAAGACAATCTACAGAAGAAGCCCAGCTGACAAAATTGACGAGCACGGAATAAGAGCTATAACACAGCATGAATTAAATTGGGATATAAAGAATAACCTAAACGTTAAAAAGGCTTAGGGGTATGACTTAATAACGGGTCAAGTGATTAAAAGTTTACCAGTAAAAGGAATATGACATGATGAATGCCGCAATCAGATTAAGATACGTAGCAAGGTAATAGAAGGTGTAGCAGAAGTAATAATGATTCTAAAACCAAATAAACCGCCGAGTGAAAAATCTTCTTCTAGGCCATTATCTCTGCTTCCAACGAAATTATCCGAAAAGTTACTTCTAAACCTTATTCTTTTACATCAATTTGATTTCAGGAAAACATTTGACTATAGAACAAGTTCATAGAATTACGGATGTAATCGAAAAATTACTTGAATTCAAACAAATATGCTCCGGGATATTCCTTGATGTGGCTCAAGTGTTTGATAAGGTATGGCATCAACGGCTTGCATATAACGTTTCCTCAAAATTGTGTATTTATGTTGTGTGCCTTCTTAATCGACTTTTCAAACTAAACTATTAACATTCTTCAAACTTCCGCTATTGCCTCATAGGTGGTAGCTGAAAAGTACATTTTCGAGGTAACTTTACGGTGACTTATAGTATAAAATAACTATAATACTTTTTCTAGCTCCATCTATCTAGATATAGCATGAACTAACTCGTTATAATTTAGTTTAGTTAGTTTAGTCGATTAAGGCAAACAGCATAAACCTGGTTCTCCCGTCCTTAACCAACACTCAATAAGGTGCTAGAAATCGCAAGAGTTTATGACGAAAAAATATTTGACTATGAAAAAAGAAGCCGCGGTACAGCCGAAATAAACGAATTAGCCGACGATGCCGTTCATTTTCAAAACCGAAATCAAGGTCGGTCGAACCTTTCCCGTTCGAATGTTTACCGATCGTGTCCTAAATGTATTGACGAACACGATCATCGATGCTGCCGGTTTGCCAATGCCATTTGTAATCACTGTCGGAAAATTGGTCATATTGCTAGTGTTTGTATGACACGTTCCAGAGGTCGAACCACGATTGTTCGATGGTTGGACTAAACGTTTAGCGACAACTTGGAAATCTGGTTTGTACACCGACACCAAAAATGTTTCGAGCATATGGAGGAAGCTCGATTAAGGTGAAAGGCACGTGCTACGTGAACATCTTATATAAAAATTATAAGTTTGTTTTACCGTTATTTGTGCTAGACTATGATGATATATCGAACATTATGGGCATCGACTGGTTTCAATCATTTAATTTCAAAATCGTACATGAGTCTAGTATTATATTTTTAGTGTCATCCGAAAATAATTCCGTAGGCAAACTGAAACACGGAATTGCTAAATTGGTTCAAAAGGGAAGAAGTACGTCGTACAAGGCTGAAATAAAACTAAAATCGAATGCTGAGCCTCGATATTTTAAGTTTCGGATCATCCCATTTGAAATTCAAGAGGCTGACAAGAAGGAATTGGAATGACTCGTCAATGTAGAAGTGCAAATCACTCAATGGGCAACCTCAATTGTGCCAGAAAAAAAAACAAAATGGAAAAATTCAGATATGTGCGGATTTCGAGGTAACTCTAAATCCATAAATTTAAATTGATCGGCATCCGATCCCCAGAATCGACGAGTTACTTTATCGACTACAAAATGGACAATATTTAACCATAACCGATTTAAAAGACTCATATTTGATAATCGAACTGACGGAAGAAAGAAACTAAAATTTCATGGTAGTGAACACATCGTTTGGGTTTTATCAGTGTCCAACGACTACCATTCGGTATTACTTTCAGCGGTTGATGGAACAATTGACGACGGTTCTAAAATTTTGGACTGTTTACTTGGATGAACCCATCATTTCCGGAGAGACACACGAGGAACATTTAAAAAAACCATAAATTGTTAGTATGTCGATTGGAGGAAAACGCTTTCAAATGTCGAACCAATAAATGTCAATTCGCGAAAGTCGCGATAGACAAACACATAATCGACAAACACGGCATTCGACCATCAAGCACTGGTTTAAGTGCTATTAAAAATTTACCTTTATTTACTTAAAGGAAGTCGAATCTTTTATTGGAAAGTTAAATTATTATAATTTCATCCAGCATTTTTCCAGTTTAGCAGCGCCATTAAATAAACTATGTTCAAAAAATTCTCAATTTCAATGAACGAATCAATTTCAATAAGCTATTGAGAACGCTACCCGTTTGTTTCATTTTCGCGATGATCTTCCGTTTATATTAGCAACAGACGATTCGGCATACGGCATAGGCGCCGTGCTCTCACATTGTTTGCCGGATGGAACCGAACATCCAATCACATTTCCATCTCAAACTCTGAATAAAGCTCAACAAAATTATAGCCAGGTCAAAAAAAGGGCAATTTCTATCATTTATGGTGTCACTAAATTTCATCTGTTTCTGCAAGGTAGGTAGTTTCAACTGGTGACGGATCACAAACCTCTTCTTATATTATTTAGCACTCTCACGATTGCTTTTCGGCACTGACCACACCTTTGATTCCAGCGAAGAATCCTGCCATTTCATTGATTATATATACGAGTTAGCAATCGAAAACTGCCCTAATGACGCTTTAACAATTCGAAAACACACAAATGATAATACCAAGCTGCGTCAAATAATGAAATATATAAAAATGGGATAGCCAAAATGTTTACCACAATTCTTGAATCAAATGTCTTAACTACCCGCCTATTTTCGGGCGACAAGACACTATGTCTTCATTTAAACACTGGGGCATAATTATGATGGAACAGCTTGCTACACGATATTGCTGGTGGCCATAGATTGATTATGACATCGAAAATATGGTAAAGCGTTGCGAGAGTTACTCAACCTATGACAATTCATCAAAAAAATAATAATAATTCGGAATGGCCAGCACCGACTAGTCCATGGGAACGGATATACCTTGATTGCGCTGGGCCATTTATTTCAAAAATGTGGCTAATCGCCGTAGACGCAAAATATCCGTTTGTTGTACAAATGTCGAAAACCACTTCGACTTGCAGCAGCTGTTCGCAATCACATCATTTCAATTTCAAAAGTTCTGTCGTTTAAATAATATTGATCACCTAACGTCTGCACCGTTTCATCCCGAATCCAATGGTGAAGCTGAAAGATGTATAAGCACTTTTAAAACAGCCATGGAAAAAACTATTTTGATGGAATCTCTAGTGACGTTGCCTTTTCGACATTTTTGGCAACTTATTGCTTAACTCTACTTACCAATTGCAGCCGATCTCCTGCCGAAATCCTACATGATAGGCAACCAAAAACGTTACTGTCATCGTTCTGCGATCCTGAACGAATTTATGATGCGGGTTTTCTTTCAACTAAATTCAAAATGAATGACAGTGTCTATGCTAAAGATTTTGTAAATTGAAAATTTATCCAGTTTCCCAAAATGTCAAATTCAAAACTTTAGGAAGGAAAAACTGTAATATGTTATTTTCATATTTTTTTTTTTTTGTTAAACACTAAAATCAATTTTCGTCTCATGATTAACTGTCATCTCCTGACAGTTGAAACTTTTACAATTGGTCCCAACATTTCTATTTCACTTTTTAGTCAATGTTGCATGAATCCGTCAAAAGGATTTTCTACTTAAACATGCAAAGTGGGATTATCATAAGGTATTATTGTTATTCAACATAATCATCGTTGACTTAAATGAGTTTGGTTTATATGCGACTATTAAGTTGTTAATTATGTAATTAACTATCCAACCAATCGTCATTTCATCAAATAAAGCTACATCTGTAGCTGTATAGTTTGCTTTCTTACTGTAAACACTTTTATTACTGTAATACGTTTTGCATGCTTTTCTTCCCTATATGAGAATTTATATCTATTAAAAAAAACTATAAAAACTACAATACCTTAGCAACTGTTAATGTAATTCAAAAAAACATCAGATGAATATCGCAGCAACTTATTTAACATTTTATATACAACAAATTCTCACTTTGCGCGCCTTTCACAATCTCCAACACCCACACGATTTTTTTGCAGTGTGAAGGAAACTTACCTGAAATTAAACAAAAACAAAATATAAAAAAAAAATAAAGAAAAAGATTAGAAAATTTAATAACTCATCATCAGTATCTTTGTTTAAAAAAAAAAAAGTATAAAAACTATACGGTTAAGGCAAAAGCATAAGAAAATAAGATTCTGAGCTGATCTCAACTTTTGGTGTTGTTGTATTTATAAGAATTTTTATTGTGGTTTGCACATTGCATCACGATGTAGATGATTTGATTTGATTTTTTTTTTCTTCAGTATTTTATTTTCCATTTTTCATATAACACTTTCACGGATCGTTTGCCCTTAACCAATAATAATAATAATAATAATAATAAATTTCTGTAAAAATATGCTGTATATATAAATAAAAATCAGAAATGATCAACCATTTTATATATTTAAAAAAGTCCTTGGACTTTATACACAAAATATATATTTTTAAGATATGCAATTTATATTTCTTTTTTTTTTAAATTCTTGTTAAAGTCGTTCCGCACCCGCGATAAGATCAAATCAATAAATCGAATATATAACAAGAGAGCTAATAATCAAAAAACCTTAAAAACTAAAAGGTTTCTCACACCAAATATATCAAAAACTTAAATACAATTGGGTGTTACAATAAAGCAAAAAAAAAAAAAATTATTCTCAAATCGCATAAACCAATCTTAATTTTCATTTTTTTTTCTGCACTCGCCTTATCCTCCAATAAAATTAATAACAATCCGATGCAGAAGTGTTTGTGGTTCATAAGAAAATGGGATTATTTCAGATGATAATAATATTTTATTTCTTCTTATTATTAATTTTGGTTGCGTTTTCTTCGCAATCCACCGTCTTATTTTTAAAATCGTTAATTTGTGAGAGAATATAAGAAAAATAAAATTAAATTCATTTCTTATACATGACCTCTGAACTGACACGCTCAATAAATATAAATATACTTCACACACACATACATAGTTTGAAAAACAACATAAGAACTTGAAAATCTATAAAAACAAATCACAATAAATATAAGTTGCGCGCGCATTATAATTTTTAACACTTTTTCGAAGAAGTGCATAAGAAAATCCATCTCGCATATAGATCAGACATTGATCGCGTATTGTGAACAGGTACGTTATGGCTTGTAAAGTTAAGCTTTGTTTTTATGAAAAAATGTACGAAATCGAAATACAATTTTGTGGTATGTTATCAAGAATGTTTACAACAAAACTATATATACACACACACACGATAGTGAAGCGCAACATTACGTTTTAGATATGGGACAAGTGGGTGGATTTACTGTTTATAGAGATTTCGTTTGAATTTTGTTTTGTTAAGTTGAGATAACCGCATACATATACGTTAGCTATGTACTGAGATAAGCGCTGCATGCATCCATATTTTAGGTTAAACTTCCGAAAAATTATTTTACTTTGATAAACTATTACCACGTTTTATTATCGCGAACTACATTTACAAAAAAATCCAATTCACAAAGTTGAATGTCTAAATAATTTTTTTTTATCACCTTTTAAGATTACGAAACCGTGCTATCATTCTATAAAATCATAATTTTAATAGCAAATAAAAAAAAATACCTACAAAATAACTTATATATAGAGATAATTTTAAAACTTGAGATTGGATCGCGCTATAGCTGGGCAACGTAGTTTTATCAACATACAACTGAAAAAAAAAATTCTATTACTCAACCAAGTCGACTTCGCATTGAAATATTGTGCTAATCGAATTCAATATATAAACAGATTGCGGTCAGATTAGCGCACACGGTATTTAATATTACTATAATACAAAAACAATCTCTAACCTAATCAATCAATCAAACAAATTTATGAAATCAAAACACCTTTCTCTTCGCAGGGGCAAAATATAATTTAAAACTTTTTTTCGTTACACAAAATGTCAAAATAATTGACATGACATGTCCCTAAGAGTTTCCTAACTTTCGTGAAATTTAATTTTTAATTTTTATAAATCTTTCCAAATAAACTTAATTATATGTACGAAATTAATTTATTTATGATTGAAAGTGACTTAAAATTTATAATTGATTTCTTAAAGTGAAAATTAAGAAATTTGTGTGAATTTTATATCAGTGTTACGCAAATTTGTATACGGGGAACTCATATAGATTAAATAATATAGTGAAACATTTTTGGGGGTTTGATTACTTTGCCATGATGATATAGGTCAGGAGAAGTAAATAATTCCAACAAAAATGTATTTAAATTTTAGATTCAATAAAAATTATTTAACACCAAAATCAAATGAAATAACTGATAAACTGAAAAAACTAAAGTTTTACCCGATAAATGGGAAATAACCGCAATTTGCACTGTAATTACAGCTCTGTTTGACATAAAACACAAATTTGAGGAGATTGTATGTCATTACAAAGGAACATTTCGCCAAATCGGTCTATCATTGATCAAGCTTTTTCGTTAGGGGGTTCTTTCTAAATAATACATGCATTCCGTTATTATCCGGATTAGGTTTGATTTTATGGTATTTTAGAATAGCGTAAACATATCTAGATAGCTCAATTTTTGTACAAAAAATGTTGAATTGAATGGCAACAGTGTTAGAGAACTATTGGAACTACTTGTACGATTCCCAGCTTCTGTTAGTCTCAAAATCAATGAGTTCAAAACAAAATATATGATCACTGGTTTTAAAGACCAAGACGCAACGGAGTAAAAATTTAGATTAGTTCAATTTTAGTATTAGTAACCACACATTTGAAGGAGTGACAAGTTTCCGATACTTTGGATCCCTTGTCACCCATGATAACTGTGTGGGAGGGAATATTAAAGCACGTCTTGTTGCTGGCAACCGTGTTTTGTATGCCTTACGTGTACTGGTCATACCCGGTGTCATGTATGGGTGTGAAACTCTGACGGATGAGTATGAAAGATGGTTAATGACATTTGAGAGAAGAATCATGCGCATGATACAGGCCCCAAACGCGACGATAGCGACACTTACCGAGTTTAATCCAACCACAAGTTTTAGAATTTAATGAAAATCCATTTAATGAAAGACAGAAACTCCGCTGGCTCGGTCACGTTCTACGAGCCGATTCCAAGCGGATGGCTCAGCGATCGTTGAGAGAAGAGCCGCTATTTGGCAGGTGCAAATGCCGCTGTCGGCGACAATGGATCTTTGAGATAGAGAAGGACTTGTCTTTTTCGGGTTGTCTAGAACAATAAGAAGAACAAGCTCGGGATCGAATCCAATGGAGCCAGAATGTTGATACGGTAAGGACCATAATGGCTTGTAAAAGCCGTTTTATTATTATCTAAATATATAAAAATGGTGTAAAAAATGAGTCAATAGAGCACGGCTGAACCGATTTGGCTCAATTTTTTTTTTTTGGAAAAATCCACCGGAAAAGTCGGAAAATAGAAAAATGATATGTTTTTCTATGAGATTTCGCGCGTATTCGATCCAGATAGTTTTTTAGAAGAGAATCTGGAAAAGTCGATGCAAAGCTTAAAAAAATCTCAAAAAATCGAGAAATAAATTGATAAAAACACAAAGTTAACGAGAAAACTAAGAGATGGCGCTGAAATGTGATCATTAATGCGTAAATTAGTCAAATGAATCATTGTAATTTTTAGAAATTGATTTTTGATTAAAATGCCAGATATCAGTCAATCGAACCTAGAGTAAGAAAACGTAATTCACAAGGAATGCACGGTGTCCATGAGAATGAAATGCAAGAGCAACGCGAAGAATTAAATGAACGGAGAGGTGCCCATATCATACAAGTTCGCGCTGCACGGGCACCAGCTCAGTTTCGACAACACGTAACTCGACGAAGAAGTGCGGTGAACGTCAACTTCATCATTTCGATAATGTTGAACGATTGTACTCATCTTATTCAAAATTGCCCTCTATTTTATTTCAAAGGCAAATTCATTAGACTCAACATTCGCCAATGCCACTGTCCCTGCGATGCATGTGTACGACGCATTGATGAAGGCAGTTAACGAAAGAAACGGCGAAATATTCTTCCTGGATGTTTTCGGTAGAATAGGCAAAACCTTCCTAATTTCATTGTTTTTGGCCACAATTCGCTTGAGATCCCAAATAGCGTTAGCTGTTGAATCATCAGTCATTGTATCCACATTGCTGGGTGGCAGCCGAAAAGCACATTCTGCATTGAACTTTCCGATGAATATCCACACGAATGACAAGCCAGTGTGCTCAATTGCCAAGAACTCGGTGATGGCCAAGGAATTACAAGAATTCAAAATTAACATCTGGGACGAGTGCACAATGGCACACAAACGATCATTGGAAGCGTTCAATCAAACGATGAAGGATTTACGAAGTGACTTAAAACGTTTTGGTGAAGCGATAATTCTCCGCGGGCCGCCGATCTTCGTAAAACACTACCTAACTCAACGCATGTCTAAAATCGTCAAGCTTATGGCGCTATGTGATAAAGTTGCAGTTAATCACAAACATGAGAGTCACGTTACAGAATGACTCATTAACTGCTGATTTTTTCCAAACAACTGTTGGCGCTTGGCAATAGTCAAATTCCTGTTGATGTTTCCACCGGACTAATTTTGTTTTGCTCTTTAATTTTTGCATGTTGACGAAGTCGAACGAAGAGCTTATCACGAAAGTGTTTTCGGACATGCGCTGAAATTATATGAATCACGGGTGGCTCAGCGAACGAGCGATTTTGGCAGCGAAGAACAAGGATGTAGACAGTCTGGTTTACTTGATTCAAAACCAAATTGCTATAGGGAAATGCATTGTTACAAGTCCGTTGACCATGTGATAAATCAAGACGAGGCAACCAACTATCCGACCGAGTTTTTGAATGCGCTTGATTTGCCGGGAATACTACCACTTAACTTGATGATCAACGTCGGATTTGTGATCGCGTGTTCGAGAGTTGGCAAACCATCATCGTTGCTCATGTACGCGCCTGAGAACACTACGAGAAATATTGTTTACCACATAATGCATTGTATTGATTTGCGTTTGTATTCGATTTAATTCTTGTGCTAATATTAGTTAGAATATTGAATGACGCGAAACCTGATAAACTCTGTCATTACTAACATACCCACCTCGATCGCTTAGTTGTCAGTAAACGGGCCGAATCTATCGTAACTAACTATCCTATCCAAACCTTCAGTTCTGTTATATGTAAGACGGATGTATGATGGTGCAAGGCTTCCGATATATTTTGGTTAATTCTTGAAAGTACACTCAATCAATCAAACAATCAATTAAAGTTCGCTCTAATCGATTTCCCCTATTTAATTGTCTTGTCAATGCAAGTAAATTATTCAAAATCTCTTGAAAACAATCTGTTGGCTGTAAAACTCAATAGAAACGGGCGCTGTAGAATGATCAGCAAAAAACGAGATATCCCATGATGATGCCAATGAAAAATTCTCATTGATTAAGATCACAATTTAGGACGGCGACAACGCTGAACCTTGCGGTACACACTAGCATTGATTTCGTCCAAACTTAATGAAATGCCATCTATGATACTACATTGACCGATCTTCCATTAAATAATTCTGTCTACTCAATTAAAGAACTATCAATATTTAGTGACTAAATTTTAGTAATCAAACATTGCAGCTATACTCTGTCAAATGCCTTAGCAATATCTACTTGACTCACCATTATGTTTCTATATAATTTTTTCAGCATTGATTTAAACAAGCAAAAAGATTGCCTGAAAATCGATTCTTACGAAACCCGTATTGAAAATGAGATGGCAGCTCTGATTTCGAGATAGTTCATAAGGTGCAGTTTTGTAGGATATAACTCGAGAAAATATATTTTGGGCATTGTTAAAGTATAGCAGCATAATGCATGCTAGGCAGCTAGATGACCACCAAAATTACTTTCTACCAAACTAGCAAACGACGAAAAAGTTCGTTTGTTTGATTTGGAATCTATTACATTTCGTTTTGGTTACGAATTTTACCCTGATTACGTATTTTGTCTGTTTAACGATCATTTCATTTGATTTTAGTGTTAAATAAAAATTTTTTGAATCTAATTGTTATAAATTTTAGAATTTTGTGTGTGGACAGTGGCATGTGTGCACTTGATAAGATTTTTATTAGTTGGGTTATTGAGATAATTTAAATAGGCACATTTTTTCTAGGAGATAGCGGACTTAAATTTTGAATTTAACCATTTTATGTGGTCTCTTGTTTTTATAATAGCTTGAAATGAATTTATTCAATCATTTTAAATGATTGAATAAATTCATTCCGAAGTTCATGGGGGAGTAGACAACTTTGCTAATACCAACGTATGGTAGTCAAAAAAAAGTCTAATATATGTGATGAATGACCGAATAAGTTAGTATACCGACTTAGTTTATCTGCAAGATGGGCAAGAAAAAGCATATATACATATATATATATATATATATATATATATATATATATATATATATATATATATATATATATATATATATATATATATAAATATATATATATATATATATATATATATATATATATATATATATTTATATATATATATATATATATATATATATATATATATATATTTATATATATATATATATATATATATATATATATATATATATATATATATATATATATATATATGTATATATATATATATACCAATACCTCGTTTGCGCGATTTATTGGGACTTGACAATCGTAACGCATACGAAAACAGCGCAAAACGAATCATAATATGCCATATACTTCATAAGGAATTGTAAAAGTTTGGTTCCAAAACAACAAATAAATCAAATAGATCCATATTAAAGTACATAAGTATATTCAATTATTCTAATACCTTTGCTCATTAGATTCTCATATGTCATATCTATACATTAGCATATAGCGACTCTTGGGTATCGCTTTCTTTAATGCCTTTAAATTCAACATCAATAGCAGTTTGTGGATAATATATCTTTGAATGTGGGAAATCTCAGAGTCGAAAGAATAAGGTAAATTTATTGGACGCTTTATTCATTTTGACCAGACCTTCTTTCAGCACCGATTTAAACAATTCTGCTTCAGCTCAAAAATATAACCGAAAGTTACCAGACAATTTCCTAGTGTATTGCCAGCTGCATTGTCGACGAAAACTATAACGTCTGAAAAATTAAGATTTTCTTTGGAACAGTAAGCCTTAATTTCCGGTATACAACAGTAATTTGCCCAAACAACAAGCAACGTTTCCGTCACCTAACCTTTCTTATTTTATTTCCAATGCATTTGCAGCTTATACAGTTATCTATATTTTTCATCAACCTGTAGGATTCTGTGATTGATATGCATCTGTGCATCTGTGAATACAAGGCCCATCAAGACTCACGCAAATCGAGTTATTAGTGTATATAAAATTAAATTTTATGCGACCAGCTCCTACCACTATATCCAACTTCATATGTATATATATATATATATATATATATATATATATATATATATATATATATATATATATATATATATATATATATATATATATATATATATATATATATATTTGCGAGAGTGTAAAATTTAAAAATTAAATTATTCACGGTGTAATGAGAATTTTTATTATAAAGATAATATCTAAAATATCTAAACACCATAAACTCTATAAAAATTGGTGTTAATCAATTGATTTCTCATAGTGATGTTGCCCATCGAGAAGACCTGATGATGCTGATGATGATTCGACAATGATTAGCAACATTTCGATATCCAATAATTCTCACACGCTACATACGATAATTTCGTAAAAAAAAAATCAAAACTATATAAAATGCAAAGTAATAATAATTTAACAGTTATTTTATTAGAATATAAACTACTGATGTGTCATGTCCAATCTAATCAGTATACTATATACATATATTATGTAATTCGTCTCAAATCATACATCTGCGCGTCTATATATGGGTTGCACAGATATGTAATTCTATTTCCATTTAAAGAACTAATATACATACACTTGAAAGATTAGTGCCGTAATGGAACTAACGATCTTTAAATTTTTTTTTTGTTTTAAAGAGGCGATATAATAAAAATAAAAACTATATTGATAAATTTGATAGATAAAACGCCCGTCTGTATAATTATTTCGTATAACAAGATCTTTCTATTTAGTTTTTTTTTTTAGTAAAGTTCAACTATATACAAATCCACTTCTAATTCCACTTTATGGTTAGATATGTAATTTAATAAACTAAAATATCGACTGATTCACAATATCAAACTCGTTGATCTAGTTTAATATTTGATATACGTTATCTAAAACTATCGTATGATACAGTCTGTTAATATAAAATTTCATCTATAAATATGTTATTATACAACAAACTGTTCAACAACGTTAATTTGTGTAAAATGGGCGGTTTAATATCAACTTAAGAGTGAACCAAATTGTTTTAGATTTTATGAAAATGATTACCGCTCGCCGAATATTATATTGTATGTGCGATTCAAAAACCACAACAACGTATAAATACGCGACACCCTCTATACATATACACGAGTATGTTTTGATTTAACGGAAATCATTGATTAGATAATTATTATTAAACACGAGAATTATAATTGAATAGTAAATTAAAAAACTATAAAAATCTTTCGTTTCGATATAGGATAAAAAATTACAACTCGAAAATAGTTTTATAGTAAAATGTAGTTTTATCAATGTAAAATTATTTTGTTGCTGATATTTTGTAGAATCTGTTTTCTATTTTTGATTGGCGTGATTAGCACGAGATTTATTTTTATTTGTAACCCTTGTTGGCAGTATTAAATTTAGCAAATATTTCTAAACGAAAAACCTCTCACCTTAACGGACACGCGATTTAGGATTGCAATGTGCAACGTGCAGTCGCTAACAGAAACCCAGGCGCGTTTAATGATACTGTATCAGCATTGAAAGAGTATAGCCCTGAACTTAGAGATATCTAAGAAAATCGATAGTCAAAAAGAGCAAACCACAATAATCTTAGGTGTAAACTATGTTTACACATGCGACTAATCTGACAATCATGTGTATTCGTACCGCAGCACGACATCAGAATTGTTATTGATAAGTTTAATACTAGAGCTGTCAAAAATAGACTGTGTTATGTGAAACTATCTACCACAATTTTATTGTGGCTAGCAATTTTTTTCCTTATAAAAACCACCACTTGGAAACATGGACACACCCTCATAAAATTAATTAACAAATTTTAATAAACAAAGGTGGGAAAACACAAGAAATCAAAATCTTGTTAACAGTATTATTATGGAAACCACCCTCCGTCCTTACGATGTCAACGCTCTATGGAATACATTGCACATTTCGGTTGCCAGTGCCACTGAGTTATAGCCTATAGAAATGCTATATGCATTTCAAAATCGCATGGAACAACAATGCGGTTCTTGCTAAAAAAAAGTTTAAATACAAATAATGGGATAAATAGTTAAACTAATAAAAACTTATAAAAAAATAATAGTTTCACGTAATAGTTGTTATAGTTTAAAATAATAAATGCATATAATATATTTTAATATTTAGATATTTTTAAAATTTAATTTTGATAAAATCTCATTGTACGTTTTTTTTTAATTCCCAAGCGATGAGCAGTATATCCCGAAAAGCGCCAGGTCAATCAGCCGTTTTTACATAATATATTTGGAAGGATATGGCCGGATATTAGCTAATTTTTTTTTTAAATCGACCGGGTTATAGATATCTTGGTGGTCAATAGTTAGTAAATTTTTGAGGCAGGAAAAGGAAAGGTAAAGCCAATGTTCACAATTTTACTGAACTACTCTGCTTTCTGTCGTCTCTTATCAGCAACTCCAGTTTGCCACCATTGATCTGTAATCTGCAAATCAGGTCTCCTAAAAACATAATCTATTAATAAACTAATCGCTCGTAGCCATAGGCTGTAATAAATTGAAGTAATTTTTATCTGAAATTATAAATTAATTGATTCATAATATAATAATATAATAATAACATAAAATGCGATTACTTTGCTCGCAAATTGCTAAGTAAAGTAAAAATTGTTAAAACAACATAATTTTCTGTAAAATTAACTTATTCATGCAAAGTCATATAAGCACATGCTTTGTCAATTGAAAAAAATTGGAAAAGTAAAATATTAAACTGGAAAAATTGTTAAGTTAGCATTGAGATATGATAGTATTGCATGTCTACAATTAGAATCTAGCTTTCATATATTAAATTAACTAACCAAGTGTTTTTTTTTTGGAAAATCAAATGGTATGTTGAATTAAACAACTAATTTAAAATTTAAAACAAAGTTTAGCTCACATAATTACGTCAAATTTACCGTTAAAAATTATTAAACTTCGTAAAATAGTGCATTTTTAATATTTTTAACTTAAGTGATTACGAGGAAATACCAGTTACTATTATTGCAGGTAGCACTAGCATATTGGTTGTGAACCTGTTTTCTGATAAAAAATGTAGAAAGCTTTTCAAATTATATTTACACTTGTTCATGCATTAAAATAATAAATTAATAAATTAACAAAGCAACAGACAAACGACAGAAAAACTTCTGTTTGTTAAATTAGCATAGCGCTAGTTAAAATAACATATCTGAAAGTTATATTCACTTAACAATTCAGTTCAATTGTATTATTTTATGTTAAATTAACTTAGCAAATAATTAAAACTGACCAATAATTTTAGTAATACTATAGCTGTCATATATGATATTCTCTGGTAGAGACGACACACATGAACAAGGCGTGGGCATATTAACAACAAATAAAGCAAAGACAGCATTGATGGAATGGCAACCAGTTAACAGCAGAATTATAGTGGCAAGGTTCCATTCAAAAATAAGAAACACAACTATCATTCAGTGCTATGCCCCAACAGAAGATGCAGAAGAAAAGATGAGTTCTACGAGCAGTTACAAGCCACAATAGCAAGAATGCACAGAAATGATATCAAAATCATACAAGGAGATTTCAATGCAAAAATTGGCACAGACAACATCAACCTAACCATTATCATGGGAAGAAATGAATGGGACTCTGTACGAAATAACAATGGAGACAGACTTGTCGACTTCTGTAGCACAAATCAATTGTTCATAGGCGGCAGTAGGTTTTCACACAAAAATATACATGAATACACATGGACATCACTGGATGGCAGAGCTAAAAATCAGATAGATCACGTAATGATCAATAAGAAATTCCTAATATCACTACAAGATGTAAGAACAATGAGGGGCGCAGATGTACACAGCGATCATCAACTGGTAATAGCACAATTCAAGATCAAGCCAGCAGCTGTAAAACATTCGAAGACAAATAGGAGGAAATTTAACACAAATAGATTGAGAGACACTTAAACAAGAAACACTTTCAATGAAACGCTCCAACTCAATCTCCAGTCTGAAGCCACCCGTATAGAACAAAAATGGAACCAAGCAGAAGAAGCCTACATCAAGACTGCCACGGACATACTCGGCTACAGAGTAAATTGTTGAGGAACACCGTCAATTTAAGTTGCAAATGTGCCAACATAACACGGAAGAGGTGAAACGTAGATACGAAGAAACAGCGCGTCAAGTAAAGAAGATGGCAAGGAATGATCAAAGCAGCTGAAGAGGCAGCAGCAATCCAAAATATGCGAGCACTACACCAGTGTGTAAGAAAGGTCACTGGTAAAATTATAAATATACCACCTATAAGGGACGCTAATGGTCAAGTACTAACAACAGATGAAGCACAGTTAAAGAGATGGAAAGAATATTTTGAAGAAGACGTCGTCGCCGACCCCGAAAATTTCCAGTCATCAATTGACATCAATAACGAAACTAGCAACACCCATCCACCAACAGAATGGGAAGTTAAAGATGTCATTAATAGACTGAAGAACAATAAGGCCGCTGGAACAGACAATATAACCACAGAAATATTCAAAGGAGATTCATCGACAACTGCAAGCATATTAACACCAATAATCCAAGAAATCTGGAATTCTGGGAGAATCCCACTGAAATAGAAAGAAGGCTTGATAATTACGATACCCAAGAAAGGTGACCTAAGAAAGGTGTAAGAGAATGTAGAAACTGGCGAGGTATCTCTCTCCTCAACACAACAATAAAGGTACTCGCAATGATCATCCTTGACAGAATCTCACCTACGATCAAAGCAAAATTAAGAAACGAACAAGCTAGATTTAGACCAGGAAGAAGTTGCACTGATCACATCAACATAATCCGTATCATCACTGAGCAATCCAATGAATGGAATTCACCATTGTATATGCTCTTCATTGATTTCGAACGCGCATTCGTTACGATAAACAGGAACGCAATATGGCAGACACTTTGTGAAATGGGCATCCCAAAGAAATTAATTGAACTCATACAAGAAATGTATCGGGATGCTGGAAACCGAATCCAATACAAAGGCAAACAAAGTGAAACATACTACAACACTCGAGGAAAAAGGCAAGGTTGCATACTCACACCAATGCTGTTCCTAATCGTATTAGACAGTGTAATGTGGAAACTAGATAAACAGTCCTCTAATGGCATTCATGATTTGGACTATGCAGACGACATATGCTTGCTCACACACTAACACTCCGACATGCAGCAGAAAATGCAACAGCTATCAGATCTAGCTAATGAAGTTGGTCTCAAAATTAATATCAAGAAAACCAAGGACTCAACACAAATATAACACCGATGCACATCAACAATATACAAATTGAAGATGTAAATGAATTCGTATACCTTGGTTGCACAGTAACGAAAACAGGTGGAACAGAAGAAGACATACACAAACGTATAAATAAAGCCAGACATACATTTAACATGTTACACAAAGTCTGGAATACTTCTGTCCTGTCGCGCAAGACCAAGATACGAATGTTCAACTCATGTGTGAAATCAGTACTACTGTATGGGTGTGAGACATGGAAGCATACAGGAAAAATCATTCAGAAGCTACAGGTATTCGTAAACAAATGCCTTCGACGAATACTTAAGTGTTTCTGGCCTAACACGATTAGTAACATCAATCTGCACATAACAACATGTCAGTCAGACATTGAGACCGAAATAAAGCGACGAAAATGGAGATGGATTGGCCACACACTGAGGAAGGCATCAAGTGATATAACGAGGATGTTATTAGACTGGAATCCGCAAGGAAAAAGAAAGATTGGAAGGCCAGCAATGACATGGAAGAGAACGATGCTAGCAGAGGCAAAACACCTGGGAAAATCATGGGCGGAAATAAAAGCAATAGCCCCAAATAGAGTAAGATGGTTCAGAATAGTGGACGCCCTATGCTCCTGAATTGGAGATAAAGGGAAAAAAAATAGCTGTCATTATGGAAAATATTTGTTTTATTTTTATATAGTAATGTAGTGAAGTTAAGATTTTCAAATTTAAATAGTTTTAAATTTAAATAATGGACTATTTAAAATTTTATTTTTAATGTTTTTTTTTAAGTTTAGTAGTGATTTTAATAAAATGAAATGCTTAAACATTTCTTATTAAAGCTCCATCAGTAAGTATAAAGCTTTTAAATATGTTTGCATGTATTATTTTTAAAATTATTCTTATACAGTAAACCAAATTTAATACCTCAACCATTATTAGAAGTGTTCATGTGTTTTATGAAAGATAATTTAATGTGCTATTATGCCATTATGCTGGTTTGAAAGCGTTCAATTCAAAGCAGAATATAATAGAAAAAGTCGAAGTATTCAAGACACATCAAAATGTATACCAAAAAGAAGTTATTATTTAAAGGACAAGTTTGATAAAAGAATCTAGATAATTCATTTTCTCTTAATACTTATGTTGGTGTGTTTAAATACCAACTTCACTTCAACTTGAATCAGCCATTCTACCGTAAACAAGTGAACAATCAATATAATTTATACAAACCAAGTTCGGCTAATAACATATATTTTCGTTAATTTTAGTTAATCCAAAAATGAATAACAGACGGGCCAACGTGCAAGTTTAGCTGGGGAACTTTAAAACCAAAAATCAAGCGAGTGAACATTTTACAACGCTATTTTAAGCAATTTTAGAGTAGCTGAAAATAATTTCACCGTCGATTTGTAACTGTTTATTAAACTGGCTTCATTAACAGTGATTATTCTTTAGGTAAAACGTCTAAGAAAGAAAATTAATTTTCAATTAATTAAATCACCACTAAAGGTTTTCCTACAAAATAAGGGTTTCGCTGCTAAGGAAACCCTCATAGCTTAGAACCGATAAAGTTTTAACATTGAAAATGTTTCAGCCAATTTTCAGGGTAAAAGTAATATATTCATCCTAGAAGCCATTGGTTTACAGACAAGTTGTTTTCCTTTCTTAGGACAATGTCATCTAACTGTACGGAAGTTTGTGTAGTTCTCCATTTGAGGCTTAATTAAGGACTTGAATTAAGAATATTTTCTATTTCTGCTAAGTGTGTGTTTATTTATTCAAGTGTCAGGATTATTTACCGATCACTCTTCTAAGGTAAACCTAAGTTAATTTTATGGCCGCTTAAAAATAAAGTGCCACAATATGCAATTTCTTGAAAATAAATTAGACATTTTATTTGACAGTCTGCTTTTTCTTTGCAAATTTTTTCTGTAATTTTTGACCTTGACCCATTGCTAGATGTATGAAGATAGAAGATGAAGGCGCATATTAGTTCAACTCGATAGCTTGGAGTTGCCCATTAACTGTTGCTGACACTGCGTATTGGCAGGTATCCAGAACTCTTGTCTTAGGAGCGATAACAGTAAGGGTAGTCCAGCATGCTTATCTTTATGTTTGTCACACAGAATTAATGGTGTAATTGGAGACTTGGAGTGGAGGATGTTGAGTACAGTATGGAGCCGAGCTGCCTTGCAGCCGACCATCAACCCATATTATGCCATTGACATCTTAAAACGGTTTTAGTGATTTTAGGACGCTACTCTTCTTCACTTCTCCGTTTGCTTGTAGTGCGACAATGGCCTCGAAGTGGTGTTTACTGTAAGAAATTTTTAATAAATCGACACACATCTCTTTTTGCATTATGCAGCCTTGCGGGCCCATGCCCACCAGAGATTGAACAATACGAGTTCAAATGGAGATAAGCCCGCATGGCTTAAGCCTGCGGCATAAGTCCACTCATTTGCGTCGCAGAAGTCATGCAAATCGATTTTACTTTTGATCTGCTCACAATTGGACTTCCATTTCCAAAGCTGTAAACCATAGTCTCCGAGTATTGGAACAACAATTGCTTGCAAGTGTAATGGTGTTGGCTGCTACCGGAGACGATGATTGGTCGTATTCTGCTGCTTGTTTGATGTGTAAATGCTATTTTTGAAGATTTTTTGCCGCGGTATGTTAAAATGATTTGCTTTGGTGATTTTAATTATAATATGGTAGTCAATAATCCTCTAACTATTTGTTTAAATATAAATAATTTATACTTTTTACCATTTAAACCTACAAGGATTAACAGTATTCTAGATTTAATTATTGTGTTTGATCTGGATAAACATAATATTATATCTTATGGACAATGCGCTGTTCCTTGTATTTCGGATCATAACTTGATTTTTGCTAACTATAAGTTATGTCGTACTAGGGCTAAAATATCTTATAAAGTTGTTCCAAATTATAAAGAAATTGATAATGAATTTTTTACAAATAGTTATTTTTCGCTTGATTGGGAAAATTTTTGGTTTTATCCAAATGTAAATGACATAGTTGAAGATTTTAATTCAAATCTTTTACATTTAGGTTCTATTTGTGTTCCTCGCAAGATAAGTATTAATAAATGCTCTACTGCTCCTTGGCTAAACACTTATATTTTGTTTATAATGAAACGCAGAGATCTAGCTTTCAAAAAATATAAAAAATCCGGTTTAGAACTTGACTTTAAATCTTTCAAATATTTTAGAAATAAAACAAATAAATTGATTAATCAAGCTAAACAAAACTTTTATTTTGGAAATTCTGCATTTAATTCTAAAAAGATATGGTACAATTTAAAAAAGCTTGGAATTTCATGCACAGCTAGTGATGCGATCATTGAATTTTCCCCTGACGATATATTAACGTCTATCAGCAAATTTTGCAACTCTTTAGGAGTTTTACCATTACCTAATATTGGTTTTGATAATATGAACAAAATTGATGATTTTAGTTTTGATTGTGTAGATGAGTTTGCAGTGTTGAAGGCTATTCAAGCAGTTAAATCGGATATGATAGCATATGATGAGGTTGATTTCAAAGTTTTAAAATTATTTATCCACCTATTTCTTCCACACGTTACTTTTATCATCAATCAGTGTTTGACAAAATCAGTTTTTCCAAATTTATGGAAAGTTGCATCTATTATTCCTTTACCAAAAAAAGAAAAAATTTCTAGCGTTAGTGATATTCGTCCTATTAGTATTTTACCTGCCCTTTCTAAAGTTATGGAGAGAATTATGCAAAAGCAAATTTATGAACATCTTCAAAAGTTTGACTTTTTATGTAAGTTTCAATCAGGATTCAAATCTGGTCATAGTACGACCTCAGCATTGCTACATATTATTGATGATTTATCTGCTATGTTAGATAAAAAAAATTCGTTTGCTTTATTAGTTCTCTTGGATTTTTCGAAAGCTTTTGATAGTGTAAATCATACCCAGTTACTTCAGAAACTTTTTTTGTACTATAAATTTACAAATTCGTCGATAAGCTTATTGCACTCTTATTTGAGCAACCGTAAGCAGTTCGTGCAGTGTAGTGATAAACGGTCAACTATTAGTGATGTTGCTGCCGGAGTTCCACAGGGTTCTATTCTTGGTCCCTTGCTTTTTTCTATTTATATAAATGATCTTTCATGGCACATTCATGATTGCCGGTTTCATTTTTATGCTGATGACTTGCAGCTTTATGTTAGTGGTAACATTTCTAATTTGAACGAGGTTGTGCAGTGTCTTAACTGTGACCTCAAATGCGTTTCTTTATGGGCCAAAAATAATTCTCTTGTACTTAATCCAAGTAAGAGTAAAGCTTTATTACTCTCCAGAAACAAATCAGTTAACTTTACACCGTCACTTTTGTTAGACAATGATCTCATCACTTTTGTTCCAAAAGTTAATAATTTGGGACTTATTTTGAATTCAAAACTGTCTTGGGTAGATCATGTAGAGTCGGTATGCCAACGAGTAAACTATAGTTTGTATAAGCTTAGGTTGGTAAAAAAATTTTGTCCAACAAGTTTACGCATTTATTTAATAAAAACTATGGTTTTACCTATTTTCACTTATTGTGACGTAATTTTTAATAACTGTGACAGTTCTTCGAAACGCTTACTTGAGGTTACTTTTAACAATTGTACTCGGTATGTACATAATCTTAGAAAATTTGATCACATATCCGTATTTAAGGATTCTATTCTTGGTTGTGGTTTATTTGAGCTTTTTTATTGTAGAATTGCTATTTTTATTTTTCGAGTAATTAATTCGAAATTACCTTTGTATTTGTATAAAAAATTTAATTTTTCAAAGTCTCAGCGTACCAGAAATATCAATTTGCCGTGCAACAGAACTGCTATTTATAATGACTCATGTTTGGTGAATGCAATTGTTATTTGGAATAGTTTGCCAACTGAACTTAAAAATTTAAGTTCTGTAAATATCTTTAAAAAGAAATTGTATGATATGATTGGGAGAGTGTAAATTTTTGTGTATATTATTTGTAATTTATTGTATATATATTATTGTGCATATTTTATTTTGTTTTCCAATTTTGTTTTTTTTTTTTTTGATTATTTATGTTAGGTTATGTTTTCTTTATGTAATTATGTGTATATGCATGTTGTACAAAAACTTAGGTTTAAACTTTATTATAATAAATAAATAAATAAATAAATAAATAAATAAATGTGAACAGTATATTCTGGCGACATGACAACATGTCGATTCATTTTATGGACATTCGTGGAGAGAACGAATTTATGCTTTTGAAAACGTAGAATGACTGGAAATAAGCAGGACTGTACAATCGGTCCAATAGCCAAACAATTGTTGAGGGATATGCCTAAACAGAACCATCGAAAATCTCACTTAATTTGCTATTTGACTTTGATGACTTGAAAACATAAAGATGGGGCAAATAAAATCCAACATTTGTTACATCTTCTGAGGAAATTTTACCTATATGCTTCAAGTTCTTACACTCGATAAAAAAGTCATGGTATAGTATTGAAAATGTGAATTCCGTTCACAATAACAATCTACTTGTTTTAACCTCTGAAAAGCTTGATGCATAAATAATCAGCCAATCTTGTATGTGCTTTTTTGAAAGGAAACTATACTAAGAATAGCCATTTTAGATCTCGCTGTAATCTTGAATATACTTTTCTCATCCGGTATTGGCGTTCATTGACGATATCGGCACATGCGGGTTGTTGTAGTTGCCACATAAGTAATTTGAGCTAGTCCCAAATTAGTTTATTTTATTCTGGCTGGCCTAATTCTACAGGTCTCGTTCTTAGGAGACGTATATTTAAATTTATTTCATCTATCATACGGTAAATCTTGACATTTTCACGTTGATAAAGACGAAGTATGTGTTTCCTCGCTTCCTATGGAGATTATCATTTCTGACGTACCATGGTGCATTTACAATACCACGTAAAACTTGGTTTTGAAATGATTGTATTATTTTCACATTGGTTTTCTTGGTGCTCCAAAGCTAAATACAGTACTATGACCTATTTGAGTTTCGGATACCATTTGACAACAAATAACTTAAAGAAGTGGGATATAGAATAGAAGTGGGATTAGGAGAATCTAAAGGCAAACCGGCAGCTAGATTGCTCCAGATGGAACAAAGATTTAAGAAGGATGAAGACTATAAGAATCAAACATTAATTTTCGAGCCAGATCTGAACTAGCGACCTATGGAGAAACAAATCAAAAATCGACCGAAATTCTTCTTCACCTGTACTGGTAGGTACAGTAATGGGTAGGCTTTTTAGACACGTTCAAATGGTTAAATCAAAATCACCACCTGGCCAACCACCAAGTGGCACCAACAGTGCGAGCCATCAAAACAACAGGCATCGATAATAAGTCATAGCATAGTTTCGTCATATAGATTCCAAGCCACCAAACCACAAGCACATACAAATTAAAAGAAGATGTCAGATATAGAGGACCTCTAAAAGATATGGATGGAAGCTTCCGAAGAACAGGAAGCTATTGCAACATATATCGTAGACCAACACTATGAAAATGTAAGCAACGCATATGAAAACTTTGCAATACAGTTATCAATACTGTTAGAAGAAGCAGGCAGATCAAAAACGATCAAAATTCGTGTACCACCTGAAGAAATCCCACATTTTCACGGGGACTACACGAAATGGGTAGGCTTTTCGGATACCTTCAAACGGTTAGTTCATGACAACAATCAGCTTACCACAACACATAAAATGAACTACCGAAAAGGCCACGTAGGAGGAACAGCTGCAAAATTATTAAGCCATTTAGAACCCACTGGTAGTAACTACGATGCAGCACAGGACATATTAGAAAATCGGGGTATGATAATAAGAGAATACGACTTAGTGTCCAATCTAATAAATACTCTAATAAATCAGCCGACTAGTTCAACCGAGTCTGCTTCTGCCATCAGGCACCTACACGACACAACAAAGGAGTCTCCACGCATTAAAAAATACAGTTATCGAGATTCATACATGGAGCCCTTTCATAATCTTCACGTTGTTGAGAAAATTGGATACTGAGTCACGACACCTCTACGAAAGCTCTTTCGAAAATCCAAGGGAATTTCAAATAACACCTCAATTTTTGAAGCTCTTAGAGAAACGATTTCAATCATTGGATTGAACAAATAACTAACGTTTGTATGTGCTGCCAAAAGAATCACACGATCATTGAATGTCAACGTTTCAAAAACCTGAGAATTTCTGAAAGAAATCAGATGGCATGCTGCACAGTTTGTGCAGAAATTGTCTCGGTCAAAATCACACGACAACAGTTTATAGCAGTAAAATCAAAAGTTTTTCTTGCCAAGGAATAATAATATGCTACACGTGAAAAACCAAGAAAACAGCATTGCCAAACTAAACATTTCAACCTCTAATAAAGATTGCGAACCAGTACTTTTAGCAACAGCCCTAGTGAAAGTACAAAATATTTACAGTGGTTTCAACATATGAAGGGCTCTAATCGACCAAGGGTCACAAGCAGCTTTCATCACAGAGCCAGCAGCACAACAACTTGGCCTGCCAAGGACAAGGGTTTTAGCTGAAGTTTCTAGAATATCAGCAACAAAAGGATGCTCACATCAACAAATCGCAATAGGCATAAGTCCAAGATTTCCATCAATCTTCAAGACACAAGCTAATGCTATAGTTCTGAGAACTATCACTAAGTCACTTCCAGACAAGAGCTTAATGGGTTTAGATAAGCAATCTTAAAAAAAAGTAATCCTAGCCGACCCTATTTTTGACACCCCGGGCCTATTAATCTTTTAAAAGGCGCTGACGTATATGGAGAGATGATGTTAGAAGGCGTGAAAAAAGTTCCACAAACAGAACTAGGATGGATCATATCTGGTCGTCTTAGCCAAGATAGCAGCATCCGAACCACTCGATTAAAAGCTATGTTAGCGGACATATACAAGCAGTTAAAACGCTTTTGGGAATCTGAAGAACTACATCCTAAACAAAGCCTAACTGTGGAAGAGATCGAACGAGAACATTACTATGAAGAAACAAACCAGCGTTTAGAAAATGAAAGATTTGAGGTTCGGATACCATTTGACACCAAAAAACATGAAAGAAGTGGGATTAGACGAATATAAAGGCAAAACGGCAGCTTGCTTGCTACAGATGTAAAAAAGATTTAAGAAATAAAAACTTTAAAAATGAAACACGGCGAATCTCGACATTTTCATGTTGAGAAAGACGAAGTATGTGTTTCCTCGTGTGCTTCCTGATTTCTTCATGGACGTACTCCATTTTTAAGTCCCTATGGAGATTATTATTTCTGTCTGACGTACCATGGTGCATTTACAATACCAGGTAAATTTTGAAATATTGTATTGTTTTAACATTGGTCTTCGTGGTGCATCCCCAAAGCTAAATACCATAGGGCCATATTGGTTTTAGAATTTGCCTATATAGCAGCAGTTTATTATGTAGTGATAGCTCGGAATTCCTACCTATAAGCCAGTATGTTTTTCTGTTTTTTATGTTAACCTCTTCGTTTTTCGTTTTGACATGCTTTTTCCCTCTTAAGCTGAGCGTCCAACGTCGTACATGTGGAACATGTATTTCCACTGGTATCCAGTTAACTTTTTTTGTTGGTGAAGTTAACATGAATTGGTTTGGTTTCATTTAGCTGGATTCACCATTTCTTTGTCCAGTTACTCAATATATTAGTGGCTTTGTACTGAGCTCTTTGCTTCTTCTACATTGTTACCAATTGCTGAGATTGAAGTATCATCAGCAAATATTGCTATGTGAGTTTCATCTGTATTTGGCAAATCTCTTGTGTTTAGTATGTACATAATTGGACCTAAGACGTTTCGGTACTCCTGCTGATATTTTCGTCAATGAGGAGTATTGATCTTCATATTTTACTCTAAAATATCAGCCATCTAAGTAAGATTTTAGAATCTGATAAGACTGCTTTGGTGGATATCGATTCAGTTTATATTCTAGTCTTCTGTGCCATAATTTATAGAAGGCTTACGCTACATCCAAGAAAATATTTGGAAATATTTATGTCTGTGATTCTGTGGATCTGTTCTATAGTCAAATGTTTTAAGACCGAATTGGTGGTGAGGTCTAAGATCTCTTTGTTTTATGATTAATTTGAGTCTCTTAACTTGTCTACCCACAGTCAAACATTTACTGTCAATATTTTTTTACTGTGAAACCAGAAGGAGAAAAAAATACTAAATTACTTTAGAGTGACAAAGACAATCGTTTTTGTTTTTTTTTTCTATTTTGTTTTCTTTTTTTTTTTTTTGTTGCAACAAAAACAAACAAAAACGATTGTCTTTGTCACTCTAAAGTAATTTAGTATTTTTTTCTCCTTCTGGTTTCACAGTATAAAAATAGTGACAGTAAATGTTTCATTGTGGAAAACCGGTATTAAGCAGCAATTTTTCAAATAATTTAGAAATAGTTGGAAACAAAGAAATCGGTCTATATAATTTTTTATCGTTTGGTAGTTTGTTTGGTTTTGGTATTATTATCACTTCTGCCACTTTCCATTACTGTGGAACATAGTTACGTCTAAACGCTACATTGATTATTTCCAGTAGCGTATCTTCAACTTTCATTACTTTGCGGTGTTTGATGTTTTTTTGTTTTACAAATATAGTTGCTCTTCCCCTCGCTTTTCCTGCTGAATGGATGGCGTGATAACAATAATATCCGCGTATTTTAGCAAATGAAGCTTTAGTAAAATGGCTTTCAGATATTAATCCCATTTGCATACTATTAACTGAGATTTTTATTGGTAACGATTACTTAAATTTTTATAAAATAAGTATTTATCAAAATTATTTAAATTGTAATGATTTTCGCAGAAATGGAGGCACAATCGCTTATTTAAATAAATCCATAGAGTCCAGAATTTAAAACATGGAGAGACTTATTTTTGATTTATAACGTTAATTGAGGCATAAGAAACTTTTATTTCTAGGCTTAAATCCTTTATTGTTTAATTACAGTATTCAAATCTAGTAAGAAATAATTCTCAATCAGTTAACAATTAGATCACTCTCTGCGTAAAAAAATTAATCTGCAAAATAGGCCTAGTCAAACATTAAAACTACATTCATTGGACATACAACTCAAAAAAGGTATATAGCTAGTAGCTTAAAATAGGAAATGAACAAATGCACTAAAGAAACAGTTAGATCATAAAATTTGAAAGTTGTCGAAGAGATAGTAAAGCTCAATGGAAAACCGTTAATGATATTGTAGGAGATAGAGCCAAAAATAAACTTCAATCATTTATGAAGTGCTAGATTCGACAGATAATACTTGGAACCAAGAGTGCAAGTTTAGTCCAACAACAGGATTCGAAAAATTGTAATATTATTTCGTCCCTAAAGAATTCTAATTCTACTGAAGTTGATGATATTTCTAATGCATTATTGAAGAAAATTTCTAACCGTGTCTGTGATCCTCTGGCACATATTTTTAATCTTAGTTTATCTTTGAAAATTTTTCCTTTTAGTCTGAAACAAACCATCGTAATATTTTTTATTAAACGTGGCGATGTTTGTTGTATATTAATTTATAATTATAGATCGTTAGACTGGAAAAGGCTGTAAAATTTAGAGTTTCCGATTTGGATTTTATTAGTCATAACATAAAACATTAAAAATAATTGTTTATTAGAATTTTCGGTAAGTTAAATTATTAAAATTTAAATAAAAAAAAATATACTAACTATCGCCATTAACAAAGAACTACACAGAAAACTATTCAGACAAATATTGATTTAAATAAAAGGACGAAAAGGGAGATCGTACTAACGATGTCATTGTACTAAAACCCATAAGAGAGAAATTATCTTGGAAGACCTAACAATAACATGGAAAAAGTAAAGTTAGCCAAAGCGAAACCATTTGGCAAAAAACACTTAGACAAGAACTAGGTGTCCGACGAAGTAGGCGCTGGTAAAAATAAAACAAAATAAAAATATTAACTATTTATGAGAAGTTCTTGTTCTAGATCACTTAATGTGCCCTCCTTTAAAAGTGATCCTACTTTTTTTTAATGAGAGATCTATATACTATAAACATTTGGAAAAGATTAAAAAATGTTTAGATTGTCAGCAATTATATTAACTAACTGGAGAAATAGCGCACATTCTTTAGTCAGTTTCTAACTGTTAAATAAAAGTTGAAGTTGAACCTATTCCTTTGTTGCAGCCACAATATTCATTTTAGGATTTTGAAGATATTTGCTAACAATATTGTTTGTTATCAGTGCTTCATTTCTACTTTGACCTAAAATTTCTCTTATAGAGAAACTTACAAAAGACCTGGCTATAACACTTTATAGCACAATATACTAAACATGTTTCAGGTAAAAATGTAGTTAAAGAACATGTTGAGGATTTTTTTTGTGGTAGCAAAACTCTTTTTTGAGTCTGAGTTACAAAACAGTTCAACAAATATTTCAGCTTTTGAATATTTTAAATATTCCACTTTTTGAATCACCTGCCATTTACAAATACTTTTATCGAGAGACTTAGAAGTGTTAGAATTTCTACAGATTTGAAAAATTGTTGGTTAACACATTACTAGATATCAACAATACGGATTTACAAAACGTTCTAGTACAACGTCCGCTTCTATGACCGTCATTTCTTATTTGGATAGACAATTTGACAAAAAGATGTAATGTGGCTGTCTTATTCTGGGTGTATGAAGAGGAGTTTCTCCGAATCATATAGTTTGATTGTTTTTTAGACTACGAGTGTGCACTTTACTGTTAGTGCGATAATAGACAAAGCAAGCGGATTTGATGGAATCGTTTTTAGAGGTAAATGGTGAAAATGATGGATAGTTAGGGGGTGGAACATCGGTGCAGAGTTAGATTCTAGTTCCAATCTTTGATTAGTGAGAAGTTCTGCAATCAATTAAGGCTAACGCGAATACATAATCGAACCATCGTTACTGGAGTTGATTCTAGCACGAGAAATTCAAGTTGTTGCATTGGTTTTGATCGCGCAGTCATCAGGTCACTTGATTAAGTTTAATAAGAGAGTCTGTCTAATATTTTTGGCTGATCCGAGTTTTGGTGAGCGAAGCAAAATTGATATGATATACTAGGAGTGCGATCGATGTTTGGTTGAGTGCTGGGATGCGACATTAATGGGGTTAGGAGATTCAGGTTTGTGTTTGTGAATTTCATGATCTATCAACTGGGACGGATGAACTTCTTCATAAATTCTGGCAGATAGAAATTTTGCACGTATTCAGAGGATTGACTGATGAAGCAAATAAGTGTAAAGTTCGTAGTCAAATTCCGTCAAACCAAGTATAACGGATTTTGGAGCATTGTTGAATTGGGCTCGCAGTAGACAGGCATCCATTGAGAAGAAATTTGCACGTGACGAATCATATAGCCGAGAATTTATGAAAGAGTATGTTTCATCATTCTACACAATAACAAAGATAGTAGCACAATATTATTCCGTTTATTTGAGAATGCCAAGTCAAACTATTTTAACACAAGATGAAATGAGTAAGATCGAATTAGTTTGTTGGTGGTACGTGCAGAAACGATTAATAAAAATAGACATCTCGAGTTTAAGATGTTTAGAACCAATAAATTTAAATTCAAAATTTCTAAATCCATTTATGGACCAAGATGGTCCAAGAGTTGTACGAGTGGAGGGTAATTTACGTAATGCCAAAGTGTTAAACTTCTCTAAAATTTCACCATGCTGGTTCACGAATACCTTTTGGTTCGTTAAGACAGAAGTACTGGCTCATTCGTGGTAAGGATATGGTAAAGGTGATAACAAGAGAATGTGTATCGTGCTTTTGAATAAATTCAGTAACAATGATTCAACACAGGTGATCAACTTACTTTTTTATAGAGGAAATTTCATAATGCTTATTTCATTTGGTTTTGGTGTTAAATTATTTTTTTGAATCTGTAATATATATACATTTTAGTGTTCTGTGTGTCGAGAGTGTCGCGACATGTTTTAAGGCTGTCATATTTTTGAGCTTTTAGATGACAACAAAATTTTATTTATTACAGCTTAAGGCTAAGAGAAATTAATGATAAACAATTTTAATATGTTTGATTTGTAGGAAATTGTTAGATATCGACATACATTGGAGTTTAGTTTTACTAATTACTACTTTAATCAGATCTATATTGTATATGTATATTTTTCAGATAGTTATTAGAAGTATTTCTTAAAAGATAAGATTAGATTAGAATTTTAAATTTTTTCAGAACAGTATCACCCTTTAGTTAGAATGAAGAAGTTGAATGAATAGGTGAATCTACTTAATACTATCATTAATGGATGCCGAATAGGATTCACAAACATTTACTTTAGAAGCAATCAATTATCTATTCTTTTAGGAAAATAACAATTACAGGTAGTTTAGAATTGTGTTAGAATTTAGAAAAATATTTTATCTTTCTACTTCGATGCAGTTAAGTATAGCTTTTTTGGATGTTGATCGGATGCGTATACAAATAAACTTATCTACCCTTCAATGTGTAATGCTTTTGGTGAAAATCTTCTAAAACCATATATGAATTCTTTTAATTTAACAAAACAAAACGTTAAATAATTTTACCGTCAAATTTTATGTAATTCCGATCTAATACACTCTAATTAAATTTAATCAAGCCATTTAGTGTTAAAAAAATTATCAAATATTCGTTTGATAAAACGCGTTTATATTCATTAGAAAATCGATTTACTAATATAATGCGATAAAATCAATAAAAATATAAATTTATTGGTTAACAACTATCATACACTGATAATATTAGACATGATGTAAAAAAATTGTGACGTTATCGGTGTACTCTATATTTTAGTATCAAAATACTCACAACATTCAAATACTATATAAAAATACGAAATCAATCAATAATCCAAATCGATATGTTATATCATATGAATAAATTCATGAAACCACGCGCGTTTTGTATTTTAAGTTTTTTTATCAATTTTTTTTTTTTATCAGCAATAGATCATCTTTGATGATTAAAAATTATCAAAAATAATTTCAATTTTTTACGCTAATCAAAATTTTATATCACATTTATATAGTGTATTTTACTTAAGTTAAAAAGTCAAAAATCGCGATATGTATTCGAGATTAGTATGGCGCAAAATATTATCGCAACAAATTGATTTGGGTTACTTATCTAGTATTATATATTTTTAATTGTATTGCTATTTAGGCGATAACATTTACGAACTAGTATATATGTAGTTATTCGTTCTAGACATTTTTAATTTGTACGCACTTTTATATATACAAATAAAAAACACTCCCATATAGCTCCCATTTTGATTTTATAAACAAAAAAAACTATTAATTCATTAATCAATATATAAGTCAATTAATCGACACACAAAACCAATAAACCAATATTGTGGCATTAATAATTTAATCTATGTGCGCGAGGTTAACAAACAAAAATCAAAAATAATCGAAATCAACCAATCAACCGCGAACCAATTAATTCTTATATTCCCAAGAGTCACAATATCATATATACATTATACATAACATATCGAGAGCAGTTATAAGACACAGACATAAAACCGCTAAATTCTTAATAAAAATAAAAATAAAAGTTACGCGCTCTCCGTTCGCAACTTAAACGAGTAACTATATTTTATTTCCATTTTTTATTTTATTATTTCTATTGATTGATCTAATTTCAAAGATCAAATCTAAATGATAAATAAAATATACATTTTTTTTTTATAGAACAACAATAAAAGAAAATTTATTTATAACTTAAGATTTTATTAAATTACTTGGCGCCTTTTATAAATATTTATTGATATTTACTGTATGTGCTTTGAATTAGTTAATGTGGATTTTTTTGCAATGTAAAAATTAAATGCAACGTCTTAATCGTTGAGATAAAGGTTTGCCATAATAAATATGGAACGAAATTTTTAAGTTGATAATTTAAAATTTGAATAAATTTGAAATTTTATGTTTCAGTTTAGTTTCAAATTTCGAGATGATTTTTCAAAAGCTTTACAAATTAAAAATTTGAAATTTAATTTATTATTTTATAAAATTAACAGTTATGTCAATGGAAACAGAAATTTAATAATTAAAAACTCACTAATTTTTTAAAACTGTCATTTGTTTAAATAAATTAACATCGCGAACTCCCAAAGCAGTTCTATGAGATATTAAAATCATACAATGAAGGGAGATATTTCAGAGTAAAATATGAAGGAGAGTTCTCATCACTCAATAGAATTGAAGCAGGAGTACCACAAGGGAGCGTGCTGGGACCATTATTGTATTTGCTTTATACGAATGACATACCTTCTACTGGAGAAACTGATATTGCAACCTTTACGGATGATACAGCAATTTTGGTGGTTGGAAGTACAATCGAAGAGACAACCAGCAAATTACAGCACACTGTAAATAAGATTATCCACTGGAGAAAAAAAAATGGAGAATAAAATCGAATGAGCTAAAATCAGTTTACACAACCTTCACCTATCTAAAAGTAGATCACCTACCTATTTACATAAAAAAGCAGGAAATACCACATGCGAACACGGCAAAATACCTGGGTATGACGCTCGATGCAAGGTTAGAATGGAAAGAGCATGTCAAAAAAAAAACGAAAAGAACTGGATATAAAGTTCAGAAAAATTTATTGGCTCATTGAAAGAAACAGTGAGCTTGCACTTCACAATAAGCTGCTTTTATACAGGCAAATACTTAAGCCTGTGTGAACCTGTGGCATCCAGCTCTGGGAATGCACAAAGAAAACTAACGTAAAGATTATACAAACATTCCAGAACAAAGTTCTACGTTGCATTGTCAATGCACCTTAGTTTATTAGAAATGATAATATACATAGAGATCTAAAAATGGAAACCGCCAACGAAGAAATCACAAAAAATGCCAAAAAATATATCCAGAGTTTACAACTCCATGAAACCACGGATATTCAACATATTGTCAACGACGTCGACAGCGAAGATACAAGACGGCTAAAAAGAACGAAGCCGCTTTATTTAGTACCTCACGACTGAAAGTTGCTGATGTAACCGGAAGAGCTGAGCTCATTGAAGTAACTACTGTGTTATAGCCCAACTTACAGAATTAAAATAAGAAAGAAAAATTGCTAAAATTTCTCAGAAGAGAATGAATGCGAAAATGTTAATGGGAAATGTCAATGTCGTGGCATTTGATATGTTACTGCACCTCTTGTAGACAACGAACACTTTCGCAATCATAAATGTTTATTGAATTATATCTTTTTAAGTGCGCATCACAGGAGATGATTTACAGGATATCCCTCTCTCCACTTTCAAGTAGAGCGCGTGGTAACTTTGAATTTAAAAAATGAACCTCTATTTTTTTATTACAGATTTGGATTCTCCGGCTAAAAATAAGTACGTATTTTAGGTAAGTTTAGCAGAAATCGGCAAACCGGAAGTGGCTGCTTCCGTAGGGAGTTTTACGAGTTTTGTAAATATTTCAAAAACTACAGCACTCATGAGAAAACTGTTAAGTGTAAAATGTTGCCACTTCCGGTTAGTCGATTTCCGCTAAAGTTAAACTATGTACTTATTTTTAGCCGAAAAAATCGAATCTGCAATATTTTAATTTCAAAGTTACCCCTCGCCCCACCTACAAGAAGGGAAGGGGTACTAATTTTAGCAATATTGTTTTTTCCCCGCGGAATGATTCAATTTTGATCTTGGACATTTTGTTCATCGAGAGCTTATTTCCGAGAAATTTGAAAGTTTCAGCTTACAAAAATCACCCGGTATATATATATATATATATATATATATATATATATATATATATATATATATATATATATATATATATATATATATATAAGTTAGCAACAAAATAAAATATATAAGTAGGAACAAAAATAAAAATATAAATTAGCAACAAAATCAGTTGGTGGTCAGATAGATGTGCGTGCAGGGTGATAAACACAAGTTTTGCTTCTTGTGCCGTAACTGCATACAACTTCAGCAAGTGCTCACACTACCACTTTGTGGTGGCCAATATCAACTGCTCTGGTAAAATAGTAGGTTAAAATGTGAGGGCTGAGGTCCTCCACAAGGGGTAGGCGTTGAGATAACAGCCCAACCTTAAAAATCTCATTGTTACGAAACCTCAACAAAAGCCTCGGATAAATTTGAAATCCACCATCAACTCTTCGGACCAGCATCTATATATAAACTCGACCACATGACACTGCAAGAAACAAGACTAATCGGCATGACATCGTCGATTACAGTCGCTAGGGATTAACTCTATGTCGAAGCAATAACACGGATAAGCATGAATTTGGCGTCGGTTGCTTGATTGACAAACGATGGTATCCATTCGTGACTGATTTCAAACCTGTCAATAATAGGTTTTGCACACTCAGGTTTCCATGGATGTTACTTTAATATTACGTTTGTAAACCTTCATACCTCCACAGAGGAGTAACCAGAGCAAATCAAAAATAGTTTCTATGACGAACTGGAAACTGTCTTGAGCAAAATACTGCAACATGACGGTAAAATCGTGCTAAGCGACTTTAATGCTCAAATTGGCAGTATTGCACCACATACCGTAACACCATTGGTCGAAACTCTTTGCACCCTACACCAAACAACAACGGGACATGCACAACTGGCCTAGCTAGCATTGCTGAACAACTTGGTAGTTGCCAATACATTCTTCCCACATATAAGTGCATTCATAAAGGCATATGAAAATCAAACGACGGGACAGCCGTCAATCATATCGACCACATCTTCTTGTCTAAAAGGCATTTCTCCGGACTCAACGACATAAGAACCAAACGTGGAGTCAACTTCGATTCAGATTACTTCCTGGTAGCTGCTGAATTAAAATTTCGGCTGTCAACGTTTTCAGCTCACTCGTTGGAACACATCAGCACTAGACAACGAAGTTACTCGTACCACTTTTGAGACTACTATATCAGGAATATTGGAGGACAACCCAGTTCAAGAACAATGGTACATAATTAAAACAGCGGTATGCTGATGCATCAATGTCCACTATATATACCGCAGTTCACCTAGACCTAAAAATCTTGGGCTGGACGATGATTGTTTAAGGGCTATTCAGGAGGAAAATGGCGCACGTAAACGAAATCTATCACAAAAAACATGGCAATCTCACGATGACCGCGAGGAAACCCTCGTTTCGGCTATGCAGCCAAAAGAAAAGGGATTGGTACTAACAACAGGCACTAAAATTCAGGCCTAAGGCCTACAGAATTCCATCCACGTAGCAGTGCTAATCGCAATGAAACAGGAGGGCTACAAATGGACACTAAAACCGTCCTAAAGTGTGGAGGAATTATTTCTCTTCGCTTCAAAATAAACAGACACCACCTACTGAGCAACAACCTATCTTGCTTCATTCTGATATTGCCGTCGAAATGACCCCATTACCACCACCAACACACGATAAAGTGCGGTACGTGATAGCGCGGATGAAAAATTACAAGACACCCGGTGAGGACGGTATCTGCAACGAAATGCTCAAATATGGAGGCGATCATATATTCCACCGCATGTTTGAGCTTGTATAGCGGACATCTGATCAAAAGAAAACCACCCAGAAGAATGGAAGACGGCTCATATCTGCCCACTACATAAGTGGATCGTTTGAACTAAAATAACTACCGCGGTATAGCTTTGCTGAACACAGGCTACAAGGTTTTGGCCAACGTAGTCGCGACAAAGTTATCAACATACAGCGAGAGGATCTTAGGTGATTACCAATGCGGATTTTGTCCAAACAGATCAAACTTTCACTCTGAGGGTGGTTTCAGAGAAGTGCTATGCAAAGGACATCCTTGTACATTGCATAGTCGATTTGTAGACTCCAGCAGGCGTTCGACAGCATTAAGAGAAACACGTTATGGAACGTATTGTCCATCTGGGTATACCGTTAAAATTGGTATCTATGTGCATACTTTTAATGAATGAGTCAAAGTGTAAGGTGTTATTTGAGCGTAATATTTCGTATGCCTTCGATATAACATCTGGAGTACGGTAAAGAGACCGAATAGCTCAAATTCTCTTTAGCCTATCATTAGAATATGCCATCTGTCAGCTCAATAAAGCACAGCACAGCTGTCTGTTTTACAAATCAACCGAGGTATTGGCATACGGTTGACGAGATTTGTATTCTGGGTCACAATATCATTTCACTGAAAGAAGTCGTTCCCCCCTTGAAAGTAAAAGCCAAAGAAATTGGCCTTTAAATCAACAAAGCAAGACCAAATATATGGTCACCGCAAGAAGGCAGACACGCGGAGACTTCATTTCAGGAGAAACACAATATGAGATGGTGAATGAGTTCAAGTATCTGGGATCACAGATCATCGAGCAAAACTCTGTTTCTGTAAAGACATGTCATCGTGGATCGCAGCAGGCTACCGAGCATTTTACGCTAGTATTAAAGTCTTTAAGTCTCCCCATATATCGCAAAAAACTGGACATCTGTAAAGCGCTGATAAAACCAGTGTTCACGTTTGGTTGAGTCTTGGACATTGACAGCACCAAAACGTCCAAAAACTTGCTGAGACGGAACGTAAGATTATTCGAATTATTCTCGGCCCCATCAAAAAAGATGTCATGTATAGAATGTGAATGAATCACGCGACCAGAAATGATCTCGATAAAGTCGACATTATCGGATTCATAAAATAAGCAAGGTTAAGATGGCTTGGATACGTTCGTCGTTCACAAAATCGGACCTTAAAACAAGCCTTGGAGTCGGCACCAATGAAAGACCTCCTACTCGTTGGATGGATGACGTCGAGAAAGACCTAAACCACTCGGTCACCGTGTCTGGCGTTCTCTTCAAAGAATGCATCGTCTATCTTTTATAGAATGATAGGTAATGTGCTGAAGGAATTCGTTGGAAAAATATGTTATGTTGCTGTTCATCCTAACAACGGATGTTTCAGTTGGAGCAATAGTGCAGTATTACTACAACGACTAACTTGGCATATATAGACCTATTACACTCATATCTAGCTCATTAAATAAACCTAAAGAGAATTATGCTGTAAATGAAAAGGAAATATTAGCTATAATTTGGTCCTTGGACAGCTTAAGGAACTATCTATAAGGCGCTAAAAAGATTAAAATCATCACGGATGATCAACCCTTCACATTTTCAATGAGCAACCGCAACAACAACGCAAATACAATTATGAAATAATCTACAAACCAGGTTGCACTAACAAGGTAGCGGATGCCTTATCACGGCATCCCCACAGCATCCTACCTGTTTAAGCCATTTCATCTACCTAATCCAGAAAAACAAAGAAACACTGACAAGAGCCTAAAAGAAAGACTTAGCCGAACCGCAATCAATGGAATCAATATTTCGAAAGAACACATCCAAAAGCTACAAAAAGGATCATCTTAAAGAAGGTGCATCTTAGCGGATATAAAAATCGATTAACACAAAGGATTAAACAAGATGTTTTTAAAATAACATAAAATTCAGCCTTAATTTCGAAAAACTAAAGTATTAAAACAGCCTGTTAAAATCCGAAGACATACGAAACAGAAACTAACCAATTAAAACGTCAAAAGTAAAATTTATTTTAAAATTGTAATGTGAATACCATAAATTTTTTCAATTTTAAAAATTTACAATCTGTAGGTCTCATTTCTAAAATTGATGTAAACTTTTTGATTTTAGTTAAATTTGGATTTTAACAGCTTTGCTATTCAATTTTAAAATTAAAATTAATTCATTAAAATTACAATAATTTTTGATATTTGTATAGCTGCAAAATTCCCAAAACACGACATTTAAAAATATTTTTTAAAAATTAGGTATAATTTTAATTTATCTTAAGCATAATTAACCAATTCTTAAAATTTAATTAGATTAAAAAAATAAATTGTAATTTCAAAATTTCGAAAATAAAATTTAAAAATCGGATTTTCCTGGTTCTTGAATTAATTTAAATTTTCTACCTGCTTGTTTTTAAGCAGGCTTTAAATTCTAGAAAATATTTTAAACATTAAATTTTTAAAATATTTGAAATTGAATATTTGAAATTTAATAAAAATTTATGATATTTTAGATTAAAAATATCGAATTACTGTTCGTAATTAACCAAAATTTAATACTAAAATTAATAAAATTCAAATCAGGTGTGTCGCGAATTCTAAAAATTTAATATTCTTTCTAAAATTATAATAATATTTAATATTTTTCAGTTTAATTTTTAACTTTAAGGAATAAATAATTAAAATTAAAATTAAAAAATTTATTTTGACTTCGAAGTTCTATGTTCCATGCTCATGAATTACTGAGCATTCTACATTTTAACAATTTTAGTGGTATATAAATTAGATTTTCGGCGATTATATGTCGTATTGGTCATAAAACGGTTAATTCAATTGATTTGAAATTTTATAAAATCTAATTTATATTATAATTTTTATAATTTTATATTTTTAATTATGTAATAAATTAATTAACTGTAAATTTCTGGCAAAAACTAATCCAATTTATTACAGCCTACGGCTTGCAGAAATTAGCCCATTAATAGATATTTTTTTTTAGAGAAACATTGCAGATTACAGTTGAATGGTGGAATACTAGAGATGCCGAAAAAACATGACAACAAAAATTTACTAACTATTGGCCGCCAAGGTGTTTGAAACCGGGTCGATCTCAATAATTTAATTAGTATCCTGCCCTATTCTTCCAAGCATATGTAGAAACGGGTGTACGGTGGGCCCGACCAACTCCGAGAGATCCTGCTTAATGCTAGGCCGTACATTCTAAATCAATCAATCAGTCAAAATTAAAATTAAAAACTAAAACATAGTTTTAATATGTTCAATAAACTTTACACGTTGACTAAATGATTAGGCCATATAATTTTTAATTTGCGAATAAATTTCTAAAAAAGTATTCAAAATTTTAAAATTTAGAATATTTTATTACATTATCCAGGGGTTAATGTAAAATTTCTTAATTTAATAATTTTAAACATTTTGTTAATAGACTATTCGCATATTGTTATAGTTTAAAATCCAAAAATAATTCAAAATTGTGACGTTCTGACAATAATTTTAAAACATATTTTAAATTAGACGAATTCTTTAAAAAAATTACTGTTAAAAGCTAAAATAAAATAAATTTATATATAATAGTTAAAGTTTAGTTATAATTAAAAAGAATTTAATTTAATTTGTTTAATTTACAGAATTTGTGACGTGTTTTGTCTGTTTAACGATTATTTCATTTAATTTTCGTGCTAAATATTTTTTTTTTTGAATCAGTAATTCATGTACATTTTAGAATTTTGTGTGTATTGTAGTACGGTTGGTACGGCCTGATGATTCATTTTCTTAGAATTACTTAACCGATTTTAGCACAGAAAAGTTTAACTGGAAAACTATACGAGACTGAAGCTTGAGGGCAGTTACAGTTATTCTTACTTACAGTTATTTTGTGCTGCGCAAAATTAATCCATTGGTACTCACCTAAAAATATAAAAAAATTGAACTATTAGTTAATCTCATAATACGTAAAAGAATATTACCCGAACTACCCCAATCTTCATATATATATATATATATATATATATATATATATATATATATATATATATATATATATATATATATATATATATATATATATATATATATATATATATATATATATATATATATATATATATATATATATATATATATATATATATATAAAAATACCCAAACTTATTGTATATGGACAGCAGCGCAAACTTATATTCCAAGTATATATATGTATATAGTTATGTATAATCTTAACCAGCTCATCGTCTACATTCCATATCTAACATTTTATTTTTTTTAATAAAATTTTCCTTATCATTTCTAAAATCTCCATTCTGTTTTTTTTTGGTTCGTTTTCTTTTTCTTTTTTTTCAATTCTGATAAAATTTCATATATATAAGAAAAAACAAAAATAAAAATGAATGATATTTGTGATAAGACGAAAAAAAAATAAAAGAAATGATTTTATCTAACATTACTTTTTTTTTATTGGATATTTAATTTTTTAGTTTTGATAACCAATTTTTTTAAACAATTTTTTTTTTCCGTGAGCGCTGATAGTAAACTTCATTTCGTTAATGTGTCTTATCGATAACATTTTCGTTTTTTTTTTTTTCGATTTGTTCGAATTGATGATAGATTTTTTACTTTAATGTGTTATATATTTTATTATGCGAAGATTTATTAAATCGATTGATATACTTTCTTCCAAACTACTTTAGTTCGCCAAAAAACCGTTTTAACCGAAAAGAAATTTTTTTTAAAGATTCATCTCAATAATATTTTTCTTGTATTTAATTCAAAAGAAATAAGTGTTGAATAATAAAAAAAAAATTAAAAAAAGATATAAGAAGATAAACGAATTATAAGAAATAACGAATAATAATAAAAAATATATAAGTATAAGAATATAATAAGATAAAAAGAAGAAACTAAGAAGGAGTTTTTCATATCTTTGTATCGTAATGGAAATAGAGACTGTAAGACTGGCATTTAGATAGCACATGCTATGTATACTTATATATATTTTGTTTTGTTAATTTTAACACGCTAAATGTCGTATGTATCACTATATATGAATATCTCCCCCTTCTTTCATCACAGTGTTAAAATTCTTATAATATAGTTTTGTGTTGATATTCAAAAAAAATTAATAATTTATATTTTGTGCTTCAGAAAATTCTCAAAAAATAGTTGTATATGTATACATATTTTGATTGTTCCGGGATGAAGGAAATTAGTCGTTGTTCTCTCTCTCTCTCTCTCGAAAAGAAAAAAACACAAAAAATGTATTTCCTAATTTTCTTATCGTAAAATTCCATCCCTGTTTAAAAACGAACACAACAACAAAAGTTTTAAGTTGGTCCAAACCAGTACCATATTATACATACAAACAAATGTATATTATTATTTGTTTGTTTGTTTGCCAGACATTGAGATAAAGTTTCATAGATTAGTTGAGTGCAGTTTGAAAGATAAGAATTTTTTTTTTCTGTTTCAATTCTGTTGTATGTATACTCTTATATATAAAATTAAAAAAAAATGAAAACCATACCACCCGATATTTTATTTAAAAATATAAAATTATTATAATTTTATTTCCTTTCTCTCACACTATCATTTTCTATTTCAATTTTTCCGAATATATGTCGTACAGGTTTACACTGTCGAACGCGATTTCTATGTTATAAGCCTCAATTGTTTTTTTATCCGAAACCCATCTAAGTCGGTTAAACCACGTTCAAGCTATATGCGATAAATGATAAAATTTGAGGTACTGCCATCCTAATCTGGAATGGTTTCCTCACTTCCTGGCTTAAAATTATAATTCAGCTGAAACTGAAGCTTTTAAATGTTGATATAATGGTGAATAAATGGTTCACGCTTTGCTCTATTTATGTAAGACAAGTCAAACAATTTGAGTATCATCAAATAGGTCACCAGGTTAAGGCTGTCTAAAAATATTAGCCAAAGTACTTTGAATACTTGAAAAAATTTAAAATCACGGTAAACTATTCTAAAACCTTAATTTCTATCGCAACCAGTACGGGAAAATGACAAGGACATCTCTATTTTTTTTAAGCTGCCTTATAGAATACAAAACTCACAATAAATACCTAGACGTAAAAAGGACTTTTGAGGTTCGCAACCTTTTTTAGTTTTTTTAACCGAAATATTTGCCTCTCTCCCAAAAAAAAAATTAAGATTATACAAAGAGACCTAGTTTTGTGTTTGATGATTTAAGCCACACCAACCTATACAAATGTAAAGTTATTGATGCAAGAGAGCATTAATAACTTTAATCTGCGACTTTAATCGAATTTCATTAGAAGGATCATGCAAGGCATGATCCTATGGCGAAATTTCTAAATAATGGGACCTGGCACTTACAAAAGAATTCTAAAAATAGATCACTCACCTATAATAGGACATAATAAATTTAAGTATGTAGATATTTTAAGTAGGCATAGAGATTTACTTGTAATTGCAGTGAGGTTTTTGTCGATCTAACGGCTATTTCATTTAATTTTAGAATGTTTTTTGAATCTGTAATTTGTGTGCATTTTAGAGCTGGTTGAGAATGGACGTATTTGCCATAAAACGGTTAGTTCAATTGATTTGTAATGTTTGATCAATTTTTTTTAAATTCTAATTAGTATTAATTTTAAAGTTTTTTGTTAAATAAAGATTTATATAAAAATTATATTAAAATTTATTTGCACACCTAATAAATTTTAGCAACATGAAGGTGAAATATTAAATTTGTAATTTAAAGGTGAAAACTAATGCCAATTGTAACAGCCTACGGCTTGGATAAATTAGTTCATTAATAGATTTTGGTCTTAGCGAACCTTTATAACAGTTGAATGATGGCACACTTGAGTTGCTGATAAGAGACGTCAGAATGCAGATCAATTCAGAAAAATTGTTATTGTCTTGTGCTAATAATAGTTAAACATTAGCCACCGGAAAATCGGACTAATTTTGTCATTACTAACTTAGGCTTGCCACCTTTCGAAAATACCAGAGGAGGACAGTTAAACGTTTGTTTTAAACACTGCTAGAGACAAAAACATTTTACCATATTGTAAGTCGAAAACATCGAAACATCAATTTTGGCAAATCTTTACTAAGAATTATCTTGATAAAGCTGCCAAAATAATTATAGTTCTATCTATAGCAAGCAATAAAGACATCTATCCCGTCGATATGTGCCCAAGAATTTCTTTAAATTCAATTTTCGAGTAATTACAAAATCCAATCTATTTTGGTCGAAGTTAAAAGCATCGTATCGGCATTTAAAACGTTTCATAAAAATAAACTTTCATTAAAAATTGATCTTCGCTCCCTCGTGATCTCCATATCATCCTCGGAAATCAAGTTCCTTAATTTCCGGTGTTTACTATCAAACGTCTCTTTATTGTTAACCGCAGCACGATTCATTTCCTTAACAGCCATATCTTCCGTTGTGATTGCGTTTAGCACATAATTTATATCATTGTCTTCACAATACCTTTGGAACAGTTTACACGTATTAGCGTATTAGGAAATGGTCCAAGTTGGTCGATATGCACGGTATTGAATGGTATTGGTATATCGGATGTAATTCCCCTTCTTTTTATCCTGATAGTGCTTTTGTATATCCCCGCTCGGTGCAAGCTGCCATAAATTTTCATTTTTGGAATCAAAACATTTCTCTGGAGCAACCAGATGCCTTCTGGACTCAACATCGCTCATTTATTCGTCCTGCGACAGGCTTACATGTAAACTGGCCGGATGCATCAGTTCTTCCTCCCCGTTTCTTTTTCAAATCAGCACCACCACATGCTTCATTTGAATTCCTGGTTGATATTCCATGACAAAATCGAAATCTGCTAATTTTAGCCGCCATATTGAAATTCTTGGTATTACATTTTTTTTATTGAACAAGTTTGTAATGACGCACAATCGGGTACCGTCGCGACGAAGCATAAGGCTTCTAATTCATATGAATATTACTTTTGTTCACATTGGTTGGTCTATCAGTTTAAATAGACCACAGGTCAACTTTTTTTTTTATACTGATTGACTTGCAACAAACTTCCACCTAACCCTTTCAATTAAGCATCGGTAACCACTTTATGTTCTAAATTAGGGTCTTATATTGCTAATGTTTTCCTAATTTAGAATATAAACGCTGTACCGTTTCCAATAATTTTGCCAATAATATTAAAGTTTTTCATGAAAATTCGAAAGAATCCTGCCAATCTCATAAACTGTAGTCATATCTAGGTTCTTTTCTTCGGCTGTGGAAAATTTACATCGGTATGTGATTTTGATCTTCCGGTTGTAACTCGCGATCGCCCTAAAAATTCTACCTTGCGTTTGAAGACATGACTATCTCCAAGGTTAAGAAATGAACCATGACACTTTATTACATCTAACAACCGCTTTAATTTTCCCATATCATCTAGATATACCACTATTTCCCCAGTAGTCTCGTCAACTATTCAATTCATAATGTTCTTGAAAATAGCAGGGAATCGGCCTACCGAAATGACACTTTAAGAGACTTATAATGTCCATCAGCAGTAACAAAAGCGGTTATGGGTATTGAATCTGGAGTATACTAAACTCATCGGTACCTATGGTAATATCCTGATGGTAAATCCAAAATGGTGAAATAATTAGTTTCGAATAAACGTTGACGTAGATCTTTCATAATCACTAAAGGAGATTGGTGTTTCACCATTAAAGCGTTTACTTGTCGATAATCTACTCACATGTTTTCCTCTCCTTGGAAAAGTACTGTCGTTCTTTTCCAATCTTACTCTTTGTTATTTACATTCCCAGGTCGCACTCTAAAAAATATGATATTTATCACTCTGGTGGAGGACATTTTTGTGTCCGTGGAGGATGGAGGCACTTTCTTACGAAAGGAGGACTATCCTCCACAAAGGAGGACGGGTGGCAAGCCTATATCTAATATTCCATCCACTCCTTAGGTTTTGTTATATGCAACACGGGTGTACGTTGGTGCCCGGAAGATTTTGGTTCGGAAGCATTCTAGGAGTTTCTGGTTCGTCCTTCAACCAATTGTGGAGTATGTTGAGAATGTTGGGTGCTCATTTTACTGTTACTTTTTTGAATGATTCATCAATTCAATTGGATTTTCTTGTAATTGCAATGACGCATTTTGTCAGTTTAATGGTTATTTCATTTAATTTTTATTTTTGTTGAATCTGCAATTTAAATATAGTTAAGAATTTTTTGTGTGATAAACCATAATAGATTGATAGATGGTAAAGTTTAAGCTAAGAATATTAGTTAAGAATGTAAATTTGTATGTAAATCTGCTAACCAGAAAATTTGTTTAGTTAAAAAAAAAATTAGATGAGCGAATCTTAAGAAAACCATCTATGTAAGACACGTATTGCGAGTTCCAAACTTTTATTTGAAATACATTTAAATTCTTTGCTCATTCAAATGCATTTCAAGTACTGTGTTTAATTCCATTAACATGTCCAGCATAATCCAAGAAACTTAACGATCATACATATATTAAATGATTTTTTTCTAACACACAACTACAGGTATTACGTTAAGAGATAAAGCTTTCACTACTAAATTGGCTTAGACGATATTTGGCCTAAATAGTTTTAAAAGGAAAGAAAGATGTTAATATTGACTTGCTGCTGACAAACAAATCACTATGTATGCTCGATACCATCAATTTACGAAGAAATCATTGGCATCCGTTGTTTAAATTGTGAGTTATGCTGTAAATTGTGATATACTATATTTTGATGATATTTCGACATTTTCATAAGGAACCTTAAATTATTTGATCGGATAAACATTTCAGTCTGAGGTTAAACAAAAACGTGGCAAGTATGTACTACCAGGTTACGGAACTCACCGTCCAAGCTAAGTTAAGTTTAAAAATTAAGTAGGCGTTAAAAGCAGTCCTCCTGTACATTATACCATTTACATATAGTTTTTCATCTCGAATATATATATATATATATATATATATATATATATATATATATATATATATATATATATATATATATATATATATATATATATATATATATATATATATATATTATATGATTGCGGTTATATTTTTTTAGTTTTCCATAGAAAATCCTTTTCTGACATGAAATGAAGCAAAAATTTTTAATATTGTCTGAATATTTAAAAAAAAAATGCATTTCCAAATCGAACACTATTTCTCTGCTTCACACCACACCACCTATACAGCTAACCCACAGCGTTTCTTTAACATTTTTAAATCCATTTTAATGTCATCGACTTAAAAATAAAATAAAATAAAATAAAAAACACGATAAAATCTCTCTCTCTATTTAATCGAAATACGATTAACCTTAAAACAAAATCATGTCAAATTTATTGTCAAACAATTTAATCATACACACAATGACTTTGTTTGAACTAGTCGTCATCTCTGTACAACAAGCCGTACTACATATATAACAAGAGAGGTAAGAAACGAAAGAAAACAAAAAAATTATTGTTGTGATCACAAATCAAAACAAATTCATTATTCATTTAAAAAAAAAAAAAAAAAAAAAAAAATTTCGAGTCAATTAAATTCTTAAAAGAAATTTAAGACAATAATCTTAAGTTTTCTTACTTTGTATTTCTTTTGTGTTCGATCGGTGGTTACCTTATGTACTAGTTCCGATGATTGAATGAAAGGAATATCGATATACATAAATACAGTGAGTTTCATAACCTATTAATATTTAAAAGATTTTGTTGGTTTTGATTTAATTTTTAAAGATTTAAGAGGTTGGTGAAAAGTATACGAAAAACACTCAGATAAGAAAAAATTGTTTTTTGCCACCGAAACTGTTAACTCCCTAAATAATATGCCCATAGATTTTAGATCTCTTGTATGGCAAAAAAAGCAGTCATATATATTGTCACATATATTGCTAATTCCCAACTTTTTCCCAATTTTTTCAGAAATGAAATTAGTTCTAAAATACAACTTGAACTGTAAATTTTATTAGTTATTATATATTTGTAGGTTCAAGAAAATGTCGCAGTAGACAAATAAGTAGTCATTGTTGCAGAATACGACAATAAAATTGACCAAAAAATTGTGTTGTCACCGAAACACACTTTTCTATTAAATAAGAAACACACAAATAAAGTTAAGTTAAAAATGTGGTAGGCCGAGGAATTTTCTTCCTCGGCCTACCACATTTTTAACTTAACTTTATTTGTGTGTTTCTTATTTAATAGAAAAGTGTGTTTCGGTGACGTGTTACTTCCGTTAAATAAGAGAGCAAAATTGCAAGAGCTGAGAAGGTGGTTCCTAACATGACTAAAAAATCTAAATCACCATAAATTCTAATATACAGGGTGGCTGAGACCAAGTGTTACCAAATGAAAACGCTATAATTTTTTTAATTTTGATTATTTTTTATTGAAATTTCGTGGAATATGTTGAAAACATATTACATTTTATGAAAAACATGTTACTGCTCGATATGACCTCCTTTGACTCTGATTATTTGATTCAGTCTTCTATAGAAAGCATTGCATGCTGACCGAACGTGGGCTTGCGGAATTTTATTCCATTCTCGAACAAGAGCTGACTTCAATGCATCAACACTTTCGTATTTTTTAGTGGACACCTTACTCTCCAAAATGGACCATATGGAGAAATCCATGGGATTCAAGTCTGGTGAATATGGTGGCCATTATTTTGATGAAATCAGCCACGGAACTCAATTTTGTAAAAATTGCTTTGTCGCTCGACTTTGTGTGACGGTGCCGAGTCCTGCTGGAATGTCCAACGGTTCGTGCCCAAGGTAGCAAAGCATCGTTTAGGATCTTTTGGCGGTACACCGCTTGGTTTACCTTGACTCCATGTTCGATGAAAACCAGAGGAGTGCGTCCATCTGCAGTAACTGCAGCTCAAACCATAACATAAGCTGGTGATTCCTTGCGCATGGCAACTTTTGTGTCCAAATTATCGTTGGACTTGTGCTCTAAATAAACACGAATTGAATGGTGAAAATTTTCTCATCAGAAAAGACAATTTTTGGAATCTCATCACGTTCGGCCAAGGCCTTCAATGCTCGTGTTCTTTCAAGCCAAACTTTTTTTGTGACTCCGTAAGATCTCGAACTTTTTGTATCTTGTAGGGCTTCAAGTGTAGTTCATTTTTCTATATGGTTTGAATGCTGTATCGTGAAACATGTAGACGTGTAATTGATTGGCACTTTGACGAGGATTTCGTTGGATTCGTTTCTTCACCTTTCGTATCATTTCTTTTGATGTTGCTGCCTTTTTAGAACCTCCTCTGTTGCGTTTAGCGATGCTACCAGTTTCGTTGTATCGAGTTATGGTTCGATACACAAACTTTTTATTCATATTCAAATGCTGGAGCTGACGAACTATTGCTGTTTGTGAATTTCCACCCAAATACAGTGCAATTACACTATTACGTTTGAATTCCATTACGATTTTTTATTAAGATATTAATTTAGAACACTTGATCGAATTCAATTGTCTAATTATTTTAATAAAATTCGATTTGTAGTGTTTTTGGTTTTAAAGTAAATATAAATAGGATTTTAATGCAAGTACATTGTGTAATTGCTATTACGTATTTATATATTTATGTATTTATATATTTATGTATTTAGGTATTTATATATTTATATTACATTAATATATTATTATTATGAGACAAATTAATATATTTGTATTTTCAGGGAAAACTAATCCAGTTTATTACAGTCTACGGATTGCAGAAATTATAATATGATATAATTATATTATGATAGTTTATTATATTACAAATTAATTAATTTATCATTTCTGATGAAAACTAATTAAATTTATTACAGCCTACGGCTAAGAGCGGTTATTTCATTAATAGATTTTGCTTTTAGGAAACGTTTGCTGATACACCTGAATGGGGGCATACTGCAGTTGATAAAATAATGCAGAGCAGCTCGTCAATATTGTGATTGTCTTGTGCTAACATTAGTTGAATATTGGCTTCCGGAAACCCGGGTCAAATCTGTCATTACTAACATGCCCTTCCTTTCCTTACATCACAAAAAAAAAACACTAATTATCGATCGCTTAGGTGTCTGCAACCGGGTCGAGTCTGTCATAACTAACAAATTCCATCCACTCCTTCGGTTTTGTTATATGTAACACGGGTGTACGGTGGTGCCCGGCATTCCGGGAGTTCCTAGTTCGTCCTTGGCCGTACATTCTAATCAATCAATCAATCAATCAAGATATTAATTTAGAACAATTATTTGTTGACCACATGTAAACAACTAACCAAACTTTAATCTGTCAAAAAATTGACGCGTGAAAATGACAACTATACAAATGACAGCAGAGTGAAGTCAGTAACATTTGGTTTCAGCCAAATCTACCCTGTAGATCATAAAAGATAAGTTGAACCACTATACATAGACGACTGAAGGGACATATTACCTATAAAAGCCGGGCCATATTACCTACTTAAATAAAAAGACTAGACTACATTTTGCCAGCAACACCGTTTATATGATTGCAAAATTTTGGAGGAAGATTTTGTTGAAAATTAACGGACTAAACAATGGCTCGTTTGGAAAACATAAAAAGGAGGTTATGTATATATTAGGGTCATTCCATATGGAATCGTACATGAGTTGGACTCGATGTCTCAAAAATTGTTCGAACTAAACTTATTCGATTTATAAATAAAAAAAAATAAAAATTGTAGAATACATTTTTTTCCTCTCTCACTCTCGAGTTACACTCTCTTAAAGTTTTCACTTTTTAAAGGAGTGTTGGGTACATGTATTACGTTTTTGATCATATTTTCGGAACTGTTTGACCGATTTTGGGTTTCTCAACTGTTTCTTAAAGCTAAAAGAATATAGAAAATCATAAAACTATAAGTTTTCAATAATTTTTAATTTTAAAAGTTTAGTGAATCTGTATTTCTTGTTACCTCGATAACAAAAGTTATTTTTCTAAATTTACTAAATATCCGTTAATTCACTTGAAAATAATGACACTTTATTCTGTGAAAAATTTAGTTTGGCACTAGAACAAAAATTTTGAAATACACGACTTTGAAATCAATAGTTTATATTTCTTCCTACTCAAATTGTCTTTATTAAATTTTGTTAGTGCCATTTTTGCAAACATTAATACAAATATTTAAAAATAAAGAATACAAGTGTGTTTAAAATATATTATAATACTTTTATTTGAAACTATGTGTTTTAAAAAGGCTTTCATTACATTTTGAATAACCGAGCAATTGGCGCAGTGGTTAAAGCTGCGGTGTTTGGGACGGGCGATACTGGGTTCGAATCCCAACGGGGGAGGGTTACAAAAGGAATTTTTCATCACCTGATTACGATCGTTGATGGCGATGAACACAACTAAGACCCCCTGTTGGAGTGCAGAATCCATGGGCCGGACCATTGTACATTTCAGTAAAGGCTGGCTGGAGCAATGCAATGTGCAGATGGATTTAAAATCGAACCTGTATTCGTGCGTCCTCGATTTAGCTGGTGACGGCGTAATGATTCCATGAAAAACATTTATATTATTAAAACGTGAACGCAACTGGCTTTCTTCCTTTTTCTGTTGTTCAATGGATGCGTATCCAAAATTTATACCAGGAATGTTGTCCTTTGCCCAATTGAATAAATCGCAGGCATTGGAGAAACGTGCTTTGTTTAGCGTTCGCAAGGATTACCATCAGCTGCTACTTTTCCATGTGCTGTAGCAAAAAACACCCATTCTGCTTTTATATTAAAGTCCACTTTGTGATTGCATATGTAACGATTTTTTTTTTATTTTTGAATTATGCTGGTGATCTGTCAGAAAAGATAGTAAATTTTGTGGTGCAGGAAAGATCTGACTCTTAGAATTGAGAACATATGAGCTAAAACGCGTTTTAGCTCATCGTTCGTCCTAAAATAAAAAACAACCAATAAAAATATTGTTACTTGTTGGTTATTCCAGTGACTTGATTGTACTTCTTCTTGTGTTAGAAACAAATTGTTTTCGGCAAAATCGTAAATAATAATCTCTCTGGCAAATGTTTTCCTTTTTTTCTCAAAGATACTCAGATTGTCGCTTAGCAGTGAAACTGTGTAACTTTAGTGTAACTAACACTCCTCTCAGAATTTCAAGAAATTCTTTCGTTGACTTTATAATTTCTTCGAGGGTGCACCGATCTTGTTGTGTCCACTTATGGTATCTAATTTCCTCCGTACCCTGTTCAACCAATTTTTATTTGATCTCCGCTATGAAATCATCAAGCTTTATATTGCAAACAGAACATATATTTGAGCAGCAAGTTTTTTTAACTTTTATTGCGCCTTCACGGTCGCTCACTGTATCTTTCATGCCCGGTAATATTCGGCTTACTTCGTTGTCGTAATAATATTCTAAAATTCTATCTTTTACATCGTTTGATAATGGATTACCCATAATAGGACCTGGGTAACTATAATGTCCTTTGGTAGCAACTAGCTGTTTCACTTGCCTGCTTGTGTATCTGCTTATTCCAAATTCTTCTTTTATACGCTTTTGAATCCAACTATAGCTGGCAATGTGGTTAGCGAGTACATTATTTGATTTTGTTTTGTTTCCTTTTTGAGTGCTTCTTTTAAATTGGAAATCCAGGAATCCAATTCGTTTTTTAAAAAACTGATGCCAGAGGAACTTGGAATGCTTGAATTTGGAAATTGGTATTGCATTACTCAAAATTGAAGATACTCTTTAATTTGTTCCTCTCCACATGTTTTGCTCCTTAATTGCCTTTTATTCAATGGACTTAATCCACATGCTCCTATAACTTGGTTAACCCGCAGTATAGTTTCATTTTCCTCAATTTGCCTCATGTCAGCTGATTCCATATCTCTTTCTTCTGGTGTGGTGTGACTGCTAGTTGTATCTGAAACTTCTTCGGTTAGATACTATTTTTATAGGTCTCAAAAGTTTTATATTTAGAAAATTCCCAAAACAGATAAGTTTCAGTAAACGGAAGGATATACAATTTTTAGTTTAAATACCTGTATCTCAAAATTTTTGTTCAGCTGAAATTTTTACAGAATAAACTGTCATTATTTACAAGTGATTTAACGGTAATTTAGAAAATTTAGAAAAATAGTTTTTTTGTTATCGAGGTAACAAGAAATACAGATTCAAAGGATCACTAAACTTAAAATTAAAAATTATTAAAAACTGATAATTTCATGATTTTCTTCTAGCTTCAAGAAACCGTTGATAAACCCAAAATCGGCCAAACCGTTCCAAAAATATGATTAAAAACGTAATACATGTACCCAAAACTCCAGGATAGGAGGTTTCAACATGATGGTTGTCCAGCACACTATTCGTTGATAGCACGTGAAGTACTTGATCGGGATTTCAATGGTCGCTGGATCGGTAGAGCTTGTTCGGTAAATTGGCCTGCCAGATCACCAGATCCTACTTCGCCAGATTTCTTTTTGTGGGGCTATCTCAAAGACAAGGTTTACAAACACCAACAACGAATATAATTGAGCAAATCAGAAATGCTTGTGCCGAAATTTCAGCGCAGACTCACTTCTCAGTTGTACGTATTTTCCGAAATATTTAAAAGTTTAAGCTTAAAAAAACACCCGGTATATATATATATATATATATATATATATATATATATATATATTTTTATATATATATATATATATATATATATATATATATATATATATATTCAAACCTGTTGAAGAATCGATGATCCGATTTGACGGAGAGTAAATTTTTTTGTTGAAGCTTTTTTGACAGAATTTGAAGATATAAGTGAAAGGATGCAGTGGAACAATCTTCAAAAGCTGATTTATTGCAGACGTCTGTTGATATGAACGACAAAAGAATTTTTATTGAATTTGACTTTGTCACATGTCAGTATACTCATGAAAAATTACGCATGGCTCTTGCAAAAGAATTTAGATGTGTTATAACTATTGTGACGTGATTTACGAGCAGCTGAGGACCTGTAGAAAAATTCTCAATAAGACAGTATGAAAAAATAAAGCTGCAAATGATACAAAAAAGAAACGTGATATCAGGGGCATTCCGTTCGAATCGTGAGATATTTACGGGGTTTGCAACAACGAAAATCGAGATTCTTGATATATTTGTCCTAACTAGTAGAATGGATAATCAAACTTACAATATTTGTCATGCGTTTTTTCGATGTCGGCGATGCCAATGATGATAGTTCTAGGAGATAATATTTTGGGAGATGTAATAATGATTGTAGAACAGAGTGCTTCACACTTATTAAAATCGACTGGCCAATGTTGTCAAGATTTTACTGCAATTGCAATGAATTATGATCTTTAAGCGACGCGTGCATTGATTATACCCATACAAGTATGCTAGAGTGCTTTATGTTAAATAATACAAAAAACCCGTTTGATAATGTCGAATTTAGATGAGAATAATTTTAGAAGATGATAAACCTGTTAATTGTAGAAACTAAGAGCAGAAAATAATCGATGACCAGGTAAAAGAGTGGTTAAAAGATGGTATTCTGGAACCAAGTGCTTCAAAATATTTAATTCAAGTGTTGCTGGTTAATAAAAAGGATGGAAATGAACGACTTTGAGTTGACTTCAGAACATTAAACAAAAAGGTGGTCAAAGATAGGTATCCTTTACCCCTGATGGAGCAACAAATAAAGTAGGAAATGTGAGATGGTACTCTAGGTTGGATTTGACAAAAGGGGTTTTCCACGTGACTATCAGAAAAGAGTCAAAGATATTTGAGCATCATGACGTATGACTGGCAATAAGAATTTCAGAAATTCCTTTTGTATTCTGTAATTCACCATCCATTTTTCAATGTGTTTCGTCATTTAATCCAACAGAAGAAGGTAATAAGGTTCTTATAGATGATATTGTTATGCTTGGTGTCGAAGTAGTAAAACATTTTGAGGAGACACTCATCGTTGCTAGAACCGCAGGATTGGATATCAATTAAAAGAAGTGTCAGAGAAAAATTCAGTATCTTGGGCATTTGATTGAAAACGGCAATATCCAACTATCAACTGACAAGATAAACGAAGTGACAAGCTATCCTACACCGAAGTCGACGAAAGATGTATACAAAGTGGTTTAGGGCTGAGGGGATATTTACGAAAATCTGTACACAACTAAGCTAAAATTGCATTACCGTTAAGCAATTTATTGAAAATGATGCCCTAAGTGCGATTTTAGCAAGTGACCCAGTATTACAAATGTTTAGTTTTGGATTCAAGACTGAGCTTCATGCAAAGCAGATGAAGATATGCGACCTGTACAGTACCTGAGTCGTAAAACGCATTCATGCAAACAGAATTATCATTCCTACGAACTCGAAGTCTTGGTGGTTATTAAGAGTGCTTTAAACAATTCTGATGTTATTTGATCGGGCACCCGTTTAAGTTTATCACCGACTTGTGTTACCTTCATTTTAACAACAAAGAAGACCCCGAAAGCTGCAGGCTTGTGAAATCCAATTCCGAAGTGATTTTCCACTATATAGAGCTCGTTTTACCAGTAGTATACGGGTTTACTAAGTTTAAATAGATTTTTCTATTAAAGTCTGAAGGAAATTATGACCGATAGAGAAGCAACTTTTAGATCAAAACCTTTTGAAGAAAACTGCGACCAGGAAAACATTAAGTATTTTGCAATTGCGGCTGGGCAGCCCCGAGGCAAGTGGAAATCAGAAATCGCATAACTATCAACATTTTGACAAAAATGTCTATAGAGAATCCTACTAAATGACTTTCGTATGTCGATAAAGTTCAACGATTCATTAATACTATACATTGCAAAAAAGCATCAAAACCACTTTGTATAAAGTCATGATTGGAGAAAAGATAGAAAAATCAAGAGGAAACCGTAAATAATTCAATAAATGGCGACGAACAGCAACTAAATATCAAATAGATGATCTTGTTGCCATTCAAAGAACCCAATTTGGAAGTGGGTCGAAATTATGAAACAAATTTTCTGGTTCTTACAAAGTGATGACGATAAAAAAGCCGACAGATATATCTTCAGCGATGTGATGGCACAACTGAGGGTCCGATGACGACGATATATATATATATATATATATATATATATATATATATATATATATATATATATATATATATATATATATATATAAATAACTGAGGGTCCTGACGACGATAGCTCATCGAGGTAGAGAAAGAATTGGCTTATTTCGATTGTCTCGAGTCTGCAGCGTGGTAATGAAAAATTTTAACGGTAGCTAACCACCATACGACTATATAAAACTTAAGAGGTTAAAATTTTAAGTTTTGAAGTAATTCAAGTTTTAAAAAATTTAATTAATTTTATAAACATGAAAAATTAAAAAACTAGGAATAAAAATTTAACAGATCGACAGTTTTTTAAAATTTTATAAGTTTTGTTTTCAATGTTATCATAGGATTTTATTACACAAAATCATTTTTTTTTTTTGCTTCTTATTCAAAGATCATTTTACAAACACGATTTTGTACAGTTGAATTACAACCGTGTAATAATATATTTCAACTATGTACTAATGTTATTTGTCAGCATTTTTTTCTATACATTTAATTCAAGTCAATTTTCGAGGTTGTACTCGATTTTTAATTTAAAAATTCCACTTCATATCCGCTCAACGATCTCGTAAACTAAAATCTTATTTAAAGAATCTTAAAAAAAATAAAAAATAAAAAAATTTGCATATATTCCCTAATCTTAAATCAAAAAAAAAAAAATTTTTTTTTACAAATGTCGCTAACCTTCCACCTATTGTATGTCCCAAAAAAGGGTACCTCGAAATTTACATGCGAATTAACCTGGTCGTTTAGTTTTCGTGTTTATACAGTTTTCACTCATCTATGTATTGTATTTTCTTTCCACATCGCCATCATGAATGTATATGCATATATGTATATAGTACATATACGATTTTCGACAAATATCACAATAAAACCATTCCCAAAATACAAAAATACTTTAAAATGGACCTTTTAGATGAACTTGTGATAAAATACATATATATTTTAAAAATCGTTGTTTTTTTTCTAGATTACGACAAGATTATAGTAAAAAATGTGTTTTTCAAGTACACAACACATATACGAGTGTGTACATATGTGGTGTGGCTGCACTACATGGTATATAGACATGCTACGGGGTTATTTTCAAGTACTTTTTTAATCATAATAATAATGGGTTTTTAAAGGCCATTGTTGGTCCATACCGTATCAATAATCTGGGTCCATGGGTTTCGATCTGCAGCTTGGCTCTCTTCTAAAAGATCGCAGGAATAATCGTTTAGAATCTCCTTGCCGTACACTAAAACTATAACTGTTACTTTGCGGAAAAATGTCGTACAAAAAATTCTTGTCCGACATGCAAATTTAATTTATATTCAGCGGGAAAACGGTTCCATAAAATCAATATATAATATTGGCCAAGGGCTACACACTTCGAAATAGTTACTCATTGGTGGACGTGTAATGACATTCGACGATTTACTAGAATTACAGATTTCACACGGTTTAACAACATTTTGAACAACCCTTTATCGTTGGCTAATAATACCACCTAAGTTATACTTCCAACTCCTTTTTGGCTGCCTCTATATACGGAACTGACGAGCTCGTTGTAACATTTCCTGCGTTTAAGATCTAAATACATAAAGTTTTCATCGTGGCAAGTCAGAACCATCGTCAGCCAGCTTTCCACGTTTTATGTAAACGTTGCCATCTGTCACGTTAATATTGCACTTGGCTTTTGGAATAGTCGAGACTATAAATTAGAGCTAAATATTCGCCGTTTTGAAATTTTTTTCAAATTGTCTTAATTCCCCAATACTAAACACAGCAGCAAAGCACTCAAAATCAGATACGCTATAGTTGTGTTAATCTACATTAAGCTTTTGTGAAATATAGACAATTAGGCGCTCAACAACGCTGGAGGATTTTTGAAATAGTATAACTTCTATACCGATCATTGAAGCATCGAATTGAATAAAAAAGGGGCGTAATCTGGATTGGTTAATACAGGTGCAGATGTAAGTGCTACTTTTAATATTTCAAACGCTTCATGAGCTTTGTCAGAACTCGCAATTTCAGCGTATCTGTGAATGAATCTTATGTACTACCTAGACATCATGAGAGACCTAGACAAATAGTTTGCAGTGAACTGCAAAGATCAAATAGCATCACTGTAAAGTGATACAGTGGCTTTTAGCTTCTGTAAAAGCCATCTTATTCTTTGACCTCTCATCGAATGGTATTGGCAACAAAGCGTCCGTTAAATCTAAACTCGAGATATACCTGGTTTTTGTCAGACGCTCTAGCAATTAATCAATGAGAAGCATTGGATAACCATCATTTTTAGTTATTTCATTAGTTTCCGAGCGTCTAAACATAAACGGACTCTTCCATCTGCTTTTCGGTCTAAGATTATTAGTGAACTCCAAGAACTGCAACTTTCTTTAATCACTTTCAAAGAAAAACTTCTTCCGAGTTTTTGATAGATTTGCGCTTCTTTAGCAGGAGACAGAGAATTATGCCCTTGTTTGATGGGTTGAACATTACCTACATTGATTATATACTTTACTAAATTTGTTTTGCCTAATCCCAATTCAACTGACGAAGGAAACAAGTAAATAACCAAATCAAATTTTAATTGCTCTCCCTGATTTTTTTTATATTTTAATCTATGCCATCTGTTTTGGGGCCGAAGCTTATCGAATTATTTCAGCCTGAACTGCCATGGACGATGGTTCGACCCATGGATTCTGCACTCCAACAGAGGATTATAGGGGGTATATCCCTACCTGTTGGGATTCGAACCCGGTACGTCCCGGCCGAAACACCGCAGCTTTGATCACTGCCCTAAATGCTAAGGCTGATCTAATAAATGGTATTTAGCGTCGTGCTGATTAACCACTGACACACAGTGAGAAACATCAGTGGCTAATGGCAACTGGATCGTATTTGGAAATGTAATTTTGACGGCAAATATTTTCCAGAAGGCTATACCTAAATACAACTTCTGATGTAGGTTTGGGGCTAAATTCAGTGTGACTATCCGCATTTTACCTGTAAAAGTTAAGGAAACTTTGATATGACCAATAATTAATTCAGACAGACTGTCGGAATGAGATGGATTGTCTAAAGTTAATACGCCGATCTTGAATAATGTCTAAGCAATCCTTTTCAAATAACAACACATTTGCACCACCTCAAGTCTTTAGATAGTTGTTACTATCAAGTTAACCGATAGTATAGGTTCGCCAAGCGGTCAACTTCATCGTATGGTCTGCCATTAATTTGATTTGCAATTAATTGGTTGATTGATTGCTTAGACTGTGAGATTAAGCGCATGTCAAGTGTTTCGGTTATCGCCGAAAATCTAATTTATATACATTTTATTTGACACAAAATATTAAAATTAATTTAAATTAGATTTCAAAAAAATTGATTTAACATTACAAATCAATTGAATTAACCGTTTTATGACCGACGTATTGAATAAACATTGCAAATCAATTGAATTATGACAAATAATATTTTATGATAATTAATATTCCAAAAATAAGCTTTTTGAAATATCTATGTAGATTAAAATACGCACACTTGAGCGCGAGGATTTAAAAATTTGTTTTATTATTAATGGGTTCTAAACCTGGAAAGAAAAATTATTGTCAATTTAAACAGGATTTGCAGTTAAATTCCTGAATTGTTTTTTTCAACTTAAGAATGTAACGAAAATCTGTGTTGGTCGCTTCATCTTTTAAATTGTGATTTATTTGGAAGAGAAGTGGCTTGTTTCACTTTTCGAACGGATTTTCACTTAAGTCAGTTTGATTTTCTCAGCTCTAGCACTAAAGTCACCAATCACTATTCTGACGTTGTGCTCCGGTATAAATCTTATAAGATCATCTAAATAGTTGCAAAACGGATCTTTATTTTTTTTTTTTTAATTCAAAACAGCCTTTTTCACCAAGAGCCCAATAAGGAACCAACACCAATATTGCTGAAGTGACCTCCACCATAAAGCCACTTATATCATTGGGAAGACACATGGCCTCTATAGTTTTTGGCTATCGCATTTCCTTGGAGAGCAACGAGTTCCAAGCGATACACTGTTTTGGCAAATATAGTACTGGGTAAACTTTGGCGGTATCCATATTTATTTTTATGCATGCAAATGAACTTTTACGAAAACCAAAAAAAAAACTACCAAATATTTAAAAAGCCACCAAAACAAAGCAACGATCATATACTAAAAATTTGAATATATTTTCATGGTATCGCATCGCTATACGGTTTTGTGTCTGTAAATCGCGCGCACAAACCATAGTCTTAGAACTTCCTCAAAAATGTATTATAATATCCAAACCGGCAACGACATACAACCGAAAACAAAAACTTAAAATCTACAATAAATAAATAAAAAGATTAACAGAAAAGTAAAGAGGAAAAAAAAATCGGCAGAGACAAAAAAAAATTCTGTTAATGGATCATAATGAATGATAGATTTTTATCTAAAAAATTATCTTAAAGTTTTTAACTTTTGTTGTATTTTTTTGTTTCTTTATAATAATAGTACTTAAAGGAAATTAGTCATTCGAAATGTTGTATTTTATATATACATGACGACGACACGACGAATTGATGATGATTTCATTTGATCGGAATTCTTCGTCGTTCTCGCTCGCTCAACTAATCAATGATTAATTTGGTGATCAAATGACTTTCTTTTTTTTTTTTACTTCATCTTCACATGTCTTATATGCCCGCTACGGGGTTATCTTAAGTGACTGTATATACACAACATATATACATATATTTCTCCTTTTATCAATTTTTTTGTTTTTTGTTACATTATTTCTTTATGTGGTGAGATTAAATTTTTTTTTATTATTAAAACGGTCATCATTTCGTTTGGTAACGCGCAGATAAGCCGCAAATCAAGATTAAGTGTCTGCGGACCAATCATCACTAGCCGACCACAAAATAAACTGATAAGACGACTAAATAGCTATATGTATATATAAAGGAATTTCAGATGAGATTAAATACGAAATAATAAACTAGTTTCGGTACATTCCAAAAACCGCGAAATGCTGTAATTTATCATTTAAAATCATATTAGATCCACGCTGTACTGTTGATACACAAAATACATACAAATATACAAAGTATAAATGTCGGCAATATTTAAGTAAATTGTCGCCGCGGTCTTTTAATTATTTTTTTTTTTGTTTTATTGATTCAAAACATTTCATACAAACATTCACAACTTTTTATTTTTTTCAAGATCTAATGATCATTTCGTATATGATTTACGATCACATAATTTTGTTAGTTTTTATTTTAGTTGATAGTTTCGTATTTCTTGCGTGCGTTTAACACTGTGAGTGGTAATGTTTTGTATCGAGTAATGAATTAGTTTATATATATGTTTGCTAAATGGTGTTGATAAATTAACACATGTAAGGTCAAAGTTTTTTTTTTTTTTTTTGTATTGTTGTTGGTGTGTGCGGATGTGTGTGTGGCTGTGTCAAATGCGATAATTTATAAGCACACGTTTAGTAAGATTTGATTGATTTAATGGACAAGATTTACTTTTGATTGAATGGTTAATTTAGTAATGTTACTATTGATAAAATTTGAGTAATATCGCAAGACAAACATAATATGCAAATATATTGACTCAGTCGTAAAAAACAATTGCAGAAAGAACCTTTACTACAAGCGAAAGTTAAAAAACAATTAACGGCAGAGTACCAAATTACTATTATTGATTAATTTGGAGTGTTCGACCACTTTCCCGGAAAGCACCGGGTCCACCGTAAACCCAATTTTACATATACTTGAAAAGATAGGACAGGATAGTTAGATATATTATTGAGACCGACCCAGTTACAGATACATTGAAGGTAAATAGTAAGTATTATATATTCATGTATATAACAGTAGAATTATATTATTATATGATTAGCATCTAAATTCTGCAACCATTCATCTGTAATCTGCAATGTTTTTTTGAAATTCTACTAATGGACTAATTTCCCCAACCCGTATCTTGAAATAAATTTAATTAGTTATCCTAAAAATAACAAATTAATTAATTCATCTCACTGTTTCCAAAAATTATTAAATGTAAGTAGTTGTTAATTCAAATATGATCATGTAATAATAATTTTATAATAATATAATAATATAATAATATAATAATATAATAATATAATAATATAATAATATAATAATATAATAATATAATAATATAATAATATAATAATATAATAATATAATAATATAATAATATAATAATATAATAATATAATAATATAATAATATAATAATATAATAATATAATAATATAATAATATAATAATATAATAATATAATAATTTAATAATATAATAATATAATAATATAATAATATAATAATATAATAATATAATAATATAATAATATAATAATATAATAATATAATAATATAATAATATAATAATATAATAATATAATAATATAATAATATAATAATATAATAATATAATAATATAATAATATAATAATATAATAATATAATAATATAATAATATAATAATATAATAATATAATAATATAATAATATAATAATATAATAATATAATAATATAATAATATAATAATATAATAATATAATAATATAATAATATAATAATATAATAATATAATAATATAATAATATAATAATATAATAATATAATAATATAATAATATAATAATATAATAATATAATAATATAATAATATAATAATATAATAATATAATAATATAATAATATAATAATATAATAATATAATAATATAATAATATAATAATATAATAATATAATAATATAATAATATAATAATATAATAATATAATAATATAATAATATAATAATATAATAATATAATAATATAATAATATAATAATATAATAATATAATAATATAATAATATAATAATATAATAATATAATAATATAATAATATAATAATATAATAATATAATAATATAATAATATAATAATATAATAATATAATAATATAATAATATAATAATATAATAATATAATAATATAATAATATAATAATATAATAATATAATAATATAATAATATAATAATATAATAATATAATAATATAATAATATAATAATATAATAATATAATAATATAATAATATAATAATATAATAATATAATAATATAATAATATAATAATATAATAATATAATAATATAATAATATAATAATATAATAATATAATAATATAATAATATAATAATATAATAATATAATAATATAATAATATAATAATATAATAATATAATAATATAATAATATAATAATATAATAATATAATAATATAATAATATAATAATATAATAATATAATAATATAATAATATAATAATATAATAATATAATAATATAATAATATAATAATATAATAATATAATAATATAACAATATAATAATATAATAATATAATAATATAATAATATAATAATATAATAATATAATAATATAATAATATAATAATATAATAATATAATAATATAATAATATAATAATATAATAATATAATAATATAATAATATAATAATATAATAATATAATAATATAATAATATAATAATATAATAATATAATAATATAATAATATAATAATATAATAATATAATAATATAATAATATAATCTTTCCCAATTTCCTAAATGTTTTTCGATTTTGATTGGCTAACTAACCATTATAAGTTTTTGAGAATTATAGACTGGCAGGCTAACCATAATGGATTTTTGAGAATTTTGGAAAATTGTTAATTTGGCTAAATATTGCTCAATTTTAAAAAGCTATCCATCGGGAGTTGTTGAGGTTTTTAGAAACTTTTTAGTTTGCCCAAACATTTCCCAATTTTAAAAATTTTTGAGAATTTTGGAAAATTTTCAATTTACTTTAATATTTCGCAATTGTGAGTATTTGAGAAGTTTAGATTGTGTCTAATTTGACTAAATATTTCCCAATTTTGATAGGCTAACATCATGAAATTTGACAATTTTCGAAACTTTTAAATTTGCCTAAATATTTCCCAATTTTGATAGTTATTTGAGAATTTTGAAAAATTGTTAATTTTGCTAAATATTTCCCTATTTTAAGAGGTTAAACCATCATTAGTTTTTGAGGTTCTTAGAAATTTTTTAATTTGCCCAAACATTTCCCAATTTTGATAGGCTAACCATCATGAGTTTTTGAGGATTTTAGAATTTTTTTAATTTGACTAAATACATCCCATAACCATACCTAAATTTGGTAGGCTAACCATAATGAGTTTTTGAGAATTTTAAAAACATTTTAATTTGCCTAAATATTTTCAATTTTTGATAGGCTAACCAACATGAGTTTTGACAATTTTAGAAACTTTTTAATCTGCCTAATTATTTCCCAATTTTGATAGGCTAACAACCATTATGACTTTTTAAGAATTTAAGAAAATTGTTAATTTGTTTAAATATTTCCCAACTTTGATAGGCTAGCCATCATGAGTATTTGAGAAATTTAAAATTTTTTAATTTTCTAAAACATATCCCAATTTTGGTAGACTTAATCGTAAAGAATTTTTGAGAATTTTTGAGAATTTTTGAGAATTTGGGAAAATTGTTAATTTTGCTAAATATAGCTCAATTTTAAGAGGCATGAGTTGGTGAGGTTTTTACAAACCAAAATTGTTGTTTTGTAAAAACCTCAATGGGCGGCTACCATGATTTTGTGAGAATTTTATATTTTTTCTAATTTGCCTAAATACATATCCCAATTTTGGTAGGCTTACCATAATGAATTTTTGAGAATTTTCAAAAATTGTTATTTTGGCTAAATATTACCCAATTTTAAGAGGCTAATAACCATCACAGTTTGTTGAGGTTTTTCAGAAACTTTTTAATTAACTCAAACATTTCCTAATTTTCATAGGCTAACCATTCCGGAGTTTTTGATAATTTTGGAAACTTTTAAACTTTTAAAAATCGAGCAGAAGACTAATAAAACTGCACCTTTATTGTATTGTGATTAATGATGGAAGATAGATAAAAATATATCGACCACCACTTTAACGTATAAGGAGTGAAATATGGGCAAAAGTAAAATGTTCACAATCAAAAACCGAAAATGATTTGCCTTAAAATAAGGGAACTCTCCGAATATGAATAACAAATTCAAATTTTTTAAATTTGCAAGCTAATAAACAAATTTTACCAAAAAATCCGAACAATTGACAATTAGACAATTGACCTAATCGAAAATAAAAAACATTAAAAAAAAAACTGGGGCTGGCAAAAAATGTTAATAAAACGACGGAGCACAGTGCGACAGTTTATCAGCAGTTAGGTAAAAAATATCAAGTGAATCCAAAAACAATCAAGAAATTTTTAAGAAATATGAATATTCAGCGGAGAGCCAATAAGCCGGCACCAGCAACTACAAACAAACAAAAAATCACAATCAAATGGATAATAAAACCGTTGTCCCAACATCAAAAATATTTTGCCGCTAATCCAAAATATAAATGTGATGGATGACGATAGTTATTTTACCGTGGCAGATAGCGACTGGCAAGTAAGATATTACTAACAGTCTCCTTATTACAAACAAATTAAAAGTTTATTTTTCATCCTAAGTTTTCAGAGTGTATTTCTGATAATCCAAGAACATCTATTCGGCACCGAAGCCTAATTAGACATTTCGAGAAGCGCTCTACAGCGTATTCTCACGAAAAATTTTCATTTTTACGCTGACTTAAATTGAATCAAGAAACACGCACAGCCAAGGGAGTTCATTGAATGGATTATAGAACAACAACAAAAGGGTTCTAATTTTTAAAACAAAATCTTTTTTAGCGATGAGGCTACTTTTTTTTTAAGGGCTTCGTTAATCGTCAAAATTGTCACATTTATAGGGTTCAGATTTCACAAGGAGTTAGACCACTCTTTTTTAGCCATAAAGCCCAAGAAGCAACTCAACAACTGCATAAATTATTTCATGGGTGTGTAATTTCCCGTTCTGGTATCAGAATTGGCCACCTAGATCTTGCGATGGACGAAAAAAAACGTTGCAGGTTCGTTATTTCGCATAAGTCTGATCCTACCAGTGCAATCAGTATTTCCCGATGGATTAAAAAACAAATAAACAAATATGTCACAATCATTTTCGATTGGCAACCACACTCAACGTCAGATAATGAGAAATCGATTAACATTTGGCGAGAAAAATTTGGATTGTCTGTTTTTCATTTGAACTCTTTATTGATATGACACCAATCACGTGTGCAAGTGCAAATGTAACTTGGATGGAATCCTTCATCAGCTTACCAAGGCTCAATTAAAGAAGAGAACTTAAGTCTTGAGCCGATTTTCAAAGGAGACGAGCTTGCAAATTATAGAAAGAACGAATGGGTCAACGTTAAATAATTGATCTTCGAAGACATAATGAACTCAAACTTCAAAAAAGTTATATAATAGCACTGTTCTCGTTCTTGAACTACGGTCTGGTGAACTGATTAAAAAGTAGCGGATAAAGTAGTCAGATTCTCACCGAGAATCTAATGTGTCTTACCAGATCTTGATGAGAAAGGAAGAATGACCATGCCAACGATTCTTTGGCACGATAACGACTAAAATCGTAAGCAAGCTATGTATCAGAGGAATGTGATAACGCACCGTTTGGGCAATTCAATAAAAACTAGAATACCGTAAGATTCAAGTCTCAGCATAGGTAAAATGGATACATTTACATGCTGGTTTTGAAATGAAACATTGGTTGTCTAATTTTGAGAACATTAAAGCACTGAGTAACATGCCACCTATATAGAAAATACATGAATTTGAAAAGAAACGAATGTCGGGGAGTTTTTCGTGATAAAAATGAGTTAAAAAGGTTGGGAAAATTTCATGTAGATTAGATGGAGATATAAACGAAATTTTTGACATGAGGCAAACACCAAAAGTAGTTGAAAATAATCAAACACAGCTAAGTAAAAATTTTAATTATGACTAAAAGTGTCCAAAAAATATATAAAGTACAGCAGGTAATATCGTTCATTAAGTTTGGTACCCCTATATATACATTCAAGCGACACAAAACCGATAACAAAATTTTATGTGTAACCAAATTTCCATATATACACTTTGTGTATGGGTCAATAAGTGAACATTATTTGTGTGATACTACGTGATAATCGGGAAACGAGCATTATCTAATAAAATTATTGCCCCCAAATTTATAATTAACCAAATTTTTTTTTTTTTTTAAACAGATAACATTTCAACTTTATTACATATGGGTATACAACAAAAACCAAATGTTCTTGTTATCAGCATAACTAAAAACTTTACATTTGTATGTATATAAATATAATGAGAGATACAAATCGGCAAAAGCCAAAGTAATATAAGAATCAAATTATTTTGTTCTCACACAATAAAAAAAAAATAAAAAAAATAAACGGGGTGGCCCACCAAAATGTTGTATAGAATCTTAACCATGTATGTATACTATGTGTATATTATTTAGTATATAACATCGCCGCCACCACCACAACAACAACAACAATAAAAGCTACATAAATATAACAAGAAAACTTTTTCCAACTTTTTTTTTTTTTTTGTTTTCATCTGTTTCTTTCGTCTTCATCATTTTCTTATAATTTTTCTTATTATTTTTTGTGTTTTATTGTGTTATCTTGATTAAAGTTGATTTGATTGAATGAATGAGTAACAAGCACAACATATAAGACGAATAAAATAATAAATAAATAAATTAAACAACGCGAATGTTGGCAAAAAATAAAATGTGCGAAATGCGTGAACTAATTTTGATTGTGTGTATCATCATTATCATTATCGCTTGATCATCATGATGATGATCGTGTGATTGGTGTGTACGTTTCTACATGGTACATATATGGATTTTGATATCAGGTTAGGTTTGAGTATGACCAAATACGATGTGATTCCCACGTTAATTATACAGCATATAGAGAACAATGAGTCTAAATCAGAACTAACTTAATTACGCGCAATAACGGGCGATTTAATTTAAATTATTTTGGCAAGAGGTCGTGAAAAGCTAACCCATTGTTATATATACTCTTTGACTTGCATTTACAATGGTTTAACATAAATGTAAGTTGTATTTATAGAGTACAACATAAACCGACAATTATGATTATGTTATTTTATTTACAATTATATACAATTATTATAAATTAAATTAACAGAATATAACGAACGAAAATAATTTAAATTAACAAGATACACACATTCAAGCAACTAAATAAGAACAAAATACTTGACCAGCCGACGAAAAACATATATAAATAATATAATATACTCAGGCCATACGATTTTAAAAGAAACAACGAAGAAATACTAAAAAAAAAAAGTTGATTGATAAAGATCAAAAGAACAAGTTTGACACGGTCTCGTATTTAATGTTTAACCATTTTATTTTATGTACACTCCGTTTGTAATGTCAGACAGGCTAAATACTCTTTGGTATACGATTTTATTGGGATTTAAATGACTTTCATCACTCATATCTTATTTAAATTCGAGATCAAAATTGGGGTGGACAACCCAAGGCTATTACGATGAGCCAACAATTTATTATTTCAAACCATTTGTTTAAAATTGTACATAAAATAGGTACAATGCACCGAGGGCTAAACAATATTTTGCCTGTGATAAATACAATACTTTATGCACAACAACAAATTTTTTGACAACCGTGCAATTGCCGCAGTTTTATTTATTTATTTTTATTTATTTATTTATTTATTTACAACAATGTAGCACGTTCACCTATAGTCCATCTTGAGCATGTGCTCATTCATGATGGACTATAGCCAAAACAAAACTCCCAAAAAAGGCAGTGGTTGAAATTATGGTGTTTGGGTTGGAAGGTACCGGGTTTTAATACCAAGGGTGGCGAGATGTAATGGGATTTTTTATCAGTTGTGATCGGATGTAAGAGTAGGGTTTAACTAATTGTTTTAAAATCTAACTTTTATTAATTTGAAAGTTTTGTATCAAATAAAGTGTATATAAATTGGATTTTCAGTGATTACATGACGTATCATAAAACGGTTAATTCAATTTATTGGTAATGTTTAATCATTTTTTTTAAATCTAACTTGTATTAATTTTAAAGTTTTGTGTCAAATAAAATGTATATAAATTAGATTTTCGGTGATTACATGACGTATCATAAAACGGTTAATCAAATTTATGTGTAATGTTTAATCAATTTTTTTAAAATCTGATTTGTATTAATTTTAAAGTTTTGTGTCAAATAAAGTGTATATAAATTAGATTTTCGGTGATTACATGACGTATCATAAAACGGTTAACTTAATTTATTGGTAATAATTAATCAATTTTTTTTAAATCTAATTTGTATTAATTTTAAAGTTTTGTGTCAAATAAAGTGTATATAAATTAGATTTTCGGCGATTTCATGACGTATCATAAAACGGTTAATTCAATTTATTGGTAATGTTTAATCAATTTTTTAAAATCTAATTTATATTAATTTTAAAGTTTTGTGTCAAATAAAGTGTATATAAATTAGATTTTCGGTGATTACATGACGTATCATAAAACGGTTAACTTAATTTATTGGTAATAATTAATCAATTTTTTAAAATCTAATTTATATTAATTTTAAAGTTTTGTGCCAAATAAAGTGTGTATAAATTAGATTTTCGGTGATTACATAACGTATCATAAAACTGTTAACTTAATTTATTGGTAATAATTAATCAATTTTTTTTAAATCTAATTTGTATTAATTTTAAAGTTTTGTGTCAAATAAAGTGTATATAAATTAGATTTTTGGCGATTACATGACGTATCTTAAAACGGTTAATTCAATTTATTTCTAATGTTTAATCAATTTTTTAAAATCTAATTTATATTAATTTTAAAGTTTTGTGTCAAATAAAGTGTATATAAATTAGATTTTCGGCGATTTCATGACGTATCATAAAACGGTTAATTCAATTTATTGGTAATGTTTAATCAATTTTTTTTAAATCTAATTTGTATTAATTTTAAAGTTTTGTGTCAAATAAAGTGTATATAAATTAGATTTTCGGTGATTACATGACGTATCATAAAACGGTTAACTTAATTTATTGGTAATAATTAATCAATTTTTTTTAAATCTAATTTGTATTAATTTTAAAGTTTTGTGTCAATTAAAATGTATATAAATTAGATTTTCGGTGATTACATGACGTATCATAAAACTGTTAATTCAATTATTTGTAATGTTTAATCAATTTTTTTTTAAATCTAATTTGTATTAATTTTAAAGTTTTGTATTAAATAAAGTTTAAATTAACAATAATACACTTAATAAATTTTAGCAGCATAATTACTTTTCCTTTCCCTACACCACAAAAAAAATACTAACTATCGACCGTTTAGGTGTCAGTAACCGGATCGAGTCTGTCATAACTAACATTCCTTCTATTACTTCGGTTTGTTATATGTAACACGGGAGTACAGTGATGCCCGGCATTCCGGGAGTTCCTAGTTCGTCCTTGGCCGTACATTCTAATCAATCAATCAATACAAGTTATGTAAGTTTTGTATTTATGCTTAAAATAATTTTTAAACGCATGTTGACGTAGGTCAGTCTGTCAATGTAGGGTATTTGATTTTGATCACCCAAAATGAACATTTTACGACAATTACTGATTGTGGCTACAATATCAAGTAATCCCACCTGTACCATGTTGTGCTTATCAACATTTACTGTATCAAATTTTTTATTTGACTGCATCGAGATTGCCATGTTTTGTGGAGCTAAGAACAAGATCAGTTCCAAGTACATGTGCATTCAATATCCATGTAGTTTTGCCACATCCTGGAACGCTTTGAACTGATATAATTTTAGGTTTATTAGACACAGATATCTGATTAGTTCTTTCAATTATTTTCAGATCTATCATTATTTCGGTGGTATTGGAACAGAAAATGTATCTGTGGGTGTTCATAAAGCAATTACTATCAGAATCAAAGTGTACTAAAGATTTTTAAGATTATCTTAATCGAATACTTTAAGTGACGACACCGAACTTGCTGAAAACGGAATAGTGCTTATTGAACTATTATACAACTATGATAGTTTCTCGATAGCATAGATGTTCGAGAATTTCATGTAATGTAATATTTCGGTTATTGAATTCCGATAATAATAGTCTTCTTTCTCTTGAGTGGAGTAGGTGTTGAGCCCAATGCCGTTTTTCTTTAAGTAGCATTTCAAAAGACATTTGTCGAGTTTCTCATACGTGCGGCTACAGAAATTATAAGAGAAAATTCTGGTAATGATTTTGATTTTATCCATGAAATCACCTTAGTACCCTTGAAAGTAAAACTTTTATTTGGGATCTCATTTAGCAATTGATAACATCTAAAACGTCAGTTGTCTGGTATAGATTTAATAGAAGATGAATTATTACATTTGGCAGCAATCTTAGTTATGAAGAAGCTGGAAGACGATTGATTTCATTGTAGGTTTTTATCTCGAATTTCTGTCTAAACTCTACAATTTATCAGAACGAATGGATGCTCGAAGCGCGAAACATATAACCCGTAAAATTGGCAAAGAGAAAGACACCATTGATCTCGCATATCGCGTCTCTCACCAAAGTCTGGTTGATGTTGAAATTCAGTACAGTAGTAATAGTTAGTTCTGAAGGAGGTACTACGGTAGTTATTGCAGATGTATGGGTGGGTTGGCGTTATTAAAATTTTTATGGATTTCCACTTGTATTTTTTCACAAAGACCCTGGATTTCAATGCTTCAGTAAATTGATCATCAGGTAGACTAACCCTGTATGAAAGTCATATATCTAGCCATTTTCTCTTTTAAGTGTGCTATTGATGCACATCGCTTCAGCAAGTTTAATTTTATATTAATTGGGAGAACTTGGGCTCCAGAACTGATAGAATGGACCAAAACATAAAAAAAATTACAAATAAATAAAAAATTTCGATTTATTTATATTAACTTGGCGTGAAATGTTCTAGGACCAAAGTGACTACTTTTTGGCCCTCGACCAAAAAACGTCATTTCGTAATACAATCTCTTAGAAACCTAAAATTTTTGGGGCAATACGTCACTTAGTTTTTTTTGACAGCCGTAAAAAGCAAATAGTTTTTTATTTTTCAAAAAAGGGTAAAAACGAATCCCGAGACAATATTTTTTGTGTAAAAAAATCGCGAAAGAAACCCATCGAACATAACTGTGGTTTATTGGTTTGCAGAATTAAAACGTGGTCCTACAAGCACAATTAAAGAATATCGTTCAGGCCAACCAAAAAGAAGCGACAATCCCAGAAATGATCGAAAAAATGTATGATACAGCTTTCAAAGATCACCGAATGAATGTGCGTTAGATAGCTGACATCGTGAACATCTCAACAGGCCGTGTGAATTACATTCTGCATGAACATTTACATTTGATGAAGCTGTCAGCAAGAAAAGTGAAAATCAATCACAAACAAAATCGTGCAAATATTTCAAAGCAATGCCCCTAAACGCCGTAAACACCCTATGCTGCTAAATTGGAGATAAAGGAAAAAAACTTGAAGCTGATAATTCGATCAAATTTCTCATTTAGGTTGTAGTTTATCAGATTTTATGAACTTCATGTTTGTCTTTTTCTTTTGAAACTGTTTATTATGCATTTTTTTACTAAATTATGTAAACCATAATGCTACTGGGGAAATAATACTTATTAGACTTTATTGTTGGACACCAAATACGTGAGAATTTAAAATTACCGGTTTTCAAGCGGTTGTGTAACTAAACAAATACGTAAAGATAACATCTGTGACAAAAAAAAAACATTAAATTCATCGATAAATTCTACGAAATCGAATTATTTAATAAACTTTTTTAACAAAAAAAAAAAGAAAAAGTCTGCACGTAAAACTCATATCAAACATTATCAACACTATTAAGTATATACACACCGGCACAAAATAAAATTAAATCTAGCCAATTAAATCATCAATACCACACCAAGCGAAAATAAAACGTACTAATCTTCATACGTCAACGCCACTTGCATTATTCATTCATTTTTTTTTATGCATATCTCAATTGAATCAAAATAAATAAAATAAAAAACTAAAACTAAAAAAAATAGTGAATATACTCGTATGCACAGTGTTTTTTTTTTTTTTTGGTCAACGAGAATTATAGCGGTTTTGGGAGCGACACTATATGTTATGGCACATTTTATACATAAATACACAAATAAGTAAGTTGTTATGTTGAGGGCTGGGATGTGCTTTTTGTTTATGAATTTTAATTTTTTTTTTTTTTAATAAAAGTGTTAAAATACAGGGCATTCATGAAGCGCACTAATTACATATTCATGGCGTAAGTATAAATTTCAATTGAGACACACCGGGAAAATTGGTTTTAAATCTTTTCTTGGTATCTTTTTATATTATACCTGTGTAAATGTTTATATGTATAGTGAAAAAAAAAACGCGGTTATCAAACTAAAATAATCTTTGATTTTTTTAGAGTTTTTTTTTTATTTTTTTTAGAAGAACAAAATATTTGCGCTAATCTACCTCGTCTCATCATAAAATCGTTGATCATTTCAATATCTATCGCTAGCAATCAATTTATATTTATATACATATATTATATATAAATACAATACAAAAAATCACTAAACACAAAACAAATCTTATTTCTTAACTTTATTTTATACGTATAAAAAAAATACGTTTCTTAGATCACTATCATCTTTCTGAATTGATCATATATACAGAAAACAGTAAAATAAAATAAAAATAAAAAATCACCAACAAATTAACCGCGCGCAACTATGCTACTATTTACTAATACTACTATACTTGACTAGGTTATATTATGTAGATATCTATATAATAATATAGTCTTCTCCAAATAACATTAATAGTTTAAAATAAAATAAATAAATTATTCAAATCATTATTTTATTATTTATCGTTTCGTTTGGCTATAATAAATGAAAAACTAGCAACAACAACAATATAATAATATAACAAAAAGCATTTCTAATTAGCATACAGTATTCTAGATGCTTATCGATATATTGTCGCCTTTTTACTATGAATGATGATGTCACATATAAAATGTACAACACAAAAACTATTGATGATTAAATTATAGCGCGCAACTTGGAATCACACAGCTGAATATAATAGTATAATTCGATATACTGGCAGGCGAGCGGCCGAGATAAGAAATTGTGATGACCTTATATGCGGGAAGAGTTCATTGTATTGGCATATGTATATAAGATCGATTCCGGAAATTTTGGTTAACCACTCTTTTGAATAATCTCAATTGCTTCCGGTGTTAGCGATTAATATACTTACATGGTTAGATCTAACGCATGTTCATATATTTATATATAGATATATATATATAGAGGTGACAACAAGTCACATTACTTCATATATTATGTCGCGCTTCAATGAATATGTAATTAACACGGTTAAATTTTTTTATTTTATTTTTTTGTTAAAAGCGTACACGTTGAACTGGAATATCACCATAGTACCACTACAAAATACAAAAACAACTTTAAAAACTATAACAACAGCAACAACAACAACCACACAAAATTATAATAAAATTTTAATTTATATTAACAAAAAAAAAACTGTTTTTATCGCTTAAAATCCAGGAAATGGCATAAGATAACGTAATGTAATTACATTGGTCTCTACTTAGTTGATTCATGCTGGTAGTTTTTGTTCTTTTTTTTAAAGTTCTATACTCACATGTGTTTGTAAGTTTTTATAAAGTTTCTTGAAGTTTTTTTTTTTAATTGTTTGCAATAAATTTAAAATAAAACCTGGCACATTACTTAATGCACGATTGTAAGAGTCTCATGTTGGCCACAAATTTGATTATGTTACAAATAACATTTTTGCTTATTTAGGTGATCATTTAATAGTCAACATTTTTTTTTTTAATGACTTAATTTGTAATCCATTTTTTTAAATATCGCAGATCGGAAATGATGATGATGATGATGACATTCGAATTAGTTTTTTTTTTTGGTTCGTTTGAGATTAAAATCATTCGATCTTGTAAAACGATTTGCAATAAAATATTTCGCACGATCAATAAAAATGTACACCGATTCTCACGATATTTAGTGTTCGCTGTCAATTTTGCAATAAATAAATAACTGTGAGTTATATAACGAAAGCTTACTAACTCAATAAATCCGTTGGCCTTATACATTTATAACTTTTACTTGATTAAGAAAGATATATGCGAAATACAGCTGCTCAAACCAAATACAAAAAGATTAAACCGGCGGTTAAACTCTTACGATTCGAAAGCAAATTTATAGAAAAAGTTGGAGTTCAAATTAAACTAAGCTCTTTGGTGCAGTCAATATATTAATATTTTATTGCAAAAGATAAGCTTCTAAGCATGAGATCGAAGTTTACCACAAACGGTAAATGTGACAACCTTGCAGGATGGAAGGAAAACTTTTAGTTTCCTACCAAATATTTAGGAAGGTTAGATAAAAAGCTTGTACTATGTGCACCGTTTACATAACAAATGTTAATAGGGTAAAGTACCATAACATCAAAAACAAACTTGAGAGTGCGGTAAATAAAACCATGAACTAAGTACTATATAATTGCGTGTTTGCAGAAACAGCTATAGAACAACATCTAATGCAGGTAAAAGATTTGGTATCGTGATGTGCTAAACAACTAATAGTGTTGTTCCTTTAGAAAGATTAGAAACAAACAAAAAAAATACTGATACTGAACTATGTCTAAAACATAAGTTTTCACACACAAAAATGGCAAGGAACTCGCTAGATAATATAGAAGATAATATAGAAGATTTCGATCTTTGCCTCCTCGTGGCAAAGATCGAAACCGACTCCACCTGGCCAAGAATTAATAGAACATCTAAAACGTATAATTCTTAAGGTGAGAGAATGTATACAAGCTTAGCCTATCCAGATTACCAGGTGACCAAACAAATTAGTTCTTGGTGCAACTGATAAACGTGTTCAAACCAATTGTGATATATATATATATATATATATATATATATATATATATATATATATATATATATATATATATATATATATATATATACATATATATATATATATAAATAAATATATATATATATATATATATATATATATATATATATATATATATATATATATATATATATATATATATATATATATTTATATATATATATATATATATATATATATATATATATATATATATATATATATATATATATATTTATATATATATATATATATATATATATATATGTATATATATATATATATATATATATATATATATATATATATATATATATATATATATATATATATATATATATATATATATATATATATATATATATATATATGTGTATTATAGACGCAATAAAAGCCGAACGCGAAGCAACCGAAAAACGTGTTTAAATGTTTCTGTCAAAACCGCACCTAAGTGAACCTGACACCCAAGTAAATTCAGCATGAAACTCCTGATCATCGTTAGTCGCACGTGGGTTCTTAATAGTCAGATTTATTAGATCGCATCAAAAAGTTCGTCTACGACCTCTGACTGGTATGCGAGGTACCAGAATATCTTTGAAGATGAAGCCATAAAACACTATAACGAAAAAGATTGGACCCCTAATGAAAAAGCAACTAGTAGAAGTTCCCAAACACCGTCTTGCCCAAGTTACCGATCGACTTGACTCAAACGAATTTTCTCAAACGTTACAACGATTTCAAAATTAAAAGCTGCCTTGAAGAAGCTGCTCGATATAAATAGACGTAGATTCCCGCTACTACCGGTGATCCTGCAACAGCGCCAACGTTGAACCTTAATTCACCGGTTAAATTGGTCACTGCAACCTTTAACTGAACTAACGCGGAAGCAGTCGATGTACTTTGCGATCTCATTGCATCTACCACATTATTTCTTCAAAACATCCAATTGGACACAAGAAATACACACGAGCGTATAAGAAGTTCAGAAATCAAATTGACCTTGGGTTAATTGTTAAGGGGTGGTCTCGAATCATTCAACAAATGTGATCTTATATAGGTTGGCTACCAAATTCGTAGTCATTGGTCACTGCAAATATGCGATTGCCGCTTTTGTCAGAAAAGAAAAACAAACCTTACATTTCAACTGTGAAGGTCTGATAAACAAAGATGCCGTAATAAAACACAATATCAAAATCTTGTTAGCAATAGCATTGTAGAAACCAATCATAGTTTTGCGATGATGAGAACACTCAATGGGTGGAAGTAAAAACTTATTTTATCGGTATCGCTCAGACGACTCAAGATACGCAAAAAATAAACACAAAAATAATTGGTGGAACGAGAGTTGTCTTGCAGGCAAACAGAATATTGCCTTTAGAGAAGCGCGAATACGTTTTACAATCGCAAGAAAAACAGAGCGGTTTTTGATTAGAGAACCATTAAACTTATTTCTAGACGGGAAACCGTGAAGAATACAACAACTAAAGCAATAAGCGTAGTCAACAATTTATTAATAGAAGTCATCGGGCTGCACCATACCTTCAGACCTATTCGGATTAGGATAGAAGCCTACATGTTAACATCGATGTGATACTGGAAGCTTGGATGGAGAATTTAGGAAGCTTTTTTCGACTTTATTTGATTGGTGTAAAGCGAAGTTATGCCCGGTGAACAAAAAGTGGCCGCTTTATGCTCTATCTTTAAGAAAGGAGATTGCTAAAAATTCGAAAACTTTCGCGGCATAACCCAAATTTGCTATGTACTGCTGAAATTTCCATTACTTGGAATTGATTAAGTCCTTATGGTGAAATGATCTGATCAGAGATTTGGCTTGTCTAAAGCTAGGAATACAGTTCCAATAGGTCACGCGCTGTATTTTTCCCAATTTAGTAACTGAGTAGGCTGCAGAGTTCTACGGAATACCACAGAAATGCTCGGGGCCAATGAGTGTAGTCGACGAGCCTGCCCGTGCTATCTCATTTCCCGTGATTCCATGGTGACCAAGTACCCACCATAACCTAACTGTCATGGCAAGAGAGAGATTGTAGCAGTTTATAACAACTTTTAACTGACTTAGAATCCAGGCAGTTAGAATCCAGTGCTTTCAATTCTACTAGCTATTGGACAAAATGTGGATGGAGGCGCCTTTAAGACCTTTAGTCATAATAGTTGCGGCGCAGGTGTCGATGGCGTGAATTTCGGCTAGAAAAACACTGGGGTAAACTCCCAGTGATTTAGATATTTTGTGGTTGGGTCAAAAGATACCAATGCCAACTCCACTATCCATTTTTGATCCATCCGTGAACTGGACTAGGCTGTTAGGTTCTATAGGAGGTCCACAGGTTACGCGTACCAGTTCTATGGCGGCGATGGAAGCCGTCATCGGGCTCACTCCACTTCATATCTATACGTCAAAACATCAGCTGCTACGTGTGCAGCTAGATTACACCTGGTGATTTCGAGGCATAGGCTCCGCAATGAGGTTAGCTTGTTTATAATAACTTTTGGCTGTACCTTAGGCCACCAAACTATGGCCTCATAGATTACAATTGGCTTCACTATCGTGATGTACATCCAGTAAGTCATTTTTGAGCTGGGGCCCCAAGTCCTACCGGACATACGCCGACAGGCCCACTTGGGTCTGACCAACATTTAATTTCATTGGAGTATCCGATAGTGACATCATTTAGACTAACTGAACCAAGGTTCAATTTACGTCTTTTGGTAAAAGGCACCAGGACTATTTTGCTAGGGTTAATCGATAGGCCCCCTTTAGTGCATCAATTCGAAATAATAAGCAAGGCCTATTACATGCTGGCAGACATCGTGCATTCATACCCACCAGAGACTATGTTAACCAGATCGTCCGCATAATCAATGGCGTCATAACCGATTAGATGTAGCTCATCAAGTAACTCGTCGATCGCGAGTGACCACGACAAAGGTGACAAGACACTGCGTTGCGGGCCTTTGCTGTCTTTAAACGTGACTGACTCGTTACCTAATTTGGGTATAATCTTCTTGATTGTCTGATTGCCCTAGCAATTGAGTGGTACCCCGTATTATCAAAAGCTCCCTCAATATCTACAAAGCGCAAAAAGCAATTTTTTTCAAGCGGTACGACGCTTCAACCTTGATGACAAGTAGATGAAGCGCCCCCTCTGTGGATTAGACTTTTCTGTAGGTGAATTGATTAGGATTTAGAGGTCTCTTTGCAGTTAACCAGTCTATGATATGAAGATCTACCAGTTTTTCCATAGTTTTTAGAATAAACGATGTAAGACTGATAAATCGAAAGGGCTTAGGGAGTTCACTTGGCCGGTTGTCCACCTTTGGGATAAAAACCACACTAATTTGGCTCCAAGCCTGTGGTATGTGACCCAAATTGAAGCAAGTTGTAAATAAGGCTACCAGAGCATAATCAAGTGCAAGCCCTTTTAAAGAAGGGCTGGGGAGATTCCTTCTCCGCCTGGTGCCGTGAACGACTGAATAGAGTTAATGGCCTATTTGCCTATTTCCGGAGAGTAAAAATCTTACCGGATAAACTATTAACCCAACCCACAATTGCATCCATATGTACTAAATAGTTCGGTGTTGTAATTCTTTAGGGCTTGCGTATATTCATTCCACTCATTATAATGCTTTGCCCTATTAAATAATTTCTAAACCCTCTTACGGCGTTTAGCCAGCTGTTCGTTCCACCATGGAACTTTGCGATTAACCGAATTGGTTGATAAGTCGATATATTAAGTAAATTAAAAATAATTAAGGCAGCTTTTATAAAGAAAAGCTCTCTCTGTTCCCTGAGAAAACTATTTTTAACTGGGCTGGCACTAGACTACTTTTCACAATTTACGAAAGTTACGCCTCAAACAAAAATCTTTTCCTTTTTTCCCTGGAGGTAGGATTTGCAATTCGATTTATTTAATTGAGGATTCCCACTGAGGCATAATCACTCATAACAAATTTGAAATTCAAAATAATTCTACTCGAAAAACTAAATAACTGATTGTAACAAATGCACTGTAATTCCGGACTGCATTTGAAAATACAAAAATTAAAATATAGTTAAAAATTAAAAAATAGCTAACACATTTTTTGCACAGCATTTAACAAAATCATCTAATTTCGAAAAGCTCTGTTCTCCGGAAGCTACCGTTACAGATATCATCGAAATTTTTTTTAGATCTATTATGCTTTTGGGAAATCTTAAATTATTTCAAAAATAGTTTGATCGAGTGTAGTAGTAAACAACTGTAATCATCAGAATCAATGAGTCTTTGCCGCTTGGTTATTTCACTAAAGCTTCCCACTTAGTCGTTAATAAGATTTAAACTCTTTACGTTCTTTTTAAAAATTTCCCACCATTTCACAACTGAAGAAGAAAAAACCACTTATCATAATGTCGAAAAACTATACAGCCGGTGATGTACATTAAAATGCGTCTAAAAGTCCTAAATGCACATACGAAACAAAAGATAACCTATTCTAATTCTGAAAATAGCAGCTATATTTCCCCTACAAATTCATCCATTTTTTTTTAATTTTAATTTAGGTACGGTAATATAAATAAAATATCAGCCGTTCCTTACCTTGTTGAAATTGCTGTATAAATTGAAAGCTTTTAAACCAAAATTTATAAATCTAAAAATGCTATTTATAAATATTAAGTCTAATTATCAATGTTAAAACAGATTTTAACACAAAAGATTTTAAAATGTCGTTGGAATTTTTAAACAATTTCAAAGATTTTAAATTCCATCTGGTTTTAATAAAATTAATTTCTACTGAGTTTACCTGCACAAACCGAACTTAGTTAGATTAGGTTATTAAAACTATTTTTATTTTAGTGCAGTTTAAGAATTGCACGATTTTAACGAATTTTGGCACAGTAAATGTACCTATTCGTAGAGGTATCATTAAGCCTAATCGACTCATTATTACTGATTTTGGTTTTTTTGATTTTGAAACCGCTCATATTTAAGTAAAAATTGGATACAATTTGATCCCAGCAGCTTTGACAAATATTTTAAAATTTAAGATAGATAATTTAAATAAGAAAAGTTGTGGTATTTTAAATAAAAAATATATTTAATATACTACGGTATTTTCAACTTCTACTAATTTTGCATTGTTAATTTTTTCAGCGTGGTTACAAGTTTTGAATAACTTATGAATAAGCTTAAGGAAATAATATATATATAAGTTAGCCCATTTCAAGAGCTTTTTATACCGAAAAAAAACTATTTTAAAAATGTTGAAATATATAAATGCTTTATAAGAGTCTATCTATTCTATTATTTAGCTTAACAATATATTTAGAACTTTAAATAGTTAAAAGCATGTTATAGAATACTTTTGTTTGTATTTTTTATTTATTCTTACTACCAAGCTTTTAGATATCTTAATTTGTTTTATTTAATCTGACTTCGATGAAAACTTACGTTTTTATTGATCTTAAAATTATTTAATTTTAATTAAGTTGATTTATAAATGTTAGATAAATACTTGTAAATTATTTATTGTATTATAAAAAATGTTTGCAGTTTTTTTATTTTTAACCCAAAACTTTTTGTTTTGAATGTTTACACTGTCAGTAGAGTGGGTGCTCTGAACTCTGTTGTTTGTCACTTTTTAATGGATTTCATATTTATTAAGCTTAAGTTAAAAAAAGAGCTTTTAAGTTAATTTTAAAATTTTCGATATATACGATATATATATATATATATATATATATATATATATATATATACATATATATATATATATATATATATATATATATATATATATATATTTTTTTTTGTTTTTGAAATTAGGTTTAAAGTTTAAATCTAAAGTTTTTCGCAATTTTTACATATTTTATCTTTCTATTAATTTGCTTATTTGTTTGATATTTACAGTCGTATAAATTAAAAGCTTTTATTTTCTAAGCATTTATATTTATTGATTTTTAAAACAAAATAATTTATGTTTAGACTTTTGGACATCATTGAACGTTTTATTTTAACAGTTAAGAAGGGAAATCTAGAGTGTAAATGATAAGATAATTAGCCGCTTTTGAGTAAATCAAGTAGTAACCACAGTATTAATTATTCACTTTAAAAAGCACCCAACAAAAATTAAAAGGTCATGCCTTTAATAAATTCCAAGCTATATAGCAAATCAGATATGGTCTCGCAATAATAAAGATAAAGTTCAAAGATTCGCTGACTACCTCGAACTATCTAACTAAACTATGACCGGACCTTAAAAACAAAATACATAAATGTAGACGTTAGAGAAGAACCAACCTCATGAAATCAGATAAAAGTCAATATCAACAGAATCTGGTTAGATATCATTACAGTAGAAATGTCTAAAAAACTTTCAATGGAAATTTGGTAAAATAACTTTTTATAGCTTGATAATGGAGAAGCTCGTCAAAGATATACAGCAAGCAGCGTGGAAAAGCACTAATACAACAAACAAAAAAATAGCTGGCAAATCTACCCAATGGAAATTAAATCACTAGTTTTAGAGAAAAGATGTGCTCGAAAGGAATGGCAACGTACACGAGACCCAGTTGCCAAAAATATATTAAATAATTTAACACAACGATAACGCAGAGAAATACGGGAATTTAAAAATAAATCAAAAAATTCATACCTACAATTTCTCACCTATGATAAAGATAGTCATTATTCATTGTGGAAAGCAACCAAATATCTGAAAAGGCCAGTTATGCACATACCTCCAATAAGAACAAATAATGGTCGCCTGGCTAAAACCAAAGAAGAAAAAGCAGAAAGGTTCGCGGATCATCTCGAAAGTATCTTTCACCCCAATTTAACACTTAATCAACAGGATATACTGATTCAAAACCATACAACCATCTTGAGACAGGAAATCCTATTAACCAATGCTAAAGAAGTGAAGCAAGAAATAAAGAATCATGTAGTACTTAAAAAATCACCAGGATATGACTTGATAACTGGAGAAATTCTTAAACAACTACCTAATAAAGCTATTAAAAAATTATCGGACATGATTAATGCTTCCTTCAGACTACGTTATGTCCCTCTATCTTGGAAATTTGCAGAAGTGATAATGATACCTTAACCAGGTAAGCCACCAAGTGAATTAACCTCGTTCAGGCCAATATCACTTCTTCCCCCAACTGTTTGAAAGACTATTATTAAAACGAATTAAACCAGAAATTATAAAATCAGGAGCTGTTCCATCCCATCAGTTTGGATTTAGAGAAAAACACTCCACAATCGATCAAGTCCATAGAATAACAGATTTTATAGAAAAATCCTTAGAGGAAAAAAAGATTTGTTCAGCCATATTTCTGGATATAGCACAGGCATTTGACAAAGTCTGGCTGGATGGTTTAATATTTAAATTGGAGAAAACTCTGCCATTTGAGTATTGCGAGCTGTTAAAGTCATACCTGAAAAGAAGATACTTTAGAGTTAAACAGGAAGGAACTTACTCCAGCATAAAAGAAGCTAAAGCAGGAGTCCCGCAGGGGAGTGTCTTAGGGCCACTCCTTTTCGTACTGTTTACTTACCACAGACGAGCAATACAACTACCGCCACGTTTGCCAATGACACTGCAATTCTAGCTGTTGGTGACACAATCGGTGAAGTCACATTCAAACTACAAATAGCCATAAATAATATGCAAGATTGGCTAACTAAGTGGAGAATTAAAGTGAATGAATCAAAGTCTACTCACATTAACTTCACTAATAGGTCAATGGAACCACTACCTGTTAATAATATCCCTGTACCACATGCAAATCAAGCAAAAATACCTTGGTATGAACCTTGATGCAAAGTTAAAGTGGAAAGTACATGTGAAAAAGAAAGCAGAAGAGCTTTAGTTAAAATATAGAAAAATGTACTGGTTAATTGGAAGAAACTCTCAGTTATCCATTCATAATAAATTTATGCTTTATAAACAAGTGCGCAAGCCGGTCTGGACTTATGGTATCCAACTATGGGGATGAACCAAAACCAGCAATCAACAGATAGTTCAACGATTCCAAAATAAAGTTCTTAGAGAGATTGTAAACGCTCCTTGGTACACTCGTAATAGTGACCTTCATAGAGATCTCGGAATAGACACAGTTGCAAGTGAAATCAAGAAATGTGCTCAAAAACACCAGCAGAGGCTCCATCATCACCCTACTATTGAAGCTGTACGACTACTTCGTCAAGAGGGTATTATAAGAAGACTCAAAAGAATAAAACCTTTTGAGTTACCTGAGTAGTGCGCATAATGCTAAATCAACCAAAATAACACTTTATGGAAAGAATACATAGATGTGGCTTTATTATTATATTATTAGAATCAAACGCTGTTAGTCAAAAATGACTAGTTACTTTGTAAAAAATCTTTTTAAAATAAAAAATAAGTTATAAAAAAAAAAAAAAAAATAGCTTGATAATGAAAAAATAAAAAAGATACTATTAGAAAAACCCTTAAATCCAGTAATCGAGATAAAAGAATAACGTCCAAGTTGTTCGTTTTGCAAAGCCAATACTCAATAATAGAAGAAGTAGAAAGCACTTATGAGAGATACAAAAAGACATGAAAAGCCATAACTTAGCCTGACATTAAATGAAAGCCATAAAAAAAATATTATGATTGTATTTTGAAAAAACTAATATCAGAACTCATAACTCACAATCCTGGTTCTCACGTTTCTAAAAAGTTCTTGATTTTTGCTAAAGGTATTGCGATCGTGTCCCTGTTTCTCGCCAGAATTATCATCGATATCTGAATGAAAATCCGGTGGTCGTAAATAAACATCAGGTTGACAAAAGAATATCATCTGGAAGGTTTTCAAGAACGTTTCAAACCTCAGCAAGACTTAAAGTATTTTCCAAAAAAGTATATAGTAAGATGACCAATGGGGTCGCACCATCTTTTAAAATTGGTTCTGAATACGATTTCAAAAACTTTTTTTTTATGTTTTTTACTGTACTATTTCAACCCAAATAGTGCACAAAATAGAATGTCAGATGTTAATTTTTAATTTACCAGTATTTTTTGGCTTCAGAGACCATATTTCAAAAGACAAATTTTTAAGTCCCTTTTTCACAATTCTGTAACTAAAATACAAATCAACAAAACAAATTTGTTTCGCTTTATAAAATCTGTCTAACACAACCGGAAAATGTTGCCTTTTTAAATTCCAGGCAAGGTTTTTTAGTTTTTTAATACAAAAGCGTGGGTAATTGAGTGGTGCACAAATGAATTACTTGTCACAAATGGATGTGGAACACCTCTAAACCCATATAAATAAAGTTTATGTATAGGAGTAGATCGTGATCGACCATGTCAGGCTCTTTTTATTCAATGAAAACTGCACGAACAATTTTTTATCGTTGAGATTCAAATGGACTTCTTTCAAAAACACAATAAAAGCAAATTCTAAGTTTTTCCTAGACCTTAAGACGTAAAAAAAGTTATCCCAGACTTTCATCCCAGGAAAATTAAAAATATGCTTCAGGCAATACTAGTGATAGTGTCGTGACACTAAATATTATTATTTAATATATCTTTACAAAAAACTAATTTTATATTGAAAATTTAGACTAAAATAAAAATAAAATATCATTTTATATAAACTATATAGTGTTCATTACAAAACCCCTTTTTACTCACAAAAAAATGTTGAAATAATTAAAATTTTACTATGGATCTGATGTAATACAAATCCGAATCACAAGAATATCAGAGATTTTCTCTCAATGTGACTATATAGGTTAGAAAGAGGATAAAATAGGCTTTTTTTCAATATATGTGTCGTTTGATAAAAAAGAGGACGGCTCTATCCACAATTTTACAAAAGTTATCGAAATAATCAAAATTTTACTATGGATCTTATGTAATACAAATCCTTTAACTGATATGATTAGTTCGAGTCATAATATAGATACTATAGGGGCATGGTTAAGAGCATACCGCATAGAATTGGAACTTAAATAAAGAATATGGCCCATTTTTGAAGCAGTTGGTACTGATTGCAACTTTGCCGAAATTAATGCAATTATGGATTCATTTAATAGTATTGATATAATTCAATATTTAAAATTAGTTCATTCGTTTTTAATTGGAGAAACAGAAAATTTTTGTGTAGTAAAACTTCATTTATGTTTGTCACATTTATTTCATAATATGACAGCAGATATAAATAAATGTTTTGAAAGACACAAAAATAATAAAAGAAATGGCTTCAATATTTTTAATAAATAATTTTGAAGAAATAAAATCAGTTTGGAAATGTTTTTCTTACATTATGAAATCTAAATATATAACAAATTCAGTTTTGAATTCATTAAATGAAATAGCAAAAATTGTTAAAAATGATATTAATTTAATCTTAGAAGTTCCTAACGAACCAAAAGAAACATCATGGATGGATGAAGGCAACTCCGAAGATTGTAGAAATTATAACAAGACACTTTATTCGCAAAAGCCATTTTTACAATATTTTCAAATCAATATCGGATAATATTGAAATTGAACCATGTTCATCATCAGTAAATATGGAACCACTAAATTTATATTATAACCATTCATTACTTGAGACCATTCTTAAAAAGTACATGACTTTTCTTCCGTTTTGGTCGAGGCTTTTTCATTCTCGAAGGTTAAGCAACAGCCACATTGAAAATTATTTTGCAACTATAAAAAGACGCGTTCATCGGAACGCTGCTTTGGGAAAATTACCGATAAAAACTTTGAGGTTTTTAAAGGAAATTAACATTCGAAACGAAACTATTTTGAAACGATTTACATTAAAAATTCCAAAACAATATTTGAAATCGAGGGGTCATTTAATTAAAACAGAACGTTGTATTGCTAATGAAGAAAAACCGTTTACGTCAATTCTGTCTCTTGAAGAAACTTGGAAAAAACGCAAAAATAGTTCAAGTAAATCTACCACAAATTTTGATCTGCCAATCCTAACATCTTTCAACTCTAAGACAGAACAAGAAAAAAAAAGTTCCTTTATTCGGGCATTAACTGTCAATAAAAAATTTAACTGTAGTCCTGAGAAATTTAGAGCTAAAAAATTTAAAATTCAAAGCCCTTATCTAACATACTTAAGAAATGGTTCTATTACAGGGGAGAACTATTTCAACACTTGTGCTTTCGATTACTTTACTACATGTGTTTTGAATCTGCCAAATTTAGATCATTTCACCCCTGAAAATGATTTCATTAATTTTATTAGATATTTGAAAGAAGATAGTCGGGAAGAAGCAGAGCAATTACGTTTTTCGATTTTAACCCAAATCTTCGGCATCGAAAGAGACTGTACAAGCAATATTACTAAAGTATCAACTTTTGTTCTTAAATTATTAAATCATTATTATAGCGCACAATCAATTTTAAAATGTGTTACTTGTAATGAAACAGTAATATATTTATTGAATTATATTCCAATAAATGTTTTTAAATTGGATAGTTTAGGATTGAAAAATTTTGTTGATTGTCTAGAAGACACTAATTTGTCGACCTGTTCAATTTGCAATAGTGACTATAGTAAACAAATTTTTACTAGCAATGTCGTTTTTATTTATGTGGAACCTTCAATAAATCCTGGAACAATTGTAATTAGTGATTTACCTTCGGTAGTTACCATTTTTAATGAACAATTTAAAATTAGTTCATTTGTGGATGATATACCAGCAAGTTCTACTAATGTGGTTTCTCATTATGTCTCTTATTATGTCTCTTACACCATTAGGAGATGTATGATGATATGAAAGAACTTGTAAATCAATCAAGAATTACAGCCTCTCACAACGTTCTTCCGCATTTAGTCATATACGAAAAAACACATTAAATAAAGTTTGTCATGTTTAGTATTTGTACTATGGATTAGTATTTAATTTAAAAAAAATTTACAAATATTTATAAATGTACGTAATATAAATCGCATTAGAAAAAAGAAGTAAACAAAACATACCTCTAATGAGTATTGACGATTGTACAAAGAGGCAAACTGTCTCTTTCGGAAAATAGACAAATTGAAAAGAATATATACAGATTGCTATCAGATGTAGCTTAGTGGTTAAGGGAGTTTCTCAGTGTGCAGTGGGTATCGAGAACGATGCCCGCCGTTGACCAAATAAACATACATGATTTATCCGCTTTCTAACCCATAGTCACATTGAGAGAAAATCTCTGATATTCTTGTGATTCGGATTTGTATTACATCAGATCCATAGTAAAATTTTGATTATTTCGATAACTTTTGGAAAATTGTGGATAAAGCCGTTCTCTTTTTAATCAAACGACACATATATTGAAAGAAAGCCAAACTTATCCTTTTTCTAACCTATATAGTCACATTGAGAGAAAATCTCTGATATTTTTGTGATTCGGATTTGTTTTTCATGAGATCCATAGTAAAATTTTGATTATTTCAGTATAACATTTTTTTGTGAGTAAAAAAGGGTTTTGTAATTAACACCATATAGTTTCTATATGGTTTTGTGTTACGACACTATCACTAGTATTGTCTGAAGCTTATTTATATAGCCACTAATAAGGAAATCTCTGATATTCATATGATTTAATCATTGTTGTTCTGTATTCTTCTTGTGACTATTTCAATGATATTTAAAAAACGGTCATTGTTTCAATGATATTTGAAAAACTGTATTTTTTCAAATGACGTAAACATATTACGAAAGCTTTGTGTTTTAAGGTTATTATAAAATTTACTTTTCCTTTTAAATTTTAATAAATAATTATTAATTTTCTGAATTACAACATATCAAATATCATTATATTTATTTTGCTTATTTAATGTACTATGTTATCATTGTGCCAAGATTTTTAATATCCCGGGATGAATTTTATTTTTACTATCATGACAGTATTTCCTGGGATGACACAAATAAACTGGGATGACAGTTAATGTCGTGACACTTTTAGTATTACCATTTTGTTTTTCTGGGATTAAAAATGGGCTAACTTTTTATACATGACCTTAAGTCATATAGACAATAGCTGATCACAAAAAATTTCGCAAGAAAGGCCAATTTTTTTTAGTATTTTATTTAGATTTTTGAAATAGTTGGCTATAAAGCAATATGCATCTTTTTGTAGCTTATCACCCATCTTGAATAAGGGAATATTAATTGCAGATTTCAACGCAGGTATATTGCCCTCTTTAAAACTCTGATTAATACAATGATCCAGAAATACAAAAAATATAAATATTAGACTTAAATCATTCGGTCATTCCAAGACTGTTGTCAGTGTGATCAGTTATCAACAAGTCATGGACAGGTGCAATTAGCATATAAGAACTAGAACTAGAGGCCAAACATATAGTTATAACTTATACCCGGAAAATTTAAATATAGCTCAGGAGACTAGATTATGTTGTATAAAATATCGTATTTACCAACTTCTTTAATCGTTTGGGCTAAAAATTAGTAATCATATTGCGGTTTATTTCGTCTCGTTTTTAAAACCACGATAAAAACATTTAGTACAGCATACACTCTTATGCCATTTAATCATCTTTCTAAAATCGTTATAAATTATTCAAATTAATCTTTGACAAATATATTCAATTTTACACCGCAATAAAAAGCGACCAAACCGCACAAATAAAGCAACCATCAAAATTTAACCTCGATAACCATGAACTTGACTCGTAATCACCACAATTCAATACACCGATCAGAGTATAGAAATATTGTGAATCTGATTCATTTAGCGCACAACAACAGTCAGTTGTTCACTATCATATACAATAATAAAAAGATATTTTTTATTTATTTTTTTTTTTGTAACAACTAATGTTCTTGTCTTTCGGATTAATCAACAATCTTTGACATTTTATCTATCTTAATTTTATTATTTTAAAATAATATTTTATTATAATAATTACAAAAAAAATAAAAAATAAAAATATTAAAAATTATTAAGATAATTTAAATAAATATTTTGCAATTAAAAAATAAAATAAAATATTTCTCTTACTTATATAAGTGAATATATTATGATTGATAAGCAATATTATAATGTATATAATTGGATAGTGTCTATGCCCTGGAAATATATAAATTTAATATAAAATCGATTTAAGTATGCCCCACTGCAACAGCACACACCATATACACTAACTGTATATAGACACGAAAAGACAATACAACTTATTATAATATATACAAAAAGTCTTTCAAGAATCCAAGATCATTGTTATAACTTCTGATCATTATAATAATAAGAAGAAGAAACATTTTTTTTTATTCCAATTAAAGCAAATAAAATAAAAAACCACAAAACCGATATGAATATGTGATAATGATAACTTTGAGTTGTTCATTTCGTAAATTGATAGAAAACATTTAAATGAAAGATGATAACACAAAACTTTTTTTTTTTCGTCTTAAAAAGTACAAAAACAACAATAAGATGATAAATTTAATGATCGCGATGTAAATTTTATTATTTTTATTTCTGTTTCCAATTGAAATCTTTTATTTTACTTACGTATAAACGAGATGTACTCTCTCTCACTCTCTCTTTATCTGCATACATGTATATGTATATACCCTAACTACACACTACAATGTTTAAGATCATTGATTTGTTAATCGTGATTATTAACAGAAACAGAAATCCTGTTGCAAACATGAGGTTAGTACATTTTGGGGTAATTAAAGAATTAATTAAGTTTAATTATAAAAAAAAATGTCATGACCGATTAAGTTTCAAGTATAGTACGGTTGTCTGTTAATTAATTTGAGGTTGACGATGTCGAGCAATCGAATTAGCCATCACCCATATACTTTATAGCTACCTGCGATCTGTAACGATAACAAAAGATTTCATTAATCTTTCCTTAGCGTCCTTGGTACCCACTCGAAAATGTAAGTATTTTATTACGATTCTGGACTTAAGTTCAAAATGACATTTACACTTTATATTATATATATATATATATATATATATATATATATATATATATATATATATATATATATATATATATATATATAAATATAAAATATATATTTATATTTATATTTATATCAGGGTTTATAACTTTTTTGATTTATTCAATTAAATTTTTAAAATTTAAAATTTAATTTTTAAATTTTTAAATTGAATTAAAGTTAAAAAAGCATACTTAAGTTATATAATTTTGTAAAATTTTATTTTATACATATAAATCAACATATCATATAACAGCGATTCCATACGAAACCGATCAAAAAAACGGAAATTTTGTCCTGACCCCTTTAGATTTTGATGAAACTTTTCAAAAATGTTTTCTATGTTTAAAAAACATAAAAAATGATGTTTTTTGCGGCACTGTACTTACGACAGTGGCGCACGGCGTTTTAAGTTTTTCTTGATTTTTCTTGCTTTTTTTTTTTTTTTTTTTTTTTTTTTATAAATGTTCAGAGAACTTAGGATATAGGTATGTATATCCTTTATATGAAAGTTTTAGCAACAAACACACAGCACTACTGCAAAAGGTAAAAAGAAGGATTAGGAGGGAAAAAGGTAAGAGAGGAATAAAAGGATTAAAGGTTTTCAGTCTTCCAGTTGTTTACTTTTGATATTAAGTTTGAATCACTGTAAATTGTATTCCAAGAGAAACGTCTCGTCGTTCAGTTTATTCCACATTCGCGTACTCCTAGCAAAACATGAATTTTTAAATTTATTGGTCTTCGCGAATTTAATTTCCAGATTGTATCGGTGTACCAGGCGTCTTAAATTCGCGCGGGCTTTTACAAAACAGGCATAAATTCATAGAGTTCCGATGAACAAGACCATGAAAGTACTTGTAAAACACGCATAAGGCTCTCACATTACCCCTTTGGGAAAAAGAATCAAGATCAGATAATAATTTTACGTCTTCAATCATTCGAGATGCTCGGTTTTGGACCCGATCGAGTGCAGTTAAATGAGTTTTCGGTGCTCCAGCCCAAATATGAGAATTATACTCCAACCTGGGTCTTATGTAAGTCGTATATACTGTAAGTATTTCGAATGGATTAAAGTAAAACTTACATCGTCGTAGAAATCCAAGACATTTGGCTGCACCAATCGCTGCTTTGTTTCTAATGAAAATTAGAAAAAGGGTTGGAGAAAGGACGGATCCCTGAGGAACACCAGCGTTTATAAGATGTTGATCGGAAGTCACACTATCCACCACCACTTGGATTTTGCGGCAAAGAAGAAAATTCTCAATCCATAAAATTAACAAACCGTGAAGGCCAACTGCCCTCAATTTACACAGCAAACCCTTGTGCCACACGCGATCAAATGCTTTTGAGATATCGAGTGCAATGACTTGAGATTCACCAGATTGATGAATGCTTCTGTTCCATTGTTCAGTAACAACATTAATTAAATCACCTGCTGAACGCCCTCCGCGAAATCCATACTGACGATCAGAAATTAGATGATTAGCTTCCAAATATTTCATCAGTTGGAAGTTGATTATGTGTAACGATTGAGGTGAGTCTGTGTAATGCCCCTGAATGTGGATGATCTACAATTTAATACTGGTAAATTTTAGAATGAATTAAATGAATGAATCGTGACGAAAAACAAATGGTTGGGTGTTGTTTTTGTATTGTTCATCCGGTTCAATATAGTACGGCTTTATAATCGTTCATCCTCGTTACCAGTTTGGTTTTTAAAAAAAACCAAACCAATACCATAAAAATCAAAAAAAAAAAAAAAAAAAAAAAAAAAAAAAAAAAAAAAACAGCAAAACAATTGCGGTACAAAAGTCAAAGTCGTTCATTCTTTTCGTGGCGGCAGTGGACTTAACAACAACGCGAAATCGCCTAGTGAAATTTGATTGACAAAGTTTCGTGGAATAACCATATACACATTGCTCTAACAAAACTATAGGTAATTATTATTGGTAGATATATTAATTGAAGCAAGATATATATTTATATACACCGTATATGATTCTTATTTCACCAGTCGGATATAATTACCAATCTTTATCGAATAATTGGATAACATCAAATAAAAAAATAAAAAAAAGTTGTACATGATATAATTCAACGGATGGAATATAATTTGACAAATTTACTGCCAGGCATACTCGGCTATAGTTTTTAAAGAAATTTATTTACTATCAATTAAATAAAAACATAAAAAGTAAAATAAATTAACAACAGGACTGTATAGCCCATGAATTTTATATCTATTGGCGAATGCGAAACCAAATCGGCGAGTGAGTTCCAAACTGTGAAGTTTACTTTGGAAACACATGGGAAACACATTGACTCCGAAAGTTGTACTCGATTAAATATTGAGTCACCTATTTTTATAATATATTGTTACTGTGTCGTATTTTTTTTTTTATTTACTGGTTTATGATTATTATTGTCGTGTTCATAGCTTGTAGTTGGTTTATTTTTATTTTTTTATTGTGGAAAAAAGAAAAGAAAAAAAAATAAGGAACGGTTAAGTTAAGTGCGGTCGTGGCAGAAATCATTTAAGTGCCAAAAGATCTAATTTACATATATCAAGAAGGGACATAAGTCCAAACGTCAGCAACCCAGAGCGCTCCGGTGATTGTTGGTAAGTACTGCATTTTTAATTGACCTTTATTTAACCGTTATATATATATATATTTTTTTTTTTTTTTACCACAAATAAGAAAAGAAAAGAAAAAAGGAAATCAAATTTTACAAGAAAACATATATTGTATAAACACGATTTTTCTTTGTGAATATTATTATTATTATTTTTTTGTTTTTCCTTTAATTATATTAATAAAATTATGAAATGTTAATCATTTATTTTATTGTTGATTTAATACATGCCGATCTTATAATGTTCGGCTAAGCAAATGATTTTATGAGAGAAGTGACGAGATTAGTTTTTGCCAGGTAGTGATATATCAGTGACACAGGGTGTTAATATTTTCTAAGTACTGTAATTTTTATTTTGTGCACATGAATTTTTTTTTTGTGATGCTTTGCTCGCTAAACAAATATATTTATTTTTTTTGTTGAACTCACCCCGTAGCCGTGAGTATTCCGGATAAAAATATAATCAAGCATGTGCAACATTAGCGGCAAGAAGTGTTACAAAATGGCGCCGAAACAGGGACCCGAAGGTCAATTTTTTTTTTTGTTTAGTATACTTGTTATTAAAACAAGAAAAGAATTGATTGCTGAAGATCACTCAAATTTTTTGTAAATAGCTTGCGTTTTTTTTTCTAACGGTCGCTTTAATAAAGCATCCAGGGAGCTTCACTCCTTAATTGTAGATGATAAGTAGTTAACGCCTCTTTTCTTTTAACTGTTATGAAAATGCGGTATTATCATCTGTTGTAATTTTGCCTTTATGGTTTTTGTTATTTTTTTTTTGTTTTTTTAGTTCAGTTCATTCTATATACTGTTAGTTGGTCAGCGTCCGAACTACGAAAAATTGATTTTCAACGTAGACACTGAAGTTGTTGATTGATGGGCTGTGATTCAGTGTTTCTCGACAATTTGGTGATTTCGTTGCTCTTTCCGTTTTGTGTTGGAGGTTGGTTGATTGAACATATATATATAATATATATATATATACATATATATATATATATATTTTTTTTTTTTTTTTCTCCAATTTTCTTTGTAGTTTACATATTCTATGGTGGTAGCAGGTTTAGCTTGGGTGTTAAAGGATTTATTAGCAACTGCTAAAAGTTATTGATTGATTGACTGTGATTCAGTACTTCTTGATAATTTTTATAAGTTGTTGGTCCATTATGACCCTAGCCTGTAATTTACCAAACATATTTTTTTCCCCTGTTCGTATATAGAAATATTTTTGTTTTTTTCGTGATATCTTAATTGAATGATAAATGGTGGGTGCGTCGGGGGATTGGTTTTCAATCTAATAAACTAATTGATTTACTGTGGTCAGTTATTCTTGGGTTATTTTTAGATGATCAACCCTTTGAGCAGTTACACTGTTACTTTAATTGAGAAATTAACGAAGAAATCGTTAATCATGAAATAAGACATAAAATCACTTATTATTATCACTGACTGGCATTTATTTCGTTACTTCTCCCGTATTATTACTATTATTTTGGATTATATTTATCTATTTCTTTTATTAGAATTTATAAAATTTTTGAATATTTAGTTTATTTATTACTATTTTTGAATTATTTCCGAATTAAGACTTGGTTTTGGCATTGGTTACAATATTATTATATTATTATGGAATCTATAAATTACGTTAATGCACTAACCGACGACGAACTTTTTGTTGAATTTATTGTTCGTGAAATTGATTCAGATTTGCCTAATGCAAAAGAGTTGCTCATAAGTAGGTTATCTGAAGAAGCAATAAATGCGAAACTTATACCTAGTAAATCGCATACGGTTAGTAATCCTGCTTTAGATGTAGGCTCGGCAATAGAAGTGGCAGAGTCATTGAATAAAATTACTGACGGTAAAAATATACCAACCAATGAACTATTACATCGGGTATTATTTCGAGCCTTACACTGGAAAAAAAGAATGCAACGATTAAAGAATTCATTTGGTGACGTTTTGAATGTAACCAGCATAATTACTAAATTCAGACGTATTAGTCAATATGCAGAAAAATTGCTTGATGAGAATCGTATAGATATAGAGCAGGAAGAAAGGCAAAGGCAACTGGAAACCGGGGCAATGGCAAAAAGGGATGAAACTAATCCTGAGAGTACGAAGACATTCTCACCGTTTTCCGACTTTAATCTGGATATAAGACATAATACATGGTCTAATCCTATGGGTAAATCTCAATCAAAATTGCAGGACCAGTTGAAGATTATCAATAATCCGTGGCAAGTTTCACCGAAAGAATCGGGTAACGATTTCATATTCCAAGCAAATATAGCAAAGGCGGTGGGTGATCCCTCTAACACAAGAACTCAAAGAAACATTCAATCAGGGCTCGAAAAATTAATGGAACAACCGTTAAATCAAGGCGGAACAAAGTATAAATATGAAAATCAATGTTCTTCAGAAAATTTTAATAATACAAATCGGCGTCTTCCAACATGGAAGATATCTTTTGACGGAGGGTCAAAAGGTCTTGATGTGCATGATTTTGTTTTTCGCTTAGAAACGTTTGCAAAAAGGGATGGTTATTCTGAAAATAAATTACCTTTAATAATTTACAATTTTGTGAGTGATAACGCGGAAAAATGGCTTTGGGTGTTCGCTCGTAATAATCCAAATGCAACTTGGAAAGAAATGCGAACAGCTTTACTTTCAAGGTTCTCAAGTCATGAAAGTGAACGTGAAACGCGACGCTCGATTGAACGAAAAGTTCAGGGTCGAGAGAGTTTTAATGATTTTGCGCTTGAAATTCAAACCTTAAACGGACATCTTTCCAGACGGTTTTCTGAAATAGAACTCGTTGAAATATTGCGAGAAAATATGAATCCAGTGTTGAGGACAGCCACTTTAACAATGCAGATCCATACAGTGGAACAATTGAGAGTTGTTTGTCAGCAATACGAACGTATTTGGTCAAATACCGGGTATGATCCAAGACACCTCATAGAACATCCAAAAAGACGTTTTAACATTAATGAAATTCAAGGTCATGAGAATCCGGATGAAGTATCCTTTAAATCTTTAAATTTAAATGGAGACAAATCAAACGGGGAACAAAACATATCATTACTGAAATTAATTAGAAATGAACACGCTCCATTGCAGTCCAACCATTTAGTATGCTGGAATTGCAAGGACCTCGGACATCGTTATCAAGAATGCCCGAAAGATCTTCTTGGATTATTTTGCTTTGGATGTGGTAAACCTGAAGTTAAAAAGCCGAACTGTTATAATTGTTCCAAGTATGTTTTAAACCAGAAAACGAACGAGCCTTATCCTGGAGACACTCGTTCGGGACAACTACCGTCCAGGAAGTAAACATTGTTTTACCAATCACCCGTACCATCTCTACGCAAACCAATAATCATCCGATGGAGTCTTGCTCGACGTGTCATTGGCGAGAACCAGTTAATAAAACTAATATAGTATCTACAAGTACCATGACGGAACCACTCACAGTGAAGTCTATTATATCACCTATTGAACCACCATGTGAGATTGTTCCAGGAAAACCGTCAGTTAAAGCAACGTATGAATTAAAACAACGGATGCGAACTAAGAACTATTGGCATTGTAAGCGGGCTATCAACAAACTGTGCTGCACGTCCATCATAACTCTTAAGGATGACCGCAGACCGCACATTAACGTTTCGATTTGTGATCACAATATCCTTGGACTACTAGATAGCGGAGCATCTATTAGTGTTTTAGGAAGAAATTCATTGGAGTTTGTTAAAAAACTAGGACTTAGGATGTGTACTATTCAATCTTATGTTAAAACCGCGGACGGTACTTCCAGACCTATTCTAGGATATGTTGATACTAAAGTAAACTACAACGAGGATATTAAATCGATGAGACTTTATGTGGTACCAAGTTTATCAAACGAATTATACTTGGGCATTGATTTTTGGTCCAAATTCGGATTAGCTCCTACCATTATCCATGAAATTTCTACGTCTCATCTCAAAGAATCAAGCCAGCATTATTTGACGCCACAACAAACTGAGACACTCGAACTAATTAAACAAAAGTTTCCATCTTTTGAAATTCATGGTTTAGGACGGACTAATCTACTCGAACATGTTATTGATGTTGCTCAATCTGTTCCAATAAAACAACGATTTTATAACGTGTCACCCGCCATCCAAGATTTAATCTATACCGAATTGGACCGGATGATAAAATTGCGAGTTATTGAAGAATCTTCTAGTGCTTGGAGTTCCCCCGTTGTGTTAGTCAAGAAACCTAATGGTAAAGTTCGACTTTGTTTAGACTCCAGGAAGCTGAATCAAGTCACCAAAAAGGATGCATATCCCTTACCACATATTGACGGATTAATAAGTCGATTAAACATCACTAAGTTTATAAGCTCGTTGGACCTCAAAGACGCCTTTTGGCAAATTCCGTTGGAGGCAACTTCACGAGAAAAAACGGCGTTTACAGTTCCCGGTAGACCACTCTACCAGTTTACTGTAATGCCGTTTGGTTTATGCAACGCGCCTCAAAGTATGTGCAGGTTAATGGACAAAGTAATTCCACATCAATACCATGAAAGAGTTTTCGTATATTTAGACGATCTATTAATCATATCAGGTTCATTGGAGGAACATTTTAATCTATTAACAACTGTCGCAAAACTTTTGACTGATGCAGGGTTGACTATCAATTTGTCAAAGAGCAAATTTTTGATGCGGGAAATTAAATATTTGGGGTTCATCGTGGGAGAAGATGGACTTCGTACTGATCCTTCCAAGGTGACAGCTATATGTGCCTTCCCAAGACCAATTTCAGTCAAACAAACTCGTAGATTGTTGGGAATGGCTGGTTGGTATCGTAGGTTCATTCCTAATTTCGCGGAAATTTCGGCCCCTATAACCAACTTACTGAAAAAAGGTCAAAAATTTGTATGGAGCAGTGAATGTGAAGCAGCGTTTGAATCAATTAAGTTAGTTTTATCATCAGCGCCGGTATTGATAAATGCAGATTATTCAAAAGCATTCTTTATAAGGTGTGATGCCAGTACAGCCGGAATTGGAGCAGTGCTGTTTCAAAAAGATGAAGACAACCAAGAACGCCCTATAGCGTTTATCTCGCAAAAATTAAATCAAGCTCAGCGTAATTATAGTATTTCCGAATTAGAATGCTTAGCGGCACTTGTTAGTATTCAGAAATTTAGACCCTATATCGAAGGCCATCATTTCACGGTGATAACAGACCATGCTAGTTTAAAGTGGTTGATGTCCCAAAAGGACTTGAGTGGTAGATTGGCTAGGTGGAGCCTGAAACTCCAATCCTTTGATTTTATCATTGAACATCAAAGAGGTTCACTAAACGTTGTTCCTGATGCTTTGTCAAGAGTGCACTGCGATACTCTAGAAGAACTAGAAAATAATAGACTGTTAATAGTTGATGCCATTAATTTAGAATCAGAACACTTCCTAGATGTTGACTATGTGAATTTGATCAATAAAATTGAGGCTTCACCGGCCTCATATCCTAACCATCGACTTCTAGAAAATAAAATTTACATACGCTTTGAACCATTACGTCAAGTAAAGTTAGCGGACGTGCCGGTATGGAAATTATGGCTGCCTCCCAAACTTATTCCAACAATACTTAAACAAGAGCACGACGAACCAAGTGGAGCACACGGTGGAATTCGAAAAACTATGGAACGAATTCGTCGCTTCTATTTCTGGCCTCGTATGAGAAAAGAAATTTATGAATATATCACCAACTGCATCTCATGTAAAACATCAAAAGCCGCTAATCAAAATTTAACTCCCCCGATGTTGTCTAATCGATGTGAAGAAAGACCATTTCAGAGAATATATATGGATTTGCTTGGACCTTACCCACGGTCTAAAAATGGAAAGACAATAATATTTATTGTACTAGATAAACTAACTAAATTTGTGCTACTTAAACCATTGAATAAAGCTGTCGCGTCGAGAATGGTTGAGTACCTAAGGGATGAAATATTCTATACATACGGTGTTCCTGAATTTATTCACACCGACAATGGAGTGCAATTTTTAAGTAAGGAATTCCAACAACTTTTGAAAGATTTTGGAGTTCAACATTTGAGAACAGCATTGTACTCTCCACAATCTAACGCCTCGGAGCGGGTTAACCGCTCAATCATAGAAGCCATCCGGTCTTATATTTCAAAAGATCATCGTACTTGGGATACTCATCTAGGAGCAATATCTAGTGCGTTACGTCATTCAATTCACGAGTCATCGACCATATCTCCACATTTCTGTTTGTTCGGCTATCATCGAATCAATCATGCTGAAGAATACAAATTATTGAGAAACATTGACTGTTGCCATGAAAATAGTGTCGTAGTCGAATCTCTGCCGGAACGTCTTCAAATTCTTCACGAGGAAGTGCGAAACAAACTAGCAGTTGCTTATAAGAAATATGCTACGCATTACAACTTGCGTACTCGAGCAGTCGACTTTAAATCTGGTGAAATAGTCTATTATCGTAATCATGCCCAAAGTAGTGCGGCAGGCTTTTATTGCGCCAAGTTTGCTCCAAAGTTTATTAAAGCAAGAGTGAGAAATAAAATTGGAACAGTTAATTATGAGCTTGAAGATGAGTCCGGAAAACTGCTTGGAATTTTTCATGGTAAAGACATTAAACGTTAACCACAATGGTACACCTCTTTTCAGTTTTTATTGGCTCTATCTCTTCTTTGAAATCGAAGCGATATCAATCAAATCTGCCTTGTAACGATTGAGGTGAGTCTGTGTAATGCCCCTGAATGTGGATGATCTACAATTTAATACTGGTAAATTTTAGAATGAATTAAATGAATGAATCGTGACGAAAAACAAATGGTTGGGTGTTGTTTTTGTATTGTTCATCCGGTTCAATATAGTACGGCTTTATAATCGTTCATCCTCGTTACCAGTTTGGTTTTTAAAAAAAACCAAACCAATACCATAAAAATCAAAAAAAAAAAAAAAAAAAAAAAAAAAAAAAAAAAAAAAAAACAGCAAAACAATTGCGGTACAAAAGTCAAAGTCGTTCATTCTTTTCGTGGCGGCAGTGGACTTAACAACAACGCGAAATCGCCTAGTGAAATTTGATTGACAAAGTTTCGTGGAATAACCATATACACATTGCTCTAACAAAACTATAGGTAATTATTATTGGTAGATATATTAATTGAAGCAAGATATATATTTATATACACCGTATATGATTCTTATTTCACCAGTCGGATATAATTACCAATCTTTATCGAATAATTGGATAACATCAAATAAAAAAATAAAAAAAAGTTGTACATGATATAATTCAACGGATGGAATATAATTTGACAAATTTACTGCCAGGCATACTCGGCTATAGTTTTTAAAGAAATTTATTTACTATCAATTAAATAAAAACATAAAAAGTAAAATAAATTAACAACAGGACTGTATAGCCCATGAATTTTATATCTATTGGCGAATGCGAAACCAAATCGGCGAGTGAGTTCCAAACTGTGAAGTTTACTTTGGAAACACATGGGAAACACATTGACTCCGAAAGTTGTACTCGATTAAATATTGAGTCACCTATTTTTATAATATATTGTTACTGTGTCGTATTTTTTTTTTTATTTACTGGTTTATGATTATTATTGTCGTGTTCATAGCTTGTAGTTGGTTTATTTTTATTTTTTTATTGTGGAAAAAAGAAAAGAAAAAAAAATAAGGAACGGTTAAGTTAAGTGCGGTCGTGGCAGAAATCATTTAAGTGCCAAAAGATCTAATTTACATATATCAAGAAGGGACATAAGTCCAAACGTCAGCAACCCAGAGCGCTCCGGTGATTGTTGGTAAGTACTGCATTTTTAATTGACCTTTATTTAACCGTTATATATATATATATTTTTTTTTTTTTTTACCACAAATAAGAAAAGAAAAGAAAAAAGGAAATCAAATTTTACAAGAAAACATATATTGTATAAACACGATTTTTCTTTGTGAATATTATTATTATTATTTTTTTGTTTTTCCTTTAATTATATTAATAAAATTATGAAATGTTAATCATTTATTTTATTGTTGATTTAATACATGCCGATCTTATAATGTTCGGCTAAGCAAATGATTTTATGAGAGAAGTGACGAGATTAGTTTTTGCCAGGTAGTGATATATCAGTGACACAGGGTGTTAATATTTTCTAAGTACTGTAATTTTTATTTTGTGCACATGAATTTTTTTTTTGTGATGCTTTGCTCGCTAAACAAATATATTTATTTTTTTTGTTGAACTCACCCCGTAGCCGTGAGTATTCCGGATAAAAATATAATCAAGCATGTGCAACATTAGCGGCAAGAAGTGTTACATATGGTCTCAAGTACTTTAGAAAGCACCGAGACGATAGCGATTGGGCGATAATTTGAAGGGTCCGATTTACTGCCCTTTTTTGGCCCTTTTTTGGATGTATGTTAGCAGTTTTCCAGATGGGAGGGAAAATGCCAAAAGACATAGATCGGTGAAACAGATATGATAGTGGCTTAGACAAGGATTTACAGCAATATTTGACGACTATTGAGGGAATACAATCCGGACCGGCTGACTTGTTGGTGTTAATGCTTGCAAGGACTTTAGCGACAACTCTAGATCTAAATATAATGCGGCGCATCGATGAACTGGCTAGAGAGATAATCGGGGGTATTAAGTTAGAATCAGGTAAATTAGAGTTTGCTGCAAATTTTCGGGCGAAGAGATTGGATTTTTCTTGAGCTGTAGAAAAGATATAGTATATGTTCAAGAAGTTTTCCTCTACTTTGCGGGCAAAGGACCAAAAGGTCCGATTGCTATTGCCCTGCTTTAAGACCTGCCGCAACTCTTCTCGAACTTTCTGTTGGTATTTTTTTTTTAGCTTGGGATACTGTTTGTGTTGCCAGATTTCTAGCCGCCTTAAATATAGCTAAATTTTCATTTGACGGGTTCTTAACATATTTGCGGTGAGAGGCTTCTCTATTGGTAGTTGTTGTTCTACAGTCATGATTATACCAAGGATTGTTTTTTTTTTATTTGGCTTAGAGAGACTGGAAGTAATGAACTGTTCAATTCCCGTGAGAATGACAGTCGAAACCAGAATGGCTGCATTGTCAATATTACCGAAGGCAAAACAAGAGTACCATTCGAACTCTTAAAAGAACTTGTTCATTCCTTTCCAGCCCGCATTTTTATAGTGCCATAATCGACGTTTAGGCGGAACATTCATTTGGCACGACCATGACATTGGAAATTCCGCTGTAATAAGCCGATGGTCCGAGTTTCCCAAAGGAGAACTGACGGAGATACTGCATTTCTCCGCATGAGAAGTTAAAAACAGATCCAGTAAATGACCCGTATCGTTGACCCGATCTGGTATCCTCGTAGGCTGATCTACAAGTTGTGTGAGTTGGTTTAAAGCTGCAAACATTTCAGCCGCCTCACCAGCCGGTGTTACGGACATAGAATAAGGAAGCCACTTGTCATTGTTGACATTAAAATCACCTGCCACAGCGATTTCAGCATTTGGTGATTTCTGAAGGATGCGCTCAATGGAGTCTGACAGAGTATCAAACCCAAAATGAGCAGCGCTGTTTGCGATATTTGGGCTTCGATAGAGACCACATAGGAAGAGGGGGTGTTTCGAGACATGAATTTCAACCCAAATGAAGCTGAACTCATTATTCGTGCTTTGGCCTAAAAAATTGGGAATGGAAAAAGGTATATCGTTGCGGACATACATGGCCAGCCCCTTATGGTGAATAAGCCGATGGATTAAGGAGTAACCCTTAATACCGATGGCCGAAGAATCACCGGAGTCCAAAATTTTGGTCTCGGTGAGAAGTAGAACCGCTGGTTTTGTGGAAGCTGTATGGTGTTAAACGGCTGCAAAGTTTGTCCGTAATCCACGAATATTGCAAAACTGAAAAGAGAACACTCTCCCCATGACACAGGAATACAGAGACTCAAACTTAAAGAACGCAAAATGCTAATTTTTGAAGTCCTCTTTCTCAAAAACCACTTAACCCATTTGAATGTTTTTATCTCAAATGAAAGGGAATGAATAGATCATATAAATAACGGTACAATTACAATTTTTAAATAATTATTTATTAAAGAAAAAATTTGTTTTTTTGAAAAATGTCATTTCCCCTTATTTTCGACCCCAACGAGTTTTCAATTTTTTAAATTCACGCTGATTTGTAATAATAACCCCTTCTGATGACACTGTCTCGAAATCTCGTTTACCAGCACATACTCGACTTATTTCGTCATCTCCATAAAATTTTTACACCAACAATGCTATTTTTTGATTAAGAGTTGTTGATCCTACTTTGGTGTTCGGTGTTGACATGATACCTTTTCCTTTTTGATTCTGGTTTGCTCTATTTGCCATATAATAAGACACACCAAACTCATCTTGAATTTTCCGAACAGGCCAGGTTTTTAGTACCGATGTTAAAATCATATACATTTCATTGGTTGTTGTAGACATTCCATATTTTTCTCGTAATTGTTGAATCATTTCAATACTATCGCCCGGAACTGCACGGAAGCATAAATATCGTTCGTTTTTTAGATAATGACCTAATTTTAAAAAGATGGAAATATGGGTGGTGGAACACCTGTTCCTTATTTGTTCTTAGGTAGAAATTTAAAAATTAAAAATAAATTAGGAAAATTAAAAACAAATAGCAGGTTCTCCATTTAATCCATTCAATTGGATAAATATCATAGATTTTGTCCAATAAATAAGACATCTTTAGAGATTAGAAAATTTTCATTTTGCTCAAAGCAAAAACTTTTTGATATTGAATAATAAAGACTATATTAACAACCAATTTAGGGTTTTATTGCATTGCCAAAAGTGTAAGTTAGTGAACAATTCAAGAAAAATTATCAAAGAAAATCTTTGATCGATTTTTTTGATTTTTGGTTTAAAATATTCAGATCCTGAAATATTCAAAAAATCATATTTTAAAAATAAAAGATAAAACTCCTTTTTTATTTTTTTATTTGTTTGATAAATGAATGAGATTTGAAAAAAAAAAATAAAAAAAATTGATAACTCGTTGGGGTCGAAAATAAGGGGAAATGACATTTTTCAAAAAACACATTTTTTCTGTAATAAACAATTTTTTTAAAATTGTAATTGTACCGTTATTTATAAGACCCATTCATTCCCTTTTATTTGAGATATAAAACATTCAAATCGGTTAAGTGGTTTTTGAGAAAATTAGCATTTTCAAGAAAAATCAAGAAAAAATTAAAACGCCGTCCGCCAATTTCATAAAGTACAGTGCCGCAAAAAAAACAAAAATCATTTTTCATCGTTTTTAAACATAGAGAACATTTTTGAAAAGTTTCATCAAAATCTAAAGGGGTCAGGACAACTCGTGATAGTCTCGCTTTTTCAATAAGTTATCTATACCGTAATTTAAAATGAACTTGGCCAAAAGTAGAAATCATTCTTTCTACACCAGCCGAAGATGGAACTGCAGTTAAATTTTGATATATGTTTGCCTCTCTAATTTTAGAAATTGTGGTCAGGTTCATCGATATAAATGACCTCTACCAATCAAACTCCGTCATAGATGTTGTTACTTCTTGTCTCATTATTGCACCAGAAAAAAGTTCGATTTCGCCTTGGAATATATTGGTAAAAATGAAATAAGAAACTCCTCTTCAATTTATTGTTTATCATTTTGTCTGTCTTCTTCCGTGAGCTTTTCTTTATCGTACATTTTGGTACGTGAAATAAGGAATGCTGTATAATGACATGCGTTGTATCATTTTGTATCTGTGATCGAAACACATTTTTGTTCCGCATTCAAAATCACTTGTGAATCCATATGCAATCGTTTCCATATAACAACACTGTCTGCAATTTTATTATTATAACTTTGTATTTTTATTCAAAGCAATGTCGCAACACAACTATAAGATCTCCACAATTTCTTTTCAATCCTATGTCTTGCACCAACGTGATTATATCAACATAAAATTTCATTATGGTACTCATCACATACTTTTATTAATACAGACTAATTTTTTTATATCTGATTTGATGCTATCACAAACCGAATTCCAGCGTACTTTTATAAGTAAAAGTAAACGACCAGGATTTTGTCAAATGGTGATTCCGAAAGTACTCTGCTACACGGATAATATTCTAAATCGTGTGCTAATAGATTGAGATTATGAGCCGAATTTGTATTGCTAGATCTTATAAATAATCGGAATCGTGTTTTTTGCTCGATGTGTCGATATATATCGATATATATCGATATATATATCGATATATATATATATATATATATATATATATATATATATATATATATATATATATATATATATATATATATATATATATATATATATAATAATAATAATAATAATAATTTAATTTATATATATAATTTATATATATATATTTAATTTATATATCGTAAATAACACATTTTTAAAAAGGCAAAAAATTGATCAAAATTGAATTCTTACCCATTTTTCCCCGATTTGCGTCGTGTTGCAGGTGCTCAGTGTCATTTATGTTGTTGTGGTGGAATCTTTAAAATCCTTCTAAAATTTGATGAAAACCAGATTGCAAATCAAAGGCAAATAATTCATTCTAAAGGATAATACGTTCCACAGCTTTTAATAATCCATTAGTCAGATTCATTGTTTCTTAAATTGGTGATTGATAATTACAAGCAACAGTAACGGTAATACAATTGCGATTTGCTTATAAAGGGTGATTTTTTAACTATTTTCTTGTTGGCAAAACTGATTTTGACAGGTCACGTATGTTTCGTGTTTTGTGTCACTGTCAAACATCTTCAGTTTGGTGTACATTTTAACCATGAATCGTCTTACAAACGAACAACGCTTACAAATCACTGAATTTTATTATCAAAAAGCGTGCTCTGTTAAGAAAGTTCATCGCGCGCTTCTTCTATTTTATGGTCAGTTTAATCGAAACCACTGAAGCGGCTATTCGGGCTATTGTGACTAAATTTCGCACCAAATTTACATTGTTGGACATTAAATCACCAACACGCTTACACACAGTGCGAACTGAAGAAAATATCGCAGCTGTATCGGCCAGTGTTAGTGATGACCATCAATTATCGATTCGGCGCCGTTCGCTGCAATTGGGCCTCTGTTACTCAACAACGTTTAAAATTTTGCGGAAAGATTTAGGTGTGAAGCCTTACAAAATACAGCTGGTGCAACAATTGAAGTCGAACGACCTACCACAACGCAGAATTTTTGGTGATTGGGCTCTTTTGAAATTTGGCGGAAGATCCATTTTTTTATCGAAAAATTTTGTTCAGCGACGACGCTCATTTTTGGCTGAATGGATTCGTAAATAAGCAGAATTGTCGAATTTGGAGTGAAGATCAGCCAGGAGCATTGCAAGAGCTACCAATGCATCCAGAAAGAGTTACTGTTTGTTGCGGATTATGGGCTGGTGGCATCATTGGACCGTACTTCTTCAAAGGTGATGCGAACGATGATTGCAACGTAATTGTGAATGGTAAGCGCTACCGTGATATGATATCCAACTTTTTTTGCCCAAAATAGAAGAGCTTGTCTTGCATGACATGTGGTTTAAACAAGACGGTGCCACATGCCACACAGCAACGGAAAATATGAACCAATTGAGAGGCAAGTTCGGTGAACACTTTATTTCACGTTTGGGACCGGTCAATTGGCCGCCGGGGTCGTGCGATTTAACGCCTTTAGATTATTTTTGTGGGGTTATGTTAAGGCTCATGTTTATACTGACAAGCTCGCTTTAATTGACGCATTGGAAGACAGCATTGAAGCATTTATTCGTGAGATAGTGGCCGAAATGTTGGAAAGTGTATGCCAAAATTGGACTAAGCGGATGGACCATTTGAGGTGCAGCCGTGGTCAACATTTGCATGAAACAATCTTCAAACATTAAATTATATGGACCATACTATCGATTCAAATAAAGATTTCATGCATTTTTCTTAATTTTATGTGTTTTTTTTTGGAAAAATTTCGTATAGCTTTTTTAATAGCTTCAACCTTTAAAAATAAAGTGTAAATGTCATTTTGAACTTAAGTCCAGAGATCTTTCAGACCACATTTTTTACAATTAGTGATCGTTAATATATATATATATATATATATATATATATATATATATATATATATATATATATATATATATATATATATATATATATATATATATATATATATATATATATATATATATATATATATATATATATATATATATATATATATATATATATGTATCAGGGACGAGGCGTGACTTTTTTCGGAACGGAAACACACCTAATTTTACATTCGTATGATACTTTTCAATATTTTTTTCACTGATGAACGCTAAAAGAAAAGTCATTCTTTAAAACCTAGAGGTTTAATTAAAATATTCTAACGTATTTATTTATTATATATATATATATATATATATATATATATATATATATATATATATATATATATATATATATATATATATATATATATATATATATATATATATATATATATATATATATATATATATATATATATATATATATATATATATATATAGTATTTATTTTATACAAAAAGTTAAAATTACAATAAAATAACTTTTTGTTCTATACGTAAATTAAAGAAAAAGTAGCTTTTATATATAATAGTTCTATTTTTCGATCTTTTATTGCAAAATGATTGATTATTTTATCATAAAAGTTATTTAGACCTTTTAATTCTTTTAATAACCCCTTTTCAATCGATATTAATGATAAATTTGACAATCTTTCTTGCCCACAGTTATTTCATAGCTGTGTTTTTATTCATTTTAAGCAAGAAAACGATCTCTCGCACGATGCGGTTGTTACTGGCAAAGTTAAAACAAGTTTAAATAATTTAAAATATTCTTTAAAACAACTATCTAATTCAAATTCAATTAAAAATTTTAAAATCGACTGATTTTTTATTTTTTATTTTTAAAATTTTTATCTTTAAAAATGACTTAATTCTGTTTTTAAAATGCTAATATTAACAATATTTGGATATGAATTTTCTAAGTAAAATAATGAATCTGAAGGATTCATTATTTTACTTAGAAAATTCATATCCAAAAAGGAAACCATGAAGGAAACTTTGAATCAAAACTACTGTATTTCGAATAATTTTAAGAATTTAAAATATTGTAAAGATTCAAATCTAAAATTTAATGCCGAAATAATGTTTTCTGTTATTTTCGTTAACAATATTTTAAAATCTTCTTTTGTTAATAATTTAGATCGTCTAAGTTTTATATTTGGTTTAGAAATATTTTCTTCTTCTTCTACTTTATTCCAAAAAGCATCAAACTTTTTAAATGTGTCTAAAATATAACATTTAAATGTTGATATTTGTGTAATGCAATATTGTATATCATTCGCTTTCTTTTGTATAATTTGGAAAAAAATATCTGACTGAGGAAAAAACTCATTGAATAAATAAAGTAAAATAATAAATTGTTGATCATTTAAAATAATAATCCTAATAATATCTATAGCAAACCAATTTTTCCTTCAAATCGAATATAGTTTGTACAACTCGTCCATTATATTCCCATAGCGTAGGAGAAGCAGAAGGGATTTTTTTTTTTGATAATTTCGTTTAATTTGGCTGTCCTTTTAGTTGAATGGTTAAAAAAATGTACAAAACTGTATAAATTTTTAGAAAAAACTGGTACATGGAACTATTTGGGAAGAAGCTTGTGACAACACCAGGTTTAATTTATTAGCAAAACAGTGAATGTAATGAGCTTATGGAATAAGTTCCCGAATCTAAGTTTGCAAACCATTAGAGTTTCCGGATATTATCGCGGCACTTATTGAAAATATTTTCTTAAAATATTTAATTTTAAATATTGAATTATAAAATTAAATTAAATAATGATTGTGCTGACCTTCCGAGGGAAACATCTACATAGCCCAAAAATCGTTCAACTACATTATCACTTTTAACATAGCGTAATATTATTGACAACTGTGATTTGTTAGAAACATCCGTAGTTTCATGTAACATTAAACCAACGTAATCTGGTTTTGAGATCTCACTTCGAATTTCTTCTAATAACACAAAACCTATTGAGGCAATCAAATCATTTTGGATATCACTAGAATGTCCAGAGAACACTGTAGCATTATTTAAATGATTTATTAGTGTGGGGTTATATTATTTTATTAAATTTCAAAGTTTCAATGAAGTTACCTTTATTCATTGAGCTTGGTGACTCGTCGTATCCTCGAAAAACCGACTCTTGGCATGCAAGATGACAAGTTACAGCAATTAAGCATTTTAATAGTTTCCGGTTTTCTTTCACTTTATCATTAAAATTTTTGATTGATAATGATCGTGTAGAATCTAATATATTTTCTATTCTACCTCGCCCGAACATTTTTAGTGCCATCATCGCAATTAGATGAGAACTGCTCTTTGTACCATGTGTTTCCAGCTTTGGTTAAATAGTTCATGTCGTTAAAACCTGATGTATTCCAAATGGTTTAATCTGTGGCAAATAATATGCACGACCAGCAATATAATTTGTTTATTTTACAACGCCCTGTTAACCACGAAAATTTATCATAAAAATTATTTGAAAAATGTCTGGTACATCGTATGATGTTAGTTATAATTTGTAAATTAGGTGTTGGTCTTCCACAATCTAAAATCGATTTTTTTTCGTCATAATTTCTAGATTAAAATGATATTTTAGAAAGTTTTCAATCACACAATCACACTCGATCATTTTTTAAATGTATGTACTTAATAATTTATTTGCCCTGTATTAATAATTCGCACTATACACTGGAAAACTATATTAAACTGTATTGCAAATTTGCAAACCACTTTTTCATTCAAACTGGCTACACATGTGTTATAAGCCATTATTTAATTGCGTACAAAGGACAATCTATATCTGTGATATAATTTTATATATTTTGTTAATGTCATCAAAACAAAACAGAAGTACAGGACAAAGGAGTTAAAACATAGGAATTTTAAATTATTAATTACACATGCAGTTTATTTCTATTTTCATCTCTATTTTTGTCTCTTACAACTGTGCCTAATATTTCTGGATGAGAATATTAATACCTGAACCTTATCCTCGATGCGTTCCATCGTATTAAACGGATGGTAAAATCGATATATTGCTTTAAAATATGTATGTTCAAATCACAATTGAAACTTTTTAAAAAAAGAAAGAGATGGTGTTCGAAAATTTGTAATTTGTATTGTCAACTTTACATAAAATATTGCTATAGTACCATAGAATCACGATCTTATTGAAATATCTTTAAAAATTTTAATCAGAACAATAACAAAATAACTGCTTAAGAAAACACAAAATTAGAAGACATTCATGGTATTTGAATGAAAAACTACCTGGTCGGGCTCTTTTTGATCTTCAAGAAGAAGTTGAAGCAAAAAAATAAAAGGTTTCAACTATGAACAAAATTTCAAATTTAGCAAATAAAAAAGAAAGTATTAGCTCTTTTCCAATTAACAAGCTCCCACTTTTAGATTTTATCACTGATAAATTTAAAGCGTTCTTATACAATTAGTTTTAAATTATGAATTCGAAGGAAAATCCTAATTTTTAATAATTTTTTTAATAAATAAAAATTAAAATTAATATAGTTAATAATTGATAATTATACGAACGGTTTTACAAACGTTCACATAATTTTAATGTTATCTGTAAATCGAAATAAAATTTTTACGTAATTGCCATTTACATCGCTAGCCAAGATTCACTTTTAATTATTCATCTACAAATTGCATTGCTCCAGCCATCCTTTTCTGCCATGATCGATAGCATTTAAGTGATGAAAAATCCCTTCATCCTCCGTTGGGATTTCATCCTCCGTTGGGATTTCATCCTCCGTTGGGACCCGGTACCTCCCAACCCAAACATAAGAGCTTTAATGAGTGCCAATTGCTTAGTACAAACCTGCTTATAACAACGCAGTTTCAAAGTAATGATTGATTTGAACGTTTTTATTTATTATGCACATAAAACGTCTTCGGTTAGTACGACGGTTGGGATATAACGACCAATTTTGTACTTCAACATGTAAATATTTTTTTTACGACCTAACTCAAATGACATACATATTTCGAACGATTAACTATTTTAAAATTTTTCCTAATCTCTTTAGACAGCGTTTATTATTTTTTTTTTTTCAAACAATATCTTGGCCAATCAACACTAAGGCCGAAGGAAACGGAAAAAATGTTAAACAAAGAATGGTACAGAAAGCTGAAGTGTTTTTCAGTTTCAACTACATCATAACATGGTATTAGGGGAAAATACCGGCGCATCTGCAGATGTTATAAGAATACAAATAAGTCTCATCCATTCGACAAAAGATGGCGCCACCAGTATAGCATAGCAAAAAGTATAAAGTATAGTATAAAATTGCCCGAAATAAAATGTAATATCCTAAAAATATTAAAGATTTTGTATCGGCATCATATATTTTTCTTGCAAAAATTACGAATTTTGAGCCAAATAAGGGTCATTTACAGGAACTTATGATTTACTGTTTTTAATTTGAAGAAATCTTCGCATCGATTGCTTATAGAAGCATATTATGGTGAGGTTGCCTTAAGTGATAGAAGTTGTCGAGAGTGGTTTCAAAAGGTCTTTAACTTTGAATTTGAATGTCGAAGCCAAAGAACGTTGGAGAAGTCAAGAGTGTACGAAGACGTGGAATTGGAATCATTATTGAATGAACAGTCAAGCCAAATGCAAGACCAACTTTCACTTAGATTATATAGGAGAGACTCCACACCAAGTAATTTTACACCATTTAAAATTATTAGGAATGATTCAAAACCAGGAAATTGGGTACCATATGAACTGAAGCCGTTGAACAACGATTTTTTCAAGTGAATTGCTGCTTGCCAAACATAAACGAAAAGGTTTTTGACACCACTAGTGATGAAAAATGGATCAACTACGATAACTCAACATTTTCAGCCAAGCCATATATTTATTTAAAAAAAAAATATGTTGTGTATTTGTTGGGTCGCGGCCATTACTATACTTCAGAAGCGCAAAATTATTCTTCTGCGTGATAATAATAGTGATAATAATAGACGAGAGTAATAATAGTGAAGAACTTATTCTTCCCTCAATAACAATAAGGAAATACGATGCGCTATTAAACGCGTACAATTCTAAAAAAAATAGTCTGAAATGAGAAATTGACAGAGAGCGTGCTTTATATCGAAAGGAAATTTGAACAGAAATATTTAAATCAATGAAGCACAAGCAATATGCCTGTATACTCAATTTAATTTGCCATTAGTTCTCGAAATGTCTTGAATTTTACGAAAAAAGAGGATGTACGAGAACAACCAATGAAAGAATCGCCAAATGTGTGAATTGCAACGATGATCATGCAGCAAGTTACGTTACAAGAGTGCGAGAATCAACCAAGTCCAGCTGTTAATTTTTATGGGTAATAAATGCAGCAACACCAAAACCTCTTAAAAAAGTTATCAGCAGCAACTTCACCAACAGGCCTAAAACCAGAAAACATTTTTTGCCAAACTTAAGAAACAGTACAGGAATTTCAGCAGGTCTCGGTAGTTAAAGAAATATTTAGGAAATTAAAATTTTATTAGCATCATTAAATTTTAAAATCAATTTTATTGTTCTCACTATAATTCTATGATGAAACCCTTTCGCTTCTTATGGAACTCTTGTTTCAAAAATTCCCTAAACAAAAGGTAGCCGAAAGCTTCATCGAGCCCATCAGCCAAAAGTAAGTATGCTCGAGGAAAGATTGCTGGACAAGATAAGAACTACACTTTGACCAGCTAAAATTTCCAATAATTCCAAGCTATAGGCCAATTAGCCTCATCAAAGTTCTAGAAAAAATTATTGGACTACCAGTTCGGTATCCAATTAGTCTATTTTAATCAACATAACTCGTTTGAATTGGTGAGCATGTTGCCTTAATTGCAATCATGGACAAGTCAAGTGGAAATATCATGCTTGATATTAAGAAATCATTTGATTCAGTCAAGCATAAACGCTGGTTCCATATATATGAACATTTCCATGTTTATATACAAGGCGAAGCTTCAGGAATGCGCGATATTCGATTGACGTTCCGCGGGGCTCAATTCCGAGTTCTATTCTTTTAGTTCAATTGGCTGTTTTTCCGGACTATACCACTGAATTTTCCTCAATCACCTAAGGTGTATTTCATTTATTATTTGAAAATATTGTTCACTGAACTCCTTGAAATTATACAGATTTACCAACTCTGGAAAGATTGTTGCTACCTCACCCAATCAATGACAGAGCAATGGCAGATTGCCTCACTAAAAACTAAAACTTAACCAGACTAACAAATTATAACTTGACAAAGTACCCGTTAGACTTAAATTAATATATGCATTCGCACTTTGGACTAACGCATCTACATTAACAAAAGGAAAGTAGTTCAAAATGAGGGTGTACCAAAAATAGTCTATTACTATCTAAATGCACTCATATCCAGTAACTTCATGAGCTAGAAAATATTCCTATATTCCACCAAACTTACATCAAAATTATACACATCCAGTTCTCTATTCGACATCCCACTAGTATCCTCACTAGGCAACAAACGACCATCTGTCGCTCCATTACGAATTAATTAATTTGAGCAATCGAATTATTTTTATTTGGATCCTTCACTTTATAGCTACCTGCGATCAATAACGATAATAAAATTTTCATTAATCTTTCCTTATCGATGTCCTTGGTTCCCACTCGAAAATGTCAACATTTTGTTACGATTCTGGACTTATTTAAAATGACATTTTATGTATATATGTATATACATATCTATATATAAATAAGAGCTAACAAACGAATAATTATAATTTAATAATTTCCATTTTTCTTATCTCGCTTAAAAGAATTAAAAATAAAAATTTTTTAAGATGGTAATAATAAGAGATGAGCGAGTTTAAGTATATGGATTGGAGATTACGTACATGTATATATATATATATATATATATATATATATATATATATATATATATATATATATATATATATATATATATATAAAATATACAAAAAATAATAATAATAATAAGATGACTGATTGTGATTAGATTGTTATCAATTCGTTTTTTTTAAGAAATGATAAATAAGCGTTTTCTTATTAATCTTCTTCGTATTACTATCCGTTTGTTGTGTTGTTAATTTTTTATGTATATATTCTTTTGTTTTGAAAATAAAAGAAGAAAAAACTACTTCTTCATCATCATCATCATCATCTCAAATCTCCTCAGAGTTTTGTCTTTTTTTTTAAGAATACAACACAACAACAAAAACTACAAATTTTACAAAAAGATGAATAAATAATTGAAAATTAAAATGAATGATGATGATGATGATGGCGAAGTGATTGTTGAAGAAGTTAATAATAAGAAACGGTTTTATTTTAAAATTTTTTTTTTGGTAGGTGGTTGTGTCGGTTATATAATACTTGTTTGGTGGGCTTTATAATGAGATTGGTGTGATCTTTTTTTGTTAAGGTGTATAGGTTTATAGATAAGGGTTTGATAGGAATTTGGTAGACAAAATGGAATTCCAATTAGTCTAAAAATTTCATGTTAATATGTAGACTGATAAAATAACGTACGAAATTAGAATTGTTTGGCTATACTTATACTTATCATCTATCATTTAACTTGTATTTGAGAGGATTTTAAAAATGTTAATTGAATATGGAATGATTGAAAATTGCAACAAAGCTTTGCGTATGTTGGGCCTGCAACAATAAATTGGAACAATAGTTCGCAAGACACAATCTGTAAAGCGACATTACAGCATAAATCAAAAATCATTCTTGGATAATAATAATAAAACGGCTTTTACGCAATATTCGGGCTTGAATAATGTCGAAAAAAAGGTTCCACAAAGTATCACTCCCCTCCAAGAGCTCGGAATTTATAAAATTAACCCCAAGGTTATATTTTAATCTCTGCATGGTCATAGTTTGAATTGTTCATAGGATAGGTCCTCATGCACATCTCCGCAGTCTGTATTTGACAATTTTCAAATACAGCATTTGACACTTATTCGACATGAAGTAAATCAGGGAAATCCTCCTTCTAACTGTCGAGCACTGCATCGTTATTAACAGAGTTATTAACAGAGAATCGTTATTAACAGGAGGTTTCCATACTGGTCGCGAATGGCGATAGACTGGGAACCAGGCAGCACTGACAACGAAGTTTTCAATACGTCTCAAAGAGCGTTCACTTCATCAGAAATGCTACTGCCAACAAGTTTCTGAATTTGTGCTTTCTCATCTTTCTTTATCAGACCTTAACAGTTAAAATGTAATTTCGTTTTCCTGTGATCCTTGGCTTGGACGAAAACTACCAGCTTATAGCTTTGTAGAGACCAATTGATGATCTCAGCCTACAAATTTGGCAGCCGACCGATAAGATCTCACATCTTGGTTAACCTGACCTATGCTGATTTACATATGATCAATTTGACTGCAGGGTGTATTACGAAGGTTCACCCATGTTTCCAAGTTGATATTTTTATGAGGAAAGAATGTCCAAGCTCCAAATTATATAATTAAACAATAAATAAAAAATAAAAACCTAACTTTACCGAGCAATTGGCACAGTGGTTAAATCTGCGATGTTTGGGACGGGAGGTACCGGGTTCGAATACCAACGGGGGAGGGTTTCAAAAAGGATTTTTCATCACCTGATTACGAACGGTGATGAAGATGAACACAACTATGCTCCTTTGTTGGAGTGTAGAATCCATGGGCCAAACCATCGTTCATGTCAATACAGGCTGACATGGAACAATGCATTGCACATGGATATACAAAAGCAATCCTGTATTCGTACGTCATCGATTTGGCTCTCGATGGCGTAAAGCAGGACGTTAAAATAACCACGAAAGAGTTGGGTGGTTTCAGCGCCAGAAAAGATTGCAGAGATGAAAAATCAAAAATAAGTAAAAATTTAAAAAAAAATCTAACTTTAATTAGAGCTTTCATTGATATAACCTAAGCCAAATGCTTACGCTTTTAAAGTCAACCTAAATTCATTTAATTATTACATTCAATACATGAAACCAGGCTAGAGCTTCGATACAGTAAGCTTTCTTTTAAAAAAATTAATTTGAAGCAGTTAGGTATTTTGATAACAAATAGTGACTTATAGGTTTACTGTATACTTTAATAGTCCATGTAATTGGCACAGTGTTCCATGATTGGGAGGTACGGAATTCGAATTTAAATAAAGGATCTAAAATGTTTAGGATTTTTACGCCATCTTCAAAACCCGAACAGACTGACCAAACCTATGCATTATGCAGATTCGGGTTACAGAATTCGGGCTTTAAATGTGTCGAGCTTTGAACTATTTTTGGTTTTCATTAAATATCCGTCTGAACCTTGCATATATCTTTAGTAACTCTGCACTATCGTAGAACATGGTTTGGGCCATGTATTGTACAAGTAATACCTGTTATATTTCTTTTGCTTAGGAATTCAAAATTCAGCTTTTAAGGTGTTAGGTATCTACAGCATTACAGACCAAATTTGACCCTTTACTGAGGTCTTTTAACAAGATTTTTCAGACCATATTTTTAGAATTGATGATGGTTGTAGGTGGTCAGCCCAAAGAACGATTTTACTTACAATTGGTGCCGGTATTGTGGTTAGCGGCTGAGATTAAACTTAAGGACAGGTGTTAGACATAGGTAAAGGTTTCATAGGAAAATTGTTAGTTGCTATGAAAGTTTTTACTAATTATTTTGGAATTTAAGCCACAAAATGTATAATTTACTTTAAAAAAATCTTTAGGAATGAATTTAAGATGTATAATGATGTTTCACGAGCTTCCAGATCATTGAAGTTTTGACACAATGATTTTAAAGGCATTTTGAAGATCATTGTGTCAAAATACTGTAAATATACTTTTTAAGTTGTACCTTAAAAGTATAATTGGGATGAATGATACTATAAGTTTAATCAAAAGCTCTCAAAATTAATTATTAGTTCTGCTTTTTATCAAACAGTTAAAAATACAATTAATTAAAATAAATTTAACTGAAATAAAGAAGTATATTTTTCACTTTTAAAAGCTCGGTGTTATTATTGCAAAAAGTCGATGATTTAAATGTTTTATGCTTAAATTTTTTAAAAATTGGTTAATATACATAAAATGCTATAAAAGCTTTTCGACCAAAACTAAACTTTTATCAAGATAAAAATGGTTAGAAAGGTAAACTAGTATACAAAACCTCGATCAACGCGTGACATACGTTCCTGAAATATTGAGCGTTAAGTGAATCAGCGTTAATCGGGGTCATTTTTACATAGATATACATATAAGAAAATAAGAATAGTGTATAGTAAAGTCAATAAATTTATTTAATTTTTCAAATATAAAATATTGAATTCAAGCTTAATTTAACTTCGTTGAAGGCCCACTTGTTGGTTCTCTTTGTTTTTGGGACTTTAACAAGAAATTGTCTATCTTGTCTTTTCATTAAATTTTTTTTCTTTTAATATCTCAAAATAAACAGACATTTAACCAAATACCTCGTCTCGCTTTGGAACTTTGAACGCAGTTGGATTTGGATCAAGTTCCATAAATGTTGATCCTGCTTTTGAGGTCTTTATTTCTTAAAATCCTAGGTGGTGTTTCCTATTCTAAAGTATAGGACTATGTAAGTTTTATTGAATCAGCAGTGATTATTGCTTAAAGTCTCGTTATGTTTTAAACAATTTATTTTTCCGCTTTTTGTTTCATGCATCATCTATTTTGACCATAGTTTCTGGCATATTTCTGGTCAAAATAAGAGAAACGAAAAATATTCGAAACTAAAATAATAAAAACGAAGCGAGAGCGTAAAAGCAAATCAGCGTTGAGGCTGTAAAATTAAGAATGTCAGCTAATGCCACCAGCAAAAAATGAATATACCGAGATCAACAATTCAAGGAAATGTACTAGGCAAATGTGCTCGATGGAGCAAAAAGACTTGTTCATTAACAAATCAGGACGAAAATAGGATAATTCAATAGTGAAATGGGTTCTTCAATGGGAAAAATAGGTGCTATGTATCAAGGAATTGAAAAAGCCAAACTGTTTAACAAATGGTATCTAAAAGCTTTTTTATTTGTGGAAAAATTTAAAAAAAATATGACAATACTAACCACTAATGCCGATAAAGCTGCAAGATATCACAGTGAATCAACAATTTTAGTCTCGTTGTGATAATATTTTAAATTGTACCGTTGGATGGTATAGTTACAGTTTCAGAGGACATATATTTGATAATCGAACCCGAACAGTCGTTAGATATTCTGTTAATTAACGTAACACAGGAATCCCCGAAAACCACTGGTCAGAGCTATAGTTGTTCTTATTTGACCTATAAGGGGAACTGTTCCACTCCGTTCAAAAAACCATTTTGTAGACAGTAAAAAAGCTTAAGCCGTGGCTTTTGTGCTTAAAGCAATTATAAAAATACTTAAAAAAAGAAAATTTAAATTCACAATAGAAATATTTTTAGATAATAATAATGCCTTGCTTTTACTTGAATTAAGTGCAAGTGAGTTGTGTTTTGCCCATAATGAAATATTACTCAGGTCCTCGTATAGTCTGGTTACAATTTCATCAAAATTCGAAAGAATATAGAAAAACGTAAAGGCCCAAAAATGGAACCCTGAGGCACACCAGACACTACTCTACAAGCACTCGAATGACAGTCACATATCTTAACAAATTGCAAGCGACTATCCAAATACGAATGCACTAGAGTAATTGCAGATTTAGAAAATTTAAAATACAAATAGAGTTTTTGAAGTAAAAGAATATGATTAACAGAATCAAATGCTTTAGAAAAATCAAATAATACTAATAAAGCTTGGGAGTTTGGTTCATCTAACATTGAGGCTAGATCATCAACAATATGTGCTAAAAAAGTTGTAGTGCAAATTTAGACATTAAATCATGCTTATTTAAAAAAAAATTGTATTTGGACTAGCATAACTTTTTCTAATACCTTAGACAGAGCAGGCAAAATATTTATTAAAATAAAAACTTATTATCCTGAACCTCTTCATTTCAACGAAAAAGAAAGGTGTCAAAAAAAGACGTAGGTCGGAAAAAAAAGTGGCTCAGCAAAATGAAAAGAAAAAAAAAACAAACAATTCATACTAACTTTGTTATAGTATCGTACGAATGTAAATATACTTTCCTGGAACAGTATTAGATATTAGAAACGAGGTGGCATTTATAAAAATGATGCAGATGTGTGGCCAAACATGGAAATGACCAGCAAATGAGGACGTCATATGGTCCAAAGCTGGTCATATATGATCATAGCTTTTCTATTGTTATTAGCTTCTTCAAATAGATCGGCTTTTATTTTTGAAGTCAGCCTGAACAAAAACGAAAGGTCAAGTATTACATTTAAGCTGTATGTTAAGCTTTATTATAATGTTGACGACACGATCTCTAAGGCAAAAAGAAAGGAACCGTAAATTATTAACCAAATATATATGAAGCCAAAGGAGAAATAAATAACAAACCAAATAAATCGACATTGCATCACAGTTAAAATTATCATGCTAGTCAATATATCATGCTAGTTTTTGAATCGTGTTTTTAAATAAAGAACCGACATAGACACTATGAAGTTTTAACATACTACAATTTGGAAGTTATTTCAAAATTATAGGAGATAATTTAGACTGGAGGCGACATCAATGCTAAATAGTACTGCTTAACAATGGGATTCAAAAATAGCAAATCTAAAATGTCTAACCTAACAGACAAACTAACCGAACTCGTGCAATATCTTAATTATACTGCTGCTTATTCTCAGATCACTCGAAAGTATTAGTAATACGCAGCACACAAGTCCTAAACTCACAGCTATCAAAATGTACAACAGTGACTGTCCATTTAATATCACAGTAAATACGAAAGACGAAATTGAGGCAGCCGTATAATATGCGCCGGATATGTTGGAACAAACTGAATTAATGTTTATACATGAATGCTACCTCGGGTGTCTTTACCTACAAAATAACAATAAATTGTTTTAAAATATTTAGTAAATCTTAATGGCAAAACGCTCATTACGCTGGCAGTGAGAACTACAAAAAGTACCTACACCAATCTATATAAAATTAAAAACTAACAAAAATGTAAAAACGACCTTATATAACAAGAAAATGACGAACGCTTTCAAAACTATATCGGGCTCACAGAGACAAAAGCAATAGTCTATTCACTTTCGAAAGCTATACCAGTAAAATACAAAGACCTATACAATCTTGGCAACAAGTATTTTAGACCAAGCAAATATGTAAACGATTTACTTCTCAGTAAGCCATCAACAACGAACGAGCAAATTAAAAAAAAATCCGAAACTGATACCTGTTTGAGAAATATGGGCAAATAAATTTAAAAACCTCAACGTAAAAAAAATCTGGACATGATCTAATAAGTAGACAAATGCTTAAACAACTTCCGAATATAAATACATCAAATTATGAACTAACATTTTCAATGGAAAGAGTTAAATGTACGAAGTAGTACTAAAACTGTGTTATGTATTCCAGCCAGGAATTGTAGTTCAATTTTATTTCTTCAAACAAATTTAAAATAAAACATTAAAGATAAGTATTACTGTTTACCTTTTTCCACCATAAACATATTTCATAATATAGGACAATATGAAAATCTCTTCTTGAGTGGTTGATACAAAAAAGAGGGATTCTTTAATAGAGCACAAAGTTGGTTAAAACCAGACGATAGAGGGCTTCCCATGGGAAGCCCTCTATATGTCACTTCACAAGCATGACTTGCTGTAAAGCAAAACTTGCAACTGCAATTGGCCGATTTCTGCTTCCATTAATCTCAAAATCAATAAGTTGTAGACAAAATATTTGTAACAGGTTTTAGAGGCCAAGACAAAATCAATTTCGTCGGTTCGGTTACGTTGTCTAAAACAATACAAATACCTGGCCATGAACTGAATCCTCTTGAACTTCATTGGTAAAATTTATAGACAAGATTTACCTTGATTCGTACATTAACAATTTGTATTGACCCACCATTGTTATGCAATGCTAATATTTAGACTAATATTTAGGCCCACTATTAGAAATAAGTTCGTCTAGAACGTCTATTATTATAGAACGTATTATTCATATTATTATAGAAAATCAATGAGTTCATAATAATCAGAAATACTAAACAATCTAATATATGTAATCGATAACCGGAAAAGTAAGTCCTTTGTCTCATTGTTTTGTATTATCCATTTTACAGGACTGGCTACTTACAGATTGTTTTGATTCATTGAGCTTTTCTATAAGAACATTTGCATTTCATCTAACCACACGACTATTTGACTTATAAAATAGTTTACGCCTATAATACATTATAAAAGCTTATATTTGATGGCCTGGACAAAGCTTAACCATTAAGTTAAATCGTTATGTAAACATCTAACAGTTCCAAAACGATATTCAATTAAAACCACACAAAATAAATCATTTACTGACCATTCACAATGGCCAAAACTCAAAACACAACAAACTGACGTCACACTCACAATCTATTTATAAATACAATACAAAAAAAAATAATTATACTAAAATGTAATAATTATTTTCTTAATTACCTTAATTAATTACAAAACTATAATATATTAAATGAAAACACTATAAACAAACTTAAAATAAATTATTATATCTTTGTACAAACGTACGCCGCAATTTGATGACCACAAACGAGTAAAAAACAAAAAACACTACTGTCAAATAACACAAATATGGAGATGGATTCTACAACTTTATTAAATAATTATAACAATTTTGAATTTTAAAAACTGTTATAATAGTGACAGTTGTGCGTGTTTTTGGGTATTTAATTTTTAATTGTTAATAGTTTATGTCTGGAAATAAATTTTGTGACAATTTAGTGTTCTATTAATAATAAATTTAATAGTTTAATAAAATTAATATTTCTCGTGTGATTATATTGGTTATTAAGTTGCGCAAATTTATAATAATTTGCGGAATAGTGAAATTTCCTGAAACAACAAAATATGTATTAAGTATTTTGTCTCGACGTTAGTCTATACACTGTACTAGAAAAAGATTAAATTCCAAAAAGTACAACAACACAGTTACAAGAACATTGGCGAATTCTGTTGGTTATGTGTTAGGTTAGGTTTTCTGGCTCACCTCAAAAATAAGCCTATATATGTAAAACAATAGTGATGCAAATAAGTAGTGGTTGTCCACACCGGTTCTATATCTTGAACCGTTATTTAATCCAAGTTCTGGTACAAAAGGAATAATATCTGTATAATTAATCGAATTGACTGAAGGAGTCAAGTAACTACTCGATGCATATAAAATGTCACTTAAATGATAGACATTTGCAAATCGAAACCCATTAATATTATTTTAGAACAATGTTTAAGTACAGTCGAACTCAAAGCATCGTTTTAGTACTTATTTAGTACTTTGATTATGAAGCTGCAGTAAGGATAACCACAGTTTACTAAATGTGAATTAACATAAATGCAACGATTAAACCAGTTTAATGCTAAAACTTATGTCAGCTTCTTCTTTAGTATAAATTTGAATTTAATTGTAATTGCACAATTACAGTTAAGTCCTAAAAATGTTGATCGAGTTTCTTTCATCGATAATTTTTAGTGGTTCAATCTAATCTAGCTATTGGTTTTATTAAGCTTTAGGTTGAACTTTAAACTACAATTTAATTTAATTTTAATATTAGATTCATTTTTATTTTTAGTACAAATTTAAATTAGCTTAAACTTAAAATAATAGATTATGCCTAATTTTAGTAAACAGTATTTTAATTCTAGTGTTACTTGTGATAGTTTTACGTCAAAATATATTTACGATAGTTTAGTTTAAGTTTAGTTTTAGTACATGTTAAGGTTTTGGAAGTCATAATTTGATTTAAACTCATTCTTGAAAAAAATATTTAAAATTTAATTAGATTTCGACATTACGGTTTACCTTTTGAACTAAATTTAGTCACTAAAGCAAATTTTTCATTATAACTTAATTTTAGTACATACTAAAATTTGACCACATTTAGTTTAAAGTTTGAATAAATTTGGCTTAATTTAGTTATCTGTTTTATAACTACATTTCATGATAATAATTTTTCATGAATTTAGCACATAGAATTCAAAAAAGTTTATTGTTTAAATTTAAACAAATGTTTGGTAATTCCGTCTTTAAAAATATGATGGTCTAACCATAATTACTAAAAATCATTCAAAGATTAATTAGACTAGGCTTAGGTCGGGTTTTAACCTACATTTGATTTTTATGTCTTACTTTATAGTAAGCAAATGTTTAAAGCTTAATTTTAGTACAAATCTAGCTCAAACCAGATTAAGCTTCATTTTAGTAAACTGTGATTAAATTTTAGGTTTACTTAAACTAGTTTATCGTAAAAATATATTTAGGTTTTACTTTTGTTTTAGTACATGTAGGATTTTGTAACTTGTCAAGTATTTAATTTAGATGCAGACATGATTTTAAAAACTTTTATTAAATTATCTAATTTTAGATAATTTTGCAAACTTAATTTAAATGTGAATAATTTAATTTAAAGATTTAATTTACTTTGATATAAATTAGGCATTCTGTTTTTAGTAAACTGTTTTATAAGTTGGAATATGTTTGAACTACTTTAAAAATTATCATGGCTTGAAATTTAGTACAAGTAATCTTTTTATGTTATTAGTTTAATTTTAAGCAGTTGCTTGATAGTCATGAAAGTTTAGTTTGGTTTAGCTAAGTGATATGCCTATTAATAAGTAAATAAATAAGTGATACAATCAGTTAAACAATTAGTTCTAAATTGTGTTTTTTATAAACAGTTAAGTAATTTAGTACTAAAAGGTTAAATTTTCAGAAAGTATCAAAAGGTCGTAGTGTCGATTTAGCCATAATTAAAAAACATTTTTTAAAAATACAATTAGGCTATAGGTTAGTTTTTAGTTTTAACAAGCTAATTTTAAGCATTAGCTTAATTTTAGTACAAATGTAAATTCGACGTGGCTTAATTTAAATTAAGCTTAATTGAAGCTTTGCCTGTAAAATTAAGTATGTTAAAATATAGTTAAGCTTGACTTTAAGATATGTACTATTTTTGTAGCTTGTCTTTCATTTAAATTGAATGCAATTTTAATTTAGTCATCAGTTTTAAAATTTATCAAACTTAACTTTTAACTTTTAACAAAAAATTACTTTGTATTGAGTTAACCGTTATGATTATAAATTATTAAAAATTTTATTAATTTAGACTATATAGGTCGGTTTTAAACTTAACTTTACCTTTAGCTTTGTTTTAGTACATATTCAAATCCACTAATAACTATAATAAGATTAACTGGTTTAATTGAAATTATGTTTGAAACAGTTTTAAGTTAAAATAGTTTAAGCTGAACTTTAGTACAAATACAATTTAACTTGGTTTTATACACGGCGTAATTGATCTTAGCTTAATTTATTTTTGAGATACACATTCTATTTAAGCATAATAGTGCGTATAACATTACAATCTTATAACAGCAACAACGTAATTATTTTGTGATATTATAAAAAGTAAAGTTTGAAACCGGCGGCCAAAGTTAAACCATCAAGTAAGGCTTACAAAATGCAGCTATAGCATAAGACATTCCGTCGGTATAAAACTAATCGATTCTTTTATTGCGTCTTATAAGAAAGATAAACACTTCCCTTGATTTGACATATGAAACCGCACTCTACCCAAATTTAAAAACAGATGAAAATTAATAGAAATAGAATTTCACACTAATGTTTTGCTGTTAGATTAATGTTAGATTTTCCCGCGTAAAATAACAATATCATAATAAGGGAAAATGCACTTACTTTTTAGAAGAGGTTTCGGATTTGACTGCTTCCTTCGAGACATGATTTTTTTCATTAAAAAAAATCATATAAAAAAATCGTCGCCTGCAATTTTTTATTTTTTATTTAAACTTAACACAAATTTTGACTTTCCCTCCTAACTTTTTTCTTATATGCACTTATATAAATAATTTTTCACTTTAGAGAGACCAACAATAAAAAATAAAATGAAAAACACTTTATAACAACATATAACACAAAATAATATATATATAGAAAACACTTTACAAACGATTAACTTTTCGCACACAAAAAAATTTCCAAAATAATTTTCCAAAAACAAATCATGCACTAATCACAATAATAAAAATAAAATATGGATTGAAAACAATTTGCCAATTTAAACATTTTATGAATGTCGAATCCAATCAGATTTTCCATTTGTGCCGAAAATCTTTTATAAAATTAACACTATATGTGGTTTTTAGATAACTTAACTGTCAGACAAAACCATAATATTTCTATTTTTTTTTACGTAGGACCACGTTTTTAATGCTTTTACACGATATTTTGCATTATTTGCACTTTTTGAACAATGCGATTATGATAATTAAAATTTATTTCAATGACCGTCTAAATATAGAATTTATTATATTTATGTTAAAAAACGTTTTGTTATGTATTAAATTTTTATGATTTTTTTTTTAGATTTTTTTTAAATTAATTAACTACACCTCGTATACATATTCCTGCGACGGTCAAAACGTCACTGAAAAATAAGCACGAAAAAATGTTTTTCTTACAAATTTTTGTTATTCAACAAAACCAATTTTTTTTTTTTTGTTTTTACGAATTTTGTGTGGAAGAAAAAGAAAACGAAATTACAGTACTGTGCATTGTCAGACAGAGATGATAGTCTATAAATAATATAAAGTCGATCGTTTTTTGCATAACTTTAATGTGCTTTAGTGTGATGATATGTGTATGTATTTGTTGCCGGTTGTTGTTGTGTGTTTCTGTATTGCATTAAAAGTTCGATTAGTGGGAGCGGGATGAATGGAAATTGGATAATAATTTTGTTTTTGGGGATGGGGCCGCCGCCAATGAGTGAGACGACACGATTGGTTGAAAGAAGAAAACACCAAAACAACAACAAGCATTTTTTTTTTGTTATTCTGTTATTTTGTTTTCTTTTTGCTGGAATTATTATTTTTTTATTTTATTTTGATCGTTATCAGCTGATTATAGGGTGTTGAAGAATTTAGTATGATGTAGTGTGTCTATAACTGTAATTGTGTTTGTTAAAAGAAAAAATTAATAATGGATTTGTGACACGTGAGTATAGGGGCGTTCTGTATATCATTAGATGTAACATTTTTTTACTGTGAGTTCCTTGACACATTATATCAGTATAGTTGAAGAGATACAGGGTTGGTAAATTCAATAGACCGAGTTTAGCAATTTAGATTATCTGATGGGATCTATACCGGACGAGCACAACAACATAATAATGATTGGTGATTTTAGTATTAGACATAGCCGAAAATCAGCTTAACTTATGTGAAAATATAGGTCCATAGTCTCGATACGAACTAGTCACTGATTATGAAGAAAGAAAGATGTAATTTGAGTTCACATACGATCTGATTGTGGCTGCCACATTTTTTCGTCTAGAATTATCCATTTGAAAACATGGACATACTCGCGTTAGTCATCCAAAACTCAAATTGGTCATGCGTTAATTTTTAAGGGATACCAAAATTGTAGGTTGTGTTCAACAACTATGGTTACTATAAAGTTAAGATATTAGTTTTTGTACGGATCAGTGGATATTGAAAACATATAGTGCGAGTATTGAAAACTACGGTTGTTCGTGTCGCTGAGGCGACTGAAATGTTACCTAACAAGTACGAAACTACAAGGTGGTTCTTACTAGATTACCCGCTAAGGGAATTTGTAGACAGACGCTGATGTAGCGAAAATGGTGGAAGGCTGAAGTCTTAGAGTAAAGTCAGTGCTGACTTTAGTATATTAGTATTCGAAACTAGGCCGTCTTGTTAATATCGATGCTGTACTTGACACTTAGAGCAGCATTTTTCTAATTTCCGTAATGTTCAACATGTCTCACAGGCTGTAATGAAAGTTGTCAAATACCGACTGCGAGGGTGTGTATTTAGAGGACCAATCTTACTAGAAATTCACATTAGCCATGCAGAAATTTTAAACAATAATTCTCCTGGGGTTGATTGCTTTACTTTCGACCTCTTGATATTCGGAAGGAATACTATGTGGAACTATCTTTTAGAACTTATTCTATTGGAATGATAAAGCGAAGCTCTGTCTGATGAATTGTAAGTTGTAGTATTATACCCTATCCTGAAGAAAACTACAAATTAGAAAAATATTACAGAATAGACGTCCTTGATTTCTTTATGATTTGAAAGGTGTAAAAAAACAACTTCACCGACATGTAGGATTCTTAGCCGTTAGTCTCAAAATAAATAATTCTAAAACAAAATATATTTTCACAGGTTATAGAAACAAAGGCGAATTGGATTTTAGTAGCGGAGATCACACGTTTGAATAAGCGATGGGTTTCCGATACCTTCGAACTATGGCCAAAACACAACGATGACAACCTCACCAAATTTCTTTATCCAAGAGATCAGGGATTTGATGAAAATTTCTGAAGTCGTTAATCAAGTAATAGGGTGCTGCCAAGAAATCTGCGACTGCGCAGATTTTGCAGTTTTACGTTAAAAATAAGTATTTTTGCAGCAAATGCAGCGCTCTCAAGCGTAGAAAAATTAAAATTTGTTGTGTAGTCGCAATCAGTTGGTGCTATAGTACATGTTAACTGTACAAATACAAGCTGTATAATCAATCTTTTAATATTTACGGACACAATGAGCAACAATTTTAGGTTAATAATGTCAAAATTGTATGCACCCGGTCGTCTTAAAATACAGTCAACAACTGTTGCAGTTTAATTGCTTCCTGGATTTTGTCGATTGCATTTCCTTCGCAGTCGCTGGATTGCACACAAAGAACAGCGTACTCGAACTAGTTCGGTCACGTTCGACCAGTTCTTAATAGACGGTGAATCGATCTCTGAGAAGAGATCGATTCACCGTCTATTAAGAACTGGTTCTTTTGGCAACGAAGGCTTTTCATGAAAAAGAACGAATTGTCTTCTTCTGGTTACCTAGAATAACTCGAAGAGCAAAGTCGGGATTGAAAGCCTTATTGAGGGAGCCTCTGTTAAAGTTTCTGATTTAATTGATTTCTATAGGTAACCAAAGGCATTGCAGGTACTTATTTGCTAATGTCACCGATTGTTATGATCTGTCATCTGACCAATCACCGATAATAGTAACTATAAGTGCTGACGTCCTTAAGTCAGCAACTTATACCTCTTATACCAGCAAATATTGATGCAGCAGCAGACAATTTAGATGGTTCAGGAAAAGTGAAGAATTCGAACGCAATGACACGAAACTAAATCACCATTATTGAAATAGACACTAAAAAGCATGCTTTCAACGATCTCGAGGCTGTTTGAAAAAATGGTATACCAGCACCAGCCTTTGGCAAAGTTTGGCATGATGGACTGATCTACACAATTAAAGAGCTCTTGCTAAAGCATTTTCACTCAGTTATGAGGGACGACCTTTTAAAGAGGCAATAAATTGTTAACCAAAATTATTTAATTACTTGTCTAACCGATATTAGCGCAGGTACTACAAAGGCACCGTTTTAGGACTAATGTTACGCTTATTGTAAATCAGTGCTTAATACAGCCAAGGTCGCCATTACCACAATAGTGTGTTGTCAAGGAGTTTATGCGGTAAAATACCACGAGAAGCACAGTATGCAGGATTTTGCTTGGATGGAAAGTAAGACAGATGGACATAGCCGGTGGTAGAAGCATTTGCAAATTCAAAAAAGCCCAGTGTGGCAGCTTGATTTATCCATCTGGGTATTCTTAGTTAGATCTAATATTTTTAACTGGCTTCGGATTTTTATCCAACTTTTGTTATTATCATTTGGCAGAGGTGCCTTATGGTTATTATGACTGGTAACAGCCAACCCAAAGGATCGAATACCCGTACAGCTTCAGAGACCATGCTACTTTTAGTGAACTTTATAGTTGCTGACAAGGACACCTTAAAACAGAAACAATCGATTTTAGGATCAAACTTTGCATGTTTGCTAATCTGTTAAAGGCCAAATAATAAGCTTTGGTAGTTGATATCAGTCTTCTTGATCCACATCTTTGTCGAAGTTCTCGAGACACAGTATTTTTTCTTCTTCCTATTGTTCGACGTCTGGTAATTCCTCTATCTTCCAAAACTTTTTTAGAAATTGGTCAATTGGTCAATTGTTTATTTCCTTTTGAGTCGATAGAGAGGTAAAGTTTCCCCCCAACGATCCATCCTAATTTTATATTCTGCGCTATGCACAGGTCTATGCCATTGGAGATTTGGCCATCTGATAAAAGCACTATAAATATATGACAACCAATAAGAAGATCTACGAGGTTTGTGGTATAACTAAGCCCGGAACGGCTAACGAAAATTAGTCTATGTAAGCCAATTGTCTTCGGATTGAATGGACTTATTTGGATGGTAGATTCAATAGTAAATTATGCATTCGTTGTAGATTTTAACAATAGCATCGTTAATCCTATTGAGCAGCCGGATTTTCCTCCATTTAGAGTATTACTGTTGAATCTTGCATTGACTTGAGTAACGTTTAGTAGTTGAGCTTCACATTTTTCAGTAATATACGATCTTGTGGAAGCTGAATCTAACAAAACGTGACAATATCTCCATTTGCCGAATCTATCAAGTATTTGAACTATAGGGCTGTCGGTATTATTGTACCAGTATTAGTAATTTGACGAGATTTAGAATTTTTTTACTACATCTGCATCAGTAGGTTGGTTTTTACCCTGGATCAAAGTAAAGGCGGTGAGAGCACTTTTAACAGGTTCTGCGGTTCAAATGTAATAGTTGGAGACTGCAGCTCGGTTTGAACAAGTTAATGACGTCTTTTTTTACACTGGTGGAAATTTCACAGAATCTACAGTTATATACACTGTGACCTTTTGCTAAATGCAGTTATGGCATCTTAAGCTGGAGTTTATTTACTATCAACGTTACTCTAAGCTTATCTAGATAAACTTAGAACAATCGCGTAAACGGTGGGGTTCATCAGTACATATTGTGCAATTTGGAAGTGTTTTTTTAACTGTGCAGAAGGCTTTAGCGCTTGTTTCGTAGGGTTTTTTTGTCTGAAAATTAACAACATCTGATTTTGTCAGCCAAAAATATTAACCAGCAATCTCTGGATTAACCATTTGACCAAGTGCCTGAGACCGCATAATACCCCATCATACAGGTGTGATACATATTACCTATGGTTGCAACGGGAGCATTGCTGATCAAAGATTGCTTGATAAAGGTGGTCATAAAGTCATTGACTATGTTCGCTTTCTATCGTACCGTTTAAAAATTGTTTAAATATTCGTGCACTGTGGCCTTGAACAAGTCATAAAATCGGTAAGATTAACCGTGCGGTAGCTTGAAATCTGTAGATGGACCATAATGGTTGTATTTGTTGGCATGCTATCATTGGTATCGCTGTTTGTTCCCATCAACCGTTGAATAATTGCAAAACAAAAGAAATAACATTCATCTACGGCATCGACATCGGATTTTGTGCTTAAAAATTTTTTAAGCGTATTTGCATCTCATCGAATAGGAGTTGGGCGTCACAACAATTCGTTTTCTTCTCAACAGAACGTCAATTGTTTAACAGATTGGGTTAAAGAGCTTGAAGAGTTGGTAGTTTTATATGATTTACAAAAATTTAAGATGCTTCTTTCAGCATGAAAACTATAGGTCTCAAAAATTCACACTTCCCAGAAATGTCGATTTGAATGTATTTCCTTCTAGAAAATCAAGTGGTGAGATTTATTATGAGCCAATCCAACGCAAAAAAAAAATCTAACAAATCGTTAAGTGATTTTTTTTTTTTTTGAAATGGGACACTTAGACAATTAAGGAGGTGTTAATGAGGAATAACTAATTAAGAAAACGATTAAGGTACTTGATGATACCTCATCTAACAGAACATTGTTAATCGGTCAAACAATTCTTAGATAGATTTTAAACCATACATTCGAAAAAATTAACAATCCCAACAATTAAATAGTTCAATATATACAAAGGATCCAATGGTGTCAGAATTGGGACCATCTAAAAAAACTGGAAGAATTGGTCCTAGATTTTTCCAAATGTCATCAGATCAAATACGATTAGATATACGTTATCAATCATAATAATTCAGTGGATTTTATCCGCCAACTACAAGCTACCATTGTAAAATTATTAGTACGCTTATTGCCTACATTGAGTTAATAAATAAAATGAAAAGAAGATTGGAACGACTTTTATGCAATACCTTTAATGGAAATTGGAATGAAATAAAGAACTGTCTATCATCCAACTCAAGTTGGGAGAGAACCTAACTCAATACACAATATGAAGAGAATTCGAAGAATATCTCAGGGATTACCTCAGGAAAGGTGTTCAGCCCATAAACAAACCATTCACTGTATAATCAGCCGCAGATGATATTCAAATAAAACAGAAAATAACTGCACCTATATTTCAAAAATTTGGCAATAATATTCAAGTAAACTTCTTTATATGTTACCGGGCCTAACTTAATTCACAGGTATAATTGGGGATAATACCTTAAAAAAGGTAGAGCCAATGATAGACAGGAAAAAACAATTTTTAACCATCTCTCCAGGCATCGACATTCCATTAAAAGAGTAAATTTCCACTCAAGTCAATAACATTGAAATTAGAGAAAACCGTTTAGATAAAGGAACAAAGCTAAAACTAAAAGCCATGATCGGCGAATTTTTACCACCCATGTACAAAGTGATAAGCTGTGTACACCAAAATCTACCCATTTCTAATACATATGAAGAATGAAGTAGACGAACAAATATATTCACATATTTTCAGATCTTCGAAGAGTCCGTACAACTCACCAATATGGATCGAGGAGAAAAAACTAGATGCCTTAACTATATCGGATACGAACACGGTCCCGAATATAGCCAACACAATCACCAATCTAGGAAACTCTGAATATTATTAATACGATTGATTTAACATCCGGCTTTCATACCATAAAAATTAAGGAAAGCGATATTTCGAAAACCACATTTTCCACGGAAAATACGAGTTCCTAAGATTACCCTTTGGATTGAAGAATACGCCGGCTATCTTTCAACGCATGATAGACGTTGGTAAAAACAAAGGACGAACATCTTGACAATGTCACGAACATATTCAATAAATTACGAGATGCCAATCTTCGAGTCAACTTAGACCAAAAAATGTCGAAAAAAGAGGCAGAATTTTTGGAACATATCATAACCAATTCAGGGATAAAGTTAAGATCCAAAGCAAGTATCAGCAATTCAGAAACTCAAATTACCAGAGAATTTCAAGAAATTGAAAAATTTTTTTGGATTAACCTCATTCTACTCATAACGGTTCATCAAAGATTTTGCAAAAATCGCGAAACCTCTCACAAATCTCATAAAAGGCGACACTGTCCAAATACAGGAGTAGGTATTGGGTCACTTCAGCCTGGGAACTTTTTTTTACCTGTAATGATGTACAGGTGTATAGGTGTACAGGTGTACAGGTGTATAGGTGTACAGGTGTATAGGTGTACAGGTGTACAGGTGTAAAGGTGTACAGGTGTACAGGTGTATAGGTGTACAGGTGTACAGGTGTATAGGTGTAAAGGTGAACAGGTGTACACGTGTACAGGTGGGTCAAGGTCAAGGTCAAGGTCAAGGTCAAGGTCAAGGTCAAGGTCACACGTGTTTGACTGTGATTTTTTTTTTGCGGCGCCATTTTTTTTTTTTTTTTTTTTTTTTTTTTGGTAACATTTTCTTTTGCGCCATTGTTTCATAATTTTTTGTTCGTAATTTTTTCGTGGATTAATTTTTTTTTTAAATTGTTTTTCGTAATTTGTTTTCGCGCCAAGATTTTTCAATTTTTGTTGCGCCCCTATTCCAACACATGATAATAAGAGATCATAATTTTACCCTAAATAAAATCTTAAATTTTATTAGTCATCTTCATCAAATTTTTTTTTTTTTTTTGCGAAATTGTGCAATTAATTAAAAAGCTTATGATCATTATCAGTTGAAACAAAAAAAAAATTAATTTTTAATTTAGGGGGAATAAATAATATAATATACGCATAGTTTTATAATTCTACCCCTTTTTATTACTAATAAAATTATGATGCCCCTATTCTAACACATGATCATAAGAGATCATAATTTTACCATAAATAAAATCTTATTAGTCATCTTCATCAATTTTTTTTTGCGAAATTGTGCAATTAATTAAAAAACTTATGATCGTTATCAGCTGAAAAATAAAATCGTTTTATTTACGGAACTACCAAAAACAGCTGGTGATTGTACTGTAAAACTGACCTATAGGGGTAATGAGAGGCTGATTTTGTTTACGGATGGTCGTAAGAAAATCACCTTAAAGTACGAGGACTTTACGCGACTTAATGTGAAAATTAAAGGAATTGATGATTTATGGCAAGCAGATCTTGTGGAAATGATACAGTATGCAACAGAGAATAATAACTTTAAATATCTTTTGACTGTAATCGATACCTTTTCAAAATTTGCCTGGGTCATACCACTGAAGAACAAAACAGCATCAGCAATTTCTGATGGGCTATCTGGTATTTTCTCTACGAGTAAAAGAATACCTAGAAATCTTCAAACTGACATGGGAACCGAGTTCTATAATAAATATTTCAAACGACTAATGAAACAGAAGAATATTAACCATTATTCGACATTCAGTCATCTGAAAGCAAGTATAGTGGAACGATTCAATAGGACGCTTAAAGAAAAGATGTGGAAACAGTTCAGCCTCCAAGGGTCATATAAATGGCTGCATATTCTGGAAAAACTTGTAAAGGAGTACAACAATAACAAACATCGAACAATAAAGCTGGCACCGATTGAGGTTACTAAGAGCAATGAAGCTAATCTACTTAAACGAATATATGCGAATCCAAAATTGAAACAGAAAAATAAGTTTCATGTAGGAGATTTTGTTCGAATTAGTAAACATAAAAATGTTTTCGCAAAAGGATACACTCCCAACTGGTCCACTGAAATATTTAAAGTAACCAACATCAACAGTAGATTTCCAGTTACATATTTAATCGAAGATTATCAGGGGAAACCTATAGCTGGACAATTTTACGAAAAAGAACTTCAAAAAACCATTTATCCCGATTCGTACCTTGTAGAAAAAGTCTTGAAGACGAGGGGTAATCAAATGTATGTTAAATGGTTGGGTTTTGACTCATCCCACAACACTTGGATAAATAAAAAGAATGTTTTATAAAATATTTTCATTTTTATTTAAAAACTATTACATATTATGTTAAATCAATAATAATAAAATCGCTGCAAAAAAAAAAAAAAAAAAATATTTTTTATTCATTTTTAGTGATTATAAATATCGTACCTTTCTGGCGTTTTTATTCTCTCGTGGCCAAACGGTAGAGAATTGTTATTGGATAGGAACCGTCGTTTTCTGCTTTGTGGCTTGTAGGTCTTGGTGTGAGTTGCAGTAACCACTTCATGAGTTTTTGTCCGCTGAATGTTTCGATATAAGATGGATACTGACTGCTGCTCACCTTCACCAAGTATCATTTCTTTCATTGTCGATAAATTTACTTTTTTTGATGTTTCGAAATTTAGAGTAAAGCCTTTCACCTTACATTTTCCAATTTTTTTATTATCTGCTGTGGTGACTTCATACGCGTAATTCTTAGGACCACCCGAAACAAACTCCGAAATATAACTATCTGGTCCGTATTCTTCTAGCTCATTCGTCATATTTCCAAGAAATGATCCTAGTGGTGGTTCATATTGATCCTTTTCAGAGACATATATAACACTATCTGTATCATAATAAAGCACTCTTTCTTCCAGTCGTTCTAAATAACTATAAAGTTTTAGACGTGCTTCTGTAGTTGTGTATGCAGCTATACATACGTTAGCAATGGGAGATGTTTCAAATGCTTCTTCAACATATTCCCAATTTAATAAAACCGTATTATTGTTAATCTCCTGTACATGGTTTATGTCTACTGAAGGATTAATAAAATATTCATATAGAACACCTGGTTTCCTCACAATTGTGACCTTAGACTGGTTTTCCCTTTGTCCAAATTTTCCCCAGAATGAATTTAGTATCAGTTTGGCAAGTGATCGAAGACATTTTTTACGATTTTGTCTCTTACTAGACTTATTCCCTCCTGATTCCTGTAGTCTAAAATATACTTTGTTTTTTCTTCTTCAGTATTACAGGTTGATGGCTATCCTGATGCCTCTTGCTTCATTTTGACAAACTTGTCTATGAACTGTGTGAATAGACCTTCGACATTTGTATTCATTTGGAACTATGTCATACTGCCAAACCTCATCAATCGTATGATTTTGTATCCTTTACTGATAGCTTTATTCACTTCGTCAATGACCCAAGTTCCGGATAATGTTCGCTCTGCATTGTTGTGTGTGCATTTTCTTTGGTTAAAATTTTGACCACATGTTCGACACAACACAAACATTAGTTTCTTGCACATCTTTTGCGGTAGCACGGGATGGTATAAGTTCGTAGGCGGTAAGATACTACACTTTATAATTCCGTTGGTTGTTTTTAAGTCTAATTGCTTACATTCATCGCCAATATAAATATTTGGATGACCGACCGGAAATTTACCGTATTTACATACCCAGGGATATAAGGAACACACGATCATTACACTTAAAATAGGTTCTAGTGTTTCCTGTCCTACCACCGTAAAAAGCATCTCGAGGATTCAAAGGTAAACAACTCAAAACTGGGTGTGAGTCTGAAATAGTGGTTTTAAATTGGCACTCCCACATTTCTAAAACCTGACATCCCCCAGCTTCTAAGCTTATCAGTTTTTACCTGTGTACGGCTTCTTCGAATGTTTAAAGTTTCAAGCGAATCTTCATGTAGTGGATCATCTCTTTTATTATTTAAACACTCATGGCCGTGGTAATAACAACCATGAAACTCAAATATTTCACGAGTTTCATTGCAAAAGCCATCAACTTTAACCCCATTTATAGACACTTCTTTACTATTACCAGCATGGATTATATGAATGTTGCGTCTCTCTGACTCTTCGATTAACCATTTAAGAGCAGATTTTGATTGGTTATTCACCTTGGTGTATCCATTTTTAGGAATTACGGCTACTGTATTTGGTTTAAGGAAATTTCTTCTAAAAACTAAATTACATGCCGAGGCAATTGTGGTACCCTCCGTAAATGGGCACACATTACATTCCTCTAACATAATTTGTCGAAATTTCATACACGCTTGAGTAAGAATTTTAACGTCAGATATGCAATAGGCTATTAATTCACTTTCAAAATTAAAAATATAATTTTGTTGATTTAAAGTGTTATGCCAGTTTAAGAAATTATTTCTACAACCTTCTCTACCACAAAACTCATCGCAATCATCATAAACTTTCATGGTGTCGGCCGAATAGTATGCTCTATCTGGTAATGGACCTACATATTTAGCGTTGGTAATCGTATTGAAAACGCAATGCCGACAGTGCCATAGGAAAGTAATTTATACTATCAATAAATTTTATGTTACCAATTTGTAATAAAATTAATTTAGTTCCTCTCATTATTATTTCGGGTTTCATAACTGTATGTTCCAAAACATATTTCAGTATGAATTGATGATCAAAGGCTTGGCCGTTATGAGCAATTACAATTACATTTTTAAATTTTTGTTTTGCCAAAAACACATAGTCCATAAACTGTTGTATGATATTACCGTTTTGAATAATTTTTTGACGAAACCCACATTTTTGACAAAAGTATAGATTATCAATAGACATACAAAGACTACAGCGCTGCTCGGAAACACATAAATTTGGTTCGTGAATCACAGAGTTAGGTTTACCTAAGCAAATCTTTTCTTGCCTCGTTTCCAAGTCAAAAAATATAAACAACAAATCTTTAATGATTGGCTGTTTTACATCTTTCTGAATAAAACAAAGATGATTTTCTGGCTGGTGACTAACACAAACTTTACAAAATATTTCACCACATATATGAGTACGGTTTTTTAGACTTGTCCGTTGGCATGTAGAACAACGTCTAACCTGAGCACATATATTATGAAGTGTATGTCTATCGAGACATGATTGACCTCTAAAACTTCGATTACAATCTGGACAAATGATATTGTTAGTGTTTGGACACACTGGAGATTGCTGGCAACACGGACAAGTTTTGGAGCATCTATGCCCAGATTTATTATTATAAGAAACGTGACAATCTCTACAAAAATAGCCACCACCGAACATGGCATTAACCGATGTAATCACGTTATAGTGATTATTGTGATACAGTAAATTAATTTCTAAATTTTTATGAGGGCCTTTAAAAATTACATGGCGATCTACTGAATTATAATCGTACACTACGATTTGAAAGTCACTAAGAAAGGCCTGAAATTTATTAAGTTCTTCTAAACCACCGCCTGCTTCAGGAATAATAATACCAGAATTTTCTAAAAGGTTCCTAACTAAAACGTCCTGTATTTTTCCAACATTTCTTCTAACGTTAACTTTATTCGAATCATTTAAGGCAAAAAATTTACCTATAATAATGGCTCTTGGAAGACAAAGATTATCTACATTCCTAACTTCAATTATCCCTCGCCGTTTGCTACACTCTTCCTCAAAACTATTAAAATAATTTTTATTTTTTCTCCCTTTCCCACTGGGTAAGATAATACGGGTCATAGTCATTTTAAAAGTATCAATATCGAGACCTTCGGAATTACTCTGGAATATCTTACTAAGAACATCCCAAACATCTTCTACCGTAAGATCTGAAGCTTTGGTAAATTTCAACCATGCTGATCGATAAAATCTTTCGCAGCTAAAGTCGAAACCAATTTTATCAGCCGGTTGGACTGAGGTAACAACCTGTTGTATGACTTCACTTAATGCTGTTTTAAGCCACTCCAGAGGGTTGTTTTCCTCCTTGGGTAAGTTTTCAATTTTAAAATCTACCCGTCTTCTCGTCATGTTAAAGCGACGGTTCTCGGTCTCAACGTCATCAATAATTTTAAATTTTGATGACTGGCTGTTGGTGTCAGTATGATTATTTAATGTTGATTCCATTCTAAAAACGAAACAAAAAATTTAATAAACTTAAATATAAAATAAAAGGAATATTTTGTTTTTACCTTGATTTTTTTTTTTTTTTTTTTTTTTTTTTTACCAAAAATTTTATAAACACAAATTATTATATTTTCACAGTGTGCACAGATTTTTACAGATATGTGGTGGGCAATCGATTTTAATAATTACACTGTTATAATTTACTTCTTTCATTCGCTTTAATACAGAATCCTGTTTTTTATTTTGTACCCTAAACCAAACGAATTAAATTATGCAACATTAGATCATCACATAAATTATTTTTTTCAATATTTGTACGCTTATTTTGTCAATAAAAAATTTAATGAAGATGACTAATGTAGGTTAAAATTATGACTTATGATCATGTGTTAGTATAGGGGCGATTTTATTTTTCAGCTGATAACGATCATAAGTGTTTTAATTAATTGCACAATTTCGCAAAAAAAAAATAATTTGATGAAGATGACTAATAAAATTTAAAATTTTATTTAGGGTAAAATTATGATCTCTTATGATCATGTGTTAGAATAGGGGCATCATAATTTTATTAGTAATAAAAAGGGGTAAAATTATAAAACTATGCGTAAATTATATTATTTATTCCCCCTAAATTAAAAATTAATTTTTTTTTTGTTTCAACTGATAATGATCATAAGCTTTTTAATTAATTGCACAATTTCGCAAAAAAAAAAAAATTTGATGAAGATGACTAATAAAATTTAAGATTTTATTTAGGGTAAAATTATGATCTCTTATGATCATGTGTTGGAATAGGGGCGCAACAAAAATTGAAAAATCATGGCGCGAAAACAAATTACGAAAAACAATTTAAAAAAAAAAATTAATCCACGAAAAAATTACGAACAAAAAATTATGAAACAATGGCGCAAAAGAAAATGTTACCAAAAAAAAAAAAAAATGGCGCCGCAAAAAAAATCACAGTCAATCACGTGTGACCTTGACCTTGACCTTGACCTTGACCTTGACCCTGACCCACCTGTACATGTGTACACCTGTTCACCTGTACACCTTTACACCTGTACACCTGTACACCTATACACCTGTACACCTATACACCTGTACAGGCTGAAGTGACCCAATACCTACTTACAGGCCAGTAATTCAAGAAAATCTAAATATTACTATGTATAGGCAACAAAAACTTCAACAGACCAATTAATGACAGATTTGACAAATACGAGCATAAAAGGGAGCTTCCTATAGATGGGAAAAACGTCCAATCATAGACGTATCATAGACGAAAAAGTTACAACCGACACTGCTAAATGGTATAAAAGATCATCAGGAAGTCGACTAACAAGATTTCGCTAACTACAAGATACGATTAACACGAAAAGTAGTGGAAGACATAAATAAAAAGGGAATCGATAAGGAACACAGAAGAGCTCATCGCAATTAGACAGAAAATAAGGAGCAAAAATTTGGAAAAGTAGTACTTCCCACAGATGGCAAGTCAAAAACATAAATTATTGAGGGACAACTTGATAAAAAGTAAGCTGAAATCAAATTAAGTTGGGGAGGCAATATTCACCCCCATAAAACAAATTTATAAGGCAAAACAAACCTAAATTCAGAAAGGCAACTGTAGCAAAAGACAATAAAGTTACAGTTACTACCAATTCCTGAAGAAGAATACACAAAACGCATATAAAAAACATAAGTAAATGTCATTTCTTTGCAGCTTGTACCTTAGGACTACGGTAACGTCCTTAAACATATATCACTATGGCCCCCAATAGTTTCTATAAGAGGAGGGAATGCAAACATAATCAGTGGATATTTCAAAGTAAAACACCACTTCGATCTTAGCTGTTACTAAGAAATCCTGTCCAAAATAGATTCAGAGATAAAAAAAACATCAGCCTTGCGAGCCACAAGATTAAAGATAACCACAGTTGATGAAAGACCAGATAATGAAAAAGATGATGAAAACAACAAACTGCTTAGAGAACAAAAAAACCACAAACAAAAGCTTTCAATCAAAAAGAAGCGTTCAATCAATCCGATTTGCTCAGCGTAGAATTCGGTTGCTGCTTCACCAGATGCAACTAAACATAGGATAATAGAGACCAATACCGTGCAATATAAAATAAACACAGCCATTACTCGAAAGATTCAACAAATCTTCACATAAAGAAATCCACTTACACCTAAATGAAAGTACAGATGAAGTAGTCTAACATACAATGTTCAACCACTTTCAGTTATTAAAGGAAGGAATAAAGGAAATAGAAAAAGCAGCACAACTGGCCAAGTGAGGTATAATTAATTTAAATTTATTAGATAGCAGAAATAATTCGAATTGTCTGTGAAATAGAAGGTATACCATACTATAACGAAATAGAAGCCATAGACCACGCGAAACATCTTGATTCAGTATCAAAATGAAACATTGCAAATAAAAGGATGGGGACCTTAACCAACAAAGAAATAAAACATCACAAATACTTCCACCTATGTTGCAAACAAATATCACACAAAGAGGAGTGAAACTTATCTTGAGGTACCTACACAACCTAAACAAAAAAAAACATTAGACTACTTAACAAACTCGCCTTAAATTACCAAAACAATAACGCAACAGATATAGAAATCATAACCACAATACAAGATACAAGAAACGGAAGGTAGTTGGCTTTCAAAAGAAGGCACTACAACTCAGACAACGACGCCACTCAACTAAACTTTTAATTATATTCAATAAAAGCATTTTAAAATCCGTAAAAACATTGCTTCTAAATTTTTTCTAATTGATAGTATAAATCAACCTTTATCAATTAATATAATTCATACTACCTTTATTATTTTACCAACCTACAATAATATTTTTTCGACCTTGTAAAAAAAGCGCATTTTCTAAACATAACCTAACTTTCATGATATGTTTTTTTATGTTTGATTTAATATTTTGTATGTAATCTACATAATTTAATGGTTTAGCAGCTTACCGATTTAAAAATTTTCCTTGGCTTTCCCGTAAAACAATACAAAATTTAACCCTAAACACAGTTTGACACTTATTCAAATCATAATTTTCCACAATTTTTTTTTCATTTCTAATTGAAAACAATTTTCATGCACAAATTTTAACACTACACTTTCTAAACACCTACATCACATTTGCACTTTAATTTTCAATTAATTTATTACTTATAACTACTATTAAATTAAAATATTTCATTTTATTTACAATAACAAACGCGAGCTTTGTTTCGCTTTCGCCGCCTTCGTCGTTTGTATTTTGTTTATACAAAATTTGTATATTACTCATTAGCAAAGTCCAATTATAAAAGTGTAATTACACAAACTGACGGTAGATGGTATTCAAAATCAATGTTATTGTTACGTTTTTTTCAATTCCGGGTTTGTATGGTTTATTATACTACTCTACTGATTTATTATATTCCCCACAAATAAATACGAAACCGAGCAGTTTGCGCAGTGGTTAAAGCTGCGGTGTTTGGGTCCGTCATATTTATTTAACATAACGAAAATTTCCTAAATTTAAAAGCCCAATTATGAGTTCATTGTATAATATAGTTTACTCTTTCTACACTTATCTGCACTTATCTTCAATCCGAATAAACGTTTTGACACTCACATCGCATTCACAACGCACCATCATTAGACATCAAATATTTTTTTGAATCACCCTTTCTACCGAATTTAAAACCAAAAAAAAAAATAAATTTACAAATACATAATAAAAAAACAACTGATTGTAAAACGTGATAACAGAGCATATGAGATATCACTCCATTTGTATTTAAAAAATTCAAAATAAGCTCACAAATTACTGAGAGAGCGAAATATTTATATAAAATATTCTCTTTACTATACGTTCATCTGTTTCATAAATTTCGATACATCTCTCTGTTCACCATGTACTTGTCTCATTCGTTTTGTAATACTGCTCATGCGCATGACCGTAGTATATCCAATGTTTTTATTTATATAAAATTCACGTGGTTATTTGTTGTTTATAGAGTGAGACTACTATATATAAAAATTTATTTGTAAATATACTGCCATCTATATAAAAGTTTTTTAACTATATTTTAGTACAGACACATTTAATTAAATTTTAGTTTTAACCACCATCTACGGTACAATAGCTAAACTAAAGAAAAACTATTAGAACTTTTTTATATAATTTTACCTAATTTACCTGTCCAATATAAAAATTTTCTTTAGCGATAGTTGTTAATTGAACTTATACAGAAAATGATGCAGAACTATATAAGATTTCATCATAAACTATTGTAGGTATAAATTAGATGTTGTGGTCTGGTACAAAATAAAATTCACGTACTTGGCCTTAAGGTTATCGAGTTTTGTAATTACGAAATGTTTAAGACACGTGGATTGTTAGCCACAAGTTTGTAAACATATCGATCATCGTCGTGATCTCATCTACGTCATTCACACGCTTCGTTAAAGTAATAAGATGTTATGTGTGTTCGTTCGTTTATGTTAATTCATTAAAGTTTAGGGGGTTTTTTGCGTCTCATATGATCGGTAAAATATGTTGGCAACGCATCGTTTTGTTAAAAAAAAACACAATGTACAACCACAATGAGGACTTACGTCATATCGCGCGCTTACCAATATTATGGATGAGTGATTTTAAGGTGCGGTCATTTGCTTTCTACTTGTTGTATGTGCGGTTTTGTGTTTGTTTTCGATATACGACTCTTCAACAGAAATAAAAACAAAACAGCAAACAATCAACATAACAGAAAAATGTTCAACGATGCATGATACGAATTCGAAATTTACCTGTAGCTGGGTTAAATAGGATCGCAAATTTATATGGTCCGGTAGTAATTAGATCATCATGTGTGAGTCATATCGATCGAACGAACCATCAGTCTTGATGAATGTGTTGTTCGTATAAATTTCAAAACGATGGCTTATTACTGACATCTGAGCGTTATCTAAAATTACTCAAATAAGTTTAATGGTCACTACCTTCGATTTTTATAATGAACCCATACATGACAACTCAGACAAGTTCTCACAATAGTTCTAGCTGATTGTGCCTGGATCAATGATACATTTCTTATGATTTAGTGATCGAAAGGTGGTCATTGTCTGAAACAAATAGTGCATCGGTTAACGATCTTACTATAGTAACATCTCTGCCTCTGATGACCTAACATGTTTGACGAATACCTACTTACCACCACAAATCTCTTGATTTCCATCATAGAACAATATCCTATATATACATAAAATTCTTGGGTAACAAAGGTAGCCGAATTACAAGCAAACAACTTCGACTACAACCCAACATTTGGTCCTTCGAGCCGGATAGGCGTAATCATCGCATAATCATCGCATAATTTTTATATTTCAATCATCAAACCATCCCTTGCAGGAAATCAAGGAGTAATTATCAGCATCATAGCGGTCAATCACATATTCGGAGTAAGTTCGGCAATTCTATAATCGTGCGTGTGTAAATTGCTCGGTTCAAAAGTTCAACAGTTTCCAGCATAAAACGACTCATGGATACTTCAGATGAAGTGATCCGTGGACTACAAGCTCTTGGTGATGTAGCAGAAGGATGAGATCCTTGGCTCGTGTACATTATTATGCACAAATTAGATGATAAAACGAAGGCACTATGGGCAGAACATACAGCAGATGTCACCAGTCCAGATTTGTCTGAGTTACTAAAATTTTTAGCTCGGCTTATATAGACACGCTGGAATCATTGATTCTGAGTTCCAAAAGATACATCACAAAAGTTAAAGTAAAGACTCATGTCGCATCTGGTTCCAGAGATGATAACATTGTGAGCAGTGCTGAGAAAAGAAAAGTCTATGCATTCAAATGCCCGATGTGTGATGAAAACGAGCATTCGCTTTATCAATGCAATCAATTTAATAGTTTGAATGTCGATGCTCGAACGGGTTGAGTGAAGAAAACGAATAGATGTTTCAACTGTTCAAATAAGATAACAAATCAAACAAAATCATCATCAGAGCCAGAAAGTAAAATCGCGTTAGTAGCAAAAAGTGACTTATCAGCAATACTATACCCACAGCCATTATTGATGTTATTGACGGATCAGGCAATCTAATGCCATGTCGAGCGTTTATAGATTAAGCCCAAGCCAGTTTTAAAACTAAATCTTGTACGCAGCGCTTGCAGTTGAAACAACGAAACGCGCACGTATTTCAATTTGTGGCATTCGTCAAACTGGTTCTGAAACTTCAAAGGGTTTGGTGATCCTTACTATTAAACCGAAAGCTTTTGCGTTTTCTTTAAATGCGTTGATAATATCCAAAATTACAAGCCCAATTCCATCACAAAATATATCAACTAACTTCAAGCAATGGTCTGGCATCAGGTTAGTTGATCCTCAATTTAACGTGAAAGGCACCATCGACATTTTGATTGGAGCAGACTACTTTTTCAACATCCTTCTCTACAGAACACAATGTTTGGTTGGGTAGTTTCGGAGCAAACCAAAAAATCAAACGACAATGAGATAGTCTCAATGCTAACCACCACCAACCAGATCAAATCGTTGACATCGATAAAAGTCTACGCCAATTTTGGGAGCTGGAATCAATTAAAGAAGGCAACATTAAATTAGAACCAGAAAAAGAGTTTTGCGAACGTTATTTCCAACAGCATCGAACAAGGGCCCATCAAGGCCGATTTATGGTAAAACTGCCATTCAAAAGATCTGCTACAATCTTAGGTGAATCTCTTGCTTGCGCTATTCAAAGACTAAGAGGAATGGAGCGTCGGTTTATTCAGGACCATAATTTATCAAAATTGTACCATCAATTCATGCGTGAATACGAAGAACTCAACCACATGATCGAGGTTTACCACATCATGGGGTTATGAAAACTTTAAGCAGTACAACACAACTACGAGTGGTGTTCGATGTGTCGGCCAAATCTAGCTCAGGAGTCTCTTTGAATGAATGTTTAGCGGTCGGAACCAACGTACAATCAAGCCTATTTTCCATTATATTGAGGTTTAGAGAACATAAGGTGGTCTTCTTGGCTGATGTCGAAAAGATGTATCGACAGGTAAACGTCTTGTCCGATGATACTAAATATCAAAAAATAGTTTGGCGATGGACACCTTTTGAACGAATCCGCCATTTCCGATTGATGACAGTGACTTTTAGCTCAAACAACATAGAGCGGTTTCCATTAGTCCACTAAGGGAGGAGCTGATCAAAGCCACTCACAAGCCGTGTCACCACGAACAAAACAAATTTCACAAGGATGACATAGAATCATTACAAGCGAAGGGTGAATTTAAAAAAGGCAGCAGCCCCCATTCATTAAATCTATTCCTAGACAAATTCGGACTACTACGTGTCGGTGGAAGACTGCAGAACAGTTTAGCTCCTTAATCTACGAAGCACCCATTTATACTATATGATAAATCAAAACATACAAAACATGGTCCTACTCTTTTTTTAACCATTATTCGTCAAGAATATTGGATTACAAATGGCAAAAGCAAAGCAAAACAAATAGTTCAAAAATGCGTCATTTGTACGAAGTTCAAAGCACAATGCCAATAGCAGCTAATGGGCAGTTTACCAGGTTCAAGAGTTGAATTAATCCACCCATTTCTAAAAACTGGTGTGGACTATGCAGGGCCATTATCAATTCATCTAGCTAAAGGTAGAGGCCAAAAAACTTACAAAGAATACATTTGCTTATTTGTATGTATGAGTACTGAAGCAGTCCACCACGAGGAGTTTGTTCAGAGCTCCGTAGGGCTCAAACTTCGTAGGAGCGGATTCTAAATTGCACCAGAAGTTTAATAAATTCATCAAAAATTCAAACATTACCAATTATTTTACAAAAAATCGCATTGATTGGCATTTTATTCCGCCTAACGCTCCACATTTCGGGGGATTATGGGAAGCGGCGATCAAATCCACCAAATTTCATATTAAGAGAGTAATTGGTAAAAACATATTAACTATCGAGGAAATGAACTTGCTGAAGTTGAAGCAATTCTCGAAGTTGATCTCATTACTCCATCGCATGTCCTAATTATCCGTTAACCAATATATCATTATCAGGCATTACCCATCTTAAAATTTCACACCTTACTCGATGGCAACTGGTACAACAGTTCAGCCAACATTTTGGGAAAAGATGGTATATCGAATACTTAACTTCTCTTCAACAGCGTTCTAACTTTCAAACACGGTTTTCATTGGACACCAACTTAGTCATTTCGGAATCTCTGGTTTTTAATATTTTGTTTAAGTTTTTAACCAAAACATATACGTCAAGCGGATTAGATCACATTTTCCAAAATAACGTTTGCTCTGTATTCACGTACATTTGTACATTTTTAAAACATCAGTAATTATGATATAGTGGCGAGCTCCTTTTGTCTTTATAATCATTTAATCGTGTATGACGTTTAGCACGAAGTGCTACTCACACTCCATTTACTGAGCTTCTACCTCATTACATTGAAATTCTTTAATTTTCCAACATTTTCCATCCAGGTTTAGTTCCATAAAATTCTGGCAAATTATTCGATATATTCTTATGCCTTGCTACCATAAAATCAATCATATCGTAACTCAGCTCTAATCATCAGATCTTCTCTCAGCGGCCGATTAAGCTCCGAATCGAGCTAAATACATTCTATGTCAAAATTGCTGGAGTAGTTTGGACTATCAGCTTGCAATTTATACCTTTAATATTCTATATAGATACGCTGGCCTTAACGATTTACAACTAAAATAAGTCACGTGTAGAAGACTTTACCAAGAAGGCGGTCTTTTATTACATCAATATGCTGAAATATTGTTCAAGAAAACTAGATAAAATGTCAATATGAAGATGCTATTTATGTGACTTTGACGGGTATTAATTTATTTTTTAATAATCTGTTTGTCTTTTAGGGTTTAGTCTTTTAGCCTGTAGCTGATTATTCTGCCATCTGGATATTTTATGCATCGGTGTACTTTACAATAGGAGTTCGGGAACAGCTTGCAGGAATTTGCTAGTTAAAAATTACCCGAAGTAGGAAAATTAGATCAATGTCATCAGTAATTCGGTATAAGGCCTGGAATCAGGTAATCCTTCAATCTGTGGTAATAATTGCCGAATTTCTATCTTCAATAACTAGCTCAGATGATAGTTGTCGTGTTTTAATTTTATGCCATTTGGATTCATCTTGTTTTAGTCACTTAGGACCAAATGCCACCAAATATCTAAGTTAGCGATTACCTTCGGGCCTTCGGGTATGTTTTCGATCTGTAGTAGGATTATCTGATAGTCAGTGTATAGTACCACCATGGAATCATTCCAAGCATATATGTTTTCAAAATAGGATTTGAAAAAACGAGATAAGGTATACAAAACTGGATATTTCAAAACTGGATATTTCAACATGTGATTTAAACTTAAAATGATTTTTTAGGAAAGTTCTGGAATATGGCCAATTAGGGAGGAACTCGGTGAGTTCTTAACCGATTTTGATGAAATTCGATATATTGGATCAAAATGGGATTTTAAAAGGATTTGTTGGGAAAGTTCTGGAATAAGACCAGTTAGGTTCCATACTTGAATATTTCTAAGGAGAGAAATAGAATTTTCCTTCACTTAATGTTTTTTTTTTAATTACTGCTTTTCTCATCTTATTAAAATAATCATTGACTTGATCGAGTATACTGTCAGTATCAATTTTTTATTCTTCTACTTAATATAACTTTTCTTCACTTTAGAGAATCTATGTGAGAAAAATTTATTAGTTTTCATCCACATTTTCATCCTACATATCGAATTTCATCATAATCAGTTAAGAACTCACCGAGTTCCTTCCTGATTGGCCATATTCCAGAACTTTCCTAAAAAATCATTTTAAGTTTAAATCACATGTCGAAATATCCTGTTGTAAAATATCCAGTTTCGACCGGTATCCCTAATTTAGTTACCCATAAAGTGTATAACAAAATTTTAAACATAATAACAACTGGAGATAATCAACCGAGGAGATCATACAGTTTTGAACTTTCCGACAGCATTTTTCTTTTTGTCCAAATTACTTTACCTTTTAATGTGGTTAATTTAAAAGTAAATATACTTTTATCCCCTCGGTATCGTGTGGTATCCCCAACAAGGGGATGGCTTGATGGCTTGATCACCTTCGATTAGCTTAGGAATGTCTTTCTATGTATTATTTGCTACTGATTGTAGAAATACTGAAGAGTTAGACTTCCATTTACCAGGTTTAAATTTGCAACTGCACCTAGTATTATTTGGTAGTAAGTAAATCGTCCATATAAAATGGTTTTGTGTTGCATTAGCTGCTTCTGTGTGTGTTTGCTTAGTAATTCGTTCCACCTCCACTACAAACCGTATCGCAAGAAAAGGTCCTCAAAAGGTTCCATAAGTTACTGTATTACATTTATATGCAGTAAATATTTCGCCAGAACTTCTTCGCCACAATATGAGTTGAAAGTTTACGTCGACCGGATCCACCAATATTTGGTGGTATATTTTTTCTATAACTACATTTATTGCAATAATGTTTCTCCAAAATCGAAGTAATGTGGTGGTTAACCAATATTAACTTGTAACCAATATTTAATGATATGGCTGCGTGGTCGTTTTACATAATGGAACAAATAGACTTGAATCTTTGGGAAAGTACTCTTCTTAACCAATATGCCAGGCTTGATGTGGTATAAAATATTTTTGGTTGACTTCTTGTGGTAGTTCAGGCCATGGAATATGCGCCATTTGATTCAGTTGGATGTACTCTTCTATGCGTTTTTTATACTTTTAAGAATTTTCCTCAGCCCTAGCACATCTTTTTTTTGTTTCTGAACCCTGCAATCTTTTCTGGGGCCGAAGCTCTCCCAACTCTTTTGCGGTTAATTTTTAGCGTCCTGCCTTACACCGTCACCAGCCAAATCGAGGACACACAAATACAGGTTCGATTTTAAATCCATCTGCACATTGCATTGCTCCAGTCAGCCTGTACTAACATGGACGATGGTTCGGCCCATGGATTCTGCACTCCAACAGGGGATCATAGTTGTGTTCATCGTTATCACCGGTCGTAATCAGGTGATGAAAAATCCTTTTTGCAACCCTCCCCCGTTGAGATTCGAACCCGGTACCTCCCGTCCCAAATACCTTAGCTTAAACCACTGCGCCAATTGCTCGGTTAGCACATCTTCTCTCAATCCCAAACTATAAGGTTACCCAATAAGAAGTTTCATTTTGAATAGCCTGCTATTTGGGCAGCTGTCAATTTTGAACATCTTTTGACATTTGACAAGTAAAAACTATGCCATTACTAAAAATGGTACGATACACGTTTTAACAACGCATTATTAAAATTCACTACGAAATTATTAAAATTCACTACAAAATTGGTGAAAATTTTGTAGTTACAGTTCGTTAGACTGAAGCACTTCTTGGTTGTTGTGAAGCGCCTTCTCAAATGGCATTACTGAAACTAATGGAAAAATTTGAGCTGTCGGGACAAATTAGTGTTGTGAAGAATCGAAACCGCGTGCATCGCTCAAGATCAACTGAGAATATTGCTGCTGTAGCCCGTAGTGTTGAAGAAAACCCAGGTTTCCAACCAAAACAAACAAAACAATGTCGATTTAGTCAACTTTCTTTCTTCTAATAATAAAAATAATGATGCCCCTGGTTGGCAGACCAGGAAACATTCTGGGAAATCCATCCTTTTCAAAGGCTAGCTCCTAGGGTTCTAAGGGGAGTCAACCATTTTGTGGTATAACTTCAGAAAATGGACGTCTTTTAATCATATTCTTTGTCTGGTAATAACAAAAATGAGAAGGTTACTAGAAACCGTTAATAGTTACAAGAGGGAATTAGACAAATGAAAAATCATCAGTCAAAAGCTATATAATTTATGCGCTCTGAGAATTAGAAGACAAGTGCTATTCCCCATTGACCAATTTAGATTTTGAACAGACATTTGATAACTGGACTATTTCATCGAATAACTATCTATATATAGAAAAAGAGGTTTTGGTAAAATATTTACCAACACAGTAATACCAATCCCTCGAATAATATATTGCATGAAGTCACTTTAAATTAAAACCCTGTATCAGTTTTTATCTAGTAAGCACAAGAGACATATTGTAAAAAAAGATAACTCTTACAATCTTTACTGCCTTCTTAACAGTTACTGATATTAAAAATGGGTAAAACAACAAAACATGGAAATAACTTAAGTACGTTTCCAGTTACTAAGCTACGGCGGAAGGTAGATGTTAAAAAAATGTTAGGTGTTCTGACTCAAATATAGAAAAATCTATTGACTACATGGAATGATCTCCCAATTATTAACGCATAAAAAAGTGATGCTTTTCAAACAGACACTGAAGTCTACGGAGCTACCTCAGAAACATATAAATCACCCAAAGAACAAAAGCTTTAAAGGTAATTGCCAATGCTTTTTTGAACGTTTGTCAAAGCGACCTCTTCAGGCACCTTAGAATGGAAATTTTGGAAAAATGTAGAAATCAGAATAGCAATTGGGAACATATCTTTATCACTAACCAAAAGTACCTCTAAAAGATCTATTGGTTTCCTTTTATTAGAACTGTATAATTGTTGGTCTTTCTAGTATATAGAATCTACTATTTACAACTATGGTAATTTTTAAAATGCATAAAAATAGAAAATTGCATTTGAACTGTTGCTACAGTTAACGTCACAACATATCATTAATTACATATTTAACACAAAAAACAACAAAGCAACCGTACACCAATTAAAATGTCGTTAATTTATAAATTACGATGATTGTAACTAGGTTTTACCATACTTACACGTGACACACTTATATTTTAATGCATAAGTATGTAAAAAGGGTATTCTATTAAGGGCTGACTAATTTTAAGATGAGTTTATGATGAGCAAGCTTATTATATTGAGCTACATACACACAGATGTGATGACATACTTCAAAGTGTCATCAACGACAGGAGCGAGCCCTTTAATTTCCAAAAAGTGGATCTCATCTTCGAGATTAGCGTCCACGATGTCTCTTACAACTTGTATTATGGAAATATCAAAATGGCTACCATTCAACTCACGAACTATTAAAGACGTAATCAGTAAAAGTAGATCAGCTTTGGACTGAATTTTTCATGATCGAAAATCAACTAATGTTACTACCTGATCAGATTCCAAAGGCATTTGAATTTTACAATCCATTTTTATTGTTCTGGAAGCTTATCAAAGGGAGATTAAGCAGTTAACTTCAACCTCAACCTGCGATGACAGTGCAGATCAAACAAAAACTACAGTAAATAATCTGTTACGCAGCAACGGGCATTCTTTAAAACCACGATGTTCAGTCAAAATTTTGATTTTCATTACTGACTGACCTTTTCTTTTCATACACCACAAAAAAATACTAACTATCGATTGTTTTAAGTGATCGCCTAGGTAAGGCAACCTGGTCGAGTCTGTCATAATATATAAAATATAAAAATATAAAAATATAAAAATATAAAAATATAAAAATATAAAAATATAAAAATATAAAAATATAAAAATATAAAAATATAAAAATATAAAAATATAAAAATATAAAAATATAAAAATATAAAAATATAAAAATATAAAAATATAAAAATATAAAAATATAAAAATATAAAAATATAAAAATATAAAAATATAAAAATATAAAAATATAAAAATATAAAAATATAAAAATATAAAAATATAAAAATATAAAAATATAAAAATATAAAAATATAAAAATATAAAAATATAAAAATATAAAAATATAAAAATATAAAAATATAAAAATATAAAAATATAAAAATATAAAAATATAAATTCTGGTCCCAAATAGGAATAAGCCTACGTCTGAAGATATGGTGCTGCTCAGTGACTCCTTTAAAGAAGTGAACTGTGCTCATTGCTCAGTTTTTGTACTCTTAAAACTTCAGCCTTCCAATATTCACGCTTTTTTCGACTAAAAATTCTCCTAATAAAAACTGCTTTATCCTTTCTCCATTATTGGTCGCTAGATTGTGTCAAGATTACAAGCCTGTGTCAACGTTTTAGAAAAATGTTATCCAAAATGTGACCTAATTTTAGTATGAAAATAATTCCAAAGATCAAATGAACACTATTGGTAAACCCTTTACCCAATATAAAATGTAAATAACGCCGATGGAACAGTTTGATTACGTCAAAGACGTGCTTGAAAAAAAAAATTATTGTTTGCCTATTCCTATATATTATGTACAACATATGTTAAATGCCATCTCCTCATCCCATTATAATATCCGCCCCAATATCTGCGATAACATAAATTCAATCCGAAAATTATGTCGAAAAATCATTGATTCCAAACCAAACATACATAGATAAGATGAGACAAACCTAAATATAGAACATAAACGCTGATAAGTTTATTTGTTTTAAATTCGTTGGGAAGGGGGCGGGGTGAGCGCGCACCATATACTAAAAACATATATTTACACAACGCGATGCTGACGTAAATTGCTACCAGTTTTTACGGGACAATAAAAACATTGTTACACTGGTCTTCCATAATGGCTTCTAACGTTTTTTTGTTATTTTTTGCAAATTTACACAAAAAAAAAATTTCTTTGGCTTTTCTCTCTTTGGCAACTTTGGTATTTTATATACTTGTTTTCTATGCGAATGACGTCTTTTCCGACGTCGAAAAGGAAAAATCCATTTTCTTTTCAATCCACTCTCGCCAATTTATTTTTTCAGTTTTTTCATACACACAAAATACTGTCTAGCTGATCTAAAATATTCAATTCGAAATGAGAAAATGGGAAATTGTTTAAGACACGTTGAATGACGTCATCCATGAAAAATTACATTTTATTTATAACATTGACGTCACTGTCGTATTTATGTACGAGTATATAGATTTTTCAATCCGTTTTTCCTTTTATGATATAATGTGAAGCATATTGGGAGAGGTTTGATGGTGGGTGCGGGCGTACACTGAGTATAGAATAAATTTTTATAACGTTACGATGTGTTAGACGTGGGCGAACATGATTTCTACGGGGAATATTGATGTGGGCATTTTGACATTTAAAAAATTGTCATGTGTAGTAAAAAGTGGGATGCGAGTCAACAATTTACGAGTACATACTTAGAAACCATAAATTTAGCCATAAATAGTCAAAATGGCACATGTTTGTCGATTTGGTCAAATGCAATTTTTATATTTTCAACATGTATTCCGTTTAAAAACTGATGGACATGGATTTACGTCAACAAATGCGCATACAAACCGAACAGAATAAAGAAGACGATGAATAAAAATTCCTCCCACAAATGAATAGTTCGTCATGAGATATTTAGTTCACGTGGCATCGATAAATAAAAGAAAAATTTCACGTGGCACGACAAATTTGATTTACGAATTCGAATTTTTATTTTTTTTTAAGATGACTTCGTTGAAGTTGAATGTTTTGTATTTTGGCGCGTGTAATTAGAATAAAAAACTTTTGCAGGGTAGTTCGTTTCACAGAAATAATCTGTCCTTATGGGTTTTCATCCTAATTTTAAGGAAAATCAAATCAAGTCTAGCAACCAGTTCCATTTTATCTTTTAGATGCATTCCAAGAAAATCCAAAGATTTACCACACTGTTTAGCAACACAAAGCTTCCTGGAATTTTACTTTTATATTTAATACTGTACAGATTTAAGAAATTGCTCAAAATATATAAGTTTTTTAAAATCTCGAATTTTGTAAATTTTCGAAATTTTGGATTTCTAAAATTTTTAAACGTTAATCTCTATTCAAAATTAGAAAATTGACATTTCAAATTTTAACAAAATTAAAATCAAAATAATAAATCAAAAGTCAAAATTTGTTTAATTTTATGGTAAAATTTGAAAGTGATTATATAAAATGACAGTAAATCGATGCAAAGAAAATTTAAATTGGAAATTTAAATGTCAAACCCAATTAAAAAATTTGCTTTTTTCTTAAAACTAGCATTATTTTTAGGAAGTAGCATTATTTTTAAAAAATTTCTCTCGCAATTGTGAAATTTTAAATAAAAATTGATAAAAAATTTTTCCTTGAAACTGTCAAATAAAACTGTAATTTAAAAATTTGAGACTACATTATCTCTTAAATTTGTACTAGCATTTGTACTAAGTAGCCATGAAAAGTTAAGAACAATATCAACTTACAAGACAATTAAGGAGCGATTATGTGACTTCAGGCTATTTATACGAAATTTGAGATAAAAAATTTCAAATTTTAATAATATTATTTGGATTAAAATAAAAAATTCAAACGTAATGCATTAAGTTATCATACAATATAAAAACGGCAAGTTATCAAAATTTGAAACCAATTTTTCAAATTTCAGCTTAAAATTTTTAAAATTTTGTATTTTCTCAATACGGAAAATTGAAGTAGAATAATTAAAAAATTCATAACTCTCGCAATCGTGAGTTATTTAATTAAGCTTAATAATACATAGGTTCTTCCTAGAAAATGTCAAATAAATTTGAAAATTTTAAATTTTGAGATTTTAAATTAAATTTACTATAAAGATTTTCTAGCATTAGCTAGAAATAATATATCCAAAAATTATCCAAAATTATCCAAAATTATTGAATAATGTTAAAATAGTTGTTAAAATTGGCCAAAATGAAATTTTAAGAATTCAAATAAAATTGGCTCTGAAATTTTTTCTACCCCGACTCGTTTCTAACAAAATCAACTATGGAAAAAAAGACAATAAAGTAGCGAGTATGTACTATGCTTATCTACATATTAACATTGGAAATTTGAATATTTTATGTTAACGATAAATAAAATAAAAAAAAAACTATATTTAGGTTAGGTTAGTTTAGGGTGGCTGCTAACGCACACTTAGACTGGTGACGTTCCATTGTGATACCAAAGGATCCTACTCCCCTTTCACCTTCATTGGAACCATTCAGAGCTAGTTATGTAGCGTAAGATATCTCGCACATTGCAGTTCTCGAGATCCATAAGGCCGTCAAAACAATACTTGGCCAGATGTTTGTACCTCCTGTAAGCTAGCGCCGGGCATGAGCAGAGGAAGTGGCTTACAGTCTTTTCCTCCTCTTCATTCATACTGCTTCTACAGAAGTCCTTTTCCATTGACACAAGCCTTCTCGCATGCTCTCCAATGAGGCAGTGTCCTGTAAGCACCCCACGACTATACTTAAGTCAGGTCTACGTAGGGATAGTAGTGTTTTGGAGAGCTTCAAGTCCAGTTTTACCAGACTTACCACGCTACATTGCATGTTATGGTATTATTCCACCTATTCTGTGCCGAGGCTATCGCCTCTTTTTTAAGCGCCATAAAAAGCGCTACTAAAGGCCTCCCCAGATTTGCCCTATCCGGTTTTAATTGGAGAGTTGTACCTTTTCTTGCCAGTTCGTCAGCCCTACAGTTCCCCAGAACGTCCGAGTGACCGGGGACCAAGACTATCTGGATATTGAGATGCTCACTCATCTCGTTAAGAATGACACTGCGGACGTCAGAAAAACTGATTCCAGCGACTTGATTGCCGTTTGACTGTCCACATATATTGTTATATCCGTTGAGGATATGACATTATGCATCAACCAAGTCAGCGCTTCCTCAATCGCTACCACCTCTGCCTGGTACACACTTTAGTGATCAGGAAGACGAACGGATATATTCACATTTAATTTGTCACAATAAACTCCAGCTCCGACTTTGCCGTCTAGTTTGGAGCCGTCAGTGTAGGATTGTATACTTCCAGTTTCCGCTGTTGACCTGTTCTGTCAGGATTCCCTTGATGGGATAATGGTCCGAAAGCCTTTTTCAAAGCATACAATCGGTATTGTGTAGTCACTATTCGCCAAGTCCTCTTTTAGCGAACGGCCAATCGTCGAATGGCCCGTCTGTAGACATTTTCACTCAAACACGGCAGAGAGTCGTGCAGCCGTAGTTGCTGCTTATCAAAGATCTCGACAGGAAGAAGGTAGAGCATAGCTTCCAGAGCACGTGTAGGGGTTGTCCTCAGTACCCCTCTTATAAACAAGCATGCCGTTCGTTGTACCTTCTCTATCATATTTTTATAAGTTTTCTTGTCTAGTGCTGGCCACCACATACTCACCCCATACGCCAGAATCGGTCTGACTACAGCAGTGAAGAGCCAGTGTATCAGCTCTGGTTTTAGACCCCATCTCCTACCGACGGCGTTCCTACATGAGTACAGAGCCATGGTAGACTTCTTTACTCTCTCTAAAATATTGGGCTTCCAATTTAGCCTACTGTCCAAAATTATGCACAGACATCTTACCTTATCAGTAAAGACCAGTGCCATGCCTTTTAAGGTAGGAGGGACGACTACCGGAATTTTATATTTCTTGGTGAAGAGTACAAGCTCTGTTTTGGATGGATTTATACCCAGTCCACATTTGCTAGCCCACTTTGTAATGATTAAGAGTGCGTGTTGCAAGACTTCAATAATCGTGCTTAGGTACCTACCTGAGATCACGATCGCTACGTCATCTGCATACACTATCACCCCTATTCCCTCCCTCTCCAGTTCCAAAAGTAGTCTATTGATTACTATATTCCAGAGAAGAGAACCTTACAACCTTGCGGAGTTCTAAACAAGACAGTTGTTCCTGACCTGCCTCCGACCTAACATTATTAAAGCCGCCCTCTATATCGAGGAAGGCTACCATACAGTACTCTTTCGAGTGGATTGTTTTCTCAATTGTTCGCACCAGGGAATGCAGAGCCGTGTCTACAGATCTCCCTTTCCAGAACGAATGCTGAGAATTCGACCAATTACTGGGTTTTATTTTTGCACGTATGTGCACGTCAATCAGTCTTTCCAATGTTTTCAACAGAAAGGATGATAGAGTTATAGGTCTAAGGTCCTTTGGGTAGGCCTGTGAAATCTTCGGTCCTTTGGGTAGGCCTGTGGGTGAATGCTCTACGAGTGTTTTTGCAATTCCACTGGAATGATACCGCCCGGGCCTGCCGATTTATAGGGTCTAAAGTCGTTTAATGCCCAAAGGATCCGGTTTTTACACACGATTTCCTCTGGGCACCCCGACGATAATTTTTCCTATTCCTACCAAGCTCCGTCGACACATCTACACTACCTGGGAAATGGGTTTCCAACAGGAGTGCCAATGATTCCCCACTAGACTTTGTCCACAGCCCATCTGGTTTAATTAAGTAACTAGGGCTCGTTGGGCTCGTAGATAAGATTTTCCTGAGGCGCGAGGTCTCCGAAATACCTTCCATTTGATCACAGAATAGTCTCCAAGACCTCCTCTGCGCCTTCCTTAATTCCTTTTTATATTTTTTTAAGTGCTCCTTATAGGAGTCGTATTCTCAGCTTCCCTAGAGCCTTTTGCACTGTTGAATGCTTTCCTACACCCTATACGAAGGATTCCCAAATCCCTGGACTACCATATCGGTTTCTGCTTCCCCTTAGGTATTCTCTTGGGGCAAGCAGTGTCCAAGGACAAGTTACAGGCGCTTGTGATTTCCTCCACCAGGAAATCCAGCTCCTTTGATGTGGCTGGGGGAAACTATATTTAAATTTTCCTATAAATTCAAAAATAACTGTAAAAGTTGTACTGTAAAAATTTCCTAAAAATTCGAGAATATAATCGGAACCAAAACGATTAATTCGAAAAAATTCAAATTTTTTACAAAATTAGAAATAAAATTTTGCAAATATTTATATTTTTATTTAAATCCCATTTTAAAATTTTAACGTAAAGCGTAAAATGTAACAATTGAAAAATGCATTGGCAAGTTATCGAAACTATCTTTTAAAGGATAGGGATGAAGCAGCAACTAACCATTCATCAGGCATAATTTCGCTTTGTGATACTAATCGAATAAGGTCAAGAAGAAAATTCAACAAAGTATCAGCTTTGAATATTAAGAGGAGACAACAGCTCCTTCTAGTCTCTGAATGTCCAGTGCAAATTATTTGAAGGATGGATTCTTCCCTTAAAAATCAACACATGGTCATTTGGACTTCGGGACATCTTATTCGGGAGTGTCCATGTTTCTAAGTGGAAATTTTTTCGACGTTTCCTATGACAAGCCATAAGGTTCCTGTGATGGAATTCTATAAGGATAACATACTCTTTCATGGGTCATGCGAGCACCCCCCGACCACAAGGGCAAAATATAACGGTTTACTTTAAAAATATTGTACAAAGATTTTGAAATGATTTATGCGGTTTGTACATACGAAAGAAAGGCAAAACATGTATACAGTTAATTCTGCGACCTTTCCAATTTAAAATCATCGAACACTTTTCTGTCCCAGTTTGTTTTTTGTTATTCTTAAGTTTATATTCGAACGGAAGTCAAAATATACCTTTCCAATCACATGGCGTGTCTATCTTAAAGAAAATTGTATGCAGGAAGTAATTTTGCAACACTTATCGTATGTTGTTTACGTTGGTTAAATATGTCGATTAGGCAAAGTTACAAACCTGCGTCATTCGAAAATATGTTAAGACCCCAAATTGACAATGTTTTGACAAAATATTTTGAAGATTGTTTTTGTTTTGGGTACACCACAACAAAGTTATCTCGTTTAGATTGAATTGCATTGTGTTGTTGTTTGTCATTAAAATTGATACAAATTGAGTCAATATGATAACGAATGCTGGAAATTTTTTTATTTTTTATAAGATTATCATCGAGTGGTGCAAAAATCATGAATTTCGAATAATTAACTTATATTGTGAGGCTCCATGGCTAGTATTATGTATTGTGCAGTTATGTAAAGTGCAGTGTTTTCAAAACTTTTAAAAGGATACAATTTTGTGGATTTTGTTTGAAAGAAATTAAAATTCTAATTTTAGGAATCTAGGCTAAAAAAAATTTTCAAATATTTACTTAGGAGAAGATTTTTAAATTCCCAAATTTTGAAATTCCATATTTGACAATACCTTGGCAGAACATATTATTATCAATATTAAATCATAATTCAACAATTTGACTTCAAATTACGATAATTTCCTGTGTTAGTACCGATTAATTTTTCAAATTGTTTTTAACATTTTATAGTGTTCACGATTAAATTTAAAAATTTGATTTTAAATAAAATTTTTGACATTTGAAATTTTTTATCTCAAACTTTGTAAAAATAGACTTATTTTACTGTCGTGTGTCCCAAAGTTGATATTGTTCTGTACTTGTCATGCTAACACACAAATGCTAGTACAATTTTCAGACTAAATTTAATTTAAAATCTCAAAATTTGAATTTTCAAAATTTTCAGTTTTATTCGCTAGTTTCTAGGGACTGTTTAGCCAAGTTTCTAGGATAATATGTTCATCAGATTTTGTTTTTTAAATTTCACAATTGCGAGAGAAACATTTTTTTAAATTATCTGCTACTTTATTTTTTAGTTGATAAAATCAAAATTTTTAAAATTTTACGCTAAAATTTCGATAGCTAATTTTAAATTTCGATACGAAATACATTCCTTCACGTTAAAAATTTAAAATGGGATTTAAAAAAATTATTAAAATTTGCAAATTTTTATCACAAATTTTATAAAAAATTTGAATTTTCTAGAATTAAAATGTTAAAAATGTATTTACCGTTAAAGTAAAATTTTCATGTCTTATGGGTGCAAGCTTGCCACTTTATTATCTTGTGTCTTAAAGTTTATGGTCTTATAAAAAACGAGTCAGGTTAGAAAAAGATTTAGAATTTTATTTAAACTCTCAGAATTTGAAACTTCGTATTTGCCTGCATCTAGGAACACCTATTATTAATATTATTGAAAATGTAGAATGCTATATTAATTTAAAATAATTGCACTTTAAGTTTTAGAATTCATAACAAGTTTAAAATTTTCAAAATTTTCAAAATTTTTCAAAATTTTTCAAAATTTTTCAAAATTTTTTAAAATTTTCACTAAAATTTCCATACCTGGTTGTAAATTTAAATAGTAGGCTTTTTGAATGCCGTCATTTTTTTAAACTTAATCTAAAATTTAAATAAAATTATGACAATATTAAAATTTGTGTCTCAAATTTTGTAAAAATATCGAAATTTTGCAATTAGATCTGGTGTACGAAAGTAGATAAAATCACTGGCTCGGCCACCATTTGGCAGGCGCAGAGGTCGCTGCGGAGACAATAATTCTTCGGGATAAAGAATGACTTGCCTTCTTCTGCTTATCTAGAATGGACAACCAGCTATTGATCGAATTTGATGGAGCCCTATTTTTGATTCGGTATGAGCTAGCAATAGCCTAAAGAACCGTTTGGCTTTAATTTTTTTTTTATAAAATCTAAAAATAGTACATTAAATACACAAAACCCATGATATATGGGTTTGTATAGTAAATGAACGAGGCCTCCACAATGTCTTTCTCCAATAAAATTCGGAAGGTGACAGTCCTGGACAAAAAGGGCTAGGACTCATAATGGATTAATCATTCATATGTTTTTGTGATACAGTATCTATATAGAAAATGAATAACAAATCAGATCAAAAAGGCTCTATGAAGGCTATGAGAAAATATGTCAGTTAAATATGCTTTTCTGCCATCAGAACACGACGGAGGCACACGTACAAAGATACGGCGCACCAAGTCAAGAAGATCGTCGCACGATGGATAGTATTAGCAATGCTCGTTGCGATCAATGGAAAGTTAAGAAACGGGCAAACAAAAAAACATGTCACTGACGTTAAAAAGAAAGAGCAAGTTCTGGCGACGTATATTCTTTCTTAACTTGTAATAAAATTACTCGCACTGATCGTCATTGACAGAATATAACCTGCAATCAGTGAAAAATTAAGAAACGATCCAGAAAGTTGCACTGACCACATTAACCCGATCCGAATCATCACTGAACAATCGAATGAATGGAATTCTCTACTATTTGTGCCTGCGCTATTTAGTGATTGTAGTAGTGAATGTGCGATGATAAATAGGAACGTAATATGCCAGACACTTTGTATAGGGATGCTGGAAACACAGTTGAATCCAAACGCAATCAAATTGAATCATATTACAACATGCGGGAAGTAAGACAATGCGTACTCTCACCAGTGCTATTCCTGATCGTATCCAGTCCAGGACCGTAAAGAAGCGAGTTGCATACCCAAAACGGATCTACACGTAATAGTGGAGATTGCACGCTTCAGTGATTTCCAACCCAAATTGCAGAGAATATCATATCTAAAGGAAAAATAGGGATTGGTTGGGTGATTTGCCGAATCCGAGAAATCAATGGGCCTTTAAAATGTTTCAAACCCCTCGAATATGGTCACCAAGCTCAATAATGTAGGAGTTTTAAGGATAGGTCTAAGCTGTGTAGGAAGTGTAGAGAAGAGGGACATCTTGCAAAGGGTTGCAGCAATAATCCTAAATGCATGCTTTGTAGTGATCAAGTCATTAGAGGGAAAAGACTACGTGCTAGGCCCGAAATGAAATAAAAGTTACGAAAAAAATATTAGGCTTCTCGTTCAGCACTTAAATATTCCATAAAAGCAAGCAAACAGCGATGTTTTCGGGAATTGTGTAAAGATGTAGACCAAGATTCTTGGGGCAGCCATATAGAATAGTTATGACAAGGTTAAAGGGTATATACAATGCAAGCCCAACGTGCCCAGAATTGTTGGAAATATTGTCTCTACGTTATTTCAACACAGCATGGTTATGTGAGAATCATCGAACCAATAGGCGAAGAAGATACCAGAAGAAGCAAAATTTGTAGGAGAGAGGAGATGGAAGAAATATGAACCTGGAGTGTAAGGGTCGTTCAGGGTTGGTTTTCGTTTAAAGGTTTGCAGTTGGCGTGACAGAAAACGGAAATTGTTCTGATCTCCATGAGGTCAGTAATGGAAAACTTAAGTGAGCGCACAGTGGGCGGACAACAGATTGTGTCTAAACCTTTTGTTAATAACCTGGGAGTGATAATCGATTTAAGACTACTATTTAAGCCCATTTTCAGTTTCAGAGCAGTTTCTTTTTATAGGATAAACACCAGAAACTGCTTGAGCTGAAGTAATTCTTATCAGTAGTTCCAAGAGGCCAAACGGCAAAGGTAATTGGGGGTTAGAGCTTAGTCGGTAAGAATCTGACACTCTTGTAAGATTATGATGGTCTCAGCTAAGGTCTTTAAAGATTCCCTCCTACACAAAAAAAAACAATATCTAAATAAGAAAATAGGACTAAACACGAATACAAACACTTCGATTCACATCAACCAACAATAAAAACACACACAGAGGTCAATGGTGCAGTCAAGTAGGCATCGTATGCTTCAAAATTCCTACTTCACTGCGAACTTGATTTAAACAGTTTTGTGTAACTGAAACGTAGATATATTTCCACAAAGGTTTTAGTCCCAGTTCCTTTAGTATTTTAAGTTCTAAAGCTAATGCATTTTCGCAAGGATAACAAACTTTACAGACCATACAAATTTTGAGTGTTACACAACCAACTAACTAATTTATGATCTAATATATGATTTAACTAATGTCACGTCAAAGTTTTGGTATATTATAATGATATCCAATATTAGAAAATGTCAAGAAAAAATTTAAATTTCGAAATGTCGCATTTTAATATTTAAAAAAATGCAACAAAGGTGACTGGAGAAATCTCAGAAATAAAATGCTAAATAATTAGGATCGCGAAAACTCGTTTGCAAGATAAAGAATTGTTAGCAGATAATATATGAGGTCTGAAATAAACTATAAAGGACGAAGCTGAAAAATTTCAAACAACATCGATATCCGGCTAATTCATGGTCACATCACATTCAAAATTAACAGGGATGAACTCCAAAATTAAACTTTCTTCCATCTTGCTCCTAAAAAGCAGTAGAATCAGCACATCAAACTTTTTACTGTGCCCACATCATAGTAAAAAGGTTTAAAATTCAATATCAAAAAAATCGATATCATCGCGTAGGAATTTTACAATTACGATGAAGTCATAATTTATTGTGCCGTCACTATAAAAGTATGACGTCATCTAAATTTGTACTTGTAATATTTGCATTCAAAATTTATACAAATCAGTACCTTAGCACCCATTTTATGGGCCAAAACGTAAATATACATCCATACTGAATTATTTCCAACTGCACATAAAGAACACAAAGAAAGCGACGTTCTTAAACGCGTCGCATTTAAAATAAAATGATATCGTACACTAATCGTGCCCAACTTTCTATTTGTCATCGAAAACATTGTACAATTTTAATTGCGCGAATTTTCCCGCTTGAATGACCCAACATGTCATGCTCGCCTATATTTAATCGTCTATTAAAATAAATACTCGATCCGGCACGTTGCTCAATTTCTCATTACGATGAAATCATCAATCGATTCGTATGATTCGTATGTAAGTATGTACCCTAAATCGTATATGCGAATTATAAAACTATTTCAAACATCTTCATCGCAACCTCTTTACATTTTTTTTTTCTTCTTAAAGCAACAAATTAAGTAATCCAACAACAACAATAAAACTCATATAATTCTTCAGTACATATTGTCTGCACACCTCCAAGAGAAGCACAACAAAAAACGAAAAAAAAGTTGACGTCATTCAAACTAAACCAAACCGACAACAACAACAAACCAACAATAATACAAAACTAAAAAAAAAATCATTCAGAACCCTTGAACTGTTCACGTGAACATTTTATATTGTGCATGCACTGAGCGCGTGATAGAAACGCTGTGATTGGTCGATTTTAACGAGCCCCCATTTCTGATTGGTTGATAAATTTATTGCATGAAATAATCAAGTGATGGGCTCGTGAACAAAATATATACACAAAATAGTACCAACACACGTATACATATTCATGTTATTTGGAGAATTATTGGAACAGTGTGGTACATCAACCAAATAGTTTTCCAATAGATTTTCATTGTACACCATCCTGAAATATTTTATGCGGGCAGCCCGTTTTTTTATTGATGATTTACAATAATTTAAAATTATTTTAATTCTTGTATTTTTGTAAATTGTCCATCTCCAGTCGTCTAAATTTGAAATAGTGTATTGCGCAAAATCTGCACAATCGTCACCCTGCCACTACAAAAATAACATTACATTTACCTATACATCGACAACCGCTACAAAAGAGTAGAATATCAATTCGAACATTTTTCAACAAAGAAACATAACGCGTTTTACCGTCAAACAGAACGGACATAAAAAAAAGCACAACAAGAAAGTCGAGTGAAAAAAGAAAGTTTTAAAGTGAAGAAAAAAAAGAATTGTGAAAAGCACAAAAAATTAAGTGAAGTGAAAATTTTATAGAAAACCAAATTTGTGACAATTAAAAAATTAAAGAAAAAAAAACAGTAAAATGAGTGAACCAGGAATACTATTATCACCCCCTGCAACACCCCCATTGGATACGACAAATTTAAATCACAATAATGTAAGTTGAAAATAATTTCACAAAAAAAAAAATTGCATTTCATTCATCTCATTGTGTATCGTGGCGCAAAAATCAATCATCGTTCGCATTTAAAAAAAAATAATAATAAAAAAAATCGCAAAATACTCTACAAAGCTGCAATAAAAAAAAATTCCCATAACATAACATAGTTCTTCGATTTAAATGATTATGTGTGAGCACACAGAGCTATAGCGTAATACTTTATTTTATTTTATTATTGTTGCCATCTCTTTCCCACTCGTGTTCACTATACCGATCATGCACAAAACATTCAAAAATCAGCTGGTGTTCACGTGATTCTATCGTGTTTTGTGTATATATTTAAACTTTGGTCATGATACAACAACAACAACGACGACGAAGACGACAACACAACGGTTGTACAAAACGAAATAAAAAAAATGACGTAGCTCGTTTTACACACAGTCGAGAATTTCGTATGAATGAATGAACGACCGAACGTACGAAAGAGAAGGAATATTTTTTTTTACTCGTTTACTCATTAAATCCATATTATGTACATACTTATAAATAAATAATATAAGGTGTGTTACATACGCTCTCTATTATTTAGGGTGTGTAGCAGGCTGTTGGAATACATTTTTTGTTGTTGTTGTTGTTAATGTATTTATGTTTGAGTTAGTGGCATTGGAACTAATGGAATTTTTATTTTTTCATATTTTGCAGAAAATCAATTGTCATTTGAGTGATGCGCTTAAACGGAAATTGTCACGTAGCGGATTGGTGACGCCACATCCTTCCGATACCGAAGATGAATCAGATTTGCCACCACGCAAACGGTTATGTGCACGCGATCAATTAGTTTATGCAACGGCATTAACACCACCGCCATCGGAAGACGATGCGACCAAAGATGATTGTGATTTTTTTAAAGCACAGCATGTTACATTAAAACAACTGAACGAGCACACGGCACCTAATACTATTTACGCTAATCATCGTTGTGATGATGAACGTTTGGTGGCATCGTCGGCCGCATCACAAATCATACCTCCAACTCCAGTACAAAGATGTAGTGTTATAATGCATGTGAATCGTGATGGTACATGCGAACGGGCTGAAGAGAAATTATCTCGAAATAATTTAAACGATAGTAATAACGATAATAGTGATAATACAAATTGTGATAATGAGGTACACTTATTAAAATATTTTAAATATAAAATGGGCCGTGACTGTGCCCCAAGTGATGTAAAAGCCGATGATAGCGTAACGGCGCAAAAATGTGAATTAGCTAATAGTAATAACAATGTGGATGTGTCCAAAGAAAATGTGACATCGCGTGAAATTAAACCAGTTAAATTGGTTGTATTACCACCTCCACCCCCACCACCACCAGTATTAAAATCCGTTGCACAATTACCTGTGATAGCACCGAAATTACCAAATAATATTTATATTGCGACACAAGGCCTGTATCATTCGGCTGGCCAATTAATTACGATTCTTCAACCAGCCACCCTTGCAACAGGTTCCCGAAGTATTGTAATCAATAATCCAACACAAATTGCAACTATACAAACACAAAATCCAGCAAGTTGTAATACTAGTGGTGGTGGTAGTGCGACAACAACAGTACCAACAATACCATCCGTAACAACGTCGGCAGCAACACAATTGGCCGCACAACAGGAGCGTCAACGTTCGTACAAATGTGACTATGCAAATTGTGGTAAAAATTATTTTAAATCGTCACATTTAAAAGCCCATCAGCGTATACACACGGGCGAACGTCCATTCATATGCAAATGGGAAGATTGTGGACGTACGTTTTCGCGATCCGATGAGCTATCACGCCATAAACGTACGCATACGGGTGAAAAAAAATTCGCATGTCCAACGTGTGAACGACGATTTATGCGAAGTGATCATCTGTCGAAACATGTTAAACGGCATTTAAAAGATAAAAATAAGAATAACACAAACACAAGTACGACACCGACTACAAATACGTCAACACAACTTCGTTCGATTGTACCATCGATTATGATAAGTGCAACGACGACGACGACGACTGCGGCGGCGGCGACATGCCAACAGACAACGGCAAACGCCACCAAACAACAATTACGTATGATTCAACCAGTCTTCTAAATCTAATATCGTTTTTAGTTTTTTAACGCCAAATATTTTTTTTATAACGTTTCGCGGGAACAAATCTTAAAAAAAAAACTGAGAATTAATTTAAAAAAAAAACAAAAAATCATTTCTACTATTTAAATTATCTAATCATTCCTAAACATACACATTATAAATTAAACATAATTAATTAATTTTTTAAGATTTGTTCACGCGTCACGTTGCGTCTTATTTAATTATTAAATTTTTATTATCTCATTTAAATGAAAAAAAAAAAAAAGAAAAAATTTTCTTCTAAATATCTGTGATGATTTTATTTTTGTTAATTTAATTTCTATTATTATTATTATTATTATTACTACTACTAATGTAAAATGTGAAGAAAATCTAATTTTTGTTTAGATTTTGGATTTATGTATTTTGAGAAAATGACGAAAAAAAAAAATGAAAATATTACTGAAAAATATTATTGAAAAAATTTAAATAACTTTTGTTTTTATTTATTGGAAAATTTGTCAAAATTTGGCTAATTTTAAGAAAAGTTTAAAATTTTTGAAAATATTGAAAATTTCGCATAAATAAAATTCAACAATCTGACTCTCACCTTCGAGACTCTCACGGTAATTTTATCTCTCTTCCGATGAATGTCAAAGTACCACTTACAAATAAAATAAAACAACGAGTTTAATGAAGCAAATGACCTTCTATATTAATGGAGATATTACAGCTATTGGAATTAATGGAGTTACAACTAGTTCAGATTTCGATGAAAATTACTTTTCATATTTTATAAAATTTACGTTTTCTTGTGAAAAGTCACTATAATTTATTTTCGTTACTTCGCCTATCAAAAACGTCTATAATACTATCTTTAGTCTTTTTCACGCATAAATTCTACTCTTGAAAGCTGAAAATTAAAAATTCTGACGGAATAGCTATTTATGATATAAGTGTTAAAAGTGAACTTTTATTTTGTGGGAAGAGAAGTTTGGGACACGACGAGAAGCGAGTGTCCCACCCGTTCGAACAAAATAAAATCACTTTTAACACGTATATCATTCAAGATTTTTTCTACAAACACTGTTGGAAGCCGAATTAAAGGTGCGTAAAGGTGCGAATTAGTATAAATTAATACAAAGCATTTTGTTTATGTATTGCTTTCTATACAGCAAGCATTGCTTAGTTGTTTTCGGCTTTAAAAAAACCAAGCGTTGCTTAATCGTTGTCATTTACACAAATAATTGTAATTCGTAAGCCTTTGACATATTTCCAATCAAATGGAAAATATTCTTGAAAATAACAGATGTAATTCCGGTAAAAATTGAAAAAGCGGCAAATAGAGCTACTTACAATTTATTCCCCATAATGTCCAGGCAGCAATACGAGATCGCCTTCAACAAATTTATGGAATGGCGAAAAAGAAAAAAGGTTTCAGGAAAATTTACTGAAAATAATTTTTGTATTCGAACAAATCACTTTTAACACGCCGTGCTAACTTAAAAGTAAAACAAATTTTAGACAAAATTTTTCGCTCATGTAAATAAAAGTTAAAAGCCTACTTATTACAGCGTTTGTAGAAAATAAAATTTGATCGTATATTTTTTAAAATTTTCAAAGCAAAAAACTTCCGAAAAAACTCGAGTTTTTGCTCTCTTTGCATCGCTTAAACTTTTTTTTACAACCATAACATTCATGATAATCCTATTTATATTCACTAAAATTGACACAAAATCACCGAAATTATTTTAAATAAAATTTAAACCGTTTTATACCATATACACAAATACAAGTATGAAAATCATTTATATTCACTTAAATTGACACAAAATTACCAAAATTATTTTAAATAAAATGTAAACCGTTTTATATCAAATACACAAGTATAGGTATGAAAATCATTTCTATTCACTAAAATTGACACAAAATCACCGAAATTATTTTAAATAAAATTTAAACCGTTTTATACCAAATACATAAGTACAAGTACGAAAATCCTATTTATAATCACTTAAATTGACACAAAATCACCGAAATTATTTTAAATAAAAGTACAAGTATGAAAATCCAATTTATATTCACTTAAATTAACACAAAATCACCGAAATTATTTTAAATACAATTTAAACCGTTTTATACCAAATACACAAGTACGAGTATGAAAATCCTATTTATATTCACTAAAATTGACACAAAATCACCGAAATTATTTTAAATAAAATTTAGACCGTTTTATACCAAATACACAAGTACAAGTACGAAAATCCTATTTATAATCACTTAAATTGACACAAAATCACCGAAATTATTTTAAATAAAAGTACAAGTATGAAAATCCAATTTATATTCACTTAAATTAACACAAAATCACCGAAATTATTTTAAATACAATTTAAACCGTTTTATACCAAATACACAAGTACGAGTATGAAAATCCTATTTATATTCACTAAAATTGACACAAAATCACCGAAATTATTTTAAATAAAATTTAGACCGTTTTATACCAAATACACAAGTACAAGTACGAAAATCCTATTTATAATCACTTAAATTGACACAAAATCACCGAAATTATTTTAAATAAAAGTACAAGTATGAAAATCATTTATATTCACTTAAATTGACACAAAATCACCGAAATTATTTTAAATAAAATTTAAACCGTTTTATACCAAATACACAAGTACAAGTACGAAATCATTTTTATTCACTTAAATTGACATAAAATCACCGAAATTATTTTAAATAAAATTTAAAGAGTTTTATACCAAATACACAAGTACAAGTATGAAAATCATTTATATTCAATTAAATTGACACAAAATCACCGAAATTATTTTAAATAAAATGTAAACCGTTTTATACGAAATACACAAGTACAAGTATGAAAATCCTATTTATATTCATTAAAATGGACACAAAATCACCGAAATTATTTTAAATAAAATTTAAACCGTTTTATACCATATACACAAATACAAGTATGAAATTCATTTATATTCACTTAAATTGACACAAAATCACCGAAATTATTTTAAATACAATTTAAACCGTTTTATACCAAAAACACAAGTACAAGTATGAAAATCCTATTTATATTCACTAAAATTGACACAAAATCACCGAAATTATTTTAAATAAAATTTAAACCGTTTTATACCATATACACAAATACAAGTATGAAAATCATTTATATTCACTTAAATTGACACAAAATTACCAAAATTATTTTAAATAAAATGTAAACCGTTTTATACCAAATACACAAGTATAGGTATGAAAGTCCTATTTATATTCACTAAAATTGAAACAAAAATCACCGAAATTATTTTAAATAAAATCTCAATAAAACAATTAAACGTTTCAATTCGATCGAATGAGCCGTTTTATACCAAATACCGGAGTTACAGTCATTTGAAATATGATGAAAATTTTAATTTTTCAAGACTATAATAGATATTATCTATTTTTTTTCTTCGGAAAATCCGGAATTTTATTTACTCCCCGTAACCCATTATTAAAAGAGTTATAGCCATTTGCAGAGAATGCTAATTAAATTTTCACAGATGTTTTCTAAACTTTTCAAGGCTACAATTTACATTAGACTGTACATATTTGGATTTTTTTTTAAAAAAATCACATTTTTGACATCCCTTCGCCTATCTAGAACCGTCTAAATAATACTTTACAACCATAAAGTCCACCCTTAATCGATTATTAATAGAGTTACTGCCGTTTATTTAATGCGGTGATAATGGACTGTATTTTCCTTTGTTGATTTCCCTTCTTTTCTTCACTTGCGTCGTTTGTGGAGCAGTGTGTTGGTATTCCATCTTCCATCTGCTGTAAAAATGTTGGATGATTTACTGTCCATCGTGAGAGTAAAGTAGTTCTAGCTTTGGTTGTGGAATCAACTATCGGTCGTCCAATTAAAATATGCCTTGGTGTTAACGGATCAATTAGAACTTCTTGTAAAATGCACAGTGGTCGTGAATTGAGATTTGACTTGCAACTGTTGTAAGTTCCTCAAAGGTGAATATTGCAATGCCCATTATACGTCTAAGGTGATATTTAAATGATTTAACGGCGGCTTCCTTCAGTCTCACGCACGTTAGCGCTGCGCCAGGAATAAAATGTCATTTGCTTAACCAATCTGGGCCGTGCCTCCACAAATTGAATCCGTTTAATCTAAAGGAGAGTGCTCTGAGAATCGATATGGTGCCAACATACTCTAGAAGTGTTTGATAATATGTTGGCGGTGGGATTGGCGATAAAGGTTTTCACTGGAGAAGATGATAACTATCCTAAGATAATGGTCGAGACAGTCCATAATGTGGTTTTTAATTTTGGTACTCCTAGAATGACTCCTTTACAGACACTAATTGATGGGGCCCAAATGGCTCTCTACTGATTCCGTACCATCTCGAAATTTAATTTTTTCTAGCTCCGGAAGCTCGTCCCTTACGTTTCATTTGGAGGTCATCCCAATCTAAGTTTAGTAACCATAAACTTTGAAACATAATTTTAATGTTCACGTTTGATAGCTCTAGCCAGCTCATAGGATCAAAAATGTGAGCCGATAGTGACAGAACTTCCATTGTATACCGAAGAGTGTAAGAAATATAAGATAGGCCATCTTTGTTCCATGGATTAGTTTCTCTACTTTCCGGGTCAATTTTTTCGAGTAGTGGTTTATAATTAGATGAACACTTCCGAAAATTGAAGTCATAAGATTACAGCGCATCTGTGTCGGTTTCTTGAATTGTATAGCATTCGGACATAATATCATCGTCATAAAAATCGTGTGATATCTTCTGAGCAATGATCGGTTGATTCTTCATCATGCGGTTCCCGATAAATTGCAGGGACTTTGTTACAAGGTATGGTGCCGATTATGTTCACGCAGTGATTAGGAAGATAGTAAGCTCTATCCTCTCGATTTATTTTATCTGTTGGAACCTCTTCCATAAGGTGAAGAATTTCTTTCATGAAATCGTGGTAGTACGACTTAAATTTTGCATCATTTGCCTTCGTTTCAATGATTTTTCATTGAGTTTCTTTGATGCTCCGGGTACGGTATTCCCCAGTTTCACTGATGCTGTTGATATAAAAGGGAGTTTTACCCTCATACACTTTCAATTCTCTATTCGACTTGTGGTTCTCTCAAAATGCTCCTCACCACATTTTTCTTCTGCTGAATAATTTCCAACTACCTTTGTAATAATCGATCAACCTTTATCTCACAAGTTTCCTTCATTGGTCAATTCCTTTGAATCTGATGCATGCGTTGGCTTGTTCAAATTGTAATCATTGTACTAGGTCTTCGCTGATGAAGGATTGTTAATCTGTTTTAATCAGCTTTCTTCGCGCTATTATATCCATAGATTTAAATTGGGGAAATTCGAAAAGCTGGTGGTCCTTGGTTTGGCAAATGGGACACGTGCTATCTTTTTTCAAATGAAAACCCTAAAATGTGGCAACTGATTTGGTTGATTGGCCCTTATGACTAATGTTTATTCTCTCTAGTTCATTTGGGCAATCCGCCAAACAATCGCAAAAGCTTTGTTAAGCCTCATCCGTAATTGCTTCAAATCTTCGTTTAATTATTGTAAAATAAAATGTATAGTCTTTGGACTCACCTTGGGCTCCCAGTGCTTTCAAGCCATATGTTGCCTCATCCGATGTACCAAGTAGCTTTCTTATTGGTGATTTTTTCGCGTCACGAATGGTAGACTGCTCCATAAAAATTTTATGAATGCTTGCCTGCTTTTCCTATCATATGTTTACTAAGTTTTTGGAATGTTTCAATGTAGTTTGCTTCCATCACTGCCAAATGCTTTAGTAAATTGCTTGTTTCACCCTTCAACAGCCCTTCAAATATTGAAACGTCTTTGCTACTGAAAGCTAATGATTCTCGTGCACCACTTTATAAAAAAAATCGAAAAATCTTTTCCACTCCTGATAATTGCCCGAAAACTAGGTATGTTGACTCTATAGGAAGCCTAAAATCATTGTTGCCTACTGAAGAATTAATTACACTATCGTTAACTAGCATATTTGGCGACAATGTTTGCATGCGTAACCACTTATTGAGCTTGGCCACCATTCTGGAACGCTGTGTTTTAACCTCCTTGATAAACACAAGAATTGATAAAATCAAATTTTTAGACATATTAGCTAAAATTTACAATTTTAGCTAATATGTCTAAAAATTAGCTAAAATTGCTGTAGATTGAATAATCTTGAATTCTTTTCACATAGCTTTGTCTAACTAGTCCTTAACTGATTAATTCTAAAAATATTCAAGAAACTTAGATTTGTTGATAATTTGACCATCGTTTTTAAGTGTCACAAATTTTAGCAACTAAAACCATGCCAACAAAATATATGCAGGTCATGGAATGTATTTTGACTGTCATGATGTTAGACTATAATGACTCATCAGACTGCAAAAAAATAAAAAAAAAGAACCACACATTTTTTTACTAAGGATAGGTCGTTGAATCATGACTGTTCAAAATATACGAAAAATTCACTATTAAGTTCCTGTGCAATCAGATGAGTCATTGAACATTTTCAGAATATCATAAATCGATGGTAGACATAAAAATTTATCGGGGTATTATTAACAATTTCTTTAAATTTGATACAATAGGTTTAAAAAGCTCTTCTCAGGATGGTAAAAACTGCTGTTTTGACTGAGAGCTTAATGGTTTTAACCAAAATTGTTGCTTTATATTTAAATTCACCACACTAAACATCTTCCATATTAACTACATTATTACTACCATATTACTACATATTAAAGCTCACATAACCAAAGAAAAGCTTTTAAATTATTAAAGATGTGACACGCGACGTCTAAAATAGTTTGTATGCGAGCTTTTTACAAGTTGATATCTTTAAACTTTGAATTTAAACGAGATGAAATAATGAACGTAAAAAAGTAATTTTTTTACTAAAAGCCTAATAAATTAAAATTAAAATTAAAATTAAAGCTTTTAGTTAAATATTTGCATCGATACATCTAAAAACAATTTAAAAAATTAACTGGTTGTAACTTCATAAGCCGTTAAAGTTGAAAGCTTTTTCACATTAAAGTTAACTTTTGTCAAATTAATCATGAATGATTAAGTTAAAGCCTTCGATTTTTAATGACATAAGATATTTACCATTTAAGGCATTTTGAACATGATAGAAAAGGAATTCTTTCGCAGCAAAGAAATGTGTTTAAAATATGGTAATATCCGCAAATTATATTTTGATTTTTAGAAAGCTACAAATTTTTCAGAAACGTGAAATTGAGCTATTTATATTCATGTTAAAAGCAGTCGGTTTTAAAAATAAATTGAGTTTTACTCTTATCTATTCACAAATGTAAACTTATCTAGTAAGCTAAAAGCTTAGAAATTCTAAGCTTTTAATTTTTCAAAAAGCTCTCGTACATAAAACAATTATACAATTCACGTTAATAAACTGTTTTTACGACATTTTCCTAGGATTAATTTGATGTTTTTTATTAAAATTAAATGAATTAAAAGCTCTTGTTTATATAGCTTTAAAAGTTTATTGCTCAGTTTTTTTATTAAAAACTACATATTTAAAGATATATCAGTTTTATGAAACATAAATTGCTAGTTAAAATTGTTTTCAATTTTAACACATTATTGAGGTTAAATGACATTTTATATTTAAATGTTGAATTACGGCAATCATTAAACACTTTACAAAGCTTTAAAAAATATCGCTCAAGTTTCAACAAAAACGTTACCTTCATTTATCTAAGTTCTCGTACAGAGAAACCGAACTTCCGTCGAGCGCGTCCCTAGGTGGTGGATCGGGGAATGCCCTAACCGGCTTGTCGGCGGGGAGGTGGGAAATAAAATGTCACTGGTGGGAAAAAAAAGCCAAATTTGGCTAGAGGTTAGGCACTCCGAACAATAAACCACCCATGTCAGATCAGCAGAATAAGATTATGGGGCAGGGATTATGATACCCAGTACCGGCGACTTCAGAAAGTGAACCAGCGGGCTTCCAGTCGTTGACATTCAGCGACCACAATGCTTTAGTAGTGGAAAACTTAGCTACTAGAGCAGCTAGAAGTATAAACCCCCTACCTCTAACTGATCTCAGACACTCTCCTATGTTAGCGCAAAGACACCGCCTGCATCTAGACGGCAATGAAATGACCTCAAAAGTTATCTCGCTTGAGAGCCAGCATAATGAATTAAAGATTAAATGTCAGCAATACGAGATTCAATGTAATAAATACCAAGATATCATGAACGTTCAAAACAAAATTGAAACACTATTAGAGAGACAAATGAAACCTTCTATGTCTACAAATGTTAGAAGTTAGAGCCTACAAAGTTTCAACAATAAATATTTTACGAATGCAAAAGAACTCAAGAAGGAAGTCACTCAATCCAGATAAAATAAGGTATATGTAAATAAAAAAGGAGACTCTGTACAACACCATCCACAACAGTATCTCCACCACAATCGAATGAAATACCAAAACAATCACAACCTGCCCCTAAAAAGGAACTTTTTAGGAACTTTTTTAGGAACCCCTAAAGAGAAAATTATTAGACACTTCCCATTGTTTTACGTTGAACTGTTGGAAGGAGAAAACAATAAAGGCATATACGGAATTAACAGCCTGTTATATTACAAGGTGTCTATTGAACCTCCAAAAAAGGTAACAGATATACCTCAGTGCAAAAAATGCCAACAGTTAGGATACACGAAGAACTTCTGTCATAGACAACCCAAATGTGTCAAATATGCAGAGAACCAATCAAATCAATGTCAAAACCCACGAAATGTTATACTAAATTGTGCACTGTGCGAAGAAAAATGTCATCCGGCTAGTTAGAAAGGTTGACGCAGGTATATCAGAAAAATTAAACTGCACAGCTACCGAAAAAAGTATCAGAAGTTCAGCGCCTACAGCAAAAGCTAAACAAACAATACGATACTGTTAGAGCAAGGAGGTATACGCCCAGGTGACCAAAACCACAAATAACAATGAAAATCAAGAAATCAAAACCAGGCAGAAACCTGTGATTAATAAGCCAACCATTAGTAATATAATTAAGATGCCCGCCGAATTTCAGGCTAAAATGAGACAAAATTTCAGCCAGCTTACTAACAGGGTGGAAAAACTGGAAGATAATTAAGCTACCAAACAAAACGCCAAAAACTAAAACGTAAATTAATGTAACGTTCCTATGTATAATAGCCTGGAATGGTAACGGACTTTCTGGGCAAGAGCCCAAGAACTAGATGCATTTCTAAGAATCAACAATATAGATGTAGCTTTAAAATCATAGACACATTTTACAGAGAAAAACTTTCTTAAAATTATGGGATATAAAGCCTATTGGACATAGTATCCCAGTGGTCATGCTCGGGGAGAGACAGCAATCTTAATTAAACAAAATATCTTACATTTCCAACAAGAGGAAATTAAAGAGCCATTTATACAAGCTACCATAATAACGATGAACCATGGTGGTGCTGAACTAAATTTAGGGGCAATCTACTGCCCACCAAGACATAATATGGTAAGAAATCGTTATATTAGAATTTTTAATAAACTTGGACCAAGGTTTTTTATAGGTGGTGGCTACAACGTGGAACACAAAGCACGGGCCGGATCACGACTCATAACACCAGGAAAAGGAAAATAACTCCTAAGTGCAATTGAAATGTCAGGTTGTGAATATCATTCATCTCGTAAGCCTACATCGTATTGGCCTACAGACATTGATTTTTATATCTCGAAAGGAACAGCCTCGAATTACATTGAAATCACTGGAGTTTCGTAGACTGATAAAAGAAAGGAAAAGAAGCATATAGTATAGAACCAGACATATTATCGACAAAAGAGAATTTAACCGAGTAAGTAATAAAATTAACCGATTAATTAAAGAGCAGAAAGAGACTTGTACTGAAAATTATCTGAAAGATATGGGTCCTGGAGCGGACAAAAACTATTCTCTTTGGCAAGCTACAAAAAGGTATAAAATACCAATACTTCAAGTGCCACCTATAAGGAACACAAATAGAGAATTGGTGAGTCGTAATGATGACAAAGCTGAACTGTTTGCACAACATCTGACATCAGTATATCAACCACACGACATTCTATCTAGGATTGATCTCAAACCAGTATATAGATCTCCACTAAATATTAGTAGTGTGACCCCACTTGAAGTCGCACAAGAAATAGATACGAAACAGAGGCTCTAAAAGTCACCTGGAATTGAGGAAATTTCCCGAAGGCTATTTAAGGAGTTATCAGAGAGAACAGTTATTATATTTACTTATAACTTATGTATATAATGCTAGCTTTCGACAAACATATGTGCTTGAGTATTTCAAGGCTGCACAAATAATAATGATAAACAAATAACCAGTTAAACCCGGGGAGCAACTGACATCATACAGGCCGATCTCTTTGTTACCTACTATCTCAAAGTTGTTTGAGAAGTTATTATTGAAACGACTAAATCCAATGATCATTATACCTAATTTCCAGTATGGATTCAGGAACAAACACTCTACCATTGATCAAGTTCATCGCATGACTGCAAAGATAAAACAAGCTTTTGAAGAGAAGAAATACTGCACTGTCATATTTCTAGACGTATCACAGGCTTTCGATAGAGTGCAGTATGAGGGTCTCATCTATAAGATAAGTAAAATAGTGCCACAAAATTACTGTCAACTGCTCGAGTCGTATCTCTCCAAATGGACATTTAGAGTATCACACGAAGATACATACTCTAACTTTTACCCAGCCAAAACAGGAGTGCCCGAGGATAGCGTATTAGGGCCCTATATCTTCTCTACACTTCCGATATACCGACAACGGAAAAAACAAACCTTCATCGGAACCTTTGCTGATGATCGTGTAGTATTAGCATCAAGCGAATCGCAGAAGCAAGCAGTTGAATTCTTACAACAAACACTCGATAAAATCAGCCTATGGACCAGCGATTGGAAAATAAAGCTAAACTAGCCGAAATCAGTCCATTTAATACATGCGTTGAGGCGCAGAAATAGCAATTTCCCCATACATATTTTAATGAGGTACAAATACCCCAAGCTGAATCTGCTAAATATCTCGGATTGCATCTCGATTCCAGATTGAACTGGAAACACCACGTTAGACAAAAAGTTGAACAAATTAAAAAAAAAGCAACGTGAAATGTACTGGTTGATAGGAAAACATTCTAAGCTTAGCCTGCACAGTAAACACCATATCTACGAATCGATAATTAAACCAATTTGGACGTATGGTCCACCAACTGTGAGGCTGTACTAAACCATCAAACCGTATAATTATTCAACGTTGTCAAAACAAATTTCTTCGTGCAATAACTATTGCTTACCGTTACGTAACCAACGTGGAATTACATGACGACCTAAATATCAAATGTATTGATGAAGTAGTGGTTCAGGAATTTGCCAACAATCATGAAAGAAGATAACTCCATTATATCAATACTGGTTCAATACAACTTCTTGACATAACGCAAGTACTAAGACGCCTAATAATTGAAGATCCGTTGTTGGGAGAAGAATATTGATTCCTTGAAAACCTGCATTCGTTCCACTTATTTGTTACAAATAAGTGCAAATCATCACTAGTAATAAATCATCATGTGATAAGATTGTACTATTATTTAATACAAAAAATTTAAAAAAAAATTATCTAAGTTTACGCTTTAAGTTTAAGTGTAAAGGAATTTACAAACATAAAAAGTTAAACTTAGTTCTTTAAAGCTTTCACATTTTAAATATTTTTAACGCTTTTGTTTGCAAATTCAAGCGTCAACATTTTTCTACTTTAATTATTTTTGTATTGGTGGTAATTAAATACTTTAAAAAGCTCTCAGATGCTCAGAGCTTTTTAAATCTTTCTACTGAGCAAATAGTTTAGATACTCTAAAAAAACAGCTTTTATGATATTTTTGGTCTGTGGTAATTTATGAAAATTAGTTCTTAATAAACTAAATAACGTTCTTAATTAGTTCTTATTTACTAAACATTTTGAGGGAGCTTTTAGATATTTGATTAAACTATCATGTTTTAAGTAAAAATCTCAAAAACTTAAATTTGAGCTTTTTATTATAAACATGTTAAAAAGTCGTTTTAGCTAAGCTATAATTTTTTTAAAAGCTTTTATACACAAAATAAGTTTTAATGACAGTTTATTTGTCTATGTTTTTTTCATTCTCAAAAAAGCTCTAGTTTGTTTTGCTTCTAAAGCTCGGTGAATAGTTATTAGGTTGTTTATGGACGAGTTCATTTGACTGCCACTCCTTTTAAAATGACCGGAGGGCAACTGTTACTAACTAAAAAAAATAAAGATAAAGGCATCCAACTAATTTTGCAAACTTAACTTAACCATTTAACTAAAACAGATTAGAGACTACAAAAACAAGCCATGACAAGCAACTAGTTTGATACGGAACTAACGCGACAAGAAGCATTTGATTTAGAAAGTATATTTTAAGAAAAACATTTTCTAGGCAATCTTAATTTATAGGCTCTCAATAACACTAGTGAGTAACACAAAGTATCCAGTGAACTCTACAAGGGGTAGCATTTTTAATCTTACAGAAACCGATCCCTCTTAGTGTTTATCGATACAAATCTCTTTTTCAGTTCGATACGCATCATTGCATTGTTTTCCATTTAACTGGAACACCTTTAATTCGAACTGACTTCTTAATCTGAAAGCCTAATAAGCCTGCTGTTGTAATTCTGGAATAACTCATTACGAGTAAGAAAATGTATTTGCTTTAGAACTCGAAATCGACCCGTACGCTACTGCTGGTTGTAATCTGACCGCATTGGAGTAAAATGATCTAGCCTAGATATTAACTGCTAGGAAACTGAGGAACTACTTTATTTTTGACGTTTGATATTTTGCTATACCTACGGTATACACAATTAATCCTACAAATATTTGGTTTGCATACCTATTTTAATTTCATCCTGTTCGGCTTTTCTCGTGACTGAAAAAACGAAAAAATTCAGTGTCTTTTATTCCTTTTAAGTTGGCATTAATTGATGGCCTTAAGTGTTTATCATTTTAAATTTCTGAACCAAAAGTGTAAAAAAGTTCAAAAAATAACTGACCAGCAATGTGACAAATATATTTACGGGTTTTTCAAATTAGTTTTAATCAGGTTGGAAATTTCCAAATCATCATTCTATATTATGTGTACACCATAATTCCCATCCCTATATGTTAAATATTGTTTCAACACTTGTTGATTACAACTTCCCATAACTTAATTTCACAATTATGTATAATAAATTCCGCAGACATACCATTTAAAATAGCCTTAAGCACTTTGACTTTATATGTAAAAATATAAAGTACTGTGCACTGAAATCTCGATAATTTAAATAGTTCGTTATGCTTGCTTTTATTGAACCTTTTGGTAGAGCACTCTACTGTTAAAATCGTAGTCAGTAGGATTCGAAATAATTTAAAACTTAAAAAAAGAAGAAAACAATTTCATGAACACTTTTATGTATAGTGATTCCATTGCACTGTACTGTACAAATTTATAAACCCAGACTACCTTGGCTTAAACACTGTATAAATATACTAAATAAAAAAAATCGACACACACATGAAACATATAACAATAAAAATCTTAAGAAGGTCAAGAACAAACGGAAGGAAGAGAATTCAACATACGAGACATCAACATAGTATAGTGTACCAGCCAATCTTAATGAATTTCAATTAAATAATTAAATTAAAGAATTTAGTATGATTTCAATTTTGCATGAACTGACTTCTTATTCTTCGTCGATAAATTATACGAGTATAGTAAAGTTCAAATTGATAAACAATTCAGAAATTTTTATTTTTATTTTTTAACCTTTTAAGGTGTATATAAGTAGGTGCGAACTTTTGTCGATCACCTTGAATCGCTGATAATCAAGATAATAGCCCATATTTGGCACTTATTACAAATATTAACCTCATTTTCACCTCACCATAAGGTAAAATAATGTCGAAAAATTTAAGGAAGTCAAACTAAAAATTAAATGTCAAGTCAAAATGTACAAAACAAAAGCAAAAATTTACTATGACGTCATTGGAGAAAATATAGAAAAATATTTACCTTGTTATGACGCATTCGTGTGTGGCCTGGTTTTTGTTCTATGTCTATATAAATATATATATATATATATATATATATATATATATATATATATATATATATATATATATATAATCTTAATTCACACCCACACGCTGCTTACTAATCGTTATTAGTAATCGTTCCATGTGGTCGGAGGGTTTTCACGAGATCCTTAGAATTATGCGCAAGAATTTTTTTGTGTGTCGAAAATGTTTTATTAAATTCTAAAGCTCGTGATTAAAGAATAGTAACCGTCATCGTCGAGTTTGGAAAAATGTACGCATGACCTTCCTACTAATGTTGTCAGTTATCTCTTGTACTCCCGTTGAATTTAGCCAAAAAAAACTTGATCAGTAACTGCCGATCGGTCGAAATCATTTTTGGCAGTATTTGAACCTGGACCATATCGAACATTTTTAAACTAAAACATAGAGAATCTTAAGTTAGTTTTCCAAATAACAGAAATATAAGGAAAACTAATAGTTGCTTTCATAACAAGTGGTTTAAATAAGGTCTCTTTAGAGCCGCAGTACGGGGCTTTTATGACCTCTATACCATAGTTGTGTTAAATAGTTGCCATCACAAGTAGTGCCAACCAATGGAACTTATAGTTGCTAAATGTCTAAAGATGTGAAAAATGTTCTTTAAATGAATTTTACCAAAAAGCTTTCTTTTATCAATACCCAGTTCCAACTATGGACCATAACTAAAATAAGACGACGAGGGACCCAGAGCGATAGCCCTCACTTTATATGTTGTACATAATGGAGATGAAAAATTTTCAGACAAGGTTTGATTTGCAATTAATCGTGCCGATTAGGAGAAACAATCTCGCAAAGATGGTCACATAACCTAAGTTTCACATCTAAAATATATTATCGGGGGGTATTGGTCGAAACTGGATATTTTACAACTGGATTTGACGAAACAGGATAATTCAAAACTGGATATTTTAAATCGAGATAAGGTACAAAACGAGATATGGTACAAAACTGGATATTTCAAAACAGGATATTTTGACATGTGATTTAAACTTAAAATAATTGTTTAGGAAAGTTCTGGAATATGGCCAATTAGGAAGTAACTCGGCGAGTTCTTAACCGATTATGATGAAATTCGATACGTAGGATGAATTTGGTATTTTAAAATGATTTTTGGGAAAGTTCTGGAATATAGCCAGTAAGGAAGGAAGTCGGCGAGTTCTTAACCAATTATGATGAAATTCGATATGTAGAAAATGTTGATGAAAATTAATAAATGTTTCTCACATAGATTCTTTAAAGTGAAGAAAAGTTATATTAAATAGAAGAATAAAACGTAGATGAAAATACATTTTACTGACAATAAACTCGATCAAGTCAATGATTATTTTAATAAGATGCGAAAAGCAGGAATTAAAAAAAAACATTAAGTGAAGGAAAATTCTATCTCTCTGCTTAAAATTATTCAAGTATGAAACCTAACTGGCCATATTCCAGAGGTAAATGGCCAGTTTTTTGGCCATATCCCAAAAAAGGTTTTAAAATCAAATTTAATTATACAATTAAAGAAAAAAAAACATTAAGTGAAGAAAAATTCTATTTCTCTCCTTAGAAATATTCAAGTAAGGAACCTTACCGGTCTTATTGCAGAACGTTCCCAACAAATCATTTTAAAATCCTATTTTCATCCTACATATCGAATTTGATCATAATCGGTTCAGAATTCACCGAGTTCTTTCCTAACTGGCCATATTCCAGAACTTTTACAAAAAATCATTTTTAAACCTTATTTTCATCCTACATATCGAATTTCATCATAATGGGTTAAGAACTCGCCGAGTTCCTTCTTAACTTAACCATATTCAAGAACTTTTCCAAAAAATCATTTTAAAATCCCATTTTCTTCCTATGTATCGAATTTCATCAAAATCGGTTAAGAACTCGTCGAGTTTCTCTCTAATTGGCCATATTCCAGAACTTTCCTAAAAAATCATTTTAAGCTAAAATCAAATGTCGAAATATCCAGTTTTGAAATATCCAGTGTTGTACCATATCTCGTTTTGTACCTTATCTCGTTTTGAAATATCCAATTTTGAAATATCCAGTTTTGTACCTTATCTCGTTTTGTCAAATCCTATTTTGAAATATCCAGTTTTAAAATGTCCAGTTCTGAGTGGCTCCCATTTTTGGGGTATATTGTGACAAGTGAATACCGCGGAAACGTGCCTACAAGGTTTAAGGATGGAAAAGTTCAAAAAGTAGTATTTATGTATTATAATGTAATGCTTTTTGCCGGCAATTTATGACAAAACACGCAGGAAAAAGTTCTGTGCTATATTTTTTAGAGCTTTCATCGGTAAAAAAAAGTAGTGGTGATAACAGGGACACTCGACGTTAGAAGACTGTTCAAAACTGTAAAATGGATGTAAAATGGATAGCACTATTATCAAAACGCACTTTGAATTCTAAAATGAGTGGACTCTGAAACGATCAATCATACGCAAAAATAGGGAATGTAAGAAATCGAAAACGCCAATAGGGCTGTGGCAAAAAATTAAACAAGCTCGATGGGTAAAAGAAGCCAGAGAACAAGTTGATTGGAGTAATATCTTGCTTACAGAACCTATACCTCAAACCAAGAAGATATTTTAACCACGGAGCCAGATTTGTTTGATGCTAAAGTACACCGCATGTCGATAGTCCTCTTGAAGGTCACCTTTAATTTTGCCAGAATTATAATCTTAAACCTGTGCTTTAATTAAATTTTGTGTTTTCTAATACTGTAGCTTTGATAGACATGTCCATTTCTATGTCCTCAATAATCAAATACGCTCTACTACTGATTCCTAAAGCTTATGGCATTGGATGTCCGTTGCAGGGACTTAACTAGCTCAGAAATATTAAACACCATCCATAAAGGATGTCCATCCTGGAAACCAGATTCGACTTAACACTAATGTAAAATGCTTCAGAAAGAGTAAAAAAATGTGTCTTGAAATATTAAGCTTACTTGCTTGTGTCAGACCTTTTACTAAACGATTCCATTCAAGTTTCATAATCATAAAAGATGAAAAACTGAGGCCAAATGTGTTTCCGTATGGAGCCCGCAATAGTACTATAGTAGTCGGTAGAAATAGCTATACATTTACCATCTTAAATTCTAGTACTTTTTCAACCTTCCAGAGAAAGACTTTACGTCCCATCTATGGTTGAAAATAATATTTCAATAAACCAGGAGATAACTCCTTGGAGGATGGGATATAATTGAAATCAACAAAACCAAACAAATCAGATGACAGGACAATGGTTGAAGAGGTTAAACATACCGAATTAAAATTCAGGCCCTGCAAAAATCAACCGGCGTACAGGTTTAAGGAAATATCAAAATCTTAACAATGGCAGTGAAATAGATGAGGTTATGAGATTTCTGAGAGATGATCTTGGTAGACGCAGAGATAGATATCGGTAGCGATGGCCTCAAGATTTCTGATAGAGTTCATGCCAGTAATGGCCTTCAAAACCCAATTATTATTAATAAACAAATTCTATAAATAAAACTGAACGACAATCTATCCACTTTTGTCCGAATCCGAGATAACACGGAATCTAATGTGTATGCACTGTGAAAAGTTCAAAGTATAAAAGTACAGCCGTACTATACATATAAAATTATGTATAGAATAAAATTAAGATTCCAACTTAATCATAAAAAAAAAAAAAAAAAATTTAGAATGTCGAGAGATTGCAACAATATCTCTAGTACTATACATACGATGTAATTTAAGCAAGAGCGTCCACCCATGTTGACCTCATTCATTATATGTGTATTTGTGCATCTTTTTTTTTATTATATTTATATATGAGTTGCGCGGAGTGGAACGCAAAAACAAGAAAAGAAAAAAAAAGAAATCCAGAATAATATTGTGGCCACAAATGAGTTGAGATGAATTTTTTTTTTGTTGATAACGTGCGCGGAGTCTGATTATTTTTATAAATAATTTGTATTTGTTTACCCCGACAATATATTGGCGATTTGTAATTACGTCGCGGATTTAAAATTATTTTTATTTGGTTTTTACAACGAGACGCTAGATAGTGGGGTATGTATACTGTTTACAAAATAAGACTCTGGAAGATAAGTTTATTGGTGTGGGGGATCATTTCAGTTTATATTTTTTGTAAAATGTGTATGACTCATTGGTAAACAATAGCAATGCACACAGCTTAATCTTAGTAGAAAATCACGAGAGGTTAAAGTCATCCTTTGTGTTTATATTTTCATTGTATATATATTGAGGAGAATGTTTGCTTGCCTTAAATTGGCGTTGATCTCTTTAGTTGAATTTCACAGTATTATTATTTAAGCGAAGTACTTCAACTTAATTTTGTTCCGAACATTCGACGTTTTAGTTAATTTAGTAAATCAATTTTATCTTATAGTCCTGAAATTTTGCCTGCTTAATCTGCTTAATGATGTTTTATGCTCCTTGAAACTCTTCCTTGGATTTTAGTGAAATTTCATTGATGTAAACGTTGTTGTTCTGTTAGTTACCAGTCGTGTTGGGGTACTAAATGAACGGTTAAACTCTCCATTATTTTACGTACTGGTTGAGTCAAGGTACCCTTTACAGCCACATATTAAAAAATCCAGGAACAGCTTCTTGTTAGCTGTCGTAGCGTAGGCTTTAGTTTTAAAAGTTGGAATATTTTTAATAACTCTACATCGAGTTGTAGGCTTTCAACTAACCAATCGCTCTCACACTTGCAAATTTAAAAAACATAAATGGGCGCTGGTTCTGGTTCCTTGTCTGGTATTTCACTATTTCTATAAATACCTCGACATTTTGCATCAATTTTCCGGATTTATGATCCACTTCAAAATCAAATTTCGCCAATTTCAACCACCAATTGGCTATGAGAAGTATCAGATCCTTTTTCGAGGCTCATGTCTGCCAGAAAAACACGCTTTGTCTCAAAGTCTCAACCACTGTGAGTGCTTCCAACTCATACGAATTAAACTTTGCTTCGTTGACCGTCGTTTTTCTACTGGAATACAAAACAGATCATTATTTCCTATCGTCTGTTTGGAGGAGCTCATCTGTCGGCGCACAAGCTTTTTTTGTGCAAATTATGTGGACCACTTCACAAATAATTTTAAGTAAATAAAAATTTGTACCTTTAATTAAATTAATGCAACTACACAACTACACGATCCTAAGTATAATGCTGTTCTTTTACGATTTTTCGTTACTAAAATTTGCTCTAAGTGTTTCTCATCTGATCAGGCGTACAAAAAACCAATCAGATTTTAAATAAACCAACTAGAATAACCGGTTACAATTATAGATAAAATATTTAATCGTCAGGGGTGTTTGACCTTTTTTTTTATAAATATTGCGCAATGCATCGAGGACGTATATAATGTGATGCATTTACATATTGAGGTTCTAATTTTGAATCATTACTTCATTAGTCTAGTTGATGGATGATGCGTTGACATTCTCCCCGCCCTGAAATGGTTCAGTTGTTTCAGGATTATCCTGTGGAAGACGGCAGATTTTGGAAATTCCACGCTTGTAGATTCCAGTTGTGGTTTTAATATTTGCTCCGCGAACCATTCCGTCGGTCCCATGGTAGATCTGAGTTACGCGGTCAAGTTTCCATTTTAGTGGTGGTTGATTTTCATCAATTAAAACGACCAACTCACCAACAGCAAGGTTTCGTAAAACAGCCCAGGAATGAATTTAAGCTGATATCTGAGGCCAGCTCAAGGTGAACTGCGTTCGTGACGAGACAGATGAATAGACACAAATATGTTTTTGTAGGTGGTTTACCGCGTATGCGGTAGTGCACAAAAAATGGTCCGGCGTAATCTACAGCAACCCTGTAGAACGGTGGCGATGGGGTCACTCGATCCGGTGGCAAATTTTCCATCTGTTGTGTCATTGGAACCGGTTGTACATGAAAGCGACTGAATAAGCTGTTTTCCCAAAACAACCACCGGTGCTAAGAGACCAAGCAGATCATAAATTCAGGCAATGGCCAAAAATATGGTTCTCTTTGATATAATTTCACCTTTGCTAGAATTGACAACGAAGTTGAACTTGTCGTTTGACGGGTTCTAATAGAGTCCGAGTGTTTTGGCCATCTCGTTCTCATCAATTTATAATAATATCTCGACAAGGTCTTTCGGTACGTCCTTTATAATTTCCGGGCAATTTGAACACCATTTGCTCAATTTCATACCCGCCGTCTGTAACATATTGGAAATTGACCTCTTTAGCTCGAATGCAGCCTCTGTTGAGTTTGTCCCCGTAAGCAGGTCATCTACGTAGACATATTTCTCCAATACTTTCGCTGCGACAGGCCGGATCCATATAATCAATTGAAATAAAGGCATATGTGTGTGGCCGAAACCGGGTTAGAATGGAAAATAGGTCACTCTGAACAACTGGACCCACCATCATAATTGAATTAAGTGATTTCCCAGATGATGTCTTGGCGGACCCATCGAACACAACACTTAATTTTGTTGATGAACTGTCTGGTTTCATTACACAATGGTGTGGAAACTAATAGTTCGGGTGTTCAATGGCCTCTGGATCTACGGGTTCTATGTGGCCCAACTTCTTGTATTCATCGATAAATTTCTTGTAGCTGTATAATAGCTCTGGCGACCTATGGAGCCGCCTTTCCAAATTAAGGAATCGAACAAAAGCTAATTCTCTGGAATCACCAAGTTCCGAAGGACAGGACAAAAATGGAATCCTGACGATGAATCGACCCGCACCATCACGCGTAGTAAACTTTGTAAAGTGTGCGTCACACTCGGATTCTTCGTTTGATAATGGTTTATCAGAGTGTGGAATGTTCTCAATTATCCAGAATTGTTCAATCTGGTCATTAGGTTCATTTGACTGTCTAAAGCCACGTGGCAAAATTTGTTGGAGTCTGATCTCGTTGATGCCTTGCTCGAGACTATCCAACCTAGTACGGTATTTTGTAACAGCGATAAGTGCTAAGCTAACTGAATCTGACCCACGGCCAGTAACTGATGGTTTTAACGTGACTATTGAACTGGCTAGTGACGATATAACGCTGGCGCCAATCCCATGAATTTGGCCTCCATTTTTTCGTCTCGGCAATTTAAGTAGGCTCGCAAAAGATTCGATCAAAAAATTTAACTATAAGCCGGTGTCTAGCAAAGCTCTCCCCACTATGGGATGTCCGTTGTTGTTAAGCACGATGACTAGTGCAGTTGCTAGATATATGAATGATGATGACTCTTCTTTGGTTTCAGATTTGGAACCAGTAGGTGGCAATTCAGCATTCGAGTGTAATGGATGTTGTTTTTCATTTGTGTCGTGAAGTAACGAATGGTGTGAAGCATTGCAGTTTCGGCAACGAAATGCCGTTGGACACGCAGATGCTACAAGATTGGCATGTAGACAATTGTAGCACAACTTGAGCTTAGTGACCACATCGTTTCGTTGGTTGACTTATGCATAAATTTGTAGCATCGAACTAATGTATGTCCATTTACCTTACAGTAAACACAGTAATATGTAGCTGGTTTTGTGATAGTTAGCGTGGTTGCTGAAGAACGATTGTAACGCTGACTCGATTTTGATGGTAGTATTGGTGTAGGAGACGAGGTTGATGCGGAATTTGTTTGACTTTCCAACCGGTGGGCTCGAGAGCTGATAAATTGACAAAATTCGTCAAATATGGGAAGGCGTGTGCTGATGGAGCCGCATCGTTTTACTTATTTTTTGTATCAGAATCCAGTTTCGATACCATTTGATTCGAAATAAAAGTTTTTCTTGTTCAAAGAGATCTCGTTCGCTCATCCCTTGATTCATTTCCGTTCAAATCATAGTTGGCTCCGCTTTTGGTTTTTATGTCATTATATAGGCATTTTCGTACAATTTATGGATTCCTGTGACTCGTTCAAATTCGAACTTGAATTATTAAGATCACCCACTAGATCCACCATTTTATCTCTTAAATAATCACTCGCTTGAACACACTGATCCAAAACTTCGCAAATGTATGCTACAGCACCTTCACACACTGATGTGACGTTATTTTTGTATCTTTAACACTTAGATATTATCACCGTTTTCAATTAAAATCGGTCTCGTGTTTTCCACACTTCTAAACTGTAACACATGTAATCTTGTTATCACCGCAAACGTGTCACTATCACTTTTATAATATATTTTTTATTTATTCATCCGTCCAACACCACATCACCGACTACTCGTACTATTTTTCATCACTCGGTTTTGTTTTTCTCAACGCATGCTATCGTTGGTTTTTGTTGAACCGAAACACCGGGTTACTATGCGGTTACATTTTGGTCACAAGTTCAGTTGATGAAACCTTCGGAGATCAAGAAACATTAAACTTTTATGAGTTTTGTTCTGTTTGGCTTCTGTGTTTTGTTTGTTCTTTTTCAGCTGTTGCATTTTTCAGTTTCGGCAGTTTATCTTCAGAGTTTTGCTGTTCCAATTGATGCTTTACTTCAAAATTTTGTTTAATATCATGGTCTGAGAGCGCTTTGATCTTGTTGGCTCGTCTGGTTTTTAAGATGTTACTTTTTCATCTTGTTCCTGTTTTAATTTGGATTCCAGTTGGTTACCGTTGCTTCTCCTTAAGTTCAGCTTCTGGCACTTGCTGGTGTTTATGATTATGATATATGGTTCAGTGGTTTGGAGTCTTTTATTCTACGTTCGTCAATATTCATATTTACTTTTTATACGTCGCCCACACTACTCCCATAGCTGCTGAGATGTGTAAATGTTATATTCTGCCTTTTCTGAATTTTGGATTTTACTCAGATTCAGGTAATATTTTCAACGATTATTAACTATTTGCTGGTAACGAACAAAATTAGCAATAGCAATCTGAACAAGGGGATGAAAACTTCCGATTACAGTGGAATGTTCACTGTCGCGGTAAATTTTTGATTGGTATTGCTATTTTTGCTTAACCTAGGATCATACGGCTGCTGCTTTTTCATATTTTATTCTATTTAAAAACCTATGTAAAGAATTTCTATAATGCACCCAGGGTCTTGCCTTCTGGCACCTAAACCACTAAGTTTTAACTAGCTAGTCCGTCACAAATGGTTTTATTATTGGGAGCCTTGCAGTCGTGTGAGTAGATCTGGCCTGTTTCAAACACACTATTTCGATGATTTTGTTCAAAAAATTAATTAGTCTAGATGCTATGATACATTTCTGAAACACTTGTTACGATTGCCCGTTAGAAGAATTGGTCTCGTTAGCTTTGGCTTACAGTTTTGTCCATCCAACCTTAGTCCAGAGCGAGGGATGGTATTTGGTCGAGGTTGAATGGAGACTTACAGGGCTGCGGTCACATTTAAAAAGAAAAACAAATGCGAACGCATCTTTCCCTTGGTCAACCGCCTCGTTTGAATTGCAAACCAAAAAAAATTATATCTTTCACTTTTCCCACAATTAACCAAAAATCCATTTTCATCTCATAAGAAATATTTCTATTAATTTTTTTCAATCAGCTGATGCTGGGGTCGAAAACTGTTTTATATAGATACTCCGGGCGCGCCACGTAACAAACGTGGGGATAACCACACGCCCAGAGATCTTATTAAGCCGAGCATAATTTAATTCAATAAAAAAAGCCGAATTTAAAAAAAAATCTGGAAAAAAGTTTAATAACTCCCCACCGAAGAAGAGTTTCGCTGAAAATTCCTTAATAGCATTGCTCAGAAAATAATTTCTAATGAACACAGTTTGCTCTACCAACAAATTTCGTTCGCGAGCCGATCTATGATATAAGTTCATCCTCCCTTGAAATGTGCTCCCGTAGATGTGCCAGTACTTCCGCCCAACAACATACATGGTGGCTTTAATATTAAATAGATGTATATCTCAGTCAGTATGGTTGCTACCAATAAAGATGCATACTGCCGATACAACTGTTCGGGTAATCTGCTCGACAGCATTACTCTGGGATAAGTGAAACGGTGGTCTGTTATGCTGGACGCCATACTTTAATAATAACTGACAAAATTGTATGTCCCAAGAAAGCCAATGGTCCAAGAAAGTCTTGATATAAAAACTGAAAAAGTCGAGTCGCATCAAATACCGTACTGATTTTACAAATCGTACAACTATTAATGAAGTAACGCAACCCTTGATGCATGCCGGCTACCCATTTGACTTGCGGAAGGTAGAGAGTGGGCGGATTGTATAAAAAAAAGAAACTAGTGGCTTGGGAATGACTAACTTTAAAGGATAGATCTGTATTTTAGTACCGCTGCTCCAAATATAAACGTACCAAGAATTACAACTATATATACCTCATACTCAGACTGAGGGTTTTAGCTGTCAGATATCTTGCAAATCTCCCAATCCTGCTTTTTCATGACTCGAAAAAGCAGGATCCTCAAAATTGACGCATAATCTATCATCAATACAGGAAATTGACGGAACAGGTTCCGCAAAAAAGGACTTCTTAAAAATTCGGCTCACCATCGTGTCTCAAGATTTGATGTTTTTTTTCAAAAAAACATCAAATCTTGAGACACGATAATTCAAGAATGCATACTTTGAATGTAATTAATATTCCATTGTGAAGAAGAGGAGAGTAAGAAAAGGATTTACTTAGGCATTAGGAGCCAAGTTGTATGCACTAAATTTAAATCAAACCTACGATCAACTGCCAGTATACGCACTACATTTCAATAGTTTGAATTTGCGGTATTGTATGTTTTTCTGGATCTGGACCTCTTAGAAGCCAAACGAGTATCTTGTTTTAAAGGAGACTATTGATGAGTTATATGACCGGCAGATTATGTTCTATGAATATAATCAACGTCCTCAGGTCATTGATCCAATGGTATTTTCCAATCGATCGAGAGAACGTGAGGATATAAGTGAGGATCACAATTCTACAAAAATATCATTTGCTTAAATTAAATAGAAGTAATTGAAACCTTAAAAATATCAATGAACCCAGCTTAAATTTAAAAAAAATTTAGGGTGTATGTGGAACGGAACGTGCAGTCACTGTGACTAAAACTAAAAAAACATTGGTTATGCGAGTGACTTATGACTGATCCTGACGATGAGCAACTGGTTCAAACCTGTAAAAGGTGTAAACGATCAAGTCAATCATAACATATTAGCAAAAGATCAACAAATCGATCCGATAAATTTTCCATGACTTTTTTTTTAAATATTTATTAGATACAATATTCGCGGAAAATGTGCCAAACTCAATTCCGAGTACACAAAAACAAGTTTTATTTATGTGATATATTTTGCTTGAAATGTTTATTTATTTTGTCTGTTTTTGAGCTCCCCAATATCAAAACAACTTAAAAGCTAAATTTTTGAAGGTTAAGAAATTTCAAACAAAAAGTACGGACATTAACAATATCATGTCAAAACAAAGTACTCATGGGAAAATATTTAGAAGGCTAATTGGAAGCATAACATCCATAATGTTAGATAAATCCGGAATTTATCATTTGATCGAATATGATCACATATTACGCTACTAGTTAAGACTATCACAATACTAGTGTTACAGATTAATTTGTATTTAGACGATCTTGCCTTGACCTAAATTATTTTTGTCTTCGGAAAATATAAAAATAAAACAAACCGACTGACTCTATACAGGCAGCTTAAATAACGAAGTGTACGTGATCGCACAACAGTATCTCAGTCTTTGTGATGTAGTAAATATGTACGTAAAAATATATAAAAATTATTTATCGCACTATTTTGATTAAAAATGATCATTTCACGTGTGCGTGATATCAAGTTTTGTATATACCGATCGTTGAACTTTTATAAATATGTACAACGTATATTGATCAATGATTATCATTCATGTTTTGATTCAATCGTATATATTATATATACTACGATAGACCGGCAAATTTTAGTTGTTTTGCCATTAAACGATCATTTTTCACTGTTAACCTAATTTAATTGACCTTCACAAAAACTACTATCACTCAAACAATATATGTTATCGCCGCGAGTCAAATTTTTCTTATTTACTCGAAATAATTAAAATTTCCAGTTTTATGTGTGCATGCGATATCAAAACAATGAATTTAAAAATTTTAATAACAACACCAACACGCAAAAATTCTAGAATCACCAAAACGATCGAGACCGCATCAAACCAGATATCAACCAAAAAAAATAATTTATTTTTATTTTATTAATCTACTTATAACTTTGTACTATACGAAATACACGCGATCCGTTCATGATCGCTTATTTTTATTTTTTGTTTGTTATTTTCGTGTCGTTTCAATTTTCAGAAACACACAAAAATTAAGTCATACACAAAGAAGCAAAAAAAAAAAAAAAAGGTTTGTCATCGCGATCACTTAACGATATACATTCAAAAATATATATTTGGATGACGAAGCGGGCGCGATATTAGCGTCGTCGTCGTCGTTGTCATGTCGTCGTAGTCGAATTTAATTTAGAAACAAAATGTTTTATGACGAAATTCATTTTAGTTCGCGATCATTTATATTTGCATGCGGATTGCGGTTTATTATGTGCTATCACGCCTTATAAAAATGGCGTATACGATCGTACAATTTGGCGATCGTGCGTAATTTACTTGTGTATAGTAAATCCGGTTGACAATAATTATTCCGTCGATCACATAAATCTCATTATTATAATATATTATTGACGATCGATTGATTACAAATTTGGTTGCGCAGAACAAAAATTTTGCGTCATCCGATTTGTTGTTACCAGTTACCGTGTTATTTTTGGTATTTTCCATACATTTTATTATGTATGGTTAGTATTTTGCTTAAGTATCTTGTTTATACTTTAAATTGATACATGTTTTTAACGACGAATTAGCTGTACGACCTTCTGACTCAACTACACATATACATAAAATTGTCCAAAACAACATAATTACCAAATTACTTAAATTTACGTAATGTACATTGATAATGTAAATTGTAAATAATAAAAAAACAAAAATGTTTACTTAAAAGATCTACTAAAATATGATCGAGTAAACATTGGCCCTGACTAAAGTTCTTCGTTAACATAATAATAAATTTGATCAATATTTTGACGTTTTTTTGTAAAACGGCTTAAACACCAATTGCTAAATTTTACAACTTTTTGAACTAATTAGAAAGTTTAATCGGAAATGTGCAGTGAAGATCGGTCGTATACACTCATAATGATTCTTGAAATATACGTTTGTTTTAACTGAAACATTTAAAAAAAACTTTACATTACAGGTGGGTAAATTACAGTTGTAAATGTAGAAAAACTTTATGAAAGATACTACAACCAACAAAATTTGTACAGGCAGTATTTTAAAGAATGTTGAATGGTTGTTTGCCGTCTTTGCCAAACAAGTGTTAGAAGTAAGTTGTACAAGTTTATAATTTTGGTCATCTAAAATGGTAAAGGCTGCTTCAATAAATCATAAAATTCAACTTGAATCCATTGTTAACGGATCTACAGCCATTTGAAGGCAGAAGAAAATAAAAAACATTTTGTACTTTCATTAAATGCTTATATAATTTTTCATATTAATAAGAGACACAAAAAACAAAAGGGACCATAAATTTATTTTTAATTTGTTTTCTATACTATGTGTTCCTACACTAGAAGATGCCTCTTTTAATGGGCTTTCGTTTTATTTTGTATGGAAAAAATTGCAGTTCATAATGCTAACATCTTTTAAAAATTTTTTTTGTTTATATAATTTACTAGAACTATGTCTACATGCTTTGTGTGTGTATATATAGAACAATTTTTCGATCCATATAATTCCTTGTTATCCACCTTGCTTAAAATAAGAGATTTTCCTAAAATTATTTCTATTATAGTTTACTACCTGTGTTTCTAAAAACAAAATAAAGTTTTAACCATTATTGAGTCACATGAAAGAAGAAACTTGTTCGAGTGCAAGTGACTCAACGCCAAAGATTTGGCCACACATTAATAAATTGCGGCAGGTTTTTTCATTACATAAAATGCAAGGAAAACCATTAAAGAGGAAACTGAAATAAGAAATATTACTTCACGTAAAACAGGTTTTACCAAATTTACATACGAACTTGGCTCACGAATGGTATTGGTTTCATATCCAAATACACCTTCACGGTTCTAATTCAACCACCTCTTCGAATAACTTTTCTTATCTACTTCAAGGTTCCGGAGCGTTATTGCAACAAATCCCGCTAACCTCAAAGCTGAGCCTCAATGTGACCAATTCTTCGTTAAATATGATCGGATTCCATCAGCTAATAGGAGAAAGTGGGGGAATTGCGTGCCCTTAAGCGAAAAGCTATAGAATATCAGTTTAATAAGCCATTTCGAAACAGCTTTTAGGTTTTTTTAATAACCAGATACTCGTGCTTCAAGTTTGCATACTCCAATTTGTTTAGAATTACATCATTTGCGAGGTATATGAATCGCCCTGAAAGTCGACAAAGAACGATATTACCCCGAACTCATGGGCAATGCCGTGCAATAAGTGGGGTAATTCCGAGTTAGTTTAAAAGTAAAAATATTTCAAAAAACTTATTTACTTCGCTTAAAAGTACAAAATATAAAACATTAATAGAATTCATTTTATAATTAAAAATAATAAATAAAAAAATCACATTTTAGGTATGACATAAAAATTCAATGGAACTTTACATTAAATAATATCTCAATTGCCTTTGCCAAATGATTCACAGTCTTTGCAAAAATTGCATACGTAGTTCGCGGCATTTTCTACACCAGAGCAACCAGCATGGCTCCAAACACCACACCACACACACCTATACCATAGTTCGCCATCTTTTCCGAACTAAGAACCGATAAAACAAATTTCGTCGTTAGCCTCAGAAAACGGAATTGTCGTCGAACTGGTCTTTTTTTGGTTTTAGGGATTCTTGTTCGTTTTTGTACTTCTTTTTTATTTTGTTTCTTCATACTCGCTTTGGTTTTAGATTCCAATTTTTTCTTTTTGTTCTCTTCATTGATTTTCAGGCCTGTCTTTACTGGAATTGCAGTAAAAATAGCTGATTTTTGCTTAGGAGGCCCATATCTTATTGTAACCTTTTCGTGACATATTTTAAATTTATTCGTTGAACAGATTTCATCAACTCTGACGTACGGTTTGCTTGCTATAAGCTCCTTGGATAAGGTATGCGATTGTAATGTTGGCAAAGTGGTATTGATCACAATTGGTGAAGATGAATTAATCGGATTTTTTCAGATTCTAAAAAGAATATAAAACGAAGTTAATCAAAAATGAAATAAAAAACATTTATTTAAGTCAAACCTGGCTCAGATCTTGGTGGTTCATCTGGCTCTAAACAAATTTCAGTGACGTGAGTTGCCTGCATAAAGTCCTCCTTCGCAAATAAATTTGGGTTAAATGGAAAATGCCAGTTTTCTTAAATCCTGATATTCCTTTTTCAAGGGTAGCGACGCAAATGTAAGCTCGATTAAAAATACCAGCCAAATCGTATGGCGTATTTTTCTGGTAAGTATTTGTTTTCATAAAAATATCGCATTCGTTGTTCAGTGCCATCTTTAAACCGCCAAAAAATAATACATCCAGTGGCTGCAAGCAATGTGACGTATGTGGTGGCAAAGAAACTACCACAATATCATTATTTTTACATAAATAAAACAGGATCAGCCTAGTAAATTTAATAAAATGATTGAGCCACTCGATGAAAAGCTCATCATTTATCCATCCGTTCTTAGAACAGATTGCCCCAGGAGGACCATCTTTATTGAGAAGTGGTAATAGACGAGAACGTGGATAAACGAACATTGGTGGTATAAAGTCCTCACCTGCATTCATTACACAACACACCGTGACATTTTCCCTGCGCTCCCAACTGACAGCTTTGCCAACTTGCTTTTGGCCCTTAGGACCAATAATTCTACCTGGCTTTTGGACTGTGCTAATGCCAGTTTCATCCATGTTGAAAATCCGGCTAGGTTCAAATTTGAATTTTGTATAGACAGTATCCAGGTTTGTGAAGAAGCGATTTATTTCTGTTTCATTTAATGCTATAATCCTATTAATGCTGGTAGGTTCAGGCTTACATAGACTTAATCCAGGATTCCACTTTAGAAATTGCTCGTAGAAGTCTCTTCCTGCTAAACGCTTTGTTTTATTGAATCGATTCAAAATACCGTTTCGTTTAGCATATTCGAACTCTATGAGCGTGATGCCATAAAAAGTATTCGACATATGAAGAAGAAGATCTATAATTTCCTTTTCTTGTTCTGTGTTGAATGTTGGTTTTCTACCAATATTTGTTACATTAAGCACAGCCACCCCACTTCTGTAATCCCTCAACGTTGAAGCAGGTATTTGATAATTTCTGGAGACAACTCGAACCAATTGTCCTTCCTTAAGGTCAACCAAAGCTAATTTCATTGTTTCTTTGGACCAACTCCGTCTAGTGGTTTTTCTTGCGTATTATCGAGGCATCTAAAATGTACAAGGTATTTTTAAACTTAGAATAAGAAATTAAATTTTGATAAGGGACAATACCGTGTAGTGCTTGGTATTGCCCCAATAAAATTTACGGTGTTACCCCACAACGGCGAAATAATAAAAATAAATAAAAATCTAAACACACACAAAGATATTTGCACTAATTTAATATGTATAATTCACTTAAACTACCACTTAAATAATATGCATCTATATTATTAATTTAAAATTAAAATAAATACCGCTTACCGTTAATTTAGTGACACGCTAATATTACAATAAAATATACAAACACACTTGTTTGCACTTGTTGTCTCACCAACTCTACTGAACAAATCAAAAACAACCATTTGATATACTCAGGGTTGGGTAACCTAATTAGAAATGTTGATATTTTGATACACGGATTTACACGGATGCACGGAATTCCCAAACTTGCCCCTACCGTTGCAACACTGGTTGCCTATATGAAATTCATTGCTTCATTTCCAAACTCTTCATGATAGAACAACTTTTATGCATTTCTCTGAATGGCAATAGTCATGTTTCACTAGACTAGCGATTACAACTTGAAAAAATGCTGTTCCGTCTCAAGCTTCACTTGGTTCTTCTATCCGAAACCCACCTAACTTAGCGACATATAGATACCACGCTTGATATACCACGTTCAAGCTAGATGTAATAAATGCAAAAAGTTGGAGCCACTGCCATCTTTATCAGAATGCCATTCCTCGCTAAAACATATGTAACAGCCGAAATTGAAGCAACATTTTTAAAATGTATTACTCCGAACAATTACCTAACGTTTTGTTTTATTTATGTCAGGCAAGAGGTTCGACTTCAAACATCTCCTTAGCTCCAGTAAAAAAATAATTTTGGCAGGTGATTTCATTTCACTCCACATCACGTGGCGTTGTCCAAATAATAACCAAAATGGGCCAGCACTTCTAACTATTAATATAATTCTTAATATAATAATTCCAAACATTCCCTAGAGGAACCACGGTTCTTGATTCAGTACTATCTAAGATTATATCTCTGTGAGTCTTATACGAATTTTATTCAGATCATTTACCAATTGTATTCACAATCCCTTTCAAGATGAGAATAAACCGGTCAGATTAACTGACGTAATCAAACTTGTCATCAAGGAAAGTATACCTCTTATTCATAGCAAAGGCATCTCAAAAATACCTCCTGAACTCCAAAAGCTCATTAAACTAAGCAAACGAATAAGTAGGCTCTATTCTAAATACCCTGGATATATCTTGAAATCTGACCTTAATTTAAATTTCGAAGCTTAACGGTAAAAAACTAATTGTTATTACTTCAATAGCTAAAGATCTTAGTAAACAACCATAATTGAGATGGTCGAAAAAGTAGAAGTTGTCAGTACAGTTGAGAAATATGTCAAAATAAAACTTATTTTCCATAGTGTTGGATAGTCATCCCTATTCCTAAGGCAGGAAAGCCAATTGAATATAGAAGATACTTGTCCAATTTCACTCCTAAATGGAATTAAGTAATAAAAGATCATGTAAATAGTCATTCTCAATAAGCCCTAGCTTCTATTAGAACCCTACATTCTAGAAAAACCATTTGATTTCATATTGGACACTCGGCTACTCAATCAGTGCTGAGGCTGAAAACTCTTTTAAAAATGTCAAATGTTTTGATCGTTTAAAACATGCTGTAGAGTAAAAAATGAGAGCTTAAGTGGAGTAAACAGTATCAGCAAGGCTATAAGACTTTTAAAAGTTGTATAATTGAAGTGAAAAAAAATCAGTTCTATAACAGTAGTTCCACCTCGTAAACATGTGTTTGTTTCTCGACTTAACCTTAAAGTTCATGACGCTTTTAAAAAAATGCACGCGGTGGTTGGAAATCAGTTATGCGACATCTACTTGCATTTCCTCTAGAAATTTCGAAAATGTTGAACATATTGATTTTGGAGAACATCTAATGAATAGTTCTTATGCAAATTCTTCGCCTGAACAAATATCGATATATTTTAAAAGTATTCGGGAAATGTCATCTAAAGCTGCGTCATTAATCAGATTTGTATTGTGCTATAGAATCAATATTAAAGTTTCATAGTTACAGAAACCTCATTCTGTAATTTTATTGTGGATCGTGTTGACCGGACTAACAAAAATACTGAGAAGGTACGTGGTGTGCTTATTTCTGTAAATTTACCAATCTTCAGTGGTAGGTATGCTCCTATAATATAGACATTTCAAATTTGGAGGTAGTATGTGTTTCCATTACTGTTAATAAAAAAAAAGAGTTTGTGTGGTCTTATATTCAATTTCTGGTATCCTTTGAGGCAAGTGTTTAAAAAATTTTGTACAGAAAAAAGGACACACATTAATTTATTAATCTAATTACCCTTATTTGATTGGTAAAATGAATATCATACTTCTCACCTGAGATTAATATTAATTTTCTTAAATGATTTGGAATTTTTAATTCACAACATTGACACAACACTAATTTCTTAAAACTATAATGAAAATAGTTAATTTTTGTTTTTGCAACATTTATTAAACAAAGGAGTTAATAATCAACGCCTGCTGTTTTACTGTTTTACTATTTAGTCAAATAAGACTGCTCGCTCTCCGTTAATTTTTTACAAGAAGTTACAGTAAAATATTTGTGTGTAATTTTTTACTGAACCAAATTTTTTTAACATCCTGTATCTCAAAGGCTAATGCATATCAAAAGCAGACCTCGCACGATATCATGAACGATTTCAAGAGTTTTTATTGAATTCCTGATCTCGTGGTTGAATAAACGTCGGTAAGGGTCATCATCGTCGCATTTGGGTTCATATATCATGCGCATGATTCTTCTCTCAAATGTCACTAACTTTCTCCCATATTTATCTGTCAGGGTCCAACTATCACGCCCATACATGACAACGGTTCCGATCAACACCTTGTACAACTTGAGCTTGTCGGCATTTGTAAAGTGTTTTGGCTATTGAAGTGGGCATAAGGCATACAACTAACTGTTGCCAGCGACAAAACTTGTTTTAATATCCTCTCTCACACAGTTATTATGTGTTTTGGTCTCTAAACCAATGATCATACATTTTGTTTTGGACTAATTGAATTTGAGACCAAATGGTTCGCTGAAAATCGAAAAAATGGTCCAGTAGTTCTTTGATACCGTTGCCCTTCCTTGTTTTGAAATACCCCAAGGACTAAAAAAAAGTCTTTCGCATCAAATCTCATAAGAATTGAACTCAACGTTAACAAACATTTTGAGATGACACCATAAGAAAATATAATTAATGGGTTTTACTAAATGATTCACCCTGTATTTTACATTTCCCATTTACATAATTATAGGATTTTAAAAAGTATTTTAGTAAATTATCGAAATTCGCCATGTCATTCAATTTTTTAATCCGGTATTGCGGTCACTTAAAGATGACGTAAAGTAAAAATAAAAAATTTGAACATAGTAACAAACCGAGCTAAATACTTCCTGATAACTTTAAGTAATTGGCGGAATTTCAAAAAAAAAATTAGTTTATGTATACATCAATCACTTAAATTAGAGTCCAGATTTAGGTCAATACTTTCAATTAGTCGTGATTTGTTTTTTCTTTTTTCTTCTCTGTGTCAATATTTCAATGTCACATGCCGAATATATATATATATATATATATATATATATATATATATATATATATATATATATATATATATATATATATATTTATTTATTTATTTATTTATTTATATAGAGTTACTATGAGAAAGTGAGAACATCAAATAACCCGAAATTGTGTGTCTTGCTATAAAAGAGCCCTAAAGAAGCTTCCTTTTGGTTTATTTCAAATGTCAAGGTCATTTTAATTTTTTCAATTAAATTCTATTTTTTTGATACCGAGCCTCGTTCTGTCCATGACATGATTTCCTACAAATGTTTTACCAGAAACGCTCCGAATCAATTTAATGGCGAATGGTACGAAATAACAGTTTTCACTACAGTTGCTTACGATTCTAACGTTAGAACCCACGATATATTTTTCGCACTAGTGCAATCTCCAAAACAAGTCTTAAACCAATATATTTTGTAAATTTCGTGAAATTCTGTCGTTGGACTACAGAATAGTGAACGCAGAACTACTGATATGAATTTTTTAGATCAGGATTTGCCGCAACTACTTAAACTGCTTAAACGTCATTAAAGGAATTATATTTTGCTCACATTTTGCTGTCAACATTAAGATTTGGTTTTTTGTTTTTTATTTTGTTGCTGGGGACTGATGTACTACTGAACTATACATAGTCGATGAACGATGTTAATCGTTCATGGACTAATTAATCGTTTTAAACGATTTAAATTTGATCGGAAAGGATGTACGTGAAGTTAGCCCGAAAACTAGCCCGAAAATATTTTTGGATTGTGTCTTTGCTAAATTTAGTTATAATTTCGATCTGTCCCGAAATCTTGGTAATAAAACGTGTTTTATTAGTATCCATCCCGAAAAAAATACCAAGTCATCAAAACGTTGAAATGCCAAATTAAAATTAAAACGAAATTGTTTTTTATGTAATTGATAAATATTGTAAATTTAAGCAAGAGTAGTTTTCATATAAAGACTTATTTTGATATTTCGTTATGGAACCAGCTTCACAGGGATTTCCAAGCATATCGGCTGATGCCAGAAGTTACTTTGGTGTATCCTTAATTCAATCTATATAGCCCTCTTGCCACATGAGCTCCATTTATGGTCTTTACAAAATATTCTCTAAACACTATTCGAAAAAATATTAATCTTGACCATTTCATAACATGTAGCCGAGATTACAGGGATTTCCAAGCATATCTGATGATGCCAGAAGTTATTTTGGTAAATGGACCTCATGTGACAAGAGGGCTATATAGATTGAATTAAGGATACACCAAAGTAACTTCTGGCATAAGCCGATATGTTTGGAAATCCCTGTGAAGCTGGTTCCATAACGAAATATCAAAATAAGTCTTTATATGAAAACTACTCTTGCTTAAATTTACAATATTTATCAATTACATAAAAAACAATTTCGTTTTAATTTTAATTTGGCAAAAGAAATTATTTGAATTCAAAATCCAATTCCAATCCCAAAGATGACTTGGTATTTTTTTCGGGATGGATACTAATAAAACACGTTTTATTACCAAGATTTCGGGACAGATCGAAATTATAACTAAATTTAGCAAAGACACAATCCAAAAATATTTTCGGGCTAGTTTTCGGGCTAACTTCACATACATTCGGCAAAGTGGGTGAATGCTTTTTTAAAATTAATTAGCCTTTGTCCCGACTTAGATTATGCACTTCAACTACATTTTTGTAATCACCGTTTAAAATTAAGTGAAAGAAAATCTAGTTTCCAGTTTTATCCTATTGCGGAGTCTCAATAATAGTCGTATTTTATTTGATTTTGGGATTGGAATTGGATTTTGAATTCAAATAATTTCTTTTGGTAATCATCAAAAATTTTAAATTATTACCAATATATTATTTTTTATTAATATTTTAATTAATTATATTGTCAAGCAACGGAAAAGAGATAAATAATATTATAAGAAAACCATAGTGAGTATTATTTAGATCGTCAATTTCGGCTTAGGCTTAATAACGTACAATCAAAATTTGTTAAATACAAATTTGATAATTACAGTTCCTCAAGAAGACAACGGTCTAGAACAGAGACGAGAATGCTATTGGTATTTCACCATATTGCAAGAAAAAAAATATTCGTACGATCATTTATTAGAAGATCTCACTTCGAGTGGTATTTCGATACGTTATAAATTATTAATATTAAGTCTATATACCTAGTAATTTTCTTTGAAATATAGGAAATTTCATTTACGGTTGACGAAATAAAAAACAAAATAAAAACTCTGAAGAGCGCTTATAAAACGGTAATTGATAGCAATAATCGTACCGGAGCTGCCCCGACTATAGCACCTTATATATGGCAAGTATAGTTAATGGATGGAATTTATAGTTTTGACAATGCCGCACCTGAGATTGGGGAATCTTTAGCGCGTTCTATAGGGATTGGGCGTAAGGAACCTCAAATTAAACCAGATCTATTTGAGTCAATGATTGAAGTATCGATGCTAGGAGTTGATGAAATAAATTGGCCTGGTACCGAAACCGAAATACCTACAACTTTAGTGAATTCAGAAAAAAAAAAAGAAATTATCTGAAAAAGAAAGGTTATTAGAGGAAAAAGTGGATTTTAACAAAAGCATATTCGAATCAAAAGAAGAAAATAAAAATAAAAGGGCTGTAGAAAGAGAGACAGGTAGAGAAAAAAGGCATGCAAAAAAGGAGGAATGGCATAACCAATTTTATCAAAAAAGAAAATCAGTTGCTTTAAAATGTATGAATAGGTTTAATAAAAGATTTAAAAATTTAAATATTTTAAATTTAATAACGAAGTCTGACTTAACCATATATTATATTTTATAATTTACTATTTTTGTTTTATTTATTTATTTACAAACAATTTTAATTTAACAGTGTCACTACGCTGTGAAATTTGTGTCACTACGCTGTCGCTATCAACGTTATGGTGTTCGTCGTAATTCCACTCATCATACTCGTCTATACACATGCTATGAAGAACACAACAAGCGATTGTTATATTTATAACAGTAGGGATATTGGAGTATTCTGTGAAATGACGAAAACGTCGGAAGCGCGTCTTTAAAAGATCAAACGCATTTTCTACTGCCATTCGTGTAGCTGAATGGAGATAATTAAATTTATGTTGTTGCGCCGTTAAATTACCCGTATCTTAGAATGGCGGTACCAACCAAGGTTTTGGGCCATACCCATAATCTACAAGTAAGAACGTATTGTTAGGGAAATAAGTGTTATACTCCTCAGAAGCTTTCCTAAACAAAAAAGATCGACGTAAAACTCGACTGTCATGGTATGATCTGGGCTAGCCACAATGTATGTCAATAAATTTTTTTCAACATCCACCACTCGTTGCATTAGAATACTGCAATATTTCTTTCTGTTAGAGTATACAAGTGGATTTTTTCTTTTGGATTTAGAGACCATCCATGATGACATTCGATTTACAATGGCCCACGCAGTACTATCACAAATATCAAACAAATTACCTAGTTGACGGTATGTAATGGCATCATTTTAATTATCTAAATGATTTCAATTTCCAATACTAAATAATGTAAGCACTAAAATACTGATTAAATAATCACATCCAAGATTTAACAAAATATCGCTAACTCAAAATTAAATGTCAAAATAATAAAATAACAACAATGACCAACGTATATAAATCAAAATATGAGATGTGGCGCACCTGGTATTCGAGATACTAACTAAAAAGAAGTATTGGAATTACAATACCATCAATAGAGAAAGATTTCAACCAATTCCAAAAAAGAATTCGATATATGGGATTGTTGTTGCAAAAAATCAAATAAAATTACGACTAATGTTACACTATACAGCTTTTTGTAGATGGTTTTATAAAAATTGACTTTCTAGGCCCTGATTATGTAAACATATTGCAGTAAACAACGTGATGGAAAATCATTTGACGGCCACAGATCTGCGATCGGTGTCTGAACAAAAGTTCTTCTTTGCCACATACTTGCATTCATCTATACTACTAAAGATAATATCATACAAAATATAACAACTAAGGCTGGTATTGTTAAAGAAGATGTATCTTGCCATGCACTGACTTCTAAAATTAGAACGGAAACCAACTAAATTATGTTTCATTTAAAATTGGGCCACTTCGCAACATTTCGAAATCATTTTTCCGTTGAAATTTGGCATAGTGTAGTAATTAGGCTTTAACTTTGCCTAGCAGATCTTATAGTTAAATTTTTTAAAGCTATCTGAATTCTTTTTATTAATTTCTAATTTGTCTTGCAATTTATTTTCTAATTTTAGTGGTGCTACATCTGTAAATTTATCGGTAGCTAGAATCATAACACTTAACCTTCATGAAGAGTCTCTCATCCGTATTGCACATTTGAATTACGTAGCTTTATTTAGTATATTGACGATTTAAAGATTTTAATGCAGATCGACGATTTTTATATCGTGTGTTTAGGTGTAACATGGCTACATTCCTGGTTATAAATTAGTTAGACATGATATGATTTGCAAAAGAGGTGGAGGTGTAGCCGTTTATTTTAAGTTCACCTTTACAATAAAATGTGTTGACCGAGTAGTTGTGGATAAGGTTGAATTTATGATCATGGATTTGTGTTTGCATAGGGGTAAATATTGCTTTATGATTGTTTATAATCCTCCGCTATATAAAGCTGATGTATACTAGTGATATCTTATCCTTCATTCTAGATTATATGTGTAATTATTCACATTCCTTAATGTTCTTCCTTCTGTGTTCTTCAAATGAGGTATATTTGTCCTAATCCTAAACGTGTATAAAAATGAGGTACAAGTTCTAAGTTTAAGCTTTATTTGTGTTGATTTTAACGAAATTTTAAAAGTGGTTTCTAGCCTTAAATCGAGCGCATCTGATCACGTTGGGATAAATCCAAAATTTTTAAGTTTGCTATTTCCATCGATAATACCATTTATGGCGTGTATTATTGACAAGTGTATGACAACCTCTGCTTGGCCTTTAACATAGAGGAATACATTTGTAATTCCGACAATGAAAGGTCGGCATCCGATGAGTATCGCTCCGATATCATCTAAAGTTGTTTAGGTTATGATTAACAAATTTCAAGCTGGTTTTCGTGAGAACCACAGTACAACTTCTGCTTTAGTTAATAGTTCATTTTGTGTTATTGGATTTTTCGCAGACTTTTGAATCTATCAAAAGCTATCAACGGCTACTTCAGAAATTTTTCTAAACTTTTTTGTAATTTCTCAGATTGTACTATTTGCTTATTGAAATCTTATCTGAAAGAATCTTACATATGAAACTATGTGGTAGAGTATTCGATTATTTACAGGTTACAAGTGGAGTACCTCAAGGATATACAGGGTGGCTGAGACCAAATGTTACTGACTTAACTCTGCTGTCATTTGTGTAATTGTCATTTTCGCGCGTCAATTTTTTGACAGATTGAAGTTTGGTTAATTGTTTACATGTGGTTAACAAATAATTGTTCTAAATTAATATCTTAATAAAAAAATCGTAATGGAATTCAAACGTAATAGTGTAATTGCACTGTATTTGGGTGGAAATTCACAAACAGCAATAGTTCGTCAGCTCCAGCATTTGAATGTGAATAAAATGTTTGTGTATCGAACCATAACTCGATACAACGAAACTGGTAGCATCGCTAAATGAAACAGAGGCGGTCCTAAAAAGACAGCAACATCAAAAGAAATGATACGAAAGGTAAAGAAACGAATACAACGAAATCCTCGTCAAAGTGCCAATCAATTAGCCGCACGTCTACATGTTTCACGATACAGCATTCAAACCATATTGAAAAATGAACTACACTTGAATCCCTACAAGATACAAAAAGTTCAAGATCTTACGGAGGCACAAAAAAAAGTTAGGCTCGAAAGAACACGAGCATTGAAGGCTGCATTGAAAGAACACGAGCATTGAACGTGATGAGATTCCAAAAATTGTCTTTTCTGATGAAAAAATTTTCACCATTCAACAGTTTGTGAATAAACAAAATGATCGTGTTTGGTTAGAGCACAAGTCCAACGATAATTTGGACACAAGAGTTGCCATGCGCAAGCAATCACCAGCTTATGTCATGGTTTGGGCTGCAGTTACTGCAGATGGACGCACTCCTCTGGTTTTCATCGAACATGGAGTCAAGGTAAACCAAGAAGTGTACCGCCAAAAGATCCTAAACGATGCTTTGCTACCTTGGGCACGTAAACACTTTGGTACGAACCATTGGACATCGGCACCAAACAGGACTCGGCACCGTCACACAAAGCTCGAGGGACACAGCAATTTTTACAAAATTGCGTTTCGCGGCTGATTTCGTCGAAAAAATGGCCACCATATACAGCAGACTTGAATCCCATGGATTTCTCCATATAGTCTATTTTGGAGAGTAAGGTGTCCACTAAAAAATACGAAAGTGTTGATGCATTGATTTCAGCTCTTGTTCGAGAATGGAATAAAATTCCGCAAGCCCACGTTCGGTCAGCATGCAATGCTTTCTATGGAAGACTGAATCAAATAATCAGAGCCAAAGGAGGTCATATCGAGCAGTAACATGATTTTCATAAAATGTTATATGTTTTCAACATATTCCACGAAATTTCAATAAAAAATAATCAAAATTAAAAAAATTACAGCGTTTTCATTTGGTAACACTTGGTCTCAGCCACCCTGTATTTTAGATCTATTGATGTGTTCTCTCTTTATTAATGATTTAGCGGATAAAATGTAGGTTTCAGATTTATGAAGATGATGTGCAAATTTATAGTGGCGGTTCTTTTGATAATACATCTAGCAAATTATAGAAGATGTGAAGTAGCTAAAGAGCACCAGAAACAAAGCGCTACAACCAAACCAAAGAATATCTGTTCAAAGGAAGCTTATACTATAAATTTAGAAAAAAATGAATCTGAACCAAACAAGATAAAAAATAGAAAAACATACTCACAGATCGTTTAAAAACGAGATTCAGTGGGAAATGAAGACGGTACTGATACCTTAAACCTTAAACATTCAGCTTGTGAAACTAGTAAAAAGCATATAGAAACTCTAAATAGGCGCTTAAATGAACAAAGTATTCAGTGGATGAGCTCACTTCCATTATTTACTGAAATATATGGGGATAAATCAAATACTTAGAATAGTGATCTGGAATGGGCTAATGCTCATGGGCAAATGGGCTAATGCAACATCTGCCAGAACTAGAAATATTTTTTAATACAATAAAAAATAGATATATGCCTTTTATCTGAAAGCCATTTTACTATAACTTCATTTGCTAAAATACGTGGCTATTGTTGTTATCACGCCATCCTAGCAGGAAAAACGACAGAAGGATCACTTAGATGAAAAAAGTATGCAAGTGGTCACTATCAAAGTTCAATTAAATGATGGGAACAGAATACAATGTTTCATCAATCTATTGCCGTCTTTGGCATAATCTAAATAAAGAGGATCAAGACTAACAAATCCACCAAGGAAACGAGCTACTTCCCGCAGATCAAGCAACAAAGTGAGCATTTAACTTTAGAGTTAAACCAACATACTATGTATCCAAATAAAATTCCAGATCTCATAGATTTGTATATAACAAAAAGGGTATTAAAAAGCTTCATGTACATAGAAAATAGTGAAGGACTATCGTAAGAACACTCTTCTATAATCATGACTCTTAGCTCAGTGCAACAATTGTCCAGAAAGAGTCGTTGCCTAAATTAACAAATAATAAAACAAACTGGAAACTACTAGTTCCAGAAACTATTTATTGACAATATCAATCTTCAAGTACCAGTTAAAACTTCGGCACAATTGGAGGACAAATTAGAAAACCTAACAATATTATTCAACAAGCAGCTGGTACGGCAAATATTCAAAAAGAAACTCGAACACATAATAACTTCCCTTTGGAAGTTGGAGAATTGGTTAGAGAAAAACGTAAAGCACGAAAAACATGGCAGAGAAATTGGCCTCCACAAACGATGCTCCACTATCTTAGTAATAAACTAAAGGTTTTAATCAAATAAAATAAGAATAATTAGATTCATAATTACCTTACCGTCCTTACCGATTATTACCTCAGGAAAGCAACAAAAAGTCTAAAACGACCAAAAACGCAAGTACCTATGCAATGAAATGTGATGATTGAACTTAAAATAAAAGCGCAAAGGAAAAAGCTGATTTGTTTGCATCATATCTTGGAAATACATTCAAACCTCTTCTAGTTATTAAAATCGATAGCCAAAGCATCCTATATCTTTACAAGAATTAAAAGATGAAGTCAGCAATAACATAACCTCAAAATAATCTCCTGGCTATATGATCTAATTACAGGAAAAATAGTTGAAACACTATCTGAAAATGGATTACGAAAGCTATACTCCAAATAATTAATGCATCGTTAGACTTAACTATGTTCCACAGCATTGGAAAGTGGCAGAAGTGATATTGATAACAAAACCAAGCAAACCACCTAACGACAAAAAATGATCTAGGCCAATTTTTTGCTTCTAACTAATAATACAATCATTCCAATTTCACGTAGTATTGTAAAGGCACGTTAAAAATGATCCATAGGAACTTAAAGATGGAATACGTCAACGGAAAAATCAGGAAGAACTCGAGGAAACACATCCTTAGTCTATATCAACATGGAAATGTCGAGATTCGCCGTATGATGGATAAATCAAATTTAGTTAGACGTCTGCTCAGAACGAGACCTTTAGAACTAGGACAGCCAATGGTTTATATCCCACAAAAACAGAACACGAGATATTAAGGACCAATTACTGTATGAATTGTTGTTGTAATTCAGTTGTAATAAAACTGGGTACCGGTCGAAACTGGATATTTTACAACTGGATTTGACGAAACAGGATAATTCAAAACTGGATATTTTAAAACGAGATAAGGTACAAAACGAGATATGGTACAAAACTGGAAATTTCAAAACAGGATATTTCAACATGTGATTTAAACTTAAAATGATGTTTTAGGAAAGTTCTGGAATATGGCCAATTACGAAACAATTCGGCGAGTTCTTAACCGATTATGATGAAATTTGATACGTACACGGAATAAAAACCTCATTGAAAATCACAAAAAAATTCATTATCATCACAAAATTGTGCTCCACTCTGAGTAATTGTTACCATCACAAAAGTACTGTGTTTAATTCTAATATTCTGAATATCACAAAATTTTTTAAGTTATAATCACGAAATTTTGGAAACAAAATGTTATGACGTCATCAACATTTTTTTTACTAAAATCAATTAACCTTTTGTGATATTCATCATGAAATTACTGTTAAATAAAAACAAATCGCTGTTAAATTCAAAATTAATTTGAATGAATTTCACTGGATAAATAGTATTAAATACTAAAAAAATTGTGATAATTATTGAACGTATAATGTTAATTACTGAATATTTTAGTATAACTTATAGAACACTTTGATGATATTTATTTATGTTTCTTATGAATAACAATGAGTAAATATTATGATTAGGACACATGAGTATAGTAATATACATTATAGTAATATACATATATATATAATAAAATGCACATATTCGAACTTAGGTTGGATACTGATTATAGTCTATTTATTTTTAAAAATAAAACGTTTACAAAACTTTGTTTATATTTTCAATATTTCAATATATATTTAAGGAAAAAAAATTAATTATATATTTTATATCCACAGAATAAAATTAATTGTGAAATTCAATTTCAACCTTTTTTAATTTAACAAATTTTTAATAGACGGAGGAATTATGTATATTTTTACTTTCTTATAAAAGTGGGCTTGGATGAATCGTCACTTAATGTTTACATAGCGACAAATTTGAAATTCAAAATCCGAAATCTTTTAAAGCAAGTAACTATTGCTAAATAAACAATTATTAGCTTCAGGTAAGTACAGTTTTTCCCGAACAACGTGATGTATGGCTGTATTTGAACTTTCCACGCAATAACTTTTCAAAACACGCTCCAACGATGTACAACCATGGAGGTGATAGATTAATCTGATAGTACATTTTCTAACATGTGCTTCGACCCTGCATCCTTACATCCACGATTCTTGAATAGTGTACAATAGTCTGTTGGAATATATAAAATCAGAATTAAAAGTAATTAAAATCGATGTACTAGCAAAAATAAAATGTGTAATAACTCTACCAATATATATACCCAGTCGGTTTCTTATATTGTGGCTGGCGCTCAAAATTATCTTTCGATTGGTTATCCGCAATTTTATTTCAATCATTGTACGTAATATCTTTTCCAATATACACACGTCTTTTTATTGAAAAAGCAATTTTAATGAAAAAGACGCTTCGCAAAATAAAACAGTATATTTTATTATGTGGTAATTTTTTTTAAGTGAATATTACAATGCCTTTAGTAAATTTAAAAGAAAATTGTGTTTATCATTAATGCTGCACGTGCTATTCATAAACAATTTTGTGATTAACATTAAACGTTTTGTGATTTTCACAACAGCAGATAAACTGATTGTGCGTGTCTGTGAATATCACAAAATCATTACTGATAATTACAGGTCCTTTTAGAATTTTTTTTTGCTTTCGTGATATTGATTTTGATTTGCAAAAACCATCTACAGTTACCGAACTATAAAAACTAAAATTTCAGATTCTGTGGCCTTTGTATACCTGATTTATCCCTTCGTCATAGCCTACTCAATCAAGAATTCCTAATAATTATGTAGTATATTTTATTTACAAGCGTAATGGTTTTATTATTATAAGTTAATTATTATTTTTTTTTGTTTTTATAGGTCAATAATTCTTCCATTCAGTCCATATTAGCACCTTTCTCCATTGTATAAATAATTTTCTTGTTAGTGTTCATGTCTATATAATTTTGTTATGTTGTACTCATGTGTAAAGCGATGTTTGATTCTGCATACATTTTACCAACATCACCAAAATGTTCTTTAAATTTTTAACCGAAGGGCCTATCGGATTGTCCTATATAGGATGCAGTACAGTCAAAACAAATCATTTGAAATACTTCAGTATCTAAAATTTGTACTTTCTTTAAGGCAATTGTATAGCCATAATTCCAAAATATTTTTCCAAAAAATATAAAAATAATAAAATGTTTCTTGAATTTAACCATAAATTGTTTAATGAACTAATTTCAGTAGTGAAATATTAGTTGTTAATCAAATTTTATGATAAACTTTTAAATTTTTGTGAATTTAACAAATTCTGATGTTAATAAAATAGTAATTTATAATTGACTATTTTAATTACATTAGACTTTGTTAAATTCACAAAAATTTGAATATTTATCATAAAATTTAATTAACAACTAATATTTCACTACTGAAATTAATTCAATAAAAAATTTATGGTTAGATTCAAGAAAATTTTTGTTGATTTATATAAAACTCTATAAAATTGCAATACTGAATTTCATTGTAAGTGGTTTACTGATAATAACTATCATAGAAAAATCAGTAAAATGAGTTTTGTCATTATAATGAAAAAAATGGTTAATTTAGTAGCAATTAAAAAAAAATTAAGAGAAAGAAAATTCTATCTCTCTGCTTAAAATTATTCAAGTATGAAACCTTACTGGCCATATTTCAGAGGTTTTAAAATCAAATTTAATTATACAATTAAAGAAAAAAAACATTAAGTGAAGGAAAATTATATTTCTCTCCTTAGAAATATTCAAGTATGGAACCTTACTGGCCTTATTCCAGAATTTTCCTAACAAATCATTTTAAAATCCTATTTTCATCCTACATATAGGATTTCATCATAATCGGTTACGAACTCGCCGAGTTCCTTCCTAACTAGCCATATTCCAGAACTTTCCCAAAAAATCATTTTTAAATCCCATTTTCATCCTACATATCGATTTTTATCATAATCAGTTAAGAACTCGCCGAGTTTCTTGCTTAAATAAGCTTATTTAGCAAGTTTTTTTTTGCAAGATTTTTTGCAGATGGCACGACCTATGGAGGGTGAATAATGTTAAAATTTAACTATATTTTGGTTTTGAAAATAATTTAAAAACATTTTTTTAAGTTTAAACTAAACAATGGTATATAGGCCGTAATGTTCTGCATGCCTCGTCTCTAAAGACACTTTCGGCTAGTTACGAATTGGCGATCGTTGTAGATGGTTAACCCAATGAACATCTGTCTATAGAAAATTCAGTCACCCGTACAAGGTGTAATTATAAATTTTTTACCAATGGCGAGTATCGAACTCAGGATCGTCGCGTGGTAAAGATGTCTCTTAAGCATCGCTATATACGCTATACCCGGTCTAAAGTCTAGACTTGCAAATAGAAGTATTGAGCTATGGGAAATATATTCTAACTTAATTAGGAACATTTTTTTGTGTTTCATCCTGTACTGACATGAACGATGTTTCGGTCAATGGATTCTGCACTCCAACTAAATTTCAGGAGGCATGCTCGCGATAGTTTTCTTCCTATTTACCGTATTACCCATAACAATGAAGTAACAGTTAATTTTTACAAAAGTTTTAAATTTACCCTTTAAAATTATTCGGCTAATTTTATGTTGTAAAAGTTCACTATCACCTGGTGGTTCACTACTAAATGGTGCGAACCTTTATTTTCTATTTTACACCACTAATTTTAAATTATAAACTTTCTCTTACCTTTTTGGATATCTAAAAAAATCATTTGGCTGCATCTGGGTTTCTGGAACCCCCAAAAAATGCATTAAATTTTCATTAACTATAGTTATACCTTTTGTTTGACTTCTCAAACCGTCATCTTTTGATGCATCAGTTCTCCTAGCAATAATTGATTAATTCTATCTTGATTCTCTGTTCCTTGACAGCAATACAAAACGAATTTAGTTTAATGTCCAACACCTAAAGTAACACTTATTACGTGGTACCTATAATGCCCACGACAATGATTGAGATCCACAATGTCATTCCTTTCTAAATTTAGATTACAAAAAATTTGATAAAATCTGCGAAATAATCAACTGTTAATAACTACTGTCATATTTGATAGGCGATCGATAAAATCTCACATCCTGATTGAAACAAGTTTCTTTGAAATTCAAGCGGTGGTCGATTTGATTAGGAAATAATTTGATAGATACTAAGAGATCACGTTCAACTGCAATGTATATTATTTATTCCGCCATTATCGGTTGGTAGTTGCCGATAAGAACTAGTGACTTTCCTACTGTTGTGAAATCGGCCATAATCGTAGGTTGACCAACCTCATTGATTAGCAAAGCGATACTTTTTATGGTTGAAATAAATACTGTCATATACAGCCTCCTTATTTTTTTAGTGGCGTGCCGATCCTCGTGATGATTTTAAACTTAGTTTCTTCCATTTTAAGAGGAGTATTTTTTTTTAATTTCCATTTTGGCTTTGCAATTTAAAATCTCCCATTTTTCTTTAAGCAATGCTTACCCTAGGACGATCGTCACTTCTAAATTCGAATAACGCCAACTACATCAATTCTCACCACCTTTGAGAAATTTCATAACTTTTTAGAATTTCTTTTCATAAACATCAAACAAATTCTTTTCAAATGTCATCTCGTCTTGGGCCAAAATATATTTAAAGAAAAATATTATTTAAAAATAATAAATTTTCACTTATTTCAATTTTTAATCGAAAATAAACTTAAAAAGAAGAAGAATTTAAAATAGGCAACACCTACAACATTAACAAAAAACAAAACAATTTACTATTGGTGTGATCGCGAATTCGATCTTCGCGACGGCGACTCATTTTCTCGATAAAATTGTATTTTTTGGCGCCAATATTTGTAAAGAGTAAATAAATTGGCACATTTAAGCAATGGGACTTTCGCACCGAATAATTGGTGATTAATTTAATAAATCGTCGAAACGATCTATAAACCGGATCTTTACCGTAATCAATTTGGCAATACAACAACTCACATGTCAAATCAACCGTATAATAATACACAGATATAATAATATAATTGTGGTCATATATACGTAACGTGTACAAAATCCACTCGAAATGAATCACATCTCATATTTGGGCGATAACGACGACACAAACAATTTAAAAATATTCCGAAATTTTATGTTGTTGTTCTTTTTTAAATAGCCGCTTTGAACCGCTTCTCATACTCGAAAATAACTTTTGTCATGTATATGTATGTAGAAAAAATAAGAAAAAAATTAATGTGAAATTGTCAAAATGTCATTTCTTATCATACGGTAACTGGCTTAACGAAGTTCTTTCTATAGTGCTGAAATATAAATTTCGCGTTCTTTATTCGATTTTGTTCCATTTCTTATCAGACACTTCAGTCAAGAGTAAGACACCTAAGTGCGCTCATAATTGTAAATATTTGTGTGAAACAGTTAGTTGGCTTATTGTCGTTCAATTTGATAAGAGACATAAATGTATGTATGTGTGCGATCACGCATTTATCACGTGCATTGGGCATGATTATCATATAGAGTGTGTGTCGCCGCCACGTTTATTAAGAAATTTTTGCTTTTTATTTCGTTTTATAAATTGACCAAAAAGTGAAATTTTTGATTTTTAAAAAAACATTTTATTTTTTTTTTTTTAGGACGGTTGACAGAGATTATTGATTGGGACAGATGTGAATTGTCGTAGGCACGTATATGAAACTTATGAAATATTTTTTTTTTGAAGTGGGTTGCCAGGTTGTTTTTAACATTATGAAATTGAATTTTGAATTATAACCGAAACTATCGCGACTATCAGAATACATATATACATGTCGAGAGACACACCTTCCGGCCTTCAATGATTTTGCAAATATCGTTTTAAATACGTGTTTGACGTCATACCAATCTAAATTAGCTTTTGTGTGATTTTATTAAAAATTCAAGGTTTGCGGCTATGGATGCCGATCGTCGTTGTTTTCGAATTTTGTATATTATAAATAACCTTCAACTTGTTAGTTAAACGAGTGTACGTGCTAAGCCAATGGAACGCACAATTTACATTTCTTATTTAGTTATAATCGAGCAATTAGCGTAATGGTTAATGCTGCGAAGCTTAGATTAAGTGGTATAGCAGGTTAAAATTGCAAAGGAAGATTTTGTTTTAATAGATTTCTTCGGGGTCACGGGACAGCATTCTGTTGACCTTTAGACGTAGTAAACACTTTGGAATTAATTTGAAACTTAGACACTGATAGGTTGAAATTCAAGGTAAACATCAATCTCAAAAAATCATTTAAATTATTTGATCAAGTAGGATAGCCTTGAACTTGAAAATTGTCTTTGAGACCATTGGTAAAATACTTTAAAGTTTAGGAAAATCTCGTGATAATAGTTTCTGTTCACATTGGATATGACAAGATTGTAATTACTCTTACTATAAAATGGTTAATGGCATATAGCTTTTGTCCCACGCTATGTTTATGTGATTTTTATGTGTCCACGTGTAGAGAAATATTCTGTTGGTAGTGAACCTTTCTGTTGGTAGTGAACCTTTAAAAAAATCTGTAGCAATATCAATTTTTTTTTTAAATTTTGGTGCAGACACACCTTCGACTTTTTAATCTAAATCGACAGTAAATTTTAGTTCTAACCTAATTCAATTCTCTGCTTAAGGCATCTAACATATTGGTACCCTCCGAGGAAGCACTGAAATTTGGTTTTGGAATCACAACGTATTGTGATTTTCAAGTAAGGCAAATAAACAACTTAGGCAATATTCTTCAGCATCTTAATATTATCCTAATAGTTTTGATTCCGTCTATCCTAGATTGAAACCACTATCAAAGTGGCAGAGATCATCGATTTTGTCAATACTAGTCTATGCATTTCAACAGGAATCACTCCTAAACTAATCTCTAAAGGACGGTATCGTAATGAATTAAAATATGTCTGCTTTGCAGTAAGAAGATTACCACCTACAAGTAAAAGTTTAGTCCACGGAGTGCTGGCTGGTCCAACGTTGTCTGCATTCATCCATTGGATAAACAAAATCTTCGGCAACGCAGAATATTTTCTGTTCCTCCAGTGCCTATTATGTACCAGTGGCTCCAGTATCAAGATGAGCATTTAACCAATCCTGTTACCGCCATACGAAATCAATATATATATTTTTTTTATTACAACTGCCTATGGCTTTATTCTTGAATCTTTCTAAAAAGAAACTAACAAGATGTATGCGAATCTTACAAACTAACCTTACTGCTATTTTTATAAGTTTTAACAAATATTAGTACTTATTATTAGTGTGCACCATTTACTTATTAATTCAATAGTCCAAGTGGATCAGTTCTTCTCAGTCGTCTGTATCTCGGTTGTTTTAGAATGTCCCGGGCTAAAGCATTGGGATGTGTCTCTAGTTTTAAACAATATTTTATATACCAGGGAGTATTCGTGATCCTACGAAGTATTTTTGATCGTGTACGTTGCAAAAATTCTCTATTTGATGCGCTGGTGGATCCTCATAACTGAATACCATATGTCCATATGGGCATAAGTATCGCTTTATATAGTAAAACTTTATTGTCGAGTGATAATCTCGAGTGATAATCTGTCGAGTGATTTGTATTTGATTACGCTTTGCTTCTATTAGCTTTTTCCATATCAACCTTTTGTCCAGATGTAACCCTAAGTATTTGACACTAGATTGCTGCGGAATAGTTACACCGTTCAATTAAACTTGTGGGCAGGTGAGTTTGTTAAGTGTGAATGTAACATGTGTTGATTTATTTTCATTGACTTTTATTCGCCAAGTCTTTAGCCAGTTTTCAATTTTATTCAGATGATTTTGCAATTGCGTTGAAGCAGTTTGAGGATTTTTACAAGACACTAATATGGCTGAACCATCAGCAAATTTTGATATTATAGCTTCATTGCAAATGGACAAATCGGCTGTATACAACAAGTATAAAATTGGTCCCAAGACACTTCCTTGTGGAACACCAGCGCTAATATCATTTAAACCAGTGGTTGCTGCGTTTTGTTTAACCAAGTATTTTCTTTGAAGAAGATAGTTTTCAAGAACTACATGGAACTGCTTCGGCAAAAGTTCTTTAACTTTGTATATTAAACCTCTATGCCAAACTTTGTCGAAAGCTTGTGCAATATCCAAGAAGACAGCAGAACAATATTTTTTTTTCTTCGAAGGTGAATTTGATTGCGTTGACAATCCTGTGAACTTGCTCTATAGTGCTGTGCTGATTTCGGAAACCAAATTGGTGATTTGGTATAATATGCCGTTTTTCTAGTACTGGTTTTAGTTTCCTTAGTAACAATTTTTCAAATAGCTTTGATATCGTGGAAAGCATGCTTATTGGACGATATGATGAGATTTGTGTCTCATCTTTTCCAGGCTTATGTATCATTGTAATTTGCGATATCTTCCACTTTTGAGGAATGTAACCAGTTCGCATGATTGCGTTTAAGATGTACGTTATTAGTTTAATGCATTTATCTGGTAATTCTTTAACCATTTTCCCGGAAATAAGATCATGTCCTCGTGCTTTTTTCGGACTTATGCAGTTTTTTATTGTGCTCTTAACTTCCTTCCACTTGAACTTTATAGGTTTATAATTTGGATCGTTCACCGTTTGGTTTGGTAGCATGTAGTTGTTAACTTGTTCATGTGGTGAGAAAACGCTTTTTAGATGAACAGCGAAAGCATAGGCTTTTTCTTCATCACTTCTTGCCCAGTTGCCACTTGGCAGTCTAATGAGTGAACACGAGTTTGCCGGCCTCTTAAAACTTTTAGTAGCTTTCCATAAGGAATAGTCTGTTTTCTATGTTACCGGGAGTTCACTTAAATAGTTTTGTATACTTTCATTTTCTTCTTCCCTCAGAGCTACTTTCAGGGATTTAATTGCTCGATTTAATTTCCATTTTAATATCGGCGATCTTTGTTGCTGCCACTGCCGTCGAATTTTTCGCTTTTCTTTTCAGGAATATCCAGTAGGCAATTCTCTTCAATTTGTCTATACTGTATTGATTCCATTTAGTTTTTTTATTTGTCAGGCGTTTCAGTGCTTCAGTCTTTAGGGAATCAGTACTCACTGTTATAATTACTGGTGAATGACCGGATGATAAAACGTAACAATCTGTTGCCATAGCATTTGTACGTGCAATGCCTTTAGCTATACAGAAGTCTATTAGATCAGGAATTTTCTTTTTATCCGTAGGCCAATATGTTGGGTGCCCCGCTGATAGAAAATCCAAACAAAACTCATCCATAGCTTCATAGAGTTGTTTTCTTTTCGGAGTCGTCAATCTTGAACCCCATTGAGTATGTTTTGCATTATAATCACCTCCCGCAATGAATTAATTGCCTAGATGGTTAAAATAATCTAAGAATTGCTTCTTTTTTATTGCGTGTTTCGGTGGGCAATAGACTGATGATATTCACAGTTTCCAGACCACTCCTCCAGGCAGATATTTGTCGCTTGGATATGATCTTTGTCATATTTCTCAAGTTCAAAGTGTTTTAGTCTTCTTTTAATCAACACAGCTGTACCACCATGTGCTTTACCATCAGCATGTTTAGTGTCGTATACTGAATACCCATTAATTTTGAAAAAGTTTTTTTTTGGTGAAGTGTGTTTCTAATATTAACATTATGTCAATATTGTGCTCGATAAGGAATGCTTGCACCTCTGTTTTGTGTTGGGCAAGGCCGTTTGCATTCCATATGGCTATTTTGAGGACAGTCATTTTTGGTTTTTCACTACTAACTGCATTAATGTGTTAATGCACATCATTGACATAAAGCTTTGCATCATATCTGTAAGCTTGTCATCCATTTGATAAACAAAATTTTCGGCAACGCAGAATATTTTCTGTTCCTCCAGTGCCTATTATGTACCAGTCACTGCAGTATCAAGATGAGTATTTAACCAATCTTGTTACCGCCGTACCAAATCAATATAAATAAACTGAAATAATATCATTTCGATGACGATACTAACCGAGTTCTATTCAACTAAGAGATCAGGAATTTAATGAAAATTGTTCATGAAATAAAAGTTTGACTCGTTTTAATATTTCTCTTGAGGTGCCAAAGGCTGATCCTAGATTACTTTTTACCTATACTTGATCTGTAGTATTCACTCTAAGATCAAGTGTGATCGCAATAAAACTTTAATTATCATATGGTTCGATTTTTTTAGTGATCACGAGAACAAAATTAATTTCATCTAATCCAAGAAGGATTCCTGATACCTTCAACGCCCCGTTTTAATGTGTACATCGATTTTTTTATCTTAGACTTTTTTTATTGTAATGAAAACACTTTAAAATGACGATCACACGTAAAATGAGATCATTCACCATAATTATAATATTCTAAGTCGATAATCTAATTTAAATGGCTTATCATAGTACGAATATAAATCTACAAAATTTGCACTGGTATTTAAGACGTAGTCGCTTAATCAAAATCGACCAATCTTTAAGTTTATTTATAAAAAAGACCCACAACAAACAAAAACTTTTATACAAAATACGCATTTTATAAATTTTTTGATCATTTTCGATCACCAAAATTTTTTTTTTGTTTTTTCTTTCTGTATTCGATTGTCTCGAGTATGCACACACCTTAAAAACAAATATTTATAAAGTTTACACTTAAGTTAAGTAAATAAATCGTCTGTGGTAGGGGGGAATTCATATAACTCGGAAAATACGTCAGGAACGATCATGATATCGTTAAAATTTCAGCAAAATTATTTTTTACGCCGAATGCTATTTCCAAAATATCGTCAATTTTAACCGGACATTTTCAATTTGTGGCGTATATTTGACAGTTTTAATTAGCTCCATCTACTGTTATTTAGATTTTGAAAATTCTTGATATGAGATATTGTTAGTTTAGAAAACTCTAATTTTGCGCTGGCAATGCTCTTCTAGTATCGCAGCATTCTCTTTACTGCCAACCAATACGCTCTTCCGGGATCATTATTGAATCTGATGACTTTGCTAACTACATAGTTAATGTCTGGTCGAGAAACTTGGGGCAGGAACAGAATGCTTCCCACTGCTTAACTATTTTTTCATCCGGGAACAAAATAACGTGACTAATCGGGTCACTCGATGTATTATGTTCTAAACGTTGATCTTCAAGGAAGACAACATCACGACTTACAATTATGTTATTTGACTGTGGTTGATATAAACGGTATCAAATATACATCTTTCAGAGTTTGAACAAAGTTTCTTTTTTTTTGCTTCAGCACATGAACCATTGCCTCGCATCCAAAAACAAGTAAATGTTTAAGGCTGGGTTTTCGTCCCGTACAGATTTCTTCGGGTGTTACGTCACCTTTAATACTTCGTGTATGAAATCGGTTGATTATGTAGCATGCCGTTGATACTGCTTCCACCTCGTTACCGAATCCGGAATCAATAATCATACATCTTATTTTCTCAACGATTGTCATATTCTTTCTTTTGGCGATTCTATTTTATTCCGGCGTATATGGAACTGTGGTCTGGTGATATATCCTAGCTTTTCGCAAAATAACATGGGTCTAGTTAATATACTCGCCTCCATTGTCGGTTCGCAAACATTTTATCGACATCCCGGTTTGATTATCCACAAAATTCTTGAATTCTTTAAACTTTCTTGCAGCTTCGGATTTTGATTTTAACATATAAATGTTGGAAATAACAGCTGCATAAGACCACACTCCAAAACATTTTTGGTTTATGTTTCGGATTTTTTAAATGTTTGGCGTATCTATTTACCTCTTATACACGTCATACAGTTGCTGTCAAAATGATAAAGTTTGACCTCAGATGCAATACCACTTAATATTTTCATACCGCTGCAACTCAAGTTACCAAGTATACGATGCCATAAATCCATTTTGGGAATTCCTTTAACTAGATACGTTATTGCCTTTGGTCGGTTTAATTTGTACATGTTTCCCACTAGACTTGCGATTGCAATTAGTTCGCCACATTCATTGAAGATTTCACATCTCATCTTGCTATAAATTTAACATTATTCCCGTTCATGACCATTTGACTTACGGACAATAGATTTGCACATAAATCCTTGATGTACAAAATGTTTTTAATAGTTACTTTGTGGTTTTTGCTTTTTACTATCACATCAACCTCAGTACATCCAACTGAAGTTACTTTCAATTTTGAGTTATTTGCGATTATAACTTCATTATACACTGCATCAGTGACCTCTGTGGACCAGTCGTTTCTCATGGTCATATGCGTCGAAGCTCTGGAATCCATATACCAATCATCGTGGGTGGTGTCATTTACTGAAAATGTTGTGTACAGCAAACTTTGTGCATTCGAGTTTCCTTGGCCAACAACACTTTTATTTTTGTTTGGTCTATTTCTTGTAATATGCTCATAGTTGTTACAACTGAAACAACGTGGGCCAGCAGATTGATTCTGTTTACTTGTATTATTATTGCACTGCTTATTGTTGCCATTCCTTGAATTTTGTCCATAAAGGGCATAATCATTGGCTTATATAACTCTGGTAAGCCTGCCAACACAATTATACCGATCCATTCCTCTGATACTTTCAATTAAATGGAATTTAATTTGTGAGCTGTGTTGATTATGGTTGTCAGTTGTCACGTACTCTTCCGCACGTTTTTTCAGTTTTCCAAGTTTGTCGTAATTAACGTGCGCAACAAACCAATTTTGGAAATATCTTCAGAAGAAATCTTTCGGAAATATAATTAAGAATTCGCCAGTTTATTTATTCTTATTTGCTGAATATAAAATGCTTCACTCTCAACTTTATATTTTAAATATTTATTTTTAATAATTGGGTCTTAATATCTGGGCCCATAACCTGATGAAATGTAATATTTTAGGAGACGACAAAATAAAAGAACGCGTGTTAGCTGTTAAGCGACTCGAAACGAACAAGCACCGAGATCATAAACATTTATTGTAGGTATACAACTTTAATACAAGGTTTTAAGAGTTCATTAAAATTGTGATTGTCTTATGCTAACAGTAGTTTGAATATTAACTACCGGGAAACCGGACCAGTTCTGTCATTACTGCCATACCTTTAATTTCCCCACCCCACAAAAATTTACTAACTATTGGCCGTCAATGTGCCTTATCCTTCCAAGTATATTTAAAAACGGATGTACGGTGGGCCCAACCAACTCCAGGAGATCCAGCTTAATGCTTGGCCGTACATTCTAAATCAATCAATCAATCAAAAATTACGAATAGCCATCATAATGGATAATTGCCTTTTTCCAGATTTAAGTACTTATCAAGGTAACAACTGATATTTTTGGTTATCTCCATTCGCTGAGCACTTGCTCACTTGGGGTCCAGTAAGTACAATTGGCCAATTTTTTTTGGTTTTTCATTATCTGGGTGCAAAGTCCCTATGTTCTGTTATATATCTAGGTTCCTGTACTCTTAAATAGTACGATCTATATCCTGAAGGAGTCCTAACCTCAAAGGTCATATTTGCATTGACATATTTGCTCTACTATTTCTCATTCTTTCAACTTCAAGTTCTCTCTTTAGCAATCTTTGTTGATTGGTCATGATTACAGAGAATGTTTCGAGTGCGATTCTCAACAACGGCCTTTCTTATTTTATATTTATTATTTTATATCTTACATTTTTTGTGTTCAAATGCATGCCTATTTAATCAAAATTGCGCGCTGCTGACATTCTGTCTCCCAGGTCATGTTAAATCCAATGGCTTGGTTTTTTGTAATCTTGTTCTTATATAGTGGTGTTGGTAATTTTTATTTTATTTTTATTAAATAATAATTAATAGTACAATGTTATCACATGATAATTAGTTATCATATGCCCTTATTTGTAACAAATAAGTGGAACGAGTGCAGGTTTACAAGGAATCAATATTCTTCTATTCCAACAACGGATCTTCAATTATTAGATAACTAGCTCATGCGGTTTGATCCTCTTAAGGCATCTTAGTTCTTGCGTTAGGTCAAGAAATTGTATTGCTTCAGTATTGATATAATGGAGTAATCTTCTTTCATGATTGTTGGCAAATTCCTGAATCACTACTTCATCAATCCATTTGATATTTAGGTCGTCATGTAATTCCTCGTTGGTTACGTAACGGTAAGCATTATTTATTGCACGAAGAAATTTGTTTTGACAACGTTGAATAATTAGACAATTTGATGGTTTAGTACAGCTCCACAGTTGGATACCATACGTCCAAATTGGTTTAATTATCGATTCGTAGATAAAGCGTTCACAGTACAGGCTAAGCTTAGAATGTTTATCAGCCAGTATACATTTCACGTTGCTTTATTTTAATTTGTTCAGCTTTTTGTCTAACGTGGTGTTTCCAGTTCAATCTTGAATCGAGATGCAATCCGAGATATTTCTCGGTAGTCTAGGAATATGGCAGGGCAACATTTTTTTTCTTGAAAAGCTTGTTCTACCTTTGCAGTCACGTGATGTACTTGGTCAATAAGGTATAATGATCATTGATTTTAGTCGTTTCAATAACTTCTCAAACAACTTTGATATAGTAGGCAACAAAGAGATCGGCCTGTATGATGTCAGTTGCTCCCCGGGTTTATCTGGTTTTTTATCATTACTATTTGTGTATAGCCTTTAACCAAAAAGGCACATATGTAAGTCGAAAGCATGCATTATATATATATATATATATATATATATATATATATATATATATATATATATATATATATATATAAGTTAACATAATAACTCCTCTCTTTGATAACTCCATAAATAGCCTTGGGGAAATTTCGTCAAATCCAGGTGACTTTTTGAGATTCAGATTCGTATCTATTTCTTGAGCGACTTCTAGTAATATAGATCTTCATTAAATATTAGGGTCACACTACTAATATTTAATGAAGATCTATATACTGGTTTGAGATCAACCCTAAATAGAATGTCGTGTGGTTGAAATACTGATGCCAGATGTTGTGCAAACAGTTTAGCTTTTTGATCATTATGACTCATCTATTCTCCATTTGTATTCCTTGTAGGTGGCACTTGGATTATTGGTCTCTTATATCTTTTAGTAGCCTTCCAAAGAGAATAGTTTTTGTACGCTCCAGGACCCAGACCTATCAGATAATTTTCAGTACAAGTCTCTTTCTGCACTTTAATTAATCGGTTACCTTTATTACTTAGTCGGTTAAATTCTCTTTTGTAGATTATATATCTGGTTCTATGCCATATGCGTCTTTTCCTTTCTTTTATCAGTTCACGAATCTCCAGTGGGTAATTGCTCTCTTTTACATCGTTCACCCTTAATACGTGTGTGGCCTCTTTGACTGCTTCGCGCATAGAGTTAATAAAATATCCAGGTTGTATTTCGAGTTCTTGCTTAGTTTTGAGACAAATTTTAACTCAGTTAGGTTGGACAACCTCTAAATTCTCTCTAAATGATTCCCAATCCGTAAATTTATTAGTGAGATTAAGTTTTTTTTAATGACTTCTGAACTCAGAGTCACTAAGACCGGTGTGTGATCAGAAGTAAGGTCTTCAACTTCAAGGTAATTCGAGGCTATTCCTTTCGAGATATAAAAATCAATTAAATCAGGAACCTTGTTGATATCTGTAGGCCAACAGGTTGGCTTACGCGATGAATGATATTCACAACCTGACATTTCAATTGCGCTTAGGAGTTATTTTCCTTTTCCTGGTGTTATGAGTCGTGATCTACATGCTGTGTGTTTCACGTTATAGTAACCTCCTATAGTAAGCTTGGAATTAACTTTCAATTTTTCCACCCTGTTAGTAAGCTGGCTGAAATTTTATCTCATTTTGGCCTGAAATTCGGTAAGCATCTTCATTATATTACTAATAATGGGCTCATTAATCACAGGTTTCTGCCTGATTTTGATTTCTTCCTTATCATTGTTATTTGTGGTTTTTGTCACCTGTGCGTAGCAGACTCCTCTCTAACAATATCGTATTATTTGTTTGGCTTTTACTGTATGCGCTGAACTACTAATACTTTTATCGGTAGCTGAGCACTTAGCTTTTTTTTACCTTTTTGACATTGATTTGTTTGGTTCTCTGCATATTTGACACATTTGGCTTGTCTAATACAAAAGTTCTTCATGTGTCTTAACTCTTGGCAATTTGTACACTGAGGTAAATCTGTTACTTTTTTTGGAGGTTTAATAGACACCTTGTAATATAGCAGGCTGTTAATTCCGTATATGTCCTTATTGTTTTCTCCTTGCATCAGTTCAACGTAAAACAATGGGAAGTGTCTAATAATTTTCTCATTATTAATTGTTGACTTTTTATGTACGTTGATCCTCGATTGCTGCTATGATCTCTTTGTGTTCGGTAGAAGACCGTAGACCTCTTATTACGACTCTATACCATCTTTCACTTTTAAGCTGATAAGTATGGTATTCCATATTATAAAGTGTACTATCCTTATTATTGGCTTCAGTTTCCTTTATATCACTAAGTAGATTTTTAATTTTACGGTAGTCATTTTCAGACTCCTGACATGAGGACTACTCATCATTGCTATCAAATCAACTCTCAGATTAGTATAGTTCACATTTGATTTAGGTCCATTCACTTTAATACGCAATTTGTTCATCCAATTGCTTATTTTGTTTATAGCTGCCTGCAGTTTGTTGTTAGAGTCAGTTATGTTTAGTACTGCCCCTAATAATCCAGTGGCATCAGCACTTTAATTCAGACTAATCAATCTCATACTTTACTCGAAAGTGTCTGCCTTAAATTAGTTTCAGCTTTTTTAGAAGTAGCTTTTCGAAAAATTTTTATAGTATTGGGAGCACAGATATTGGCCTATATAAAGATTTTTCTTTTAGCGTTTTTTTGGTGTTAGTATCATTATTACTTCTGCCACTTTCCATTGCCTTGGTACGTATCTAATTTGGTACGGCAATTCTTGGCATGCAATTATTTCTTCATCATTTTAATTACAAAAGGATTTAATTACGTGACCCTTTATTAAGTCATATCCAGGAGCCTATTTAGCTTTTTCAGGTTATTCTTGATTCCCCAATTTAGTTTATGTAGGATTATGGCTCGTATCCGTTTCTTATTGATTTTGTTTCTTTCAGTAATATCTTCCTCTGCTGATTGGCTTGGGTATGGTTAAAATGTATCCACAAACTGTTCCGAAAATAGATCTTCCCTTTTGTTTGGGACTCCGAGGCCAGGTGCAAGGTCTTTTCAGGGCATTAGTTGCCTTCCTTGGTGGACAGTATATTGCTGAGATGCTATAACTTTTACTACAGTATAACTTTATCAAGATTTTTTCCAATCCATGTCATTTTGATGTTTAATTTTTCTAAGTGTAGTTTGAAGACCTACTGGTTGTGCATTTAATCGGTTATTGCAAGCTTGCACTTTTTGTTGGGCTATTTGAGAGTTGGTCATGTTTGTGCTTACTCGTTTTCTTTGTGTTCTCACATTATTTTCTTTCTCTGTTTTTCGTCCATATTTAACATGATTTTGTTTTGGATTATGCGATTTATTTCTCATTTTGGTATTAGTTCTAGAAGCTTTTCTCAACGGCTCAATGTTAACTCTCAGGTTAAGTAGGTTATTTCTCAGGTTTCTTATTGTTAAAGGTTAACATGAATGGAAGGTACATAAAATGGAGTCCTCTTCTAATAGTTTCATTATTTCCGTTGTTGTTTTGTGTCTTTTGTTTATAATATTAACTGCATCTCTAATTTTATGAGCTTTACTTGTTAGTTCTTCTATAATTAGCAATATTGGTGGTGCCCTGTTGCAAATATGTACTTCGATTGGGTGATCATTTTTGTCCTTCGGATAACCAAGCAAGAGGTGGAACCGCTGTTATAATAAAACACTATATTAAACACCATGCATGCCAGCATTATCAATCACCTGAAACCCAGCTTACTGTAGTAGAAATTACATCTACCAAGCAACGCCTTCAGATAGGAGCGGTATATTTTCCACCTAGATACAACCTGAAGAAATCAAACTACTTGAATATCAACAACATTTCAATGGTAGATTTATATTAGGAGGTGATTTTAATGCAAAACATGTTGACTTTGAATCTAGCTAGGCTAACAACAACCAAAGGTAACGAACTAAAAAATGCAATAAATGAAATGGGATGTAACATATATTCCACTGGCAAGCCGACATATTGGCCTACGGACGCAATTAAAACTCCTGATCTACTGGATTTCTTTAAATCAAAACAAGTTTCATCAAACTTTATTGAATTAGAGGATAATTCAGATATGGTTTCTGATCATTCTGCAGTGATACTTACCATAAGCGACAAGATAAATAGGAAGAAAACAAGACCAACTCTTGTAAATAAAACAACTGACTGGGTTAGCTTCAGATATGAACTAGCAAGCAATATTAGCCTACAAACAAGATTAAAAAAGGTAACGGAGCCAGAGGAAAAGGTTGCAAACTTCACAAATATCATTCAATTAGCCCCGTGGAATAACACTAAAGAAACAGCATTCAAAACTACTGGTAAAAGCTACCCAAGAGAAATTAGAAACCTGGTCTAAAAAAGGAAAGTTAGAAAAAAATGGCAACAAACGAGGAGTCCATCTGACAAGACGATCCTAAATAACAAATCACAGCAGCTTAAGCGAGAAATTCAGAAGTTAAATGAAAAATCATTTTCTTCATTTCTTGGAAAGTTGACGGCTGATGAAAATACAAACTACCCATTATGGAAAGCAACCAAAAGAATGAAAACCCCAATCATGCAGATCCCTTCTCTTAAGCGAAGTGATGGCCCGTGGGCCAGGGATAACAAATCAAAAGCTAAAGTGTCTGCTGATAACCTGGCTGGTATTTTCCAACAGAATGAGACCGAATTGGATATTATAATCGAAAATGGAAGTAACGACTATGGGGGCAGAATCCTTCTAATAACCCAGAAAGAAGTTAATAGGGAAATAAAATTCAATCTGAAGACCGGAAAGGCTCCTGGATATGATCTTTTAACAAGAGAAATTCTAAAGCAACTACCAAAGAAAACTATTGTTCAACTAACCCATTTGTTTAATGCTGTTATTATATTACGGCATGTTTCTTCCGCCTGGAAAGTTGCAAAAGTTATTGTGCTACCGAAACCAGGTAAACCGCCAAATGAAGCTCAATCATATCGTCCGATATCCCTGCTTCCTATCATCTCAAAGCTAATGGAGAGACTTCTTCTGAGAAGAATGACACCAATAATAGAAAGTAGAAACCTAATACCGGATCACCAATTTGGATTCAGATGTAAACAATCAACAATTGACCAGGTTCACAGAATTACAGACATTATAGAAAAAGCATTAGAAGGTAAACAAATTTGTTCTACCTTATTTCTGGACGTGGCAGCAGCTTTCGATAAGATATGGCATGCGGGATTAATACATAAACTAAAAGTTATGCTTCCGGGACCATATGTTGACCTTCTGGAGTCGTACTTATCTGAAAAACTTTTCAGAGTAAGACAAGAAGATGAGTATTCTGAACTGAGAGAGGTAAGTGCAGGAGTCCGACAAGGCAGTGTTCTGGGTCCACTCGTATATCTTCTTTATACAAGTGATATACCACAGTCCGATCATGTAAGCATAGCAACGTTTGCTGACGACACCGCTATACTAGCAACAGCAAAAACTGTCGAAGAGGCGGCGAATAAACTTCAATATGCAAGTGAAGAAATTCACCAGTGGACCAGATAATGAATTAGAATCTGCGCATGTCCACTTTACGAACAAACTATTGGTTAATCCGTCAACAATCAGCATAAACGATGTCATGGTGCCATACGAGAACTCCGCCAAATAGTTGGGTATGACACTGGACGTTAAGCTCAAATGGAAAGAGCATGTGAAGAAGAAAATAAAGGAGCTTGATCTTAAATATAGACAATTGTACTGGCTAATTGGACGAAGGTCAAAATTAAGCACAGACAACAAAATATTGATTTACAATCAAATCCTAAAACCGGTCTGGCTATATGGTATTCAGCTTTGGGGCTGTACTAAAAATGCTAACATCAAACCTATACAAAACTTCCAGAATATGGTACTTCGAAGTATAGTCAATGCACACTGGTACATTCATAATAAGGATTTGCATCGAGATTTGGGGATACCGGATGTAAAACATGAAATAAGAGATTTGCAACGAAGCATGAAGTGATGCTATTGCAACATGTTAATGCGGAAGCCTCTCGGCTAGTGGATAATAAACACATGGTTAGAAAACTAAAGAGAACAAACATTAATGAACAGGCATTGGAGCATCACTGGATCAACAGTGATCTCATTATAGTTTAGTTTTTAAGAATTCAGATGTAAATTGATGGTTAGTCTGAAAAGACTAGTTTTAATTAAAAAAAAAAAAAAAAAAAAAAAAAAAAATGTCCTCATATACATGGATAATTCAAAACCATCGGTGTTTAGAAGCGAGGCTTTATCTTCAGGTTCAGGCTGTGTTCAATATTTGCTGGGTGCCATTGTATTCTGTCACTCCTATTAAGTTTATTTTTGAAGGTAGAATTGACCTCTTCTCTTTCTTAGCACTTTTGGGGCTATTTTTTATATGATTCTCAACTTCAGGTGTGGTTTTCAGCCTTCCTTTTGGCTGTTAAAGAGTCCTTTCTCGTTTTTGCTAGGTTATTTAGTTAGTTATCAGCGATACGGTGTGGACGTAGCAAACTGGAGTTAGAATGAAGAAGCTAAGTCCTGTAGTTAGAACTACAAGATAATATTGCTTCACAGTAGGTGGCGGGCATCTATTGTCTGGATTTTGGAAATAATCCATTTGTGATATAAATTTCCATCTATTATGTATTTTCAGAGTTGTGGAAATTTTCGAATTAAATTTGTTTACACTTTATCCATTTAGCGATGATGGTCACAATAGACTTTCGTGCACAATATGAAATCTGGTTATGGATCGAAACCACTAGTGTTCGATTGTTAGATACAGTATGGGCCAACAATGGCCCGTAAATTCAGTTTACTATTATATTTTATTAAGTAAATAAATAAAAGGAAAATGTGTTTATGCGCACGACGGCGGCCACGATCATTCGGCATGGGTGTGATATTTTGCAAAAGTTTTGTTGTTGTTTTATGATCGCGCGCTTATCAAATAGGTTGTTGAATTGGATGTGTATGCTAACAATTTATTCTACGGAAATAATAACTTTACGAGATTATGTTTATTGAAATTCAAGAATATATATATATTGATATCGTAAATATTTTTTTTTGTTATACCGATCAATTTGTGTGCATGAAATTTTGTTGTATATATTATGTCGATTGGTCGATCCATTGATCATATACCGGGTGCAATGCGTACTTATGACGTTTTCGTATAAATGATTAGATTATGTTAACCTTTAGGGCTATGTACACAATACATAACTAGTTTTTGTCGAACGAAGTAATGTGATGACATTGAAAGTGAAAGGCTGAACTAACTATCTCGATTTTTGTCGTTTTTTAATCTACAGTGTCAAGATCAGAGATCATATTTATGTTTAGAAAAGTGTAGTAATACAATCGTTGAAGCATGTGTACGCTAAATATATTTGTATACATCATACTACTGACTATAATTGGTATAGGCTCAAGGTCATACGACTAATAAAAAAATGTACGCGATTATACGTATATATATGCATACGAGATATAATTAATATTTACACGCAAATTATTTGTATATACTTCTATAATTTATAATCGATACGTGGCCGATAAGATCGTCGTTTGGACACTCCCTGAGTGCATGCCAATTAACGTGATACGATAGAAATAGGTGCGTGTAATGTATTTTTATCCACGTACACCTCATTCACTAGACTATACATAGTTAATCATTTATAAATAATTTGTACGTCATCAGAGTTACTCATATATGGGGTAATCGAGGCCGAACAGAAAACTACATATATAGTTCTATAATATATGAATTATTTGTATACGACGCGAAACCAAACCCACGATTTTATCTTATCACACCAAAATGTACACAATATAAAATATCATCCACTCGATTTTGTGTGTATAATATGTTGTGCCTGTTGAGTGCGATGTGCGATCACGTTGTTTAGGAAATAAAAAAAAAAATCGCGATAATTTCATATAAAATTGAATTTTTTACAATGTACACGCTTTACTGACGTCACTATCACGCCTCTACAACATGATCGAACATCAGTGAAATTTATGGCTTGTGAATGTTCTAGAGAGGTATAAAGATAACCATGATGAGTTGTCATAAAAGAAAGTTTTAATTAATTTTAGGTAGACAGCCGTTATCCAGTAGCTCAAAATTGCTCAATTTCTTTACAATTAAAATATAGTTTTAAAGGTGTGCATTTTTACGATTTGCGTCGCTTTATTAAATAAAAAATTGTGCCAAATTATAAATTTTTTTGTGCGGTTGAATAAATTAATCAATGCCGCGCTTTTTTAATTTTTTTATTTATAAACTAAGACGTTCTTAAACTTGATTTTTTTTTTTTTTAATAAATTTAAAATATTTGTGTATACGTTTAAATGAAAAAAAAAACGCGAATTTTTTGCACTCGCACAACGTATATACGTCTGTGCGATATGAAATTTTTATGAGTGCGGATGTTCTTACACGAATATATAATAAGATGGTAGCAGATGTTTAACGAACATCTTTAGAAATAACTTTTTTCTTATAAACATAATATAGTAACGAATTGACGCTTATAGATCTTAAAACAAAGTCTAAAGACGAATGACCTTTACATGTTTTTTAACTTTATGACTTTTTGTTGCGTCATCGAACCGGTTTTGTTCTAGTGTCCCCTTAGGTGTTTGAAACCTATAAAAAGCGCAAGACTGATGTTTAACTCAGTTTTGTTGTTATAGTTTGAGATTTGTTTATAGTTAAACGAATAAATGCTGAACATATTCGGGGCTATACCAGTGTTCTGACCACTGGATCTATGTCTGAATTCTCATTAATGATGTTGCTCGTTTTTATTTATGTCATCAAACTGTGCTTCATATTGGCTGGGTGATGATTTCAGACATACCTCCAAAAAGCACATATAGCTTGCAATAAAGAGATAGTATCGCTAATATAAGCTATCTGAAATGCGTAAAATTCATTTTTGACTTCTCTGGAAGGTTGTCTTCAGAGTTTTGTACATGATAGATTGTGGGTTTTATATATTTGAATCTAGTCTGCTTTCCCATTGGTGTACCATTTCTGAATTTAAGCGTTTATAGGATGTAGCTTGATAATTCGGCCACTGGACAGTGCGAGAGAGGTCCTTGGTCATCTTTTAGTATCCCGAAGGTTCTCATTTGTGCTGTTTTACTTTTAATAATAGTTTCTTGTTGCTTGGACTGCCTTTAGAGCATTTCACACTCGTGAACATTTTGACGTATTATGTCTTGACCTTTAACATTCTTTAATAAGAAATCTTAATAGTCTGTGACCTCTGAACATTATTATTTGAAGCTTTTCTTCAAATATGAGGTTGAAATTTATTGTCCTTTCTCCGGCTCCTAAAAATTATTTTCCTTCAAGAAACGGAGAAAGCATTTTAATTCTTGTGATCATTGGCTAGGATTGGTGTTGGATTTCAGTTATTCCATTGGTAGCAAAAGTTTCATTATGCTGTGGTTTGCTTTTAACCTATAAGATCTCAGGATCTCAGGATATAGGATAAGATCTCAGAATATTATAGGTTATCAATAAGATCTACTCTATAATAGACGTAGCACCGAACGAATACTTGTGAAATATTGAAAAACTGGATCGAAAAAATGTCATAGCTTTACATTTACTCGCATTCAGAGCTAGCTAATTAGTATCTGGCCATCTTGCAAATGATTCTGAATCATTATATAATATCACCCAATCGGAAATGTTCCAATGACTTGGAGCTAAATTAAAACCATTAATCACATCAATAATAAATTTGGTAAACAGTAAAGGTCCAATGGGCCTATGTGGAGGGCACTTACATGCCTCGTAACAAACTTTTAAATGAGTATGTCATCCGTAGAATTCATAGGAGGCAACTATACACAGACTGAATCGCTAAGCGGACGACCTGCTTTCTTATAAAACTAAACACTCGGTTTCGGATTGGTACGTGGAACGTGCAGTCGCAAAGAAAACCTGGCACGTTTGACTGTGATTTATCAGCTATATGAGTTTGGAACTCGTTGGGACCAAAAAATGGAGACCATGTATCCCTATGCTAAACGTTTCTTCAAAATAAAATGACTTCGGTAATCTTAGTGTTAAATTTAGGTCACAAAGGCTGAGTTGGATTTCAAAGCCAAACTAAACTAAAGGGTAATGCAGAACGGTCACCCAAGTGAAAAATGTACCAAAAACTATTACCAGTGCCTTTATGGCTTGCGTAGTGTGCTAAAACAACTATCATCCTTTATTCCAGTGTGCCAAAACAACTATCATCCTTCGTTCTTTAACTGTCCATTGGCTAAATTTAGCCAATGGACAGTTAAAGAACGAAGAACATTTATAAAAACCAAAAGCCTCTTCAACTGTTTAAGCAAGTCACACTATGTTTATCAATGCCGATCGAAAGAAGATGCCTCATCTACATAATATAGAAATAGCCAATATCAGCTATATCGAATTTGATTCCGGACCTTAAACTTCCTTTATTATAGAAGCTTTACATCAGATGTGTCTGCGAATATTCTTTCATTCATCACCAAGGTTAAACCAGTTTCAAAATTAAGACAACAACATTTACGCTAAAAACACACCTCAGCTGGACTTTGACTGGTAATATAAGCCTATCCAGGCAATCTAGCCAATGTAATACGATTATTGACAATAGCAAATTGAAGATGAACCTGAGAAAGTTCCGGGAATGTGAAAAGGTGTTTAATAATGCTTCTCTACCACTGCTGCCGGAATGTCTGGATTTTAAAAAGCTGTTTATGACCACCATCACAAATAATTATCAGATAACCATTTAATGGTGAGATTACCATTTAAATCGGATAAATCGCCATTGAAAGAGTCGTTAGGTACTGCCGTCAAGTGATTGCCAGCTATTGAAAGACAAACCGGAATACATTGATTTTATGGAGGAATATAAGAATCCTGGTCACTGGTGACCATGGTAAATATATTTTCCACATCACGGAGACCGAAAAGAACCTTCAACCACCAATGAATTACACGTAGTATTTGAAACATCTGCCAAAATCAGTTTAGAATATTCATTAATTTGACCCAGTAGATTTCCAAATTAATGTTTCAATCCGGATTTAAACTCCGCAAAAATTCTTTTTATTCCCCTGAAGTGGTATCAAATATAAAAATCACTGAAACATATCCATCCATGCCTACCGACACTTTTACCTATCATGTCACCATCAAAGCTGCAACACCAACCGCTAAAAAAGCGATTCTGTCGGATGCTAGTCGGGTTTTTGATCCACTAGAGCTGCTAGCAACTTCGTCGTCAAAATAAACACGCACTTTCAAAGGTTGTGGTTGTTAATGTGGGATGGGACGATGATTTACCCGACAAAGCCTGAAACTAATGGCTAAACATACGAAGTGAAATAGAAAACATACCACCCATCAAGGTACTTCGATGATTAATCATTAATGATGCAGAACGCCAATTGCATGAGTTTTGCGATGCTAGGGAAATTGCATTTCCAGGCTCAGTTTACCTTCGAACATTTTAAAAAGGTCATTATATCACCAACTTTCCATCAGCCAAAATGAACGTTGCTCCTAACAAAAAATTATTTCACTTCCTCGTCTAAATAAAAGGAAGCCGTTTTGTTACCTAGATTGACAAAACATATCCAGTCACTACTCAACATTACAAACAGTCAATTATTCTGTTGGACTGATTCTACCATTGTACTTGATTGGCTATCAGAACCACCACGCAAGTGGAAAACTTACGTAGAAAATCGCACCAGCGAGATTTTAGGATTACTGCATCGAGACAAATGGCGGCATATTCCCACCAAATTCAATCCTGCAGATTGTGCAACGAGAGGATTAAAACCACATGAATTAAAAAGAACATTAGAACCTTATCTTCGCCAACAAAGAGTTTATCGTTAATGACGTTCATCACGACGAATCAATGGAACATCTCGACCGGTAAAATGATTCATAATCAACATTATAATTTTTACAAATGTCAATTATATGAAAAATCAATACTCTTCTTCCATGGTTTAATGATCAACTCTTAAATCTAGAAAATCATAAATCTAAAGCTTATGCGAGTATGGTAAAAAGTGTACTTAAAGCAGACGAAACGAAGTTTCGACAATACAGTAGAGCATAAGATGCCTACTTTAAAATCAATAACTCATCATACTTAGCTGGAGGCCAAGAAAACATAAAAAAAATCCAAAGCCTCTTTGGAAATATTTCAGGACTAAACGGGTAATTCTAGAATATCCTCGAGCAATATGTCTTACAATAACACTAAGAGCACTAATTCGAAAGAAATTTCGGACATATTTGCCGAATTTTCCCAACCTCTATATATAAAGGACATAAGATAATGACATTCAGACACGGATCAATATCTCATTTAATCCTTCCCTTATCACCGATGGAAATATTATATCAGCGCTGTTAAATTTTGGGGTCGGAAATGCAACGGATAACATACTATCTTCATTTCTATAAAAAGACATGCTCACTGTTTAGTATATTTTTTGCGAATTCTCTTCAACTACTCTCAAACCGGCGTATTTCCTAATAAAAGGAAAATTTTGAAAAAGTTCGATGTCAAAATCGTATCCTTTAACAAGCATATAGACGATATTAGAGCCACAGCTCGATGTTTTGTCAAAAGGTGAATTCAAAGATTTATCAATATTATTTTAGCTGTATTTTGCTCATGTGAGATCCAAAGAGGACTACGCGTCAAATCTCTGGAGTCCATACTACTCAATCCACACTATCAGAAAATTGAAAGCATATACCGGAAAAGTGTATCCTGTTTCTGTTAAAGTTAAAGCCATTTGGAGGTATGACTACGGGATATCATTTCAAATCATGCTGCTTTTAGGGGTAACGCCCTACTTGGCCATATTGACTCACCATACATCAAATAAATATTTCAATCCATGTTTCTTACAGAAGATTACGTCATCATCAGTTTTTAAACATATATCATTCCACTAATTACGATTTTAGTTACCCTAAGAACAAATTAGCCAAATCACACAATTTCACAGAATCGCATTTCAATTTCCACCTATCCAAGAACCACTATAAGAAAACCTTAGAAAACCTTTTCTTAGGATTTACGGAGTGTAAATGGGGAATAAAATACTATTCGCGGACAAAAACTACCAAGAAGAGTCTGTTTATCAGGAGATGCGGCTTCAAACAGCTTCTGCTTCTTTTGTTAGACGTGGCTAAAACAAAACCTAAAAGAAGGTATAAACTATTAACGGAAGCCAGCCCAACAAAAAACTAAGAATGTAGACAATCATCGAATTCCAACGACCGCAATGTTTTTGCAGTGGGAAACTTGGCTACCGAAACTAAAATTGTTACAAGTTCGATGAGCAAATGTGGGTCAAGTTCTGAGAATTGGTTCCCAGCTAATTGGGTGGAATAATTCAAGAATATAGTAAGAGGCTCACAGGATTGCGTACAGAAACACATTTTCTCATTTTCTGATCTATAAATGAGAATCCGTTAAAAGAAGGCAAAAGAATTGAGTTCAAATATCCGAATGTATCGAAAATATCTGCAGTTAAGAAGCAGATAAATAACCTGTCATTTTCGATGGTTCGGTTATTTAAACTTTCCTATAATGAGGTGGAGTAGGAGATTGAAGAAGTCAGTGGGAAATTGGGAAACCCCAAGATGGCCCTGAAGGAGGATCGTGAAGATAAGGCTAGGCAATCTACTACGGATCTACACGGAGATTTTACGTTCCAGCGATTCGAGACCCTTTGTTAGTGCGAAACCAGAGGACATTTCATTTAACCAAGATCAAAGAAAAAGCTAATACCTGGACGCTTCTAATGCAGATACTGCTAAAAGGAAGAAAGACTAACTGCTCCAGACTAATCTTCAGTTGGGTAAAAATAAACATGTTACAACAAATGCGCATACTCTGAAAAATTTGAAGAAAGCCTTAGAATCAGAATGAAAAAAGGTGAAAGAAGCGTAGGAGATGAAAACTAAAATAGCAAAAAGATGCACCAAAAAGGCGAAAATAAAGTAGAAATGACTAACTCGACCGGATGCGCTTTTGATTAAAGAAAATCTGTAGGGTATGTTGAACTGCTAATTTCCTGGTCTAGGGGAAAAAGTAATTCATGTTCGTCAAACTACGAAGGAAGATCTTTTTTAAAGTTCAAAAGCACTGGGAACCAACTGCAAATAGCTGGTTTCCAATCCCAATTGGAGAAAAGTATTGGAAAAAGCCTTTCGAAAAATTAGGGACATTGAAGTAGTGACTAACAGGATGAAGAACTTTAGGGGTTTGAATAGTTGGGGGAAGAACTAAAGGTACTGTCTCTACAAATACGCTGAAAGCTTCTTATCAGGAGACACAAATGACAGTGGTTAGTTAGCCGTCTACGTCAAAAAGAAGAGAATGTCATATGATCCAACTAAAACTTAATCACTGAGAAGCTGCGCAAGACCTGCTATAGCAAGTAGTGCGTGATTTGAACACCGATGTTGTTATTGTATATTGTTCGCATACAAGAAATTAAATAGTAAGACTTGAGCAGCAGATTTCTCAAATTGCGATGCTGTCTGGGTCTGTGGGAAGTTATCCTTTAGAAAATGCTAGCGGTTCTGAATCTGGTATTTATATCTATAGCTGCTTTTCTCATCCCAGTGCAACCATAGGAGAGTTCAAAGTCACTGAGTCGTCTGACTAATGTCGTACGAAATCAAAGCCTTTTGTTGGTTGCGGGAGATTTTAATGTCTAGGTCGTTGAATGGGGAAGCCAAGGTACTAATAATAGAGGTAAACCTCTACTGGAAGCATTTTTGCTACTTCCAGTGATAATGCTGTATGTTGGTAATATCTCCACATTTCGTAGTAGCAGTGCTAGCTCGTTAGTTGATCTCACATATCCGGGTGGGTTGTTAGCTCATATAAAACTTGCCTATAAAAGGAATTATTCCCTATACAGTCGAAAGTTGAACGGCTGGTACTTCTGGTGAAAGAAACAAAAGCATTAAAAAATCATACCGCTCTATCTACTTGCTGGATACAACTGTTAAAATATTAAAAAGGATCACATGCGCGGAAAGACTCCAGGTGGTCATTTAAAACCAAGAGGAGCTGACTGAAAATCAATATATGGCTTCCGCAAGGCTGCGAGAGGTGACAGTAGGCGTCAGATGGAAGGGAGGTCATATTGGATGTTACAAATGCCTTTAACTTGGTTAGGTGCTAGTGCATATTAGACGCACTACTTAGTATAAAGGAAATCAATTATAGAGGTACCCAACAAGGCTGGTGGCTAATTACTTTAGAAAAAGTGTTTTAAAGTACAAGAGCAATGGAGGCACAAAAGATTATCAAATAACCGGAGGAGTGCCCCAAGGGTCGGTGCTAGCTCCTATACGTTGTGGAATGCCACGTATGATGGCATTTTTAAATTGCCGATGCTAGAAGATGCAAAAGCTGTCGGCTTTGTAGATAATATATGGAAGTTAATGTGGTGACAAAACATAGAGAGAAGATAGAAGAGATATGTACCTGGAGTGTAAGAGTCATTCAAGATTGATTACCGTCTATGGGTTTGAAGTTGGCGGAACTGAAGACGAAAATAGTTCTAATCTACAGTAGAAAAAGAATGGAAAGCATAATGGTTAAAGTGGGTCGACAACAGATTATGTGTAAACCTTTTATTAAGTACCAAGAAGTAATAATTCTAGACTATTATTCAAATACCATTTGGACACTGTAAATAAAAGCATTATTAGTTCACGCCAGAGTCTAATATTATTACTTATTAACGTCATTCTTTCTATTTTGATGCGTGGTGCACCAATATGGGCAAGTGCTACAGCCAGTGCATTTATTAGCTAAGGAGCGTCTAACTATATATATTTCCGCCGTGGGGATGGAAACAAGAAAGAAAATCGTAATATGAACCGTGAGGAAACTGTGAATGAATGGCAGGTCCTTCAGTGACTAAATGGACGAATTAAAGATATAAGGAGAGATGGATTTCTATCTGAGTCAGTTTCTAACTGGGCAAGGTTGTTTCCATGTTTATCTATATAAGCACGACGATAGGTTTCTATACTGTTCTGCAACGGTAAACCTTAGAATGTAGAGCACGAGTATTTTGAATGCCCGCATTTTGGTAACAAAAGATCTGAGTTATTTAGGTATGTGGGAGTCAACTTAGCAACAGCAAATATTTTGAATTTCTGCTGGAGTCCGAAGGAACATGGAGTGTGTTATGTAGTATGACTGCAAAAATTATTAAAAACTAGACCTCTTATAGAAGGGATTAGGTTAGAATGCCTATAATTCCGATACTATTGCAAGATTATGATGGCCCCTTGTAAGGTCTTGCCAGATTCCCTTCCTAAAAACTGTACTTTCAAATCTGTAAACATTCTTCAGGTTACATTCAGACCACTGAAGTTTTAAAAATCTTCCGGTACAAGAGGTCCTTGAAATAATAATGTTAATGTTTAAGTCGTTCAATTATTGGTCATAGAAATTTGAAAATTAAGTTAAATCTGAAATCTAAAGCATGTCTGGTTGTGCTGAAGGCAAATCGAGTTGAGCTTGAAATAAAAGTTCGCCAATTTTTTTTTACAGTTTAAATGGCAAATATGGGTAGTTTGACAATAATTTGGACCGTGACAAATTAGTACGAAAAACTATATAATGGCCTAAATATTTGATAAACAATAATATTTCATTTTCCTTGTGTCGTCACTCAACACATAAATACAAAATCTCTAATTCATTGGTACATGATTCAGACAGTTTGGCTGCACATTTGTTATTCCGAAATTTCTAAGTACTGACGCATAATTTCCCGGAACAAAACATTCAAACGAATCGTACATCATCACTAATTTATTTATAATCGATTTGTCAGAAGACCAACTTCAAATGGTCCATTCACATCTTAATCATCATCAATTTCTTCAAAAAATAAAAATAAACGTACATGCCGTGATGAAGGTCAAGGCAGTTAATAGTACACAAAAAAATTTTGTTAATCGTCGACAGACATGTAATGTAATAATTTACAACAACAATTGATGAAAAGAAATGAAGTTAAGTCTTTAAGTTGATCAAAGACCAAGCCCAACGATTATTAATAATTACACACACGTGTATATATAGATCGTGTTCGATAACAATACTCGTATACATTGTGTATGGGCGATCTTGACATTTTATTTTCATATGCACTTGAGACATCAACGCGCATTAATTTTTTTGTAAGTGAGGTGTAATAAATGGAGTAATGTCGCATCATAGTATGTACAATGAATGCCCTTGGCGAGTGTATTGTCATACATTTAAGAACCGCACCTTCGCCAATCTATCGACACATAATGTAAACGGATGAATGAACTTTGAAAACGTCACAATGACAGACAGTGTCTGGTACACTTGTGGTTCACGTGGTTGTCACATTTTTAAAATATTTAAACTAGTATAAACAAATCTATGTATAGATATGTCACGCACTAAATAATCGAGAGCATACATTTCTCTTCGGTTTTAATCTGTCACTGAATTTGACCTCTGAATGTTAATCTTAATTTTTTTTTTACAATTTGATTAGATTTTGTATAGTCGAATTTTTTAAATCGTGCGTTTTATTTGGCTAAATTATGTTTTGGAGGCTGTCACGTTACTAAAGCATGGTATGGGGTCACATTTAAATTTATCGTTTATACTGGTTATGCGGGGCCAAAATTCTTTATCATTTTGAAACGTAGTTGTTTTTGGCACGATGATGGGAATTATAAATGTAGGCTAGTGCAAAGTAATTGTGTATAAGTGTTTTTGTGTGCTTATACCAAGTTAACAATCTGGCCTACCTGATAAAATCTTATCACTTTCTTATTCACTTGTTTAAACTAGGTTTAATTTACGCGTTAACCATTTATTTTGTCATCATTTCTTTGATTGAATCTGATAGCAACTAAAAATTCACTTTTTCTCATCCTGATATTTTGCACACCTTAATTGAATTTTAAAGGAAGTGAAAAATTTGATTTTCCGATTTCAAATGGCTTCAACTCCATTAATAATGGATTAAGAGGGTTTCAAATAGGCGCAGAAGGGTTAAAAAATCAATGGTTTCAACAATCCAAATACATACAGTCACACATGTGTCATTAGAATGGAACCCGCAATTGCAAAGGAAAGTTAGAAGACCAACTATAACCTGGAAAAGCCAAAAACAAACAAAACCTCTCATAAGCAGCGGTACACTTACAAGATGAGTGTCTCGGACATACGTTTTACTGTCAACACTTTTAAACTAATTTTTTAAACTTCGTCAGTTCATGTTTAAGGATGATTTTATCACTGATGGCTATAAAACGAACCGCTTTAGACTCTGCAAAACCCAAACGATTTTGAATGATGCGACCACTAAACCAATAAACACCACACCCAATCACGTGATCGAAGAGTTAAGTAATCTTCGAATATAATAAACATAAATCATTGAGGTAGGACACCACACCCATTATGTTGAAATCTTTGTTATCAATCACAACTGTTAGCATCGTAATTATTGAAAAAACATACGTTGATGGCAAAACGCGATATCAACTGTTTGTAATTGATCCTGATATACGAAGTCCGTGACATAATTTTTTTTTTGTTCAAATTTCTATTTTTATCCAGCCACTATCACGAAATATATAAACAAAAGGTGTTATCATGTTAATTATATACACGTAATAGCAATCCAGTTAAAACAGGTAGCTCGACAGATAATTGGATTTTAGTTGTTATTGTTGTTGTTGATTTCTCAAGTGCTTTTTCGACGTACAAAAGATATGAATCGAGTACTTTAGAAAATGTACGTCAACAATGGGTGTTATATATTCGAAGTGTTATCATTTAATTGTGGCGCGAGCTTACGTTTTTGCAGATAAACAACGAACATACAGTAATTATGTCGTTTCGGATTGTTCTAGAATCGTTTGGTTGCATAATAACGGAAAGCGACATCTGTAATTACAAAATGGAATCGAACGTGAGTCTCGGCAATAAATTCTGTTAATTTTGCCGCAATACCAAAGTGGCATTTGTTGGTGTGCCATCATTAACCGTTTGATTGTTGCTTCTGACATATTATTCCCATTTGTTTTAGGATCATCTTCGATTTACAGTGATTAAGATAGAGCTGCAGCAAAATTATAATTTAAGATATTTTCAATTGGTGGACAAGTTCACTTATGGGACTGGCTCCTTCTTTATGGAGCAGGATACCCAACCAATCCAAATTTTTCGTTCAAAATTGACTTTTATGATCAGATTGATTAAAACACTTACGGTAATAATCTCTGTTCGACAATTACGCGGTCTCGAACCATTTTTGTAGCGCCACCTAATGACGTTGTTTTTAAATGTGGTTTTGCTCTTTGGTGATATGGACGGCTCGTTTTAAGTTTATTATATTAATCGTTTATTTACCCTATCAGATTTATTTCCTTCGTCTTTCATGTGATGAATGCATTTTCAGTCCAGTCATGCAAATTAGTATATAATGATGTTAGACAACCGACAGGAATATCGATCGGTAGGCTTCTAAAAGCAAAAAATCTTGGAACTGTTGTGAGGTGCCACTATTGTGCGGTATCTTTTCCTTTATACTGAAACGAAAAAGCGGATAATATTGCCGATACTATTTCATTTTGAAAATCAACTTCCACTCTAAAACTTCAATAACGTCTTTTATAAAACTTTATCGATGGAATTTTACATGGAGGCAAACATGAATAAATTCGTTAATGATTGAAAACAATAATTTACTTGGTAAATTCAAACTCCTTGGAGTTCGACCATTACGGCAAGGTGTAGAAGAAAAATTATCCTTAAAACCATAATATTGCAGGATGGAAGTACAATGGAGGAATTCTTCAAACTGATAAAAAAGAGGAAATTTTAGATACCAAAATTAAATCAAATGAAGCTATTATACGATTCTCAGCTAATCATTTGAGAGAAAAGAGAATACGAACTGAGACAGCTCTATTAAGGAGACGAAGCTCCACCAGATCGTTATCCAGATACATCCGGAAACTTCCTAAACCACGCTAAACAATTCAATAAAAACATATTTAACTTCGACAGCCATTACTGTTGGAGATTTTGGTAGTTCGGAGAAAAATTACAGTCGAAATGTTCGATCAATACACTATAATAACCAAATTTGACCTTTGTGAAGAATCTAACCAAAGGATTTTACGTTGATAATGACTCTACAGCATTCTTATACATTTGATAACCTTAAAATTATGTTAACATTTTTCAAAAAATTTGTTAATAATTTCAGTATTGATAGAAACCTATTTAACCTTATATCTTACCAACTAAACGCAGTGTTTAATAAACCCAGTCTTCACCAGAAAGATCATCGAAAATATTCCATAGCAAAAAGTTGCTGGTTCGCTAAAATACTGATTTTATTAAGGCAAAACGCAAGAAATTAAATTTATGATCCTTAACAAGATCACAAATGTTGTATCATAATCTTCTCTGACATTTCGGTATCTTTTAGTGAATGTACCCAAAAATGTATTGAGTGTATCCATTAAAAACAAATTTTTTTATGAAATTTGAGCCTTTATTGTGAAAAAATGTTACAAGATTTTTTATTCAAAGTATTGCCCATCGCTACCCACTACTTTTTCCTATCTTTTTGGCAATTTATGGATTCCATCCCAGAAAACCAACTTGGTGGCCAAAAAGGAATCGAGCCAATCTTCGATACCTTGAACTGAAGTGAAACGTATTCCTGATAGGACATTTTGCATGGCTCGAAATAGGTGGTAGTCGAAAGGAGCAAGGTCTGGGCTATAAGGCGGGTTTTTGACCGGCGCCGCAATATGTGGCCGAGCATTATCGTGGTCGAAAATGATTGACTCGTGCCTGGTCGCATACGTTGGCTGCTCTGCCTGGATTTCTTGCACCAAATGCACAGTATGACCTTGGTCCCGTGAATATTCGGCGTTGGTGTCGATGGGCCGGCCTCGTCTTTCTTGACATACGCTTTTTATGCTTGGGATTATCGTAATGGGTCCATTTTTCATTGCCATCTTTTTGTGGCGCTCGAACAGCATTTCGGACATGCAAAATCGTCTTTCCACGTCTCTTAGCTTTAACTCGTATGGCACCCAATTTCCCATCTTTTGGATGAGTCCCAAGGCTTTCAAACGCCTGGAAATTGTTGCTTGATAACTCCCAAGCATCCTTGACATCCTTGATGTCAAAATCACCACTTATGAAGCGACTAAACCATTCAAAACACTATGTATTTGTAAGAGCATGCTCACCATACAAAATCCACGAGTAAACGATGACTTTCAGCTGCAGTTTTGTTTGCGAAAAAGTGACTCATCAAAAATCGTAAATTTGATAAATTTTCCATCGTTCAATTTGGTTGGATGTGCACAATCAAAACAAAAACTTTTAGATGATTTTGAAAGGTATTGAATATGGCTTTCAAATGACATATATGTCCATAAAGCATAAACAAGTAATGACATCTAGTATCAAATTCCGGTTTTTAATGCAAACACCTTATATTAATAATAATTAATTGAATTAAAGTTTTCGATAACCTTAGTATTATACGGTTGTTAAGATGGAATTATGATCTTAGAAACACAAACAACTCAATTTCTCGATACAACATTCAAAACACTTTCGAAATACAGACGAATTACATGTAATTTATAAATTTCTACAAAAAAAAGGGGCTTTTTCTAAGATAATGGAAAGCTCTTTTTTAAACAAAGTTCAGGTCGCCCTTATTAGCGTTTGTCAAGTAACGAAAACCACTAGCAGAACTAGTTCCTCAAATTTAATTTAGAAATATAAATATCGATACATTAACTGAATCCAAAAAGAAGAAGTGCAAGCTCCTAGATACAAATATTGAACACCCATCTATACGACATAAGTGAAAGATCGTCTGTTAAATAAAATGCATCGAGTAATCATTTCAAATAAATAAATTTCATAACGGGAATATGCGAAATCAATATTGTCCAAAACAAAAAAATTAATCATGTGACAAGGTCAAAGAGGATAAAATTATTTTCGCCCTACCAATGTACGAGTAGTTATACAATTTTTATATAAAACAAAAAACGGTATTTTTTCAATTTTTTTTTAGTTTAATTGGTTAGATAGAGACGAATATACTGTAAAAAAAATATAAAAAAAAAAACAAAAAAAAACGGTATATTTTCAAAAATAAAAAATTGGTATAGCTAATATAATAAATTGGTATACGCATTTTAAAATGTTTGAAAAATTTGAAATTCATTTTTTATTATAAATACAATATTTTTAAAACTAAATGACAAAATATATGACGGAATCAACAACCTACCTTTACTTAGGGACAAGTGGCAAAGTCTATTAATTAAATCACTTCACTAAATTAAATTTTAATACTTAAAATAAAAAAAATTATTCTACACATTTTTTAAACTCAACCGTCTCATACGAAGAACAAACGGACACTCTCATCTCGCTCTCTTTACATTTATTTGTTTCACTTGATTTACCATTTTAAATCTAGCATTCATAGCGTAAAAAATCAAAAAATATTTTTTTAGTGAGATTCAAACAATCGTATATGATCAGAGATTCGGCTAAATTGGACTTCCATTTTTAACTAAACATGAGAGAAGCACGAATTTTAGTTCAATCCGTAGCATCGAACCACATACTTACTCCAATAAAAACAAGCGGACATAAACAACAAAAACAAAGACACAATTGGGTTGTCAGAGTACAGCCTATTGTTGGTAATAAAGTTTGATTTTCTAAAAGCGTCAAGCACAAAGATCAGGAATTAATAGTACCCGCTACCTCTAAATTAACTATTAAACTGGTCAGTTATATCAGCTAAGGGATTATAATCGAGTTCACATAGGCTGAAGACATTAAGTTCTTCTTGAGAACATGAACTAGGATGAACCTCGGCTTGCCTGCGTGATGTGTACAGCTCAGACAGATGCAATCGTTTAATCAAATAATGGTAACAAGGACTAAAACTTAAGTTTCCGACTATGTCAAGAATTCAAAATGCTTCAAATGCCAGAAATTTCGCACGTTGCTAAGTCCTACAATGTTAATCAGTATATTTGCGGACATTGCTCAGACGATAGTTATGCATGATTTGGCCCAAAGTAAGCGGAAGAGGTAAAGTGCACTAAGTAGCTGTAAAAAGGCAAACAAAGCTTTCAATACAAACATGCTTTGAAAAAAGCTTACAAAGCAGGATAAATTAGTTAATCTACCAGTATGCTGTATTCTTTCGAGGTAAAAAGTTGAGCAGACCGGAGACATCTACAAAAGCTACCTCTGACAATGGTGATAATGTCATCGCTGCCATATGCGTCTTTAACAATAACCTAGAGGTACCTAGAGTCTCACAATTTTATGACTCACATTGTATTTGTGTTCCAGTATCAGTTCTGCTCTGGGTACTTTTTATCTAATCAGTATCTACTTTCAGCACTTTGATGTAACTGTGCATTACATTAATAAAAGCTTGATAAAATTGTAGATGATCTCCAAAACTTTTTAATAATCATTACTGTCGTTGAAGTGTTTGTATAGCAAGAAGCCACCTACTTCTTGGTTATAAATAAAGAAAGCCAGCCTGAAAAGGTTTTCCGTTATGCACTTAAACTTGGAAATTTGTAAAAGTTCAAGGATGGTCATCAACTTGAGCTGCACATCCGATGAGATTGTGAATGTATATAGTATAGCACAAAATAAGAAGCTCACTCATCAGGGGCTGTGATAAAAGCATACCATAAAAACTTGCTCTCAAAGAAGTACTGATTTGGTGGACTATCGAACTAACCATCAAAAGAACAACAGGTACAAGGATGCGCAAAATATACCAAAACAGAAGGACCTTAAACCGGAAAACTCAAACAGGATTACTCGAATCGATGTGATTTTTCCAAGTCAGTCTTCTTTCTACTTGTAGGCCTAGATAGTTAAAGTTTTCGAGATTCTGGTAGGACGATATTATGTAATCTTGCTAGTAGGCAGGTGTATTTACAAAGTGTGTACGTCATATGTGCTGATTTACGCTCGTTAACGTTAACTTTTCATTTATTCAGCCATTTTTCAACTACGTCTAAATTAGTAGCCTTCTAACTTATAAGTCCTTTATATCATATTTAATCGAAAATTTGAGCGATGTCCAGAAATGCTGCAGAACAATACATTTTTATTGCATACAGTTTCTGATTTCATATTCGAACTGTGATGAGATGATATTTCCTTTTTGTGATCCAAAGTTGGTTTAAGTCTTTACCAGGTTTAGGGATCATATTGATTTGTGAAATTTTCCAGGTTACGGGAAACTATCCTGTTTTCATTAAAGCATTCAAAATGTACTTTATTAATTTCATATTTTATCAGGAAGTTTTTTAAGTAGTTTCCCGCATGTCAGATCAGGTCCAGGCTCACAAATTTTTTTGTAATCCTTGTGCCTTAGGAAAACTTTTTGTTACTATTTTTTTAACTTTTTGTCATTTAAATTTGTTTGGCTAAATTTCTGAAGTGTCTGCTTCGTCATTTAGTAATTCTTGGGTTCCAATTTGTTCGTTGGGTGTTAATAAACTTCTTTCCTAATTACCATCTGGAATTTAAATCGGTGGGCATCGAAGTGTTTTAGGTGGCTCGAGGCTTTTCACAATTAGAAATATTTGGCTTCCGCTAATATAGGTCCACTGAGGTAATATTGGATACCTTCATCACGTTCTTTAAATAAAGCTTTAGACTTTTTATAGCTTAATTATCTTTGTTTTAAGACCGAATGATCTTTCTATTTGCCATTGTTGGAACTGCTGTATATTCTTTGTAATACAGAAGTTTATTAAATCGGGAATCTTCAGTCTATTTGCTGACCAATATGTTGGACTACCACCAGAAAAGTGACTCAGGTGTCCAACTTGCATATACTCCCATATTTGTAAAATGTCAATCAGAACTTAGCATACCAGTAGTTTGCAATAGTTTCGCTGAGTGGATCCTGCACTACAATCCTTCTATATATAACAAATATCTAATAGTAAAGATTTAAGGTTTCCCCTTGGGTTAATTTAATTGATTTGTAATGTTTAATCAAGTTTTCTAGAATCTAATGTATATTAGAATGCAGAGCAGTTCAAAAAAATTGTGATTGTCTTGTGCTAATAATAGTTAAACATTGGCCCCCGGAAAACCGGACCAATTCTGTCAATACTAACTTACTTTTCTTTTCTCTACACCACAAAAAAAAACTAATTATCGATCGCTTAGGTGTCAGTAATCGGGTCGGGTCTGTCATTACAAACATTCTTTCCACTCCTTCGGTTTTGTTATATGTAACGTTATATGTAAGGTGTATGGTGGTGCCGGCATTCCATGAGTTTCTGGTTCAATAAATCAGTCATAGAATGAGAATTTATGCAGGGTGGAACATAAAACGATTTATTTCAATACTTAACAATTTATGCGGTGCTCAAACCATTTAGTTGCCCCCCCTACTGAAAGTAAATAATGTAATAACAAACCATGTACATGCCCCTTGATAACATATGACTAGACATGGAAGTAAATATTATGGTATTATACCTCGGAAGTTAAAATCGTAAACCTTCAAAAATCAACAGTCCATATTTATGTATCGCAACAAAATCTACAAAACTTGATGCAATAGTACAACTAAATTGCACGAGATTATGTCTTACGTCTGCACACAACCTGAATTAACATATATACAAGTTTTGTTGTAAGCACACCTCCTTTACTTACATTATAATCTATTCAAATTATAAAAAAAAAAAATTAAATCCTTGAATCATTAATTAAAAATAGTTTCCAAGATCCGATGGTGTAATCTTTTTAAAATCTAACATCATTCGCTCTATATACGCGTGCCCTGCCTTTTTCACTTCCAATCATACATTTATTATTATTACTTTTTTTTTTTGTAATTTTAATTGTAAATATTGTAATTAAGTTGATGGCCATGTAAATCTTTGTAAGCTCGAATTGGACATATACTAAAATCTTATTTATACACTACACGTTTTTGATGTGCAAACTATTTTTAGATTCTATACTGGAAAATTTATGAATTTTAGAAAAATCTTACTGTCGATGATTTAATTATAGAATTTTATATGTGTTTGTCTGTGTGAGCGTGTGTGAGAAAAGCTATTTTCGATGAAAGGAAGTCGCGCGTTTTACGACAGTGCAAAGTCTTAATTAAAATTTTTTTAAACGTAGAAATTACAAAGGTTATTGTTCATCTAAATTTAGATCAAGAACCATTGGGCAATATTCACATAAATTGTTAACATATGGCATCACCAGTTACATCATTAAATTTCTATACTCATCGTTCAAAAAAATAAAATCAACGATACTAAATATTTTTTAGGCACTCCAGAAGGATTTGCAAACATAATCTCTAACTTCAAGCGTGGTTACTCCATCTACATTTAAAATATATACTTTAACCTATAATTTAGCATATTTGTAATAGATGTCTCTTATACTTTTCCGTTAAAATAACTTACTGTCAATTCTGATTCTTTCAAAACTCAAGAAACTTTGAAAAATTTGCTCAAAATAATATAATTAAGTAATTCAATAAATAAACAATAATAAATCAATTTAATATTTACAGGTTACTAATTTAAAAACGTTACCCAATTAACACAATTTATCTAATTTTAGTTGTCTTAATTTTTAAAATTATATTTTAATTCGATTTATGAATGACTTAACTGAGAAAGATTGATTTAAGTTTGATTAAATTACTTAACTTACAATTATATATACTTAAGTCTATAAAGTCTAACTTTTTTTATCAACTGTCAAAATGACTTTGTTGTGTTTAAGAACGAAGTACACTAAATAAAAAAAGTGGCTTAAGCTCGTTAAGTCACCTTATTTTGGATTAACGTTCTGCTTAGACACAGTTTTCTGGTAAGCTACAATTTATCAAGGTCAGTTTGATTAGGTAAAATATATCAGTACATAATTATAGTTAAAGTTAGGTTTTTTAAGTCACATACTGTTTAATAAGGGCTTAAGTTACTTCTAATTTGTATTAAAACCTTTAAACTTAAGCGTTTGGCTGGTGATTTTCATTAAAAAGAAAATCGTTTAATTGAAATAGCGCATAGAAGTGATTATTACTAAAAATTTGTCTTTACTTGGCAAGATTTTCTTCAAAAATAGTTATCTCCCTATGTGATCGTATTACACATAAAAACGGTCGTAGTTTTTACCATAAAAACAGGAAATCTAATTCAGTATTTCTTCTTTGATTCCAGAAAATAAAAATGAATGAAATTAAAGAAGACAGTATTGGATTTAAGCACCTCAGTACCACCAGCCATTAAAAACAATTGGATATTAGGTTCAAACAATAAAAATATAAAATCATCCATAATCGAAAAACCTTTTAATCGAAAACAGATAATTGTTATCATATTTCGTAAATCACACAACAACAGATGCTCTATCTAATGCAATAAATCACTATGTTATCGGCCCACCTCTTTAACATAACACGCAGGCACATACCACAAATCACGTTCTTAAGTTGTGGTCATATTTAGAATAGATATATTTTTTAATTTTTTATATTTTATCGGCAAAACTATATAAATCTGATGCAATTTGTACGATTTTTGCCGCAGAATATTTTAAATTGTCAAACGAACCCGTCTGACAAAAATGTTAAAAATCTCAAGATTTTTTTTTTTTTTTTCAACTTGCGATAACATACTAAAATAGTTCGTTAATGATATGATACGACTAAGGCTGTGAACTTGAAATGTATTATCATAATATTATTTAGATAATGTTTTATGTACAAGCAACATTTTTTATGTCTCTAAATAATAAAAACTTAAGTACGTTACGTATATACATATATATATATATACACAATTCTCACGATCATCGGATTGTTGTCGAAATCACATCTAAACAATTTTAAAATGAAAAGTTTGTTTACATTTTTCATTTATTGCGATCGACAAAATTTTTTGTATTATACTTAATATGTATAAACATAAAAAAATAATAAGCATCTATGTCGTCGAAGAGGTGGTCTCATTTGCAATTATCGTTCGTTAGTTTTTAACGAAAAAAACACTTTAAACAGTGACTATCTGATCGAATAGGCCTTTTAAGCAAAATTTTAATTTAAATAATATCCCGAATCGTTCATTAATATATTGAGCAACTTTTTTAAATTACATAAGTCTGATAGTATTTTCAAAAGCTCTCAACATCTATATTATTACTGCTATAATTTTAAATTTAAATTCAAACATTGCAAAGTTTTACGATATCTAAAATCTTTTATCAAAATATTGGGCCACCTTTGTTAAATGTAGTGCGTCAGTTATGATTAAAAGCTCTAAGTATCTGTAATATTACTTCTTTAATATTTCAAGTAATTTTCATAGAAGTTTTACTTCTAAACTTTAAAATATCGTTAGTATTGAGCAATTTACCTAAAACACTTAACTGTTCCAATATCCAAATATTGAGCAACTTATTTCGAGCACTTAATTGTAGTTTGATTGATTGAAAGTTCTATCCGCAGTGTGCAATATCCGCTTTACAACTGCTATAATACATATTTCGCAAAGTTTACAAAAAACCATGGGATCTATTTATTTAAAGCATTATAAGAAGCTCTAGATGTTTGTATGGTAACTGTCATTATATTTTAATCAATTCTTTTACATTTAAAATTTCTAAATCATTCAAATCGAACATACAAATTTTGAGCAACTCATCAAAACACGCTAATCCAGTCTGGTCAAAATAATTATTAATTCAATAAAAAACCTCTCAAAATCACGTAATTGAAGTGTGGTCGGAATGATTGAAAGTTCTTTCAATATCACATTAAAATTTGTACAAGATTTCAGCAAAATAAAAACTTCATTAAAAATTGCATTTAAATCACATATTTTGTACAGTAACGAGAATCTTTAATTAAATATTGAGCAACTTTCCTAAAACCATATAAATTTTATTTAAATTAAAAATTTTAAGAAATTTTATAAAATATTAGGTCCCTAAATACGTAATTGTAGTTCGACCATTACGATTGATATTTCCATTAAAAGCTCTAAGTATCTGTAATAATACTTCAGAAATATAATATATTTCCACCAATTCCCACAGAATTTTTTGTATCAAAATTAACCAAAAATTCGAAAATATTGAAAATTACTCATAAAAATATTGAGCAATTTATCTTAAATACGTAATTGAACTAGGTTTGAAATGATTTAAATCTTTAGCAATTTTTGTGTTCTTAAAAAACATTCACAATAAATTTTCAAAATATGTTCGAATGATTGAATGCTCTATCAATAATGCGCCATATTTGCTTTACTACTGCTATAATCTTTTGCAAAGTTTAACAGACAAAATATTCAAAATTCAAATGGGCTTCAAATTACTAATTTCTAAAACTTTCAAATCGTTCATAAAAATTAAGAGAAACTCATCTAAACACTTAACAATCAAAAACTCTCAAAATCTGTTTTTTGTAATAAAACAATCAATTTTGGAAACGTTTATTGAAATATTGGGTAACTTTTCTAAATCACGTAAAGTTCGATCAGATTGATTAAAGGGTCTTAATTCCACACTATTATTGTGACAGTATTTCAATAAAATAAATAGAAATTTCATTTAAAATTGCATTTAAATCACATAATTTTAAAGTAACGAGAATCGTTCATGAAAATATTGAGCAATTGTTTATAAATCAAGATCTCTCAATATCTGTATGAAGACTTCCATACTATTTCATTTAAATTTAAACATTGCAAAATTTTAAGAAATAATGCAAAATATTGGGCAATTTTTTTAAACATGTAGTTGTAGTTTCACAATTATGATTGATTATTCCATAAAAAATTCTAAATATCTGTAATATTACTGCTATATTATGTCAACTAATTTCTACAAATGTTTAATCAAAATTCGCATGGACTATGTCTTCTTAACAAATTTTCAAAATATTAAATTACTGAGCAACTTATCTCGAATACTTAATTGTAGTCCACTTAAAATTATTGGAAGTTCTATTAAAAGTTAGCAATATCTGTTTTACTTCTACTATTAAAAAAAGCTCTTGATATCTGTATTGAAACCACCATAAATTATATGTCAACCAACTCCTATAAATTTCTAAAACATCCAAATCGTTCATAAAAACTATGAGCAACTCATCTGAAAAGCTAACAGAAGTCTGAACAGAATAATTGATAGTCCAATCAAAAGCTCTTAAAATCTGTATTGCAATTTTTTATAATAAAAAAATCAATTTTGGAAATGTATATTAAAATATAGTTTAACTTTTCTAAATCACGCAATTGAAGTCCTATCAGATTGATTAAAAGGTCTCAATTTCACACTATTTTTTCACAGTATTTCAACAAAATAAATCTAAGTTTCTTTAAAGATTGCATTTAAATCACATTTTCAAGTATCGTAAATCGTTCATGGAAATATTGAGCAACTTTTCTAAAACAAAAGCTCTCAAAACTTATATTAATACTTCCATAATATTTCATTTAAATTTAAACATTGCAAAGTTTTAAGAAGTATTGCAAAATATTGGGCACTCTTTTTAAACATATTACAACTATATGTTTAAAAAAGTTCGACAATTATGATTGATTGTTCCATAAAAAAACTCTAAATATCAGTAATATTACTGCTATATTATGTCAACTAATTTCTACAAATGTTTAATCAAAATTCACATGAACTTTTTCCTCTTAATAAATTTTCAAAATATTCAAATACTGAGCAACTTATATCGAATACTTAATTTTAGTCCAAATAAAATTATTGGAAGCTCTATTAAAAGTGCACAATATCTGTTTTACTTCTACTATTAAAAAAACTCTTGATATCTGTATTGGAACCGCCTTAATTTATATTTCAACCAACTCCTATAAATTTTTAAAATATCCAAATCGTTCAAATAAAAATTTAGCAACTCATCTAAACATGTAACAGTAGTCTGAACGGAATAATCGGTACTCCAATCAAAAGCTCTGAAAATCTGTATTGCAATTTTTTGTAATATAATAAAAAAATCAATTTTGGAAACGTATATTAAAATATTGGGTAACTTTTCTAAATTAACGAGAAACATACACATGATTGACAAAATTGAGCAACTTTTCTAATCAGATGTTTTCAATATCTCTATATCTCTATTATGAATACTGTCATAATATTTCATTTAAATTTAAACATTGTAAAGTTTTTAAGAAATATTGCAAAATATTGGGCAACTAAATAAATTTTAAACACGTAGTTGTATTTTGAAAAATATGAATGATAGTTACATAAAAAGGACTAGGTATCTGTAATAACTGTTTTATTATTTGAACTAATTTCCACAGAATTTTTTTTATCAAAATTGTCATGAGACAATACTGAGCAATTTATCTAAAACCCTTAATTGTACTCGGTTTGGAATGTTTAAAAGCTTTTGGCAAAAGCTCTTATTATTTGAGTTCATAAGAAAATGGTTTAATTGAAATTCGCATTGCGACTATGTCTTCGTAACAAATTTTACCAGATACTGAGCAACTTAATGACAGTCAATTAGAATGATTGAAAGCTCTATCAACCATTCAAATTGTAACTGCTGTCTGATCGAAATATTTGATAGTCTAATCAAAAGATCAAAATCTCTCAAAATTTGTGTTGAAATATTGGGTTTGTTAAAATATTGGGTAACTTTTCGAAATGTCATATTTGAAGTTAGATCGGAATGATAAAAGCTTGTTCACATTATTATTGTGAAACAACTTAAAATTTCATGAAAAATTACTTAGGCCATACACATTTTTAAAGTGTGTTTTGATCATATATTTTTAAAGTAACACAAATTGAGCAACTTTACTAAAACATATACTATTATTTGTATTAATATTGGCTTAATTAGTATACTCCACACATTTCTAAAATATCCTCAAATGTAACGTTTATTAAAATATTGAGCAATTTTTTTAAAACACGTAATCAAAATAGTTAAAAGCTCTTAATATCTACATTATTATTATCATAAAAATACAATAATTTTAATGTTCATCAAAAATTGCATGGACTATTTTACCGCATCACAAAATTTCAAGTCGTTTATGCAAAAATCGTAGTTCTAGTCTTTGTGAAATAGTTAAAAGCTCTTAGTCTGTGTGCGACACGAAATAAAAACGCGTAAAAAGTTATAATTGTAACTTTTTACTCACCATAAAATTTTTAACTGGTCGCGATGCAGTTAAGAATTTTATTCAAATTTTCTTTTGATGTTTTGAGCATCATATAACCATAGATAAAATATTTAATAGTTATTTATTTTACCTATTTTTATAACCAATTCGCACACAGACTTAGTATCTGTATTTTGAAAGACTACAATTTTTAAATGAGGAAGCTTCCCACTGTTCACAATTTTCTATCAATACACTTAAGTTACAACTGTGGTTATGTCACATAATAAGAAAGATACCATTACCTAATATTCCCTACTAAGGAAGGTTAGATTAGGTGAAAGTAGCGGGTCCCGCATATTTAGACCAATATCTGTTCATTGTGATACTTTAGGATCTGATTTTCCTAATACTCGTATTGGCACTATTCTGAGCTACCGATGTAGCGTAAAATAGCTCACCCCTTGATGTCAGCAATATCTAAACGGTTGTCCATTACATATTTACCCAAATGTCGAACAGGTGTCTCCACCTCCTCTTCGTTCATACAGCTTCTGGTGAATTCATTACTTTGTAGACCCAGCCTTGTTCCATGTTCACTAAACAGGCAGTGTCCTATGAGTAATCTTATGACTGTGCTTAACTCGTTTTTGCGCAGAGAAATTAGTGTCCTGGGCTACTCCAAGTCCCGCCCTGGCCACACTTATTATGCTAATGTCATATGTTTAGTTGTTGGACCATCTTTCAATGATCTGTTCAATCATCTGTTCCGAAGTTTCTACTGATTTCAGATGCTCTGAAAGTTAAAATGCTCACTTAAGAAAGTTAAAATGCTCACTTAAGAAATGAGCGTTAACCAAACACCACAATTAATTCTAAAGAAAATGTTCCTACCGACCTGATTGTCGCTTAACTGTCCACATATATTGCCATATTTTTAGTCATAGCACATTATGTCTCAACCAAGTTAAGACTCCCGTAATTGCTACCACTTCCGCTTGCTACACACTGCCGTAGACAGATACACGAACATAAATATTTATATTAAATGTATCACAGAACGCTTTAGCAGTCTAATTCCTTAGTTCTTTGAGCCTTTTTATGTGTTTCTGACCCTTTAGCCCCCAGGCTGGTTTCCACTTACCTTAAGGCTTTATTGAAGTAGAAAGGATCAATTGCAAGCGTTTGTGATATTATCCACCATACAATCCAGATTCTTAATCTAACACTGGTTGCTCCGGAGCTTCCGATGGCAAAAGCTCCCCTTATACTTCCCTATATTTGTTCTAGTTTATTCAAGGGTTCTTGAGCAGTTTCCAGAGTGTAGAGCAAATGTTGATGTTGTAGGTTATATAACGGTGGTCGGAAAATAGTTTTTTTCACCACCCTCCACTCCCCAATCATAAGAAGAATATATTCCGAAAAATGACTCACCATTATCGCCTTCTCCTCCGAAAGGTCGGCCCTTGCTCATCGTTCGAGCATTTATCCTCCATCGCCTGTTGGCCTGTGCCCTGTTCAGAGAGAGTGCCAGCCGGTTGGTTGTTCGTGCTTGCCTTCTCCCTCCTCATCTTTCTATAAATTTTTATTTACTTACCAATGATGGTTTTATTCAAATCAAGCAGTCACTGTGAACACAATGTCAACCTTCTATCAATATCATTCCCTATCAAAGTGGCTGTTGTCCAAATCGAATATCATTGATCAATTTTTGATGATTCTGAAATTCTTTATAAAGAAATTGTATAAGGATACCTGATTTTTGATCGTTTGATGATTGCTTCAAACTCCTTTTATTAAAAATTAATTAGAAACCATCTTTAGGACACCTGGTATCCAAATTTTAAATAAATAGTTCCTCGGCATAAGACTGGTAATCATCTTTATTTGTAAAAACTCGTCCAATTTTATAAACTATGTCACAAAAGTATATAAAATTGTCATGTTCTACGGTTCAGGCCAACAATGGCCCTTTTTATGATTAACATTATCAAGCGACAACAACAATGCAATTTCTGCTGAATCGTGCAATCTGTAATTCGATGATGAAAATTTTTGTTTGTTTATTAATTCGCTTTGTCGTTTTTACAAAAATTGGGTAATGCAGAGAATTTATCGCATTTCAATGGAATGTCTTCGTTAATCCTTGATTAAATTTATTTTTTTTTTGTGTGCACATAGCTAGTTAGTTCAATAAACGATATTCACATTTTGTTTGTACATCGATAAGTGTGATTTTGCTACTAAATTTTTTTTTTTTTAATTTAAATTCTAGACCCGTCATAGTGGTTTTTTATACTGCATATGATGGTAAAAATTTTTATCATCAAATTACAAAAAAAAAAGAATTAAAATTCATACACTACATATACTACAGTAATTATCAATGTCGTTTAAGTCTATTTTTAAAAAATTTATCTTGCGACCTCTATAAGTTGAAAATTGTAAAATTTGCATGCCAAATACAAAATTTATTTTTGCGACAAAGTTGTAGGAGGTTATGGCTGAATATTTTATTGTTATAATTGTTTGTTTTGAAACGAGGGTTGGGTATATTATCTATATATGAAGGGTATGAGGTTAGTGACAGTGTGTACTGGCAAATTTTTGTTCTCCAAGGACTTCATTTTTGACATTTCAATGCGGTATAAGTGTAAGTCAATAGTTTTATAATCGATCGTCCTTGTTGATCTGAAACATTCATAAATTAACGTCCCACATTTTGAATGGTGTAAATATCTAGTGTAATGAACTTTGAAGTACATTTTACTAGATGAAGCAGGTAAAACTGTCAAACCTAGTAGTAAGATAACTCATCATATTTTAATATATCTAATATATGGTCTCTAAAACCAGTGAGGATATATTTTGTTTTAGACTCATTGATTTTAGGGCCACAAGTGGATCCAGTAGTTCTTTGACGCCATTGCCAATTGCACAGTCCAATTACACAGATAGAATCGGCATATGACCAAACCGGGTTCTAAGGTGATTCGCTTTTACGAAAGATAAATTCAATTAAATAAGGCTAAAGATTATCGGAGACAGAGCATCTTCTTGCCGTACACATAAATTCCTGATAGCTGGTTCTCAACTTTGACACATCATTGTGACTAAATTACTGTCCTTTTACATAAACGCATATATTTGTCAGGAAGTCTCAGATATCGCAAAATAAACCTTAAGCGATTCCGATGGATTGAGTTATTATAGGCAGGGTCGAAATTCAAGAACACCTGATGACCATCACGAAATGTTTTGTAATATTTAGAAAGCATCATCCACAAAGAAAAAACTCGATCAATGACTGATCGATATGGAAAAAATCCTCCTTGGTAGTCACATACAATTTCCTCTGGTAGAAGAGTGATTCTCTAATTCAAAATTATGTAAGACTGTAATTTGTATGATGTGAGAGCTATGACGCGATAGTTTTCGAATAAAGTCGAAAAGATAGTCCCACAAAATAACGCTTCCACAAATTATCCCCACCAGTATGAATTCCGCTATGTATACATCTGCGCAGTCTGTATTTGACAACTTTCAAATACAGCATTTGGCTTTAGTTGAACATTGAGTAAATCAGAGAAATGGTCCTTCCAAGTGTCGAGCACCGCATCGATGTAGGTTTGACCTAAGTAGGTTTGAAATTATGGTGCAGCCCGGTGACTAATTTAAAGAAACTTCGCTCATTGTTGAGTTAATGCACTCTTAAGACTTTAGCCTTCCACCATTTACGCTTTTTCTGTCAAATTCGCTTGGCGGCTCTCCTAGTAAGGACCATTTTGTTCTTCCTTGCGATTGTAAAATGTACTCGCCCTTATTTATAGGCTATATTCTGTTGCAAGACGACACTTCTCATCAAACCAATGATTTTTGGGCTTAATTTTTACCATACCTAGTGTTGCCTGGGCAACATCGACAAAAGAAGTATTCAATACTTCTCATAGAGCGTTTACATCATCACAACGGTGATAGGCGACACAGTTGGTTATAGCCGACCTATAAGATCTCACTTCTTGGATGACCGAAAAAACCAACAGACCTTAAAAATCAACACATGGTCAATATAACTTCGGGACGTCTTACGAGAGTGTGTCCATGTTGCCAAGTAAATTTTTGTATGAGGATAGATTGTGCTAATGAGATCATGCGCGATCGCAAAGTACATATCATTAATTTCCTATTATCGGTCTCTATAGATCGTGTCGGGTGTACGAACCTATGTTTTTACATAAGCCAGTCTGATTGTTCTAGGTATCAAAGTCAACTACCATTATTCTAATGTCATGATTCAATTTAAATCCCATCATATCATCCAAATGGTTGTAAAATGAGTCTTTATCTTTGGGTTGGCTTATATCAGTGGGAGCATAAATACATATGATTGACAGGTTGGCTAGTCGCATACGTAAAATAAGCTTACACATATGATCAACGGCTTTGTAATCCACAACAGCTTTTACCTGGGGCCCAAGTAGAAAACCAACACAAAGATTGTCGAGGTCATCTCCATACTGCAAAGCAACGTATAGCCTTATATGGGACAAATGTTCTGGCCTTTTTTGCTATCGAGTTTCCTATCTCCTATTGATACACTTTTATTGCTGTTTTAGTACCATCAAACGCGCCTTATTTTCATAGCGACTGATGATAGATCGTCCTCGATCCACTCGTCGTCGTCGGATTGATCCCCATTTTATGTACCATCCAATTCAGGCTATGAACTGCACCAATGTTTTATTCTGTCGGACGAATAGATGGAACTGAATTTCCGGGTTTTATTTTTGTATCCCTTTAGTGTTTTCAATCACATAGCAATCGTTTCCAAGAGAAGACCACACATATGGTCTTCAAAATGTTGGTTCTAATTTGTGAGATTCGTCTGTTGAAGATTTTTCATTCTCGATTAAATCTTCTTTGGCATATTTCTTCGTTTCGCCGTGTTTTCGGTCGAATTTTTTTCCTCTCTTTTTCCTCTTGTCATAAATTTCGCATTTCGGCTCAAGTTCACGATTTTCATTTAAGGCGGAAACCAGATTCTTTTGAATGACGTCGTTCAGCTTAAAATCAAAGACGAGCTCGTTTGGGCTGAATCCCGTCGTCGAATTTATTTGAGAATTGATAGTCCATTGTAAATCTCGAAGCGTTTCACCCAAATCCTTCGCATTCTCGACTGAAGTATAAATAAATGACAAGATGGTCTGGTTCGCTCTCTCTACTTGTCCATTCGCGTGAAATGTTGTCACGGCCGTTTTGATTAATTGGATGTCATTTAGTTCACAATCTTCATCGAAGACTTTAGAGGTAAACTAACAATCACAAATTAACTGAATGCATCGCAATGATATGGGTATTTCCGTGCTTTCTCCTCATAAATAGCCCGAAATGGTCGATATGTATCAACCGAAATGGTATCAACCGAAATGTACGCGACCTTCAGGTTTTCCTTTTTTGACTTCATAAATAAAAGCATTCTACGCAGGCGCATTCACATATCGGCGCATTTTCGGAAACCACAGATTTTCCTTAAGTCGTTCAATCGTCTTCTAGGTTCCGATGTGTCCCTTATTATCGTGAAAATGTTGTGCTACTCGAAATCGAACTGCCTTTGGCACAACAAATTTCAGCTCTTCTCCTTCCATACGGAATAATTGATAAACTTTTTGTCGAAATTCCATTTTTATATCATCGATCTTTTAATCTCCGCTGAATACGGAGATAATTCTTTTCAAATTTTCGTCCTCTGGTTGATGAATTGTCTCAAAATTGTATTCGAGAAATCGCATCCAACGTCTTGCAATTCTCAGTATCATCTCGGTTCTCTCTTTCAACCGTGTGATAGCAGTACAGTCAGAACTAAAGAAACTAGTCGAAACCGCTTTGCAAAGAAAATATACTCGAAAGCGAACAAGACCTCTAAATTGTAACTCGTAACTGTGGTACTTCTGTTCAACATCTGTGCATTGGCGTCTATACTACATGACCGGTTCCCATGTTTTACTATCTACCGTTTGCAACATAACTTCGGTGAGACCAACGCTGGAGGCATCAGTGTATATTTCATGTTCGGCGGCTAGGTCGTAAGCGCCAGACACGATCTGAAGTTCGTTTAACGTCACAGAAGTTCGATTGAAGTCTTGTTGCTGCGGTTCATCCCAATTAAATTGATTCTCTTCGGATTTGCGTAATAAATTGGTAATCGACTTCGAAATTACCGAATAACTTTAAATTTTCAGATAAATCCAGTGAGTCCCAAAAATCGTTGAACTTCGATTACATTCGTAGAGTGGGCAAATTTCTTGATAGTGATGACTTTTCCTTCTCCAAAGAACATTCTTTACTCATTAATTTCGTGGCGTAAAAAGTAAATTTCGGTTGCAGGGAACATATACTTATCCAATCGGAAAGTCAATCTGGCTTGTTGTATGACAGTGAAGAATTGAAATCACTTCTCCATAGGCGCCATCTTCGAAACAAGTTTATTCATAATGCCTTGAAAAACGGTTGGCCAACCAAAAAGGCATCAGATTATATTAGTATTATCCTTCTGTTTTCATCTTCCTATCCAATGTACTAAAATATTTATGTCCGGACAATCACGGCAGCAGACCATCCACTTTAGGCAACGGGTATGGTGTATTTACGATGATCTTGTTTATCTGCCTGTAATATACATACATTCGACTTTTGCCATTCTTCTTATAGACCATTCTTCTTATAGAAATAATTGGTGACGCGTACGAAGAATCGGAAAGTCGAATAATGCCACACTATAACAATTCATCCACAATATTCTTGACGATCAGCCTTTTTGCGAAAGCAAAATTTTTTTAGGGAACATTTGCCTAACTCTGATATACTTAAAAAATCATCGGGATGTAACATCAGCAGTGACTTAAGTTGACATTTGGTTTCTCATAAATAGCTTTTCCCATACTCAAATTTTTCGACATCTCTATCGTAAAACGGTCACCTTCGATTACAAGACGGTTTCCTTCTCTATATAAAATATCACGGCCCAACAATACATTTTCGAAGATAAATTCGTCTTCAATGACTAAATCGTCTGAGAAATAGGCGTTATTATCGACTTCAACGGTTGCGGCGACAAATTAATCACATACGTATTGACCACCAGCAAAACCCGTAAGAACAATGGAACAATCAAACTTCGGTTTTAAGTCTTCGGCGAATGACTTACAAACCAAGATACGACTGCTACCAGGGTCAACAAATGACGAAGTCCCATTACCATTGCCAAATGCCCCGGGTTTAAAAAAACAGCTGTAGCATATCAACGATTAAGGATCTACATTTCTTTGTGTCGACGGCTTCCCATAATTTTGTTTTGATAACGGTGTAAACGCTTGAGTTTTCGGCGGAGGAATAGATGATTTCGTTGCTGAGGAAAATGCTCGTTGGAATACCGGATTATATGTGATTGATTCTATTTATCGTATATCTAATTATACAGTCGTCTAAGAGTTCAGCTTTTCGTCCCAGAGATAATATTTTATAATAATACTCCTAAGAAGTTTCGTAAAATTTACGCTTGATGTCCATCATTTCTATATGGATATCTGCAAAATTCGTCTTGCATATGGGAAAACTTTAAGGAATTTATTTTTAAACTGGTCGTCCCAATGTGCAATCTACAAACTGTCAATTTTCTGAATAAACTGAACTCAGCTCAATGACGACGATGATATCGGGTTAAATTTCTGACTGACTGTCCTGACTAATTGTCCTTTATTCTCCAAAGTATAACTGAGGAGTTTATTATCGACAACAAAAAAAATATGGCCGGACGAATTTGTCATAAAACGGTTAATTCAATTGATTTGTAATGTTTTCAATAGTTTTAAAATCAAATTTGTATTAATTTTAAAGTTTTGTATCAAATAAAGTGTATATAAATTAGATTTACGGCGATTGCATAGCGTATTGGTCATTAAACGGTTAATTTAATTGATTTGTAATGTTTAATCAATTGTTTTAAAATCAAATTTGTATTAATTTTAAAGTTTTGTGTCAAATAAAGTGAATATAAATTAGATTTTCGGCGATTACATAACGTATTAATTTAACGTATTAATTACATAACGTATTAATTAAATTTTATAAAATTTAATTTATATTATAATTTTTATAATTTTATATTTTTAATGATGTAATAAATTAATTAATTGTGAATTTCAGGCAACAACTAATCCAATTTATTACAGCATACTGCTTTGAGAAATTAGCCCATTAATAGATTATTTTTTTCAGAGTAACATTGCAGATTTTAGTGGAATGGTGGCACATTGGAGATGCTGAAAATTGATAACAGAATGCAGATCAGTTTGTTATCATTATGGTTGCCTTATATTAACAATAGTTTGAATATTGGCTATCGGTAAATCGGACCAATTCTTTCATTACTGGCATACCTTTCCTTTCCCTTTCCCACAGAAAATTTACTAACTATTGGCTGCCAAGTTTCCTAGAACCGGGTCGATCTCAATAATTTAACCAGTATCCTGCCTTATTCTTCCAATTATATCTTGTCTTTCCAAAAAAAACATATGGCCGTTATTTTAATATACATTTTGATCTCTGACATTAAACGATGACATCACGAATTATCTCAACTAATATAAACAAACAAATAATTGGCGATCAATTACCATACTAATATAGTAGCACCATTATTGTTGTTGTTGTTATTCGGCGCACACGACTTATGATTCAAAACACGTATTTTACGAAAACCACAAAACAAATCATAACAAAAAATTCGTACGTTTTGTGTTTGTGTTTAAAGGCCGCGGAATTGTATTATTGTTGTAGTACAACGACTTTATTAGTTAAAAAACGAATATGAATTACTCAAGTACGCAAAAAGCCATTAACCGCGGCACAACAATAACGATACCAGCAAGGCAATAATTTTTCAGCGTGTGGGCAATGATGGAAACTCGGGTCTAATTCGATAACAATAAGATGTTGGTTCTGGTGCATTGTTTGTGATACTCCCTTTTATTACGATTAGGGAGGCTTGAGTCGAGCAGCACAACATTATGTTGTGTGCGGGGGGTTTTCCAAATAAATAAAAATCTAATTTAAATAACAATCGTGATGATATAGTAAACAAACAACCTAAAAATAGAATCTTGTGTACCACGAAAAAAATCTCTCTAAGACAACATCCGAATCTAGTTTTAGCCAGTTTGTCGGATTTACTTAATCTACGTTTTTAAATTTTATAGTCTTTAATTTACGACATTTTAGTATTTTTATTAATTATTCGGTGTGTCAAATCAATACAATACCGAACCAGTTAAAACCGGATAAATTTTTTGTTTGTTTATTTATAAAATTGGAGGCGTAAAAAATTTTGCGTGTTTGACGTCAGTTAGGTGGCGAAAAAAATGATTCCCTAAATAACCCGGAGAAAGTTAGATAGATTTTAGTCGATATTTTTTAGTGCGGAGTATTAAGCCGATCATACTCGGTACCTGATCACCTTCTCGCATCTGACAATAATTCGATTTCACAAATGATCTTACGTAGTGTAGTCGATTGATTTCATCAGCCGTAAATTAAACCGGAAAACCTAATACTATTCGTAAACATGTTGATAGTTGGTACGTGGGGAAACGTATGCGATCAAGGTTGGTCAGAAATATTAAGTAAAACTCGTGATATACCCATGAAATTTTTTCGATTAATTCTAGAATTGATTTCGATATTTTTACATGAATTAAAGTTAATGGCCAGTTGTACGATCCAAATGATGACATACCACCGATTTCTGGAAAACCATTCGTGATTCGAACAAAGAAAAAATCCAAATTTGTGCAATCGAAATCTATCTGAGGCTAATTCTCACATACCCATACAAGACGCATTTTTATATACTCGTCCATACACAATTATCATTAGAGGTCCACTTTCCGTTCCTCAGGCATAACTTTGCTCGTATCGTGCACTGCGCTGGAATAATCCATTAGAATGAGGGTTATGCATCTGTACAATTGTCCCGATTTAATGCTTTCCCTCCGTAGATGTCGCTCCAAGGTTCTATTGAATCTACCATTCCATCAGATTGTGGATACAATGGCGTAGATTTCGTCTTCTCGTAGATCTGGAGTTTCTCACATAGTTATTGGATCAAATATGTCTGCTACGGTTCGTACTAGCTGGTTGACGATGGAACATGTTACTACTGCCCATTTACTGAAGTAATCGTATTTCTAGTAGTCAATACACACGAGTATGTATCGATTACCATCTTTTGTCGCTGTAAATGGGCCAGCAATATCCATTGCTATTCGTTCAAATGATGCTCTGACGATGTACTGCTGCATTCTTCCTATTATTTTGGTATTAGTTTTCTTGCTGGCAGTACAAACTTCACACGCTGATTCAGAGTCGTATGAGCAACCCATCCTTTAGCCTGCCTTAATAATTGCCATTGAGTCCAAAGCTTTAACTCACACTTTTCACAGCGATCTTAAGTCAGTGTAGTTTTCTGCTTCATCCATTGTAACTATTGGAGCAATCGACTATGCTTTTGATCTTGCCTTAACTGCTCTGTTGTCCAGTAAACTGCTCTTTTGTTACTCAAGTCGAATTCATGCTTCAATTTTTTCGTATTGTTTGAATGAATGAATGAACGAAGAAATTGAAGTATGAATTCGGCTTAAACGTCCACTTTAATTTGTATAATTTTGTCGAAGATATTTTTTCTTCCTGTTTTCTGGACATCATATCTGCGTTGTTGCGCAAGATTTCTCTCCGATGCTCTGTTTTGAATAGATACATCTGCAATCACTCGATCCAACTACCCACTTGTCCTTTTAGTTTCTTGAATTGCCTCAGTTATCAGAGAACATGATCGCCACATGATCGGTTCGTATAGAAGAAATTCTTATCCGTTTAGATATTTGTTGAAATGTTTCACACTATCCACCACTGCCAGTAATTTTCTTCGGTTTTGATAAAACGACCACAGTCCCAGAAACCTCCTCACTTCATTTATGTTTCTTGCAGCAACCCAGTTTTCTACTGCCATTAAGCTCTGTGGATCAGTATGCACTTCATCACTTCATTACTTTTTATTTTTGTAAATCTCGTTGTGCCATTCTTGGACAAGAACAACTGGTGAACTCCATGGGTTGTTAGGATGCATATTCACTCCAACATGCTTTGTTTGGAAAATCAGCTCCTTCCTTTCTTGTTGTTTTGCTAGGGGAAAACGTCTCGGTGCCTGCCTGATTTTAATTGCATTACTTCTGTCGAAACGATGTTGCACGATCCTAGTATTTCTAAACTCTAGTCGTTGATTGCAAACACATCAGATAACTGTTCTAAGGCCTTCACAGCTGATCCGGATTTTACTGCCGAGAGATGTTTACATACCAGGCGAATAATTTTGAGACTTTTTTTCTGCTCATTTGACACTTTGTGATATAGTTGACCTCCTCGATCTTACCAATCACTGTCCTTTTTTTATGATGTTTGTGGATGGCATAGATAATATTTTTGCACATGGGTGGAATTTCCAGCCTTTCTTCGGTGATGCCAGTTTAGCACGTGGTTCTTGAAACCGAGGGTCATTCATTTTGCATCGAGCGTTACAAGAAGGGAACATTCTATTTTCTCAACTCGATCTTCAGGCACCATATGTCACAAAACCACCATTGCGATCAGTTCGGACAATGATATTTTTTATGGAAAGGCGAACCGAAGCCCCTATTAAACCATCAAACAACCAATGTTAGTAAACTGATTGCCCGTATCTCTGTGCAGTGAGCAGTCCCATCCCCATTGATGTGGATTCTGTTTATTGTGTAGCATCTCTATAAATGGGTCTGCAGCAAAAACGAGGAAGTCTCCCAATAAACGGGTCTTCATTTCAATGATGTGTGAATGTTGGATGAAGGAGGATTCCTATAAATGAGTCCCTCTGGTAAATGAAATCGTTATTCAACGATTGTAACGCCACAGAGATTGACCACTTGGTCCCTGATGGTGATCATACGACAAATGAAGATCAGTCTTCTATTTTGAGAGATTGAAAACGCAGATGATAGTTCCTTAAGAACAAATATAAAAGGCCGAGAAAGGTGTCTGAAGAAAATCCAACCACATTGCCCACAATTTCATCGCAAGATAAGATATGAGGAAGATCGCGGTTCTTCGAAGTGTCAAGAAATAATTGAAAGAGACAGTGGAAAACCTACGACCAAACGCGGCTTTGTGGAAAAGCTATCACGGACGCCAATGGGCTACCAAAAGAGATAGAACTTCTAACTCTGCCCCTTCCAATGAAACAGAGACAGAGGCAGAGGAAACGAGAGGCAATAGTTACCGTTATGGGAGGGCGCCACAGGAGAACTGTGAGCCATTATAAAGCCGGTAGTACCTCAGGGGACCACAAAGTGCTCAGCACTGCGTTTCTAATGCACAAGATGGAAGAGAAAGATGAGAAAATATCCTAGGTAATGAGTGAAAAATGACGTTATCGTCATTAAATCGCAACTGGATATACGTATGCAAAGGTTCTAAGTGTCATGGAGACAGAAAAGAATGAAAATTCTCCTTGACTTAAATCGTCGCTCTGCGCTCCTTTTAAATTCCAGGAAAATTTACGAGCAGCGGTCGGCGATAATGGTGAAGTTAGGAGACTATCACCTCAAAAGAATGTAGAAATTCTCTATCTGGCTGCCTCACGATGGAGGACAGATTAAGGTGGCACTCCGATGTGGCATCGGGTATGAGATCGGAGACAACTAAACAATAGGAGCAAAAAAAGGATGAACGAATTAAAACTGCTTTAAAACTGCTAGACATGGATAGACTCAAAATCGTCTATGGTCGTGTCAGAAATAGGAACGGAGTCTCACGGTGCTACAAGTGCCTGGTTTATGGCCACACTAGGGAAAGATGTATGAGCTCTAAAACCGACCATAAATGAGGAACAAGTGTCTGTGAGGCTTTCAAAAAGGTACAAAAAGGGTTTCTGACTAAGACGGGAAGTAAATTGAAATGATTAAGTTTCTGCAAGGAAACTTAAATGACTTTAGGACAGTACCGGGTAAAGGAAACTCTTAACCTGGTTCTCGGACCTTTTGGGTGATCATGACCATAGTTCTGGTAGTGGCTACGTCTGGATAAGAAGTCGAGAAATTACGGTTTTTATAGATTATACCTAAATCACCGAATGATCTGATTTCAGAGTTCCGGATTAAACTGGATGGGCTGTAAGACGCTCTACGTGACCCCTCAGAGGAACTGGTGGTAGCCTGAAATCTCATTGCACGGGCATTGGAATGGGGCATGCCACATCAGGATACCAGAGGTATAAACTTATCATGGAGATGATTTCAAGGCTGGATTAACAAATATTTTAAATGAGGCCTCCACGACAACTTACCGTCGACCAGGCTTCGGAAATTCCATATCGGATATAACGATGGTGTACGGCTTTAGCGCCTTTTTGAATGGATTGGCTGGTAATTGAGGACTACACAAGTAGTGACCAGAATTACAATAACTTTAACCTAAATAACGGATCACTTACTCAGCGTGTGTGAACCCGTGCCTCACACGGCTAGAATTCGTCCAGGATGGATGGCGCAAAACTGTCCGAGTATTGGAAACTAATTTGGCTTGCATTTGGCTTCAAAGCTATGCAGGAGAACCCAATCAAAGTTGATATTGATGCTGTCGTTGATGCTATACAATTACTCCTCGATGCCTCGGTGGGTGGCGCAGCAAGCACACGAAAGAGAATAAGCAGACATAAAATTTACTGGAAAAAGAGGACATACGCTTGTTACTTACAAGCTTGGTGGCATGGGTGCGTGTGAAACGATGAATGCAGGAACGACGGAGAACATAGTTATTTCTCTTTTCCCTACACACATTTTGAGAACAGAAGAAATCATTCCAGAATATGTTAGAGCCATACTACTGCATTAACGAAGAAAAAATTGGTAAACGCTGTGGCGTCTATGAAGAGCAAGATTGAAACGGGTCCTGATGTGCCTGGTGGCACTAGTAACTAGCAGTCAGCCACTTCGGTTGCTAAACACATACAATATGTGCTTGGCAGCAGGAGTGTTCCCCTCACGTTGAAAGGTGGCTCGGCTTGTGCTGATTAAATAAGGAAAAGGTGGTGATCCAGATTCCTTTTCAAGCTACTGACATCCATGCATGCTCAATACGATGGGAGAACTTCTAAATATGATGTTAAAACCAAGGTTGGGGCTGGCCATTCGGCTTGCTTTTACCTCCACGACAACACGACTTTCGAAAGGTCACGCTTCCTCAAAAACGCTTTTAACTCAGCAAGGTATTATGATTTGCCCGAAACGCTTCAGTGGCCTCTCGAGGTACCAAGTTACCTTTTAAGGCTACTGCAAAGCTATTTAAAGGGCCGGAAATTGTTGTTTCAGATGTCAAACGGGAAAACGGGTTGAACACTGGAAGTCATCATATCTTCAGCCCTAGTGGCAGACCTAATGTTCAGTCTATCGTCGAAGACGAAAGCCCTTTGGGATATAGACTTATTCCATTCGGAATATCCAGAATCAAGAGCAAACTAGGAATTAAAAGCAAGCAAGGGATTGAAACCGATGGTGCCGGATTTTTTGTTCGGTACGGATAAGCAATGGCCAGTATAAACCGTTTTATCAAACCCCAGTCGATTACACAGGTCCTATATGGTGACGGTCTTAGGTAGGATGGAAAAATAAACATCACAAACGCTGCAATGCGATATTTGTGTTGAAGGGCGGCAAAACGGTTATCAAATGAACTACTATTTAGTCGAGACTTAACCTTTTTCATTTTACTTGATTTTAGTGCCATCTAAACAAAGCAAAATCAAACTAGTATTCAAAGCAACGGATTCTACATTCTAGTATGGATTCTACATTTGTAGTAATCCGCAGCAAAGACATTTTATTATAGTACATTTTACAGTGTTGTGGCATAGATGGCAGATGCTTCGTATAAAATTATAGCAAGTCTGCAAGAAACGTCAAGTTGTCAACGCGTCACGTTGCAAGTACAATTTTAAATTTAAATAATTAACTATTATTTATTAAATATTAAATTTAATTAATATTAAAAATGCCAACGGTAACAATCAACCGTGATTTGCTGTTTAAAAGTTTAGGAAAAACCTATAGTAAGTACAATACTAAAATAAAAATTTTAAGAGGTTAGGTGGCTCATGAACAAATTTCTTGATTACTTCCACAGCTGATACTGAATTTGAGTTGATGTGCTTTGAGTTTGGTTTGGAATTGGACGAAATAACATCAGAAAAACAAATCATAACAAAAGAACAGGGCGATGGGCAGGCAGCTCGAAACGCATCCGATGAAGTTCTATATAAAATCGATATACCGGCAAATCGATATGATTTACTGTGTCCCGAAGGTTTGGTTTCAGGATTGATTGTATTTTTTAATAAGTGAGGAACAATTCAACCATTTAACAAATTATATCTTAACTTTTTGTTGATTCTAGGGTTAATCCACCAAAATTTCGAAGAGTAGATTCAGTCCAAGGAATACGTCAAAGAATTAAAATTACTCCGTCGACGGCCCAAATTCGTCCTCATGTCGTGGCCGCAGTTTTACGCAATATTACTTTTACAAAAGACTCGTATACGAATTTTATTGATCTTCAAGATAAGTTACATCAAAATATTTGCAGAAAACGAGCCTTAGTGGCAATTGGTACTCACGATTTAGATACAATCAAAGGCCCGTTTACGTTTGATGCAAAACCACCCAACGAAATTAAATTTGTCCCGCTTAATCAAACCGAAGAAATGGATGGAAACCGTTTAATGGAATTTTATGCGGTGAGTTTTTTGATGTATATAGCAGAAATCATCATCATCTTACAAAAATTATTCATTATTACAGACCCATGCTCAATTAAAATCGTATCTGCCAATAATTCGAGATTCACCCGTTTATCCAGTGATTTATGATTCCAATGGTGTTGTGCTTTCGTTACCGCCTATAATTAATGGAGATCGCTCAAAAATTACATTGAATACGAAAAACGTCTTCATAGAATGCACCGCTGTTGATTTAACAAAAGCCAAGATAGTTCTTGATACAGTCGTTTGTATGTTTTCTACCTATTGCGCCGAACCGTTTACAGTAGAATGTTGTGAGGTAGAAAATTCTAATGGCGATATACTAAATTATCCTGAGTTGGAATATCGAGTGGAGAAAATATCACCGGTCGAAGCAAATTTGTATATAGGAATAGAGGAGTCTCCTGAAAATTTAGTTACCATGTTGACTAGAATGTATTTAACAACGAAATACGATAAGGGCTCAAATGCACTTCTAGTTGAAATTCCTCCAACACGTCACGATATTCTGCACGCTTGCGATATCTACGAGGATGTGGCTATAGCTTATGGATACAATAAAATTAAAAAAACATTTCCAGGTACATTGCAAATTGGAAAGCAATTTGCTTTGAACAAACTTACGGAACAGTTGAGAATTCAAATAGCGCAGGCAGGATTCACAGAAGTTTTAACTTTTACTTTGGTGAGACGAACTTTTTTTTTTTTTAAATACGTAATCTAAAATGTGAAAAATTCTCTTAATTTAAAGTGTTCTCGAGATGACATATCGACTAAGCTGAATAAAAAAATTGAAGATGTTCCAGCGGTTCACATTGCCAATCCTAAAACATTGGAATTTCAAGTGTGTCGTACTACTCTTATTCCAGGTCTATTGAAAACATTGGCCTCTAATCGTAAAATGCCATTGCCACTAAAACTGTTTGAAGTTTCTGATATTGTTAGTATCGATACCGAAGCTGAAGTGGGCACAAAAAATGAACGTCGAATTTGTGCCGTTAACTGTAACAAAACCGCTGGTTTCGAGATTGTGCACGGTTTATTGGATCGAATAATGCAACTTTTGGAAATACCGTGGAATAAAGAAAAAGGATATTACCTAGTTGCCGAAGATGATCCCGGGTATTTTCCAGGACGATGTGCCGCGATACAATTGAACGGGGTTAAAATAGGGAAGATTGGTGTTCTTCATCCATCTGTATTACAACATTTTGAATTGACGACACCATGCTCAGTTGTTGAATTTAGCATTGAACCATTTTGGTAAATCTATAAATGGGCAACGTTAAGGATTGAAATATGAAAATAAAATATCACCCTTTGTAAAATTGAAATTTTATTTTAAAGCCGTAAAATCGACCCTAAACCCTATAGTGCGTGATTTTCTCAGTAAAATGACCTAATTTTGTATCCATTTCGGTTCAATGGTTCAATAAGCGAGTGTTTTCCACAAAGTCATAATTCAACTAGGAGATGATCGATGGACGGGATGCCTCCTTGTTGTCTCGAACTGGTGGGAGTTGCGTTATATGTTGCCAAAAAGTTCCGTATTGTTTTACAACTAGTGTTTAAATGTTAGAGGATCTCGAATGGAACCATGGAAAAATTGTCAACATAAAACTCGGTGTTCTGCACTTACAGTCGCAAGTAATAGTTTCAAATAAGGTCGGATCAGATTTGAAAGTCGCAGCTACTTTTCGTGTAGAGTAAGGCCAGAAATAATTTAAGCTGCGATATCAGTAATCGTACCTACCTTCACCGTATCCCTTTATCCATTGTAATCTCTTGCCAGTGATGACATTCTTAAGCCCTCTGATGATTTGGTCAGCTGCTTTTCGATACCCTGCGTGATGTGGTTTGTCCTCGATACAGAATCGGCTGGCTGGATGAAAGCATTAGCCTGATTAGACGCGTTTTCCAGCAGTCGATGTCGTACCCATTAAATTGCAGTATGCATGCTTGAAGCGTTGGACTGATCTTTTCTGGCCAATAATGCTTCTTTAAATCTACCTCTATCTTCCTATAATCAGTCCGTTTTCATTGCAGAGCGGTAAATATATGGAAAGACGGGAATAGAAGTAGTTCTTTGAGTTGTCAGTTATTCTAAAGAATAGCACTAGAAGCCAATACTTTTAATTTTAGTGACGTTTAACCGGGTCAGCACAAAGCAGAGAACTTTGTAGTACAGTTCAAGCTTGCGCGTTTCAATAAAGTAATTTCGACTAGAAGAATGCTTCAGTAGAGATGGCTGGGAACTTGTTACTTCCATTCAAAATGTTTACTAAAAGATTTGCTGTGGTATTGCTGACGTCTTGTCAAATCTTTCAAATGGCTTTTCGGCAACCGGAAAACATCTCTGTCGAATCTTTCTTTGATTAGTACATTGCGGTTGCCTCATTATTACGCACTGTTGAATGTGGAATTTCAACGAAACCGTTCTTGTAACATGGTGCGGTGTGATGATATTGTCGCCTTGCATCTTGTTTCTACCTTGCATAAGAACTTGCATTTCTGGATCGTCAGTTGTTTAAATATCATGAATTCGACGATTTTGTCATTTACTGCCGATGAAGCAAAACCTGGTGTACCTTTGACCAACACTAGCATATGCAGATGAGGTGACCCTCGATTCTGGAATTCATCGCACCACTTTTGATGCACCAATGATTATCCATCATTGTGTGTTCCCACAGTATTCGTTTCCTGGTTAGTATATCTCCGTCTACAATCAACATTGAGTGAAAAAGGTCTTTCTGAAGATCATTGCAGCAGATTCATCCGTGAAACGAAGATACTTGTATATTGAGGATGAGCCGAAAAAGTTAACGGTGCGCTGGTATTGGGTTCTTACCCATGATCCATTGAAAATAATCTAAAGATGAGATCGAGATAAGTGCTCCGTTTTGTTAAGTACACCGTTCACGCTTTTTTGGTAGTCGTTCTTGAGGTTACAAGCAATTCACATTATTCTAGCCAGCCCTGATTCTTAAAGAGGCTGTCCTTCTTCGTAGGCAAATCTTTTTCGTAACCTATGTAAAAGATGAACCATGGTATATCATTGCAACGACATTAACGTGGTTCACAAGAAGATCTTGGTCAAATCTCGATGACACTTTGCTCTGACAAAAATCGATCCGTATCGTAAAGTCAATCTGATTCGATCAGGTTACCATTGATAGTGTTGGAATCCCACTGTGAAGATGACAGTGACATAATGATTGATTGAAGGTTTGTTGCAATCGCCATGATGCAGCACATTTTGACTACGTTGATCTTAAACATCGCATTTCATTGATTCCGCTGACTTCGCGTGATCGTAGAGTATTCATTGATTGAAATTCGGCTTGGAAGATCTGCAATAGAGGCGGTTGAAATCAAACTGAGTTTTCTGCACACCGTGATAATGTTGGAGGACATAGACATAGCTCTTCAAGTATGCGACGGACCCACGATCATGTGAGTCATGTTAACGAACATACAGTTTAGGATTAGCCGTGCAGCCGCTGAGTATACCAGGCGCGGATTCACGCGCCCAAAGATGTTGACTAACCCAAAGATCAAACTTATTTTACAACTATACAGATGATCCGATGGGATTCATATCGAACCACGGCGTTAGAGTTGTGATTGGTGACTGTGATGTACACGCTTGTGTTTATTGGGAAAAAGTATATAATGTTAGATCGGGCAACACGACAGTGTAAGAAAAGAACGTTCTTCCGATAGAACGAGATGAAAGAGGAGTAAGAAAAATGGAATGTAAAAAGACAGATGAATAAATGAAACGTGTAAAATAAAAAAAGTTTTTTTATTGATGTTAAGAACATAACAGTGACTTTAATGCTAGATCTGATTAACTGCTAAATCTGACAGACTTATGTGCAAATAAAGATTTGGAATTGCAACACGAACTAGCGACCGATAATAGGGGAAGAATGATGTTCTTTGCAATCCAAATAATCTCGCTGTGACAAGCGCATTCTATCTTCGTAAGAATACCCACTTGGCAACATTGACATACTCGCGTAAGACGTCAAGTCAAAAGGAAGATTTCTCGTCCTTCGTGATATGAGATCATATTGGTCGGCTATTAAATTCTTAGTGATCATCAATTATGGGCATAATGTATGGTGGCACTTTTTGTACATGTCAGACTTCAGCGGAAAACGTAAATGTCCTATGGAAGGTATTAAAACTTTGATTTTCAGTGCCGCCCAGGTGGCTCTAGATATGGGTAAAATGAAACCCACAAATGATTGGTTTGATTAGAAATGGCGTCTTGCATTTTAGCAACGAAATATAGCCTGTATAGAGAAGTGTGAATTCGTCTCACAATTGCACAGAGCAACAAAGCGGCGATTCCTAGGACCGCCAAGTTAATTTATAGACAAAAAAGCGTATAATGTGGAAAGACCACAACTTGGCAATGAGAGCAGTCCACGTAACTTCTCTAAAAGAGTAACCGGACTGCACCATGTCTTTAGATCTAGGTAAATTACCATTCAGGACCAGAATGAAAGTCGTCGTGTTAACTTCGCTACTAAATAATCAACATAAGAAAGGCGGATGTATCCATGTCTCCAAGTGGAAATTTCTATGAGGAAAAAATGTGCTAAGCGCAATCATTCTTTCCCTATTAAACAAATACTGATATCGCTGTAGCAGGTAATTTCAATGTACACAATTAATGACAAGGCGTCCATATTCCATGGCTGGTGAGGAGGCTAAAGGAGGGTTCTCCTAGACGTCGATTATAGTACTATAAATATGCGGACTTGGTAGATATGTACAAGTTTTTTCAATAATTGGAATGGCACTTTTGTTTTGCCTTCGGTAATACTGATAGTGGAGTCATTCTAGTTACCACTGTCATTCTGACAGGAGTCATTTCAACAGGTAAGTTCATTTCTTCTAGTCTCTCAGCAACCGTCAATAAAGAAGCCTCACAGCAATTATGTTAAAGAGGCTAGAAACCAGACAGCGCAAACCATGTCGCATACTAAAAAGGACTACGAAAAAGAAGGTTAGAAGAGAGTTCCGGCCAGTGTTAAACCGGGCTATAGAAATCGAACCTTTTGTTCCTTTGCTCGTAAAGTCGAGGAAAACTTCTTGGACAGGATAGTAGGAAATCCTATAACATTTCTAAAAGATGGGGATAATATTTTTTCTACTGCCTAAAAAGCTAATCTCCTCGCCCGAAAATTTGCTGCAAACTCTAATTTAGCTGATTCTAACTTAACACTCCCGATTATTCCTCTAGCTAGCTCGTCGATGCACCACATTAGATTCAGCCCTAGAGTTGTCGCTGAAATTCTTGCAAATATTGACACTATAACAAGGCAGCCGATCCGCATGGTATTTAATTGTTCCTAAATATCGTTGTAAATTCCAGTCAAACCCACTATCATGTTTGTTTCACGGATTTGTCTTCTGACATTTTCCCATCTGAAGAACTGCTAACGTAAATCCTGTGGTGTTTCCCAAAATACTTGAGACCATAATTTATTTCTAGCTAATGAAATATTTGAAAGGTAATCATCTAATTTCCGATCGTCAGTATGAATATGATCAATCTGGTGAATCACAAGTCATTGCGATCTACATCTCGAAGGCATTTGATCGCGAGTGGCACAAGGTATTGCTGTGCAAATTGAGAGCAGTTGCCCTTTAAGGCTCTTTGCTGCCAAATCCGTGGATTTGGATGTCGCGACTTCTGTTCCACATTTTTTAAACGTTGTTGTACCTCAGCAGGTGGATAACCCCTTCCCAACCACAGGGACCTATTTTAGTATATTTTAAATAATTTTTTAAAAGTCCCTTTTTCAAAAGACTATTTAATATGGTTGCGCGTTGATCCTGCCACCCATGACTAATGGTATCAACTTCAATTATTTCTCCTGTTGACTAATTGTTCTCCCTGGCGTTTAGGTTTATAATCAAATAATCGGCCTTCTCTTCTCATAAGTTAAGCAAGAGTTGGCCTCAATAACTCCAGAGATTCCCTTTATCCTGATGTAATTTGATTAATTTTCACTGGAGTTTTTGGTCACATAATAAATTTATGTCTAATGAACACTGCTAGCCACGATCAATTTCGCTTCACAATAATCCATGCCGTTTTATCGCAAATTCCGAAGAGGTTTCCTAATAGCCGATATGTAATAGTATTTGCGACATACCATACATTTTTGTGTGGCTTTGTATGCGCTCTTGTAAGAAGGGCACTACGATGAGATTACGCTGCTTAAATATAAAATATTAATAACTAATGAAATAAATTAAACACAAATTAAAATTTCCTATTATAATATTGAAATGAAATCTTGGACTGGTTGTTGACGCATTGGACTCGAAGTGTCTCGGAAGTTACTCCTTTCTTCCAAGTTCCACCTGAGTGTCGATTTTGTACGGAAAATGACAGCGTGAGGTGAGCAAACCGGAAAACTATTGTAGTAGTAGTTTTATTAGTATTGGTTTACTTGAGCACATGCGCGTTATCTTGTTTATATATTTTTGTATTTGATATTTCAAAAACAAAGTAATGTTTAGTGTTCATCGATAATGAATGGCGTATGGTTATGTTTCTTTTTCAGTTTAAATAAAAATGTGAATAAAATATTATGACGACTCACTAACTATTATTAACCTATTAATAATAATTAATACCTATTTAATAAATCTAACCTATTATATCTCAAACATACTACAACTTTTTTTAAACGTCATAAAATTGTTAACAAAAAATCAAATATTTTAAAAAAATTATATAAAAAAATTATTATAAAAAAAAATAATAATAAATTTTAAAAATTTGATTCCACCGCTAAAAAGCTAGTGAATAGGTGAGGTGAGCTGGACGTCAGCATCATAAAAATTTAACCGGTTCAACCGGAACCCTATATTTTCATACTTGCCTTCATAAAAATGACATACAAAATGCACAGACACATGAGAAAAAAAAATACAATACAAATATAAATTTGTATGCTATACACTGTATATATACACAAAATATTGCTCACCTCACTAGCTCGCGCTGTCAATTTTCGTACAAAATCGACATTTTGGAATAACGGGCGGTACAGCTCAATTATTTTAAGTTGCATAAACTGCACAAGAAGTATTACTTCCTGTAACAATAGCGATTTTGTTGCAACGAATACAATTGCGGTAGCTGGTAGTTTATTTTTATTTCACTATGATGTTGCATCATGAATGAGCACATGCTCAAAATGGAGTGTGTAACCTAGATAAAATTGTTTTGTAATTACATATATAAATAAATAAATTATAAAATAGTTATCATTATTATTTATATATTTATTTTTTGATTATATTCAAATATCTTTCGCATAAGCACAAGACCGTAAACAGAAAAATTAAACAACTGCAATTTTATTTGAAATCTAAAAACGTGTCAAATAAATTTACAAGATGACAACATTTAGAACAAAAATAAATTATGGACATCTGGTTACGAGCACTGTAACTACTAAATCGTATTGGAATTCGACCAATTCACCGATCAATTTTTTTCTTCGAGTTGCTCATAATTTCACAAAACAATTGCTGATCAGTAATTATTCGGATTCGTGTCATCATAGAAATTTACACTGGCTTTTTTTTCATCCCACCATAATCCGGCCTCGTTGGTTGATCTCAAACAAAAACCACGAAGAGCGTATATTATCTGGAACATAGCCTGTTTCTTTGTTGGTGTCAATATCGGCAATCCGTTGTTAATTTGTATGCATCGGCATGACAGTTGGACGGGTAAATAACGACTTGAGGCTTCGTCTGATTACCTACCACAATACGAAGAGCTAGCTCACGATAAAAAGCGATAGAGATAGATTGTTGATACGATACGGGTCAGCATTGGCTGAAACCCGTTTATTACTATACCGATTGTACACTGTTAAATGATGTAATGCTATGTACAACAATTTCTACGCAGAAGCAAAGTTCATATCATGCGAATAGCTAGTGTTTGAACTGATGCTACCGCGCATTTTGGATTAATCGGTCGCAAACCTTTTTACATTTTATTTTGTAAATAAGCAAACCTAATTAAATTGTTTTATTTATAAATTTTTTATTTTATAATCGCAAAATTGTCAACAAAAACTGTCTGTCTGACTCATAATATTTAAATGTAACAGATTACCCCTTCAAACATGTTGATATGTGTGTGTGAACGATAGTCACCCGTATATTGTTAGGTTTATCACTTATCAAAATTGTAAACACAATTTGTTGTTGCTGCTGGTGGACAATAAAGATTCAATTAGTGACGTCGAAAAAAAATTACAACACAAAATCGTATTCACTTAGTTTTGTTCCAATTAACATTACAATTCAAGTATAAAATTCATATGCATCCCGACTATCGAACACCGACTGATCATATAAATAGTCATACAGATAAACTTCCCGATTGTGTTGCCAATCATAATTTACGATTTGCGTAGATTGATCGTCGAGATAAAAATCAAATTTATCCAGATCGATGTATCGGTCCATATTATTCCCATCGAACAGTATACTACTAATCTTGAATCGTAACCGTTTTATTTTATCGATTGTCAATCGAGCTTCGAGTATTTCGAGTACTGTACCAATATGATGCAGAAAATTGATGGCCACCTCCTAAAATTATAATTTTATTTAGTTTAGCTATAATTGAGTCAGCCATTTTATATTCACCTGAACATTGTGCAAGAGTTCGAGAGCCTTAAAATTTTTCGGATCCACCCCTAATCGACACTGTTTAATCGCAATGCTTTCAAAATTCGTATGGGCTAGTGCATTAATTATCCGGAAATCTAAATCGATGTCGTGTATGGTTAGGTGTCGTATCCGAAATCCTCTTAGAATATATGGACGTAAATATTCGGCACCGCCGATCACTAGATCGATGACCTTCGTCTTGGAACCAAGTGTAATTTTTATCCAATTAATAAAATTCTCGATGAAATGATACGTATTGCGTCCGACCAGCATTAATTTACACGATTTGATATAACGTGTGGTAAACGAGTAATCGTCTTGATCATACCGCCACGGATAATTAGTGTCGAAGTGTAAAAAAACGTTCGACTGTTTAAAATTCGTTATGATTTTTAATAAAATTTTCGAACTATTCTCGTCAATGTGGGTCCCATCGATATATAGATGGGCATAATGGTGTAGCATCGTGATCAACTTGTTCACATTGATTTTCGATAGTTTAATATTGATTTTGGTCGTCCAATACAGGGCAACCGAACTAAAATGTGACCAAAAATTGTACATCAAATACTCTAAGAATTCTTCGGGAACAAACACGATTCCTTTGTTTGTACGATATTCGGCCAAATTAAAACATTTCGATTCGATATATTCGTTACGATCGGCCATCTCTCGAAACGTTTTATGCAACACTTTATGGAATTCACAATTTTCATAATCGAACCGATTATCGTCTATGGCCATTTTCATCGAAATTAAATCGCAAATATTAAAGATTTCATTATCTCGTCGCGACGCCTGCCGATGGTAATCCAACAGTAGCAACACTTGGGTGATTACGTCTGGATTGTCGAATAGTTTATCGTAGTACTGCATAAATCCGGGCTTCATATATCCAAAACAGAATGTAACATAGAAATTTATCGGATACGTAAATCCATTCGCGTCCATGAATTTTTCGTATTGGGTCAGTAAATTTTTTGATGCCGCCACAGTTCTATCGAATTCGATCACTATAATCTCGTGGGGTGCAAACGTTAATGATAAATCCGAGTATTGGACACGAACACAACTTCCGTATCCTGTTTTGTGTAAAAATTTCTGTGGTAAAAATTTGGCGTTAGTTCATTATAATATTTGGATGTGTCAAGTTGTTACCTCGACCAAATGAAATTTATTGCGAGACGTGTGAATGCAGACCCGATCATCATCGTCCCATGGATATGAAAATCTTGAATTTAATATTAGATCGTATTTAGTCAATTTTTGTATATGGCTGCCACATTTCAACCATAACAATTTCATTGGATACTCAAGATTGCCTATATGAATGTGGTAGTCCCAGACTGGTTCGTAAATTTCATAGCCTTGATTTTGCGCGGCCTACAAAAATAAAAGTAATATTTTCAAGTTTATTTAAACCATTCGTTAACCATTTGGCTCCAGTGGTTGGAAAACACTCCCATGTCTCGTAAACGACACTACCATGTCGCTTATGCTAGCAGCCACGCAGTTTTGGATCGATACGTGGAACGTGCAGGTCGGCTGCCAAATTTGTAGGCAGTGATCATCAATTAATCACTGCAAAGGTAAAGTTGCAGTTTTCGTACAAATCAGAATCTTTCTTAGCAGTAGTATTATGAAAATCAACCACCGTTCTGATGATGTGAATGCTCTGTGGGAGGTATTGAAAACTTCGGTTGTCGGTGCTGCCCAGCCGACTACAAGTATGGTATAAATTAAACCTATAAATGGTTGATTTTATAAAGAATGTCATCGTGCTGACTAGCAACAGAATATAGCCTATAAAGGAGCGCGAATACGTTTCAAAATAGCACAGAAGAACAAAGTGGTTCTTGCCTTAGTGAATTGCCAAGCGAATTTGTAAACGGAAAAAGCGTGAATGGTGGAAGGCTAAGGTCTTAAGAGTAACAACTCAGCAAAGAGCACAGTTCTCGTTACTTCTATGGGTCTATGGCCATTCGGGACCAGGATGGAAACGTCCGTGTTAACATCGATGCAGTGATTTACTAAATGTTCAACAAGTGTCAAATATAATAGCGGACCCGTGCATAGCGGACCCATCCTACGAGAAATTTGCACTGGCCATGCAAAGACTAAAACTGTTTCCATGGGTTGATTGCATTAATTGAGGCAAAGAAAAGTTATGCCTGATAAATGGAAGCATAATTGATGGTTAATGACATTCGAAGGAAAATAACGACACTTACCGAGTTCTATTCAACCATGAGATCAGGAATTTAATGAAAATTGCTGATCTCATTCATGAAATAAAGGATAGCGAGCACGTTGATTTGATCATGTTCGACGAGCCGATCCTAAACGGATGGCGTAGCGATCTCTGAAAGGAGAGCCACCTTTTGGATGGCGCAGAGGTCACTATCGGTGACGGTGACATCTCGATGATTCTTCGGGTTGTCGAGAAGCAGCAATGGCGGACCAGCAATGGCCTGTAAAACCCGTTTATTATTATTTTATTGTTTGAGCGGTCCAACATTGTTTGCACGTCAAGTCTCAAAGGCGTTACAAAGAAGCGGGGAAACAAAGAGACGAAAGGGAGATCAATTAGGACACCACGGATGCATCTAGACTAATTCGTTGTGCTCTCTAGAGTTGGCGAAATCTATCATGGCTGATAACCGTAACCAACATACAGGGAGAAAGATGCAAAAATTGGAGGACAAAATAAAAGAATTCAGAGTTGAAAAATAAAAAATAAAAGAATTCGGAGTAGTTCAGCAGAAGTTTCCATGCACTCTAATGGAAATGCTCACTGAATGAACGGAGCTGTGTAAACCCGCTGAGACGGAGGACATAAAGGAATCCTGGCACATTTATCATTTAATGGCGAAATTTCAATAGACATCTTTAAAGTACAGTTTCAGGCCGCAATAACAGATGGACTGCTCAGGGACAGCTTAGTGCCCTAATCCTAACCCTGCGGGGTAAGGCAGCAAATGTGCTACAAACCGTATCTGATACAGAAATTAGCTACAGCCGAAGTTGGAGTTTACAGTTGGATTTGATATAGAGACTATTCCATATCCAGGAGCTATGCAAAAGTCAGTTGTATAACAGGTATCAGTAGCGTGAAGAACGCCGTCAAGATGTGGAACGAGAAATAACGAAGCTCGAGCAGCAAGCATATTGTAAAGCTCCAGTCGATGTATAGAATAAATTAACCGTGCACAGATGCCTTCAACAACGCTATAAGAGATCACAGGTAAAAATTCGTCTTATAACGGCGATGAAGGGAGAATCTTTGAACAAAGTGTAAGCGACAGTATTGCAATATTCCGTTAAATTGTGGAATCTGTAGATGTAGATGTTATCACTGCTCTAATAGCCAAAATCAGCAAGAACAGCATCAGTTTGGTTGTTAACGGCACGTTCGAATGGGAATCATGCACTTTTAGTTTAGAAACCAAAGCTTCTAAATCGATCATACGTCCTGATATTATTCTACAAGAGCGAATGGTGAATTTTCCCTTCCAGTAACAATCGGAGCAATACGGTTTGAACATCGATAATTATTTGTTGCCAGTATAATCAATCAATGCATCCTGGGTCTAGATTTAATCGCAGAGTACCAGATGGCTCTTGATTTACAGAACCATCTTACAAAATAAGACCATGATGAAAGCGCCTTATCATGCGAAAAACCCTGGAGATCGAAACTTCTGGCGAAACTCCTCCATCGAAAATGGCGAACCTTGTGAGCAAAATGGGAAGATACAACATCCTGAAAATAAGCGGATTAATTGTTTATTATCTAATCATCTTCAGCCATCAGAAGCAAAAGCAGCAACGAAGGCTTTATAAGGGCGCTAGCTAACGTCTTAGCCATCAAGGATGATGATATGTGGCAAAATGATGTTGTTTAACACCAAATAAACGTAGGAAACACCACTTCAATCTGAGCTGGTTAAAAATAAGGAACGTGATGGATAGATTCGAGCAGTCAAACTGCCCTTGGAATTAAATAGTTGTAAGGTCTTTCACAAGCCCTTTTACTTGCTAAAAAGAAGGAAGTTTCGACGAGATTCTATGTTAATTTCTGATTGTATTACGAGCAGATGATCTTTTTATCTTGGACTCTGACACAACTAACACTGGGATCGGAGCATTAACTAAAATATTGCAAGACAGTGGTAAATATTGCAAGACAGAAAGAGAAGTGGTGCCCTGCTCGAATTACATGGATCAAAGTCGATTTAAAAGAGCGCTGAACGATATGATGAGTCAGTTACTCCAATGTGGAAGTGGATGGAGCAAAGCAGAAGACTACAGTGGCTAGAAATTGCGACCAAATAAAGTACAACCATTTAAAGTTATTGGGTCCAGTGGCAGTCATTAAAACTAGAGAATCGATTGCTCGTAAAACTATGGGAATCGGTAACAAATCAGCCCAAACAAGAATAAGAGGGAAGATGAAACAATACCACGCTGAAGCGCCATTTGAGCGAATAGCAATGGATCTTTCCGTTCGTTTTCTTAACGGAACGGCTTCAAGACATTAATATAAAATAGGCCAAACCGATGCAATCACTCCTCTCAGCTTAATTAACCACTTCGGCTCCTCTATCGTGTGTCCTTAGTTTTGACTACCTTCAAAACTGCAATGTCTTGCAATTATTCCGCAACTCTACATAATTCCTAAAGCCGAATGCGTCTAGAAACTTCATAAATGTCAAACTTAAGCCGATTGTCATTCGGGTTTATTGCGCAAACTAATAAGTAGATCAAACGTTTCCTATGAAGACTTGACACGATCTGTCCTTCAAGTTGTTCCAGATGAATTATAAAAAGTTTTTTGCCACTTTCCAGACTGCCGAGTTATATAAAATTTCTCTACTCTCTCATAAGCTTTTTTTTTATATCCACGAATCCTGAGGTCGTAGTGAAGTTCCGGTCATTATTTGCAGTATCAGCATCTATTGCTTCTGAATCTAACTTGATTATCTATATCTGACAAAATTTTAATCTTACAAACCGTTTACTAAACGCTCAATAAACTTCCCATAAATATCTTGTCGGGAGGAATAGAAACACTGCTTTAAGCTTGACCAATAAAAGTTAGAATGTTCTCTCGTATCCATTAGTGCTCTAATCTTACCTCACTTTTCTCATTTCAATGAAAACTGATTAGCTTTGTCATGGCATTTATTCACCTACTTCACTCTATAGATGGCAGCTTGCCGTATATATTTGTGTATTATCAAGATTTGAATATAAGTTACAGTTGGCAGGCTTTTGTTCCATTTCTTTTTTTTACTATTTGTTGGTGAAAATACGTGCCCCTGGAACATAAAACTAGGGTTTTATGAGTTTCATTGGTTACCGAGTGGTTTGAAAAACCGATTATACTTTGTATGATATAGAATCGAAGACTGTCGGAAAACCTTCTATATTATAGCAAATTAGGCATGTGATAGACCCTAAATAATAATTATGCAATATTTGAATTGTACTTACCTTAAAAAATTTTGAAAATATCAAACTATGAACAAACACACCGATTCGTTGATCATGCCCAGTCAAGTTAAGTGGTCTTGGCTGTACGCGTTTAGTGATTAGGTCTTGACAATTAACCGTTATAGTTTCAGCCATTGCTTATATTATACTTGAATAATACATTAAAATTATTACGCGTACAATTATACCACACCTAATAACGTTCAATACTTCTGGATACACGGGATAGACTGAAAATTTGAATATTATGAAACTAAAAATACGCCGGTCACAATTTTAATCACTTTTGTTGGAATTTTACGATACATTTCCGTTTAGAAAAAGATCCCCTTGTTTGTTGATCAAATGTACTTGGTACATTAATCAGTTGTGATAAGAAACCACAAAACAATTTTATCTGACTTGCTGCATAGCACAGACACATAATATTGCATAACATCGACATTTAGGCGTATTTTTTATCGGTGATCATACCTGTGGTGAATTCCACATATATACCGAAACTTTTTTGGGGCGATCAAATCGATACTTCATTCATTTTATTTCATAATCAATTTTATATTTCTATCAAGTACACTCGAATTATCGAACATTCTGTCTTATCTTGTTATCTAAATTTAGCATTGTTCGATGCCAAAATATCTCGTCACATGTTAAAAAATGTTATATGCCCAATAAGACGGTAGTCTGTGACGCGGTTACAGCATTTGGTGAGCATGCTTGCCGCACCGACATTTCCCACGTATCCAACAAATGTGACAATGAGAATTGACGCGGTAACTTTGATATTCGTGATGTGAGCGCCTTTTGAACCGACGACAAAAATGGTGTGGCCGAATATTCTTGTTCGATGATATTACAATTTGGTGCTGATGCGGGATAATCCTCGGGAATGCTTACGGTTACAGGTGGAACGCATGGTAAATGTTTATCGTCTAGGCAACAAATTAATTTGAGTGTTTTGGTGCCCGGTTGAACAGATGTGTCGAGAGATACTTTAAATTTTTGATCGAGCCGCGCAATTTCACCTTGCATGGTGTGCGGTATTACGGGACCGGCCGATGACAACGAATCATCAGTCGAGTACCGTGGACGTTTTTCGGCGGGTGGAAGATTTTTTATATCGGGACCAAATAACGATTCTAGACACGGATTAAAAGTGCGTTGTAACGTATGATTGCCCAATTGACTTTGGAGCGTTGCACTAACAGCCTCGAGCAATGGATTATTGGTTTGGTGTTCTTTCAATGGAAGCGAAACATTCGATTTGAAATCCATTTTTTCGAGCGCCTTTTCACATTTAACGAGAGTTTCGAGGGGTATACGTTTATTGGGGTTACACAAAATATCGAGTAGACGGTTCATTTTGTGTAACTTTTCGATGTCGTCGTTCCCCATGCGGGCGATCATACGCTTTAGTGGTTCAATGTATTTGGTGAGTTGTCGATACTTTTCACGATATAGTTGTTCCTCCTGGGGATTTAATGGACTGGCGACAGCACCCGGTTGTCCTGGCGTATTTAAATTAGAACTTGGCGATGGTGCCATTCCTATACAATTGCCAACCACACCGCCTCGTTGACCCGGCATTAAATTACCCATTTGTGGGGACGGTGATGGTACATGAGCCGGCGACGATACCATAGTACAACTGGAATTTGGATTCATGCCAACCGGTGAAGGAACCGATGGACTTGGACTTTGACTAAGAAATTGACTCGGTGCTACATTGCGAACACCGGGAAATACATTGCCCGGATTATTCATCATCATCTCTGGTGGTTTACGCACTAATCCTTGTTGCATATTCAACATTTGATTAGGATTCATTCCACCCTGTGGTTGGCCGCTCATTGGATTTTGCGGTCCCATTCCGCCCTGTTGTCCAATACCACCCATTTGATTCCCTTGTTGTTGTTGCTGCTGCTGTGGTTGGCCAACGATTCCACCTTGATTTGGGTTAGGATTCATTTGATTAATAGCATTTGGGTTCATAGGATTCATTTGTCCAACCATTCCGCCCACATTAATACCACCACCCATTTGATTCATATTCATTTGGTTCACCATTTGGCTTTGCATAGGAATCATTTGTCCCATATTTCCCATTCCACTCATCTGTGGATTATTTGGTCCCATCACACCCGGATTCATATTCATTTGATTACCGGCCATTTGATTCATTTGATTTGACATTCCACCACCCATTTGATTCGGTTGTCCACCGACATTCATCTGATTACTATTCATTCCAATGTTCATGTTGCCTGGATTCATTTGATTAACACCGGGTTGGCCAGAAGCATTCCCACCACCAACACTCATATTATTATTTGGCTGCATGTTGCATTGTAGCGGACCACCAACTTGATTGATCATCGGGCCACCTCGACCCATATTTTGTTGATTCATTTGTTGTTGGGGATTTTGTTGGCCTGGCCGTTGTTGTGTTAAAGTTTGCAATAAATTCGATGCAGGAATATTGCCACCAACACCCATATTTCCACCACCGGGCGCCCCACTTCCAGGCATTCCCATCATTTGTGGATTGCGTGTACCCGGCGATGCCATATTTTGTAGAGCATTTATAGGATCTGGCATACCGGGACCCACAGTATTATTGACGTCACCAATAGTTTGGTTATTTTTATTTTTCGAATCTGTTTATTTCACATGAAAAAAAAAGAAAAATTGTTAAACAAAAACTCAAATCCGCCCTAACCTCAATAAGTTAACGTACTCATTTCTCGTACATGCAATATCAAACGGGCAACAAATGCCAAATATTCGTCTTTAGTTTTAGCCTTTTGAAATGCATGCGCCTCCATTTCGATGCCATTCCGCGATGAACTGGTACCGGTCGACAGGATAGCTTCATTTCTAGACAACGACAACAACAAAAAATTCGAAACCAAACAAAGACTCAAAAAAATCATATAGCCACACTGGGCCCAAATCTCTGTATTAACTTACATTTTTTGTACAACATTTTGACGAAAATTTGATGTACGCCAATTTGTATTGTCATCAGTCATTTTTTAGCTTTTTAATTTCGATAAATTAACACTTTTTTAGGATAAGTCAACAAACCACAAATCAAAATCACGAATGTCGCGAATAGACGTCAAACGTACAAGTTGAACAATGTACACTCGACAAAGAAACAAAAGTTTACTAAACTGCCATCTTTATTGTAGTATATACACTTGAAGTTATAATTTTTTATAGGACAAAAGAATGTGTCTTAGCTATTTTGTGAAATTATAATAAAACTTTTTCAATTGTTGTTTAGGTGGCAGCATTTGGTTTTCTACCAGAAAGACCATACCAGCACGATTTCGATAGAAAAAATACATAAGGAAATCGTTAGCAGAATATTATCTTTTATTAGGCCTTGTGAACATTTTCTGTGAAAATCGCAATGATATGCGATAAATTTATGGCTACACCAGATTATATAACATTAAAATTTAGAAACAATTAAAAAGAGTTTAACTAAAACGTACTTTGTATACCCTAAGTACATGAAAGTAGTAAGACATGTGGAGTGTATACGGTTATAAATGTACATAGGGAGTTCATAAACGTTTGTCCTTCGTATGATACGGTTGTGGTTATTTTGCGCTAGTGATAATAAATGTATTGAAAAATTAGTAAAATTTAATTTAGTAAAGTGAAATATGGCCACTTGTTCCCGAGTACAGGTATGTCGTTAATTCCGTCAATATATTTATTATACATTAAATATACATTAAAACTTTTATATTAATTTTTCGGTAATGTTTATACAAAAAAAGCATATATCGACATATTGTTCTTTATCTAAACAATTGAATCGGAGAAATTTGAAAAAATACCGTTTTTTGTTTTTTATAAAAATCTTACTACTTTGGTAGGGAGAAAATAATTTTATCCTCTCTGATCACTTTGGTTTTGTGTTATTTTGGACATATATGGATTTCGCATATTCCCGTTATGAAATTTATTTATTTGAAATGTTTAACAGACGATCATTCACGTACATGGTAGCTAAATGCATGTTCAATAATTTCGAAGTACATATTATGTTGTTTAACGATTTAATGGAAATATAAATGTAAAAATTTATCCTATTGATGGTAATTGGTTTATAAGTTGGATTAATTTTTTATCGCCTCCCCATTTCTGCATTTAAGTAACGATCATTGCCCATCAATTTGTCAACTTTGCATACTATTTTGATTTATTTAGGAGGATGCGGCTCCTTCTGCTGGCCTTACAGTAGGCCGTCTTGTGAGTCCAGTTTTCAAGAACTTGTTCGATGATTTCAACGCCTTTCTCGCGAATAACAGTCGCATTGTAATTTTTTAAAGCTGAAATTGTCTCTGTATTATCCAGATACCCCCATAAAAACACCAGTTCAACGGTGTTAGCTCAAAGCTCCACGCAGGTCAATTGACATCTCCAAACGGCTGATTATTCGGTTGCCAAATTTGGTGCGAATAGATCGATTGTCTGTCGGCTTGTATGGCAGGTGGTGCCATTTCGTTGAAACCAAAATCCACACCAATACATCCACCAAGAGTAACAGTTTTTCTTGGTGGATGCATTGGCTTCTCTACGATTACGAGTGGCTGTTCCGAATCCCAAATTTGACCTGGTTACATAGCCCCCGAGACGGAAATCTGTTTCGTCTGAAAATATGATTTTTTGATCAAAAACTACGTCATTATCATTCTGGTCTATGGCCCACGCAGTGAACTGATATCGAAGCGAGTGGTCATTTGTTCTCAACGCCTGAGTCATCTGGACCTTTAAGGGGATTAATCCGAGGAATTTGTCTAGAATTCTTCTCACGCTAGTACAACTAATGGCCAGTTAGTGCGATCGGCGTCGAGTTGATGCCGATGAATTCTGTCCTACACTATAGATCACAGCCGTATATTCTCGGGCGTGCGCATTGTCCGAACTCGTGGACCACTTCTGTTATCCATCGCAAGCCTTTCTTTGGAACTTTCTTCTCCAATTTCACTACAGCGGTTCCACTTGGCGCTCTTCCACTAAGCATATTTCGAAGCTGTCAATATTTCAAGCGTTGCCATAGTAAAAGAGTTGCCATAGTCTACGATTTCAAAACAAACCAATAGATGGCACACACTTTTTCTCGCGATCAGCTTTACCCCCGAGTATTTCATCATCAGGAAGTCAGGAATTGAACCCGATGTTTCATCAGATGAAATCAAGATTCTCGAATTATACGCATAGGCTAATTGGCTATCATTGAATAATCGAATTAGATTAGAATAGCGTTCCTTCGCTTCCGTCTCTGAGCAGAATCTCGGTTCAATCTGTTGCAACTCTTGTTCATCCAATCGAACTCTTTTGCCAACATTTGTTAATAATGATGAGAATTGAGCATTTTCTTTCCACATAACTTTGGGCAATTCATAAAAAAATACTCCCTACTGGAACTATTTAAAAAAATAATTTATTTATACAGTGGAACTTCTGAAAAATAATAAAACAAAACAAACAATGGTAAACGGATTTAATTCTTAAATTTTTTTAATTCTGGGTTGCTATGTTCACCTTTACGGACAATTAATACCCAAAATCTAATGTCGATTTCAAATTGTCATAAAAAAGCATTCTTTTTTTAAAAAAAGATTTTTTTCTGCAAAAAAAAAAACAATCTGTCGAGCAAATTGTTTGCTCGATAAGCACTTTCCAGCGCTCTGGATTTTTTAAAAGTTTTACCCCTCTTTTACTAACACGAAAAACAGTTCTGTCATTTTGCTGCCAATTTTAAATTACATTAGTGATTTGTTTAATTTTTTAAACGTAAAAAATTATACACACATATCTAAAATTGGGGAAATTAATTTTTTTGTTCGATTTGCAGCTAAAATACAGATTTCTTTTTCAAGGAGGGGAAAAACGAATCGAAATCGACATAAATTAGCGTACCCTTCGTTTTTTTTATTTTGCTTTATATATGATATGGCACGTGTTAGTATAAAATAGTTTTTGATGTGACTGTGTGTTTTAAGATTCTGATGAACCCACTGAGATGAAAGCATCAATCAATGATACACGGTGTATTATCCAGCCATGATAGCATATGGGCGTATGGACTACCCTTATATGTTAGAATTTAATTCGTTTATCGTTTAAGAACTGTATATTTTCTAAAAGGACTTGAACTCTTTGATTGTAACATAAATTACTAAAGTAAATTGCGCAAGTAACGGTATCTTCATTAACCAAAGTTGTTTTTCAAAATAATTTAATGCTTCAATTTGCTTATCTGCGTATCAGCTCTCCTCACTGGATTTTAAATTTATGTATGGAATCCTCAGAAGATTCGGTCACCCTATCTCGTTAGCACTGATCGGCAAAAACAAGATTGGTCTTCCTTACTGATGCATTATTGCAAATAGATCAAATTTAGACCAATAAGCTGTAGAATTCAGTATTTTTATGAAAGCTACGTTGGTCTATAAACAGGTGTTAATGCATTTTCAGATAATATGCGCTGTTTATACTTATATTGTTATCGTTGCCGAATCTAATCTTCAAACCATCGCAAACTTATATTCATCGAAGTATACAGAAGCTTATTTGGGACCACCTTTTTGAACAACGCAATCCACTTGTTGTCTTCATAAATGGTGTAACTGTAATTTCTAGTCGGAATACACAAAGTTCCACAAGGTAAATAGCCGAAAACAACAATCCCTCTGTAAATTTGTCGAACAATAAACTTTCTGGAATTTTATTTTTACCTGCAGCGGTTTGCAAGAATTTATCCTCACTCCACATGAGAGCTTGCTGTTGTGCGGTTGCGCCATCAATATATGTATTTGCTTCTGTACCGAATCGGGATTGACTGGGACCGTGTGATCTGTTGGTTTAGGAAAGATTTCTTTTGTGTATTATCATAATTTGAGGAGTGCCCTTTAATTATGGCCAATCTGCTGGTATATCTTTGAACATTTGAAGCCGTTTTTGGTTGGCATAGATGGAATATTAACTTTTGTAACATTGACCTGGTCAGTCTTGCACATCTTGACTGCAGCAACGTTTGTCAATGCCTGGAAAATATCGCAGGATCAGTTAAGTATTGTGGAAATATAAATTATTAAATACAGTTTCAAAAAAATGTGTCACGTATATCTTATTGAATAATTTATGCGCAGATTGCTGCGAGCGATAGCCGATATACGGATGTCCATATTGAAATTACTCATATCTTTATTTTAATTGTTCTTGTAATCTTCACCAACTGGCTCTACATATTCGCCGTCATCACCACCATAAAAGTCTTTAAGTTGCATCAGCTCGTCAAACTCTTAATTTTCCACGTGTTGATTTGATATCTGTCACATTCCATTATCAGGCAAATGTGGCGTTGGTATGAGTTGCAATCTTTTTAATTTTCAAACTTCACTGACGTTTTCGAGTTTCTCTTGTGCTTTCGTTTTTCGTTTTGCAGTCGATAGTTCTATGGTCTCAATAAATGCTTCATGCTGTATAATTATAGTCCCTTCATCAGAACATGATGGCGTCAACTGATCCGTAGTTACGGGTGCCAGGTATCTGGAAGGTTCCACTTTTTGCTTCGGAATTTATACTTTTCGACACAGCTATCGGAGCCATATTACAACAACAAAGTAACGGAAACACAGAAGTTTTGGAACCTTTTCAATTTTTTCGGACAAACTCACAACTATATACAGCGCTTAACACCGAGAACTTTTGACAGCTTACTCGGCAGTTAAACGTTTTCTACACATGGTTGAAGGTCTAAGTTTTACGTTATTTACGTACCATAAACCACTGGTTTCTGCTTTCAGGCAATATTTACCCAAAATATCTCCAGGTCCTTTCCACTCCGCTATTTAAACCTCATTGTATAGTTTATTCCTGACATTAAGCACATTTCTGGTTGGGACAAAGATGAATCCAAAGTTGAAAGTAATGAGTGAATCAGTCAACTGCAAGGCCATAGCCGATAAAATCCATGACGGAACAGTTAGTGAGGACAGAGTTTCAGAAAGACGTGAAATAGATGGTTTAATGTGGCCAACGAGCCCAGATCAATAAACCCAGACAAAGCTCATCTGGAAATTATACACTAGTAACTAAAGGATTCACCTCGGGATGCACTTAGACACTGTCAGTCTCTTGCCGATCACCGAAGGGCATAACGTTTCTGCTTCACTTTAATAGATTGTTTCACAAGGTGTTCACGAAATAATTACTCGAAGTAATTCGAGTTGCAGACATTCGAGTTGAACTGTAGCCGTAGCAGAGTACAATATAGTTGGATAACTCATTTGGAAGTTCCCTCTATATTAGTCTTCGACCAACGATTTCAATTCAAGCCTCAACTTTGCAAAAAATGTAATGAATTTATCAAGAGGTTCCATAGGATTCTCAAAGTGGTAATTGTGCCACGTATGAAGTGACTGAATACAAATCCTTTCAACAATTTTATTGAGACGATACATCAAATCACGAAACAACCTTAGTGGAATTAGTGTTCAGTCAATCTGATTAGTCAATCTGCATTTGTACAATAATTACTTAATCATTTTAGCAGAATTTTTCCATCCCCATCATCACAGAATTATAAAGGCAACTTATATTATACGTTTTAATTCGTACAGATTCACTCAGAAAATCTTTCCAGCCACCATAAGAAGTCCCATACCGCATTTTCAATCCAGAGAAATTTTCATGTTAGATGTCAAAGTAAAACACAACAACGTATCGATTGACAGTTTAAAACCTTGTTTTTGGAAAACAGATTATACCATTGACACACTACTGGTTTCATAACTATGGTTTCGAGTTAACCATGGTTTCGTTGTAATGTGTCACCCCTAACCATAGTTTGCAACTCGGTTTGAACGTAGTTTCGGGATGAGATAATTTTTCTCATCCCGTAGCATTTTAGTGATGACAGCTCAATTAGTGAGTACCTAAAACTATAAATATTGGTTTTAATACATGTAGCCATCTGCAAACATGTAATCATTTTTTATATTCCAGCTGTCAAATCAAAATAAACTGACGGATATTTTTAAATAAATAATAATAATAATACCTAAATAATTAATACTGGATAAATGGAAAATAAAAATAAAAATAGAAAACTATGGTCGGAGGGGGAAAGTAATATCTTTATTGATATTTGAAGCGAGAACCTTGAAAAGCTGAATTTCATACCTCCGAACTATTTCTTCAATTTTCTCGAGAGTGGGTGGATACGTATTAAAGCATTCCGCTTTAAATCGTTTGAAAATTTCGAGAAATTTCAAGAATAATTTCCCCAACTGTTGTTCGACCGACTCCAAATGATGAGGCTATTGTTCTGTACTCCGCTTATGAACCTAATGAATATTGTTGGCAGAGTAAAAAGAAACGTGTTAACACATCAAAGTAATTCACTGAACTGAAACGTTCTTTATTTTTATATACATACATAAATACATTTACAGTGTTGAACAAGAACCTGAAGGGTTTGTTCCAAAACAAGTCAATATTGACGTTTTAAGTAATTCCTCCAACACTCCCACTATATTAAAATTTTACTTCATTATATAAATCAAATTTTAAAATATAATAAAGGAATTACTGTAAATTCATATACATATTTGTTTTTAATTAAATTCTAATTAAACCCGATTTGGTTGCACAAAATAATTGTTTTATGCCGTTTACGGCTTTAGTTAGATTATCTGCCACCATTTCATTTGTTGAAATGTAGGTAACTTGAACAGTCGAGTCTGCTATTTTATCACGAATAAAATGGTGTCGGACATCAATATGTTTGGTTCTGGCTTCTCCTATATCTTTCATTTTAAACTTAGTGCTTAGCGACCGTTTGATTTCATTCATTTCGTCTTCATTCTCCCATAAAATCAATATATCGTCAACATAAACTGCGATAACCAACTTAACCTTTTCATTTGACCGTTTACTATATACACATGGATCGACCTTTGACCTTTGCAGATTCATATCCTTAAGTGCTTTGTCCAATTTAATATTCCACTGCCGCCCGCTTTGTTTAAGACCGTACATAGCCTTTTGGAGTCTGCACACTTTCGCAGTTGAATCATTGAAGCCTTCAGGTTGCTGTATGTATATTTCTTCATCCAAATCACCCTGGAGAAACGCTGTTATAGCATCCATTTGATCGATACGCAGGTTATTTCTTGCTGCCAATGCTATCAAATAACGAATTGATGAGTACCAAATCACGGGTGAATATGTTTCACCATAATCTATGTCCGGAGTCTGAGAGCATCCTTTCGCCACTAAGCGAGCTTTATATCGAATAATGTTTCCGCATTCATCCTTCTTGGTTTTAAATACCCATTTAGTTTTGATTGCCTTTCTGCCTTCTGGTAAATCAGCCATTAACCAAGTTTCGTTTTCCATTAAAGAGTCCATTTCACTTTTCATCGCATCCTTCCAAAATTCTGCATCAGCTTTGGATAAGGCTTCCTTCACTGTTATTGGATCTGCATTTGATTCAGATGAAGCAAAATTTACATAGTCTTGTAACCATGTCGGGTTTGCCTTTACTCTTTCTGATCTCCTAGATTCACCAGATTCTTTCCTATCTCAAGGATCGAGGTGAGAGGTGAAATTTGGATTTGTATCACAATTGTTGAAATGCTGGGAATCAGATACATTCTGTTCATTTCTTCGAGTGTCATCATCTAGAGGCTCGTCTTTATTTACTACTCCCACCGCCTCTTGAACTTGGTTTATAACTCCCACTGCCCGTGGACTTGGTAAACTAATCGCGGGTCCTGTTACTGACACATCAATTGTTTCTAGTTTCTTTATGACTGGTGATTCAAGGAAAATTACATCTCGACCAGGATATACACGTCCTGTTTTTATAATGAGTCGATATCCTTTTGTCGTTTCGCAATATCCAACAAACAAAAGCTTTTTGGAATGTTCATCAAATCCTTTGCGTCGGACCTTTGGGACCATTGTTTCATTGCTTCAGTTCCAAAAATTCGTAGATACTTTAAATCGATTGTTAATCCTGTCCACATTTCTTCTGGTAATTTACCGGTTTCTTTCGCTGGTGATCTATTGATTAAATGAACTGCAGTTGCTACAGCTTCTGCCCAAAACTTTTCTTTATCTAGACCAGCATCTATCATCATACATTTTGCCCTTTCTTTAATTGTGCGGTTCATACTTTCAGCCAAACCGTTTTGTTGAAGTGTATAAGGGACCGTAGTTTGATGTTTGATACCGCACTTTTTTAAAAATTTATCAAAATGAATATTCACAAATTCACCACCGTTATCGCTTCGAAGGATTTTTATTTTTTGTTCTCTTTCGTTTTCCACCGCTGCCTTGAATATTTTGAAATTTGACAGGGCTTCATCTTTATTTTTTAGAAAATATACAAACACCTTTCTGGAAAAATCGTCAATAAATGTTTGAAAATATTTTGAACCTCCAATTGAAGTATTATATGGTCCAGACAGGTCAGTGTGAATTAATTCGAGGAAGTCTTTTGCCCTTGCTCCGATATTTGTAAACGGAAGCTGAGTTTGTTTACCTCTAATACATGTTTCACAAATTAACTGATGTTCCTCAATTTTGAATTCGATGCCATTATTTGACTTAATTTTTTTTACGTCGTCAAAATTTAGATGACCCAATTTTCGGTGCCATGTGATAATGTCGCTCTCACATTTTGCAGATAAAACCATGGGTATGTTAGCCACAATTTTGTAAACCCCGTCCACTAATGTTGCACGAACTAAAGGTTCATTTTTCAAATTGAATATCGAACATCCTTCTCGATCAAATTTTATATGGTTTCCTTTTTCGGTTATTTTTGATACCGACAAAAGGTTTGCTGCCAGCTCTGGAACACATAACACATTTTTAACCTCAATCGCCATGCCATTTATGTCAATTGTTAAATCACCAAGACATGTCACATTTAATTTCTTGTTATTAGCAGCACAAATATGGTTAATGTTTGTTGGTCGGACATCATTTAACCATTCAGAATTAGCTACCATATGTTGTGAAGCTCCGCTATCTAAATAAAAAACCTTTCGGTTTGATGATGCACACGCCACGTTTCCATGAACAATATTATTTGAGATCAAAGCACTAAACACGTTTGGAGAATTATTTGAATTTCTTTTTTCATTGTTCACTGCTTTATTGTTTTTTAACCATTTAAAACATCTCGATGATTTATGATTTGTTTTACCACAGTGTTCACACTTTTCAAATTGTTTCTTAAATTGTTTTCCAACAAAAGCCTGATTGTGAGTAGATGATGCGGTTGCCATTTCAAAAAGACGGGTTTTAATTGAATCACCGGTGATTTTCGTTCCACTTGATTCTATTCCCATTATAAATGGTCTGAATTGATCTGACAATCCAGCCAATAAAAAGGATCCCACCCATTCTTCGGAAATTTCGAAACCTATTGCATTTAATTTATATACTGTACCAACAATCTTTGATATATAGTCGTCCATGCTTTCGGACGATTCGAGATTTATCGAAATTAATTTACGTAATAGTCCGATACGGCGAGAAAGACCTTTGTCCTCGAACATTGACTGTAATTTATTCCATATTTCTAACGCAGTCGAACATGTTTGAATATGAACATACAATCCACTTTCTATCGACAAAATTATTTTAGCCTTCGCTTTTTTCAATTTTACCGGATCTGTTTCGTTGCTAGCCGCTGTACCATTTAAACATTTTTCAAGATCATTGAGCTCCAATAATGAGCGTATAGCAAACGACCATGTTTGATAATTTTCCGACCCACGTAGTTTTTCAATGGTTGTCTTATCATTTTCCATTATTATTTTTACGAAAAAATTGCAGTCCTTTTTGAAATAATAACTATGGCAGTCAATGAATTATCCACAAACAAACGTTTTTAATAATAATTTAAGGCACGATGACTTTTTGATTTTTTAATAATTTTTGATTTACTTTTTTAGTACTGGGCCCATAACCTGTTGGCAGAGTAAAAAGAAACGTGTTAACACATCAAAGTAATTCACTGAACTGAAACGTTCTTTATTTTTATATACATACATAAATACATTTACAGTGTTGAACAAGAACCTGAAGGGTTTGTTCCAAAACAAGTCAATATTGACGTTTTAAGTAATTCCTCCAACAAATATAACGTAATTTCCAATCTTTTATCGATATCGATAGGTGATCGAAATGTGGTTTTCTGCCGAGTGAGGTGTTCTGTACGACTTTTAATGAAATTAAAAGTTCTTCGCGATACTCGTAACGTATTTTTAAATTTAAATTCACCAAACTTTGGTACCTCTTTCTTCCAATAGCATGATTTCTCGACAATTGACCAAAAACGCCTTCGTTTATGTTTTTCAACCTGAAACAATGAGGCATATTATTTACATTTGTCTAAATTGTAAATAGACGTTTTTCTCGCAATAGCCGCTTCCTTCCTCAATCGCGTGGATTCTCCATCCATTATATTAATTAAAATGTTATATGCTGAAAGTTGTTGCATATAATTGATAAGCACAGTCCTTTTATTCGGCATTTGTAAATAATAGCACTCACAACACAAAGTTTTCTGGCACAGTTTTATAAATAAAACCAACAACTTAATGAATTTTAATGAAATATGACGAACTGTCAAATGAGATGAGAACTAAAGTGTGTCATCTATTCTCATCTCACAAACCGTAGTTTCATAATCCTAGTTACGAAACCAGATATGTGTCTATGGTATAACAAATCAAACATTGACATTCAAGATTTATTTCAATTTAAGAGAAATATACAACATTCTAATTACAGCAAAGGAAGGAAGAATTACTAAATTGCCAGCATAACGTTTCGCGGCCTTGTTGATTGGCACCTCAATAGTAAGGGTGTAATGTGTTGGTTTATATTTTACCATATAAGCATTATTTTCTTGAACAAATAGAAGAACAAATATATAAACCAATAAAATTTTGTTGGCTTGCTATAGAAATGAAAATGTTCCTAGGATATAATTATATTTTTCATCATATTATAGCAACAAACAACCAAAGTAAAATCGTACATCAAATTTTTATAGTAAAAAAGTTTATTTTATGCAGGACAACAATATCTGTTATTGTAACTCTCGCATTAGAGAGCAATGTCATTATGTGCATTATGTTGCAAAGAGCGTGCGCATCGTACAAATCCAATCTTATAATTTTTTAAAGAAGTATAACTTTAAAAAAGTTCTTGCATCGTCTATAGATGTTATCTCACGTAAAATTCTAAATACACCGAGTAGGTGTGGGTCACCAATCGTTTATTAATTAATCCTCAACGTAATAAAGATTTTATTTATATCCGCTTCATAGTCACAAATCTCTAACAAACTTACCATTCATTACGAACTTCATCATTTTGATAAAAGAGGCGCATTCTCATAGTGGGTCACCAATCCCTTATTAAACGCACATTATTTCTTTTGATAATTTTTTGTTTGTTTTAATTTTATGTTTCTTAATTATTTATTAAATTAATTATTTCTGTTTTATTATCAATTTATAATTATTTATATATAATATAATGACTACATTATAGTTAACTTATCTATAAATATTATATATATATATATATATATATATATATATATATATATATATATATATATATATATATATATATATATATATATATATTTATTTCGTAAATTACAAAAATGTTTTTATTTTAATTTATGTATATTTGAGATTCAATGGCGCAAAATTTCATCTTCTTGATGGATGATGGATGATCAACACTGTTTCTTAAATATAATGTCTATGTATATTATGTATAAAGTATGTATATATTAAATTTGGTTTTTGGACATAAATATACATATATAGAAATATTGAATATTACATAAAACATATTTTCAACTATTTACATTTTGAATTATAAAACAAAAAGTTCCGACGATGCATAAAATCTAGGACCAAAAATTAGTCTCTAACATAAATTTTAAAGCTTTTATATATATATATTTTTTTACATGAATTTAATGTTTTAGTACATTGAAATTAAGACCAAGAGATTACATTGATTTAACCGTAATAAACATAGAATTAATTTTTAAATTGCATCAATATCTTGAACTATTATTATATAGTATTATGCAAGTTTATTTGAGAGTATGAGGGACTAGGTAGGTTGAGTCGTTAGACTGTAACCAGTTTGGAATAGGGGATGAGGGATGTTGGCTGCTGGATTTTTCTTTACATGAAGTAATTTGTTTTTGTATTATTCAGAATCATCTCTCCTATTATATTTATAGACCAAATTTGTTTTTGCTATTTACCTATACATTATATATATATATATATATATATATATATATATATATATATATATATATATATATAATGTATATATATATATATATATATATATATATATATATATATATATATATATATATATATATTTAAATATTTACAGAACCGGATAAAATTGAATCAAAAATTGCACATTAGCCATTAACAAACTTAACGTTAACCGATGATATTGATATATTTTATAAAACTACAGCCAAAGGAGGGCAGTTTAGTAGTATAAAATATCGAATCGCTAACACTAAATACAATGATTTTTCCATGGCAGTCGTTTATTAAAATTATCAATGACTAGGAAACCTAAAGTAATCTCTCAAAATCTATTGATCCTAAAGTTCCTATGGGTTTTCTATCGGATGGTTTAAACTAACTTCTTTTTTCGTGTTATAAGGAAGTCTGTTTACAACTCGATAAAATGTTTTATTTCGTTATTCCATTTATCATTTGATCGGTGAAAAATTTGACCGGTCATGAAGCTACCTCTTTTAGATACTTTACCGTGTACCTCTTTTATATACTTTACCGTGGGCCGAATAAAACTCGTGATACATTTTAGAATACAGCCAATTGTGAATACTTTTGAAATAAAAGGCACTTAACCTATAGTATAAGATAGAATGATTCACTAATAAGTGTTTTCTTCTTTGGGTTTAGAAGTCGATGTTTGAATTTCATGAGAGATTTTTCCTGAAACTTTTTTCGTTCAAATATTCTGTTCTCTTAAGGGTGCCTGAGACTTGCATATTAAATTGGCTCTTATTGGAAAACAAGTTCAGCATCATTTATCGACTTTTTTTTATAATTACGGTAAATGTCTGGTTTGAGCAAGTTTATACGAAAAAAATTGACACTACTTTGTTAGAAAGTTCAGGATGAGACAGGTAAATAAAAATCTTAATTTTTCTTTCTGTTATTGAGAGAGATCGAGTTATGGAGTTATCGCTCAATAGATTATTTACAGAACCGGAAGACCTATAACGGATTTATTCATTGTGAAAATGTAAAATGGTTGAATCTATATTTTTCAATAATAGAACTTACTGTTTTTTAGATGGATCGATTCGATATTCTATAATTCCATTCTTTACTCCTGATTTGGTTGTTATTCAAAACAAAATTAACAATAAATGAAAACTGGTGTGTTGAAGCACTGGTTGTGTAAAAGCTATCAATAACATCTGTTTACTTTAATTATTTACAAAGCAAAATGTGAAGAGGGACAAGCACTTCAAGCTGTAAGTTTATCCAATTTATTATATATATATATATATATATATATATATATATATATATATATATATATATATATATATATATATACATAAATATATATATATATTTATATTTATATTTAGGGTGAGTCTGTGGAAATCTTTTGACGAAATTAAATTTTCAAAGTTATCAAAAGAAAAAACGTACATTTATTTGGTAACCTTAAGAAACTTTACTATTATAATGACAAAAAGGTCAAATATTCAAATATTATATTGGCCTAGCAATTATTTATATATGGCTTATACTCCTTATAAAGTTCAGTTTTTAAATAGAAGTACTATGTTAAAAACTTACAGGTTTGACAAGGTATCATTATAATTTAAACTGCTATTATCTTAGCCGAATCACTTTGCGTGAACACCGGTATTCTTTTAGTTGATCGAAGTAAAGTGACAGAACAAATGTCCTTTACTATAAAATGCATTTTCCTTTTACAATTTTTCATACGACTAAGATAATACCATTTCTGTCACTTTAAGTGACGATTACCACTTTATTTGACTTGTTAAAAATATCAAAATATGATATTCAAATGTCTCTTCAAGTGACGGATAGAATGACTAAGGAAATAGGGCCTTTTACCGCCAGACTAAATATTTGCAAAAATTAAAAAAAAGTTATATATTCAAATAGAAGTCATTTTGTGTTTATACTTTCAGCATTTCGGTTTATATCCACAGGACGTAAGTACCGATTCCGTGTTTTTGTCGCGGTTCCGTTTTAACCACTGCACTAATTCTTTGGTATCGGTTCTTGGCCCTTATTAAAATCATTCCTACCTACGTTTAAGTTTCTCAAAGCATCTCTGATACGTTAATTGATTTTATATGGATCCCCCTAAACCGAAGTGCCAACCAGTTAAAAGTTACAATAATAGTGTTATGACAACTAAAAGTTAAACTAAAACTAAGGTTCCAGTAAAATTTGACAACACCCTAAGCCAAAAGGACTGCTGGAACCAATATTTTTTCTACTATAACGTGTTATTTTTCGGTCGTTATGCAAATGACTCACCCTATATATATATATATATATATATATATATATATATATATATATATATATATATATATATATATATATATATATATATATATATATATATATATATATATATATATATATATATATATATATATATATATATATATATATATATATATATATATATATATATATATATATATATATATATATATATATATATATATATATATATATATATCGGATGTTCTACTTAAGATGAAATTTGCAAATATATCCAAAAAATACGTTTCTTTTAAAAAAGCTATTGAGAGCAAAGTTATCTGATTTGATTAATATTGGAAAAGCTTAAAAAATTTCTGGTCGCATATTTTCATGTGCTGTCGGCACATCCGTATAGAAAATATATTTTTATTACTCTCAGAGGAAGATATCGCGTGATGTTAGATCAGGTGAGCATTCGGGTTAATTTACACTTGTTTCACGACCAATCAATCGATTTACTAGGTTTAATATAGTACTTGATAGCACATGTTTCATGACTGGAAGATTTTTCTTCAAAACGTTTGTATATTTTTTCCCATTTAAATTTCATGATGTTTCTTCTAAAAAAAAGTACAGACGAATACCAATCATTAATGTCGTCTGTTTTTAATTAACAAAAATTTTAACGGTTTTAGAAGTCATCCCGATTAAGTTATTGATGAAATGATTTATGATAGGGATGAAATTTGTGTCGAGCAAGTATTTGAGTGAACACAAACTGGTCTTTGAGATTCCAGGACCTCGTGCAATTTGTCTAGTTCTTACGACGATTTTTCCCCGTTTCTTCTTTGTTTGCATGATATTGCCTGTCTCAATAAATAAATTAACGATACATTGGATTGTCGAAACATTTGGATGATGTGTGTCAGAAACTGATTTGTGGGCAAATAACTTGCAGCTTTCGCATTTTTTTAGTTTCCTTTTACGAAAAAACGTAGCTAACATTTCTGCAGTCGTGTAGGTCTACTTACACGCAATCTTATTCAAATTTCGTTTCGAGATATTAACATATCTCTAACAGTTAGCCTGCTTTGTTAAACCAATTTGATAAGATGTTCTTTAATAATTTGCTTATGATTCGATGAGAAAATTTATCTGCGTAGCAAATTCAAATACCTATAATATCTCAAAATCTGTGACTCATGAAAAAAATTTCGAAGTAAAAGCTTACTTATTTTAAATGAAGAATCATATTCTGCCATCAAAAAGAATAGTTCCTATTTAATTAAAGAAGTTAACTCTTATTCCACCTACTGTATTATTATTATAACCAATAAATATAACGCCATCTTGTGCCCCCATCTACATGTCAACTTTGTTTATAATAGTTTTTTGTAGGACACGTATTTTTTGATATATGTATTTGCAAAATTCATCTTAGGTGGGACAGCCGGTAATAAATCCGGTATATGGTGAAAAATACGCCAAATTACAAATTTTTGGAAGTTATTTTTTAACTTTATGATTTTTTTGTTTTGAATTGTAGCGTGATTAAAAAATTTTTTTGTAGAACATGATTTTTAGTTGTTGTTGTTTAAAATACAGGGTGTCAAATTTTGAGAAAAATGATAAACATGATGTTTATGGCTATAAAAAGAAAACTAATTATCCGATATTTATGATAAATGTAATTTAATAAGGATTAATAATAAAATATACAAATAGTAAATTTTTTAATGTCTTCATTTTCAAATTTCCCGCCAAATGTTTTTCTTAATTATCTCAATGAACGTCACATTTTTTTTCTTATAACTTGGACCAGTAAAATTTTTCGCTTTCTTGCAAAATACGTTTGAATAAGACGATGTACCTATTTGGTAGTAGTATTATATCAGTTTTCAATGCTTAAGTCTATTTGAAAAACTGGCTCTGGACGCCAATCTCTTAATAGTACCTCCTACTTCATAGCACGGTCCCTTTCCATGAGCATAGATGTGTGAAAATGCCACTCACATTCGACTCCAAAATCCTCTTTGTGTTTAGTGATATTCATCAATTTTTTTTTATTTTTATAATGTGTATGTACAATCATTCGGGAACGTAACAAATTTTAGATAAATCCGGAATTTTTGTTTTAAAAAACTGTAATAATTTTTCTATGTACATGTAAACTGCTACAGCGTCATGATGAAGACAGTTTTGTAAATTATAAACGAATGAACATAGTCACTTGTTTGTTGTTCCAATGAAACCCTTGTGCTACATTTTGCATTATAAACGCATAATTTTTTTGTAAAGTCACTAGAAATAAGTACTTTTGTTGGCGCCAGAGTTAACTTTGTATTTTTTTTTTATGAAATCAGATTGTTTTAATGATTCAAAGGTGGAATCAAATTTGTCACCTTAATTATAAAATAATCCAGAAATTCGTCTGAACGATCATTCAACATCCAACCAATCATTGTCGAATGATGATTTGTTCAAATATTCGCGAAAATTATCCAATCCTGAGCAGTTCTCGTAATGCTAAAGATAACATGTTGATGTTGGATTTTTACATAATATTGATGAAATTCAGTCCTGATAACGCGAATTTTTTCCATTGGCGACAGTTTTCATCCTGGTTCCATAAATAATTAAATACACAGTAAGTGATTTCGGCAGAGTCGACAGCAGTATTTTATCACAATTTTTCTCCAAAAGTCGGAATTTAGTTTCAGTTGCTCCATGATCCCATGAGTTAAAAGAGGTTCTATTCCAGATACCAAAAATGTTGATGATGACATTAATATGGTAGCAAAATTTAATAATTTTTGCTGCTCATGATATTGTCTGTGGATTTCAACTTTTGATTCAACAATCAACAATGATTTTGTCTGGAGCACTTTTTATTTGGCATTCCTCACTTTCACTCCTACTCGAAATATTCTCGTCATTGACTGTTGATGATGTCTCCGGAGTAAATAAAAAAAAATATTTCTGGTACATAAAACAGGGTTAGTTATTCTACTGTTGCCTTTGCTGATGACATGGCTCTAGTTTATAAAGGAAGTTCTTATAGTCATGTGTCTGCGATGATCAGTAAAGATCTAAACTTATTAAGAAAGTGGTTTGATACTCATTTCATGTCTTTGAGTGAAAAAATAAAGGCTATGTTTTTTAATATCTTAAATGACATACAGCCTGAGTGTAACATCATGAATCATTCTTTTGTTTGCACAAATTTTGATAATACATACAGCAGGCCTATTTGTAATGATGATTGTATTCCCATCAAATTAGTGGAAACATTTAAATATTTAAATGTTAATAGTAGACTCAATTGGAAATTACATATTGAAACTCTAGGCAGCTGTATTTACTGAGGTACTCATACCCCAAAAGTATGCTGAAATCAGTGTATTCCAGTCTTGTATAAAGCAACATCAGCTATGGACTTTGTTGCTGGGGTGGTATATATAAAAATACAATCAATCCAATGAAAATTGCTCAAAAATACTTCATAGGGATTGTTAGTAGAAAAACCCTTTTCGGACCTAGTTTTCCGTTGTTTCCAAAATTTAAAATCTTACCACTTCGACATTTATACATCTATAAAACCTCAAAATAGTTCTTTCTTCAAAGCGGTAATAGAATTATAAAATGTAAATATCTGTAAAGGAATAAAAAAGAATGCGTACGCCCACTTTCTAAGAAAGAACACTTTCGCAGATATTTTCTATTCACAGGACCGGTGTTGTAAAACCGAATCTTCAAGCAGGCTATGTTAGTATTATACTTGTAAACGAACGTCTACCGTACCTATATGCCTGGCTTTTAAATCAAAATATAGTTGAATACCTTTATGAAATTTAAAGTTTTGCTTATGTTTACTTAAAGTGATGATGATTGTTATTATTATATTATTAGTTATATCGAAACCTTTTTTTTTGGTTTTTTATTTTTTATTTTTTACTATGTATTAATAATATTTTTTATTATATATTTCTAATCCCACACATATTTTGTATAGGATTGTATGACAATGGCCTCAATACTGTTTCTCCGAAGCAACGAGACACCTTAAAATTTTATTTTTTTATAGTGGTCTTTCGAAATTTTTATTTATTTTATTTATAAATAAAACAAATGGCACGGCGTTAGGGTTGCTAGTACCTTTATTACAAAAAGAAGTACATTTCTGGAGAAATATGGATGGCGGGGGTGCGTACCGAAATTAGGAAAACTTTTCGGAAGAAGGCCATAGTAATTTTAAAATTTGAAAAAAGATCTTGAAAATGAAAATTTTATTTTGATTTCAATACGTATTGATGAAGGTTCAAACTTCCCTGTTAGATTAAATTTTTTTTATGAGTCCGCTTTTTGGTTCTTATATATACAATTTCTTTGCAAGTCATATCAAAATTTTATTTTATAAGGGCTTCCGCTTCGACATTCTCGAATGTCCACAGATTTTTATTCTTTCTCCAGGCCTAAACAACAAACTAAATATTCTTTAACTCATTGCATGAGAGTGTGGGATCGCAAGTATCAACTGTACAGTTTTCTTCGAAAGCAGGTCGGATTTTTAAAAAGCGATCAATTTGGATTGAATAAATATATTTATTAAACCAACCATCAAAGTAGTCATCAATTAAATGATTTATAATTGTTTAAAACTCATTAAAAGTTGATGCTTTTTCTAATTATAATACTAATATGGTCTCTTATCTATTTTTATTGATTTTCAACATATTTGCTAATAGTCTGTATAAAAGCTTTAGCTCTTTTAATTAATAAAATGGTTGTTAGTTGCGTTATCTGTTTTTTAAGTATTTGCATTGAAAAAATGCCATTTTCAACGAAAAATTTTGTTATTTCTAAAATATTTTAGAAGTTTAAATAATTCAATAATTACAAGCTCTTTTTGTTCTAATTTTAAAATACTATTTTGGAGTTGTGAGCCTTCGTAAGAGTTTTTGTAAATTTGATTTGAAATTAATATATTTTAAGATTTGATGGCCTTAAAGTTTTTATACGAGTGGTACAAGCCACAACCTTCTCGTAGGATCTTAACTCACCATTTCGGTACTAAAATATGAATTTATTTATAGTGGTAAAGTTTTTATGATATGGTTACATTAGAAATTCGGCAATAAAAAAAAGTACTGTACTTCTTAAAGAAGTACAACTGGCAAATCTGGGTCGGCGTCTACTATAAAATATGTCAATTTAATTTAAATACACAAAAAAAACTTTTCGAACACAAATGGCACGGCGTCTATTAAAAAACACTTTGAGAGTACAAATAACACGGCATCTTTTATGAAGTAAAATCGAAAAACAAATGGCACGGCGTCTATCATAAAGGCCCCGTTCGATTTCCATAATAATTATGATCTTTGTAATAATTTTGACATAAGTGAAATAATTGTCTCTTCATATTTTGTAATAAGCTCGTTTGCTGTTCGAATTCTGTAATAATTTTGTCTGTTGTAATTGTGACGTTACAAAATAAATATAGCTAACAATTTTAAATGAATTAAAACCAGGGATGTGCGACGTCAACAAATGTCGACATCAACAATTATTGTCGACGCATTTTTGTAGAGTCAACAATACAAGTTTTGTCGACGTGAATTGTTGACGCATCAACAATAAAAATAGAAAAATAGTACTTTTATTTGTTTTTTTTTTATTTATTTTTTATTTTTGATATAACCCAGTTGGAAATTTTTTTTTCAAGTTGTCCGGAACTGACTGGTATTTTTAAACATTTTCTGGCCAAACTAGAAGTCTCAGAAACTTTTATGTACACCGAATTCCAAAAAACATTTGGGTCTTTAATATTTTTTTATTTTAAATATTTAAAAATAAAGGGTTACCCAATAAGAAGTTTTATTTTGAATAGCCTGCTATTGGGGCAGCTGTCAATATTGAAGCTGTCTTCTTTTGACATTTGTCAAGTAAAAACTACGTTATTACTAAAAATGGTACGATACACGCTTCAACAACGCATTGAAATTGTTAAAAATCACTACAAAAATGGTGATAATTTTGCAGTCACAGTTCACAAAACTAAAGAACTTTTTGGTCGTCGTGAAGCAGCTTCTCGGCCAGCAATATTGAAATTGATGGAAAAATTTGAGCGGTTGGGACAAGTTAATGATGTGAAGAATCGAAACCGAGTGCGTCGCTCAAGAACAACTGAGAATATTGCTTGTCGATTCTTCGTCGATCTTTGATTAATGATTGTTTATGGCCGGGATTAGAAGATATTGATGTGGATGACGTTTATTTTCAGCAAGACGACGCTACATGCCACACAAGCAACGAAAAAATCGCAATTTTACAAGAAATGTTTCCTGACCATGTTATTTCTTGAATATAGATGATCACAATTAACCACCGAGATCTTGTGATTTAACCTTTAGGCTTTTTTCTGGAAAGACAAGGTCTATGCCAATGCTCCACAATCGATTCAAGACCTTAAAGATGGAATTCCTGAAGTTATCGAGGACACACAGCCGCAAATTGTTCATGGGAAATTTTATGAAAAGGATATGGTGCTGCAAACGTAGCCGTGGCGGCCATTTGGCTGATATAGTTTTATTATGTTAATGGCATATTTTCTTCTTTACAATGAAATAAAAATTCATTGATTTTTCTTAAAAAATACTCGTATTTTTTAATATCAAAATGAAACCTCTTATTGGAAACCTCGTTTTATCTGTTTTCCCTAAAGTCATCCAACTCAATCAGTTCGGCAGTTGTGATAAAAGAAAATTAGTCACTTGCTCAATTTAAAATAAAAGATAAAACCGACAGTATCACGTTTTTACATTTTTTGCCCAAACAAAAGGAAAATTAAGGTTTAGATATCTAATATCTATATGGACCCGTCTTATAGTCTAACATTGCGGAAATTGACAAATATTACTTTTTCAGGCTAATGCAACAAAATTCTCTTGATTTGAGGTTGAGTATAAAATTATTTGACATTTCCTACAGTTTGTTTCTTAATTTCGCTCTGTTAAGTTCTTAACACTTCACTGGTTAGTAACATGCGGTCTCAATCTGTCGTATTATTACTTAAAGTTGTTGCTGAGTCGCTGGTTGGCACATTAATTATAAAACTAAGTTATCTTACTCGTGTAAAGTAAAACAAAATATAAAATTTACGAAAATTCGGTTAGAATTAGAGAGGAAAAATAAAAAAAGAAAACAAAAACAAAAGAAAATATCAAACTAATTTTTTTTTCTTGACATTACGTCATTTTCGACATGAAATTGACGTCGACGTAATGTTGACGCATTGTTGACGCATTGTTGACGCGTCAACGTCGACAATAATTGTTGACGTGTCGACGCACATCTCTGATTAAAACTATGATTTAATTCAAATATGGCTTTATTTATGATGACTTCTGGATATATGAATTAAATGTGAATAACACACGGAAATCAGAAACAGTTGCGAAACGTATATTTGGTGACAATATAGGTCACCTCGTACTCTAAAATGTATTGTGTTTTAAACTGGATCTGTAATGTTTTACTACTCCAGAGTAAGAAAAGCGCTTTTTCCGCAATAAAACTACAAAAGTTTTATCTACTGTCGTAGAGCAAATCTAGAGCAAAAAAAGCAATATTTTTGGTCTAATGAAAACCCACATTAAACTTATATTGCAAGGAAACTAAAAATTTTACTGGTCCAAGTTTTCAATATGTCCAATAGAGAATTAAATGAGGAAAAAAAATTATGTTCATTGCAAAAATTAAAAAAAATAAAAATTTTGGCCAAAAATTTAAAAATGGAGAAATTAAAGAAATTACTATTTGTAAGTATATTTTATTATTTATTATTGTTAGAATTATTAGTTACCTTTAAAACGAGCCCTACATCATAAATATCGGATAATTAGTTTTTTTTATGGCCAAAAACACAATATCATTTATCATCTAACATTTTTTCAAAATTTGACACCCTCTATTTTAAACAACAACAACTAAAAATTATGTTGTACAACATTTTTTTTTAAATCAAGACTACAAATTCAAAACTAAAATCATAAAATTTAAACATGACTTCCGGTCCCGCATATACCAATTTTGTGAGTTGACGCATTTTCACCATATATATATATATATATATATATATATATATATATATATATATATATATATATATATATATATGTATATATATATATATATATATATATTCATGTAACAGTAAAATTATTTTAAATCAGTTGTCAGAGACTGAACTTTATGGTTTTTGGTTTATATGATTTTTGGTAACGCCAAGTAGTTGAAAAATTTAAACTTTTTGTTCTTTTGTTTTTTGATATACATCCTAAAACCAGCCTTTGAAAAGTTTTTACTTGTAAAAAGTGTAAATAACATCCTTCAGAGTAAAGTTCGATTTATATAAATAAATGTTATTTATTTATTTTTCGGCACCTTTCCTTTTTTTATTCCGCATTTTTTACCATTATGACATGCATCCTTTTAGATCCTGATCACAAGGAACGTTTGCAATCATTAGAGATGCTATGACGTATTATTGTAGTGATCAACTACAGAACTAATGGATTAAAACGTCTAACCTATATTTTCAATTGGTTTTTAAATCAAGGCGGAATAATTAATAAAAGTACATTAGTATTATGGCGCAAGATCTAAAATTCATGAACCATTTTAAGAATAACATAAGAAAGAGCAGTTTCCAAAGATGTTTTGTTGCTTGTGCTTTTGTATTATAATTCGCTAAAAACTTGCATTGTGAATAACTGTATTGTTTACGTGACAGTTATATGTTTCAGTAGTTTATCGAATTACTCGTCCAGTAAGTTTGGCTACTTTTTATACGGTGACCTGCTTTACACTAGTATATCAACTAATGAATCGTTCCGTAAACCACATTTGAAATAGTTTCTCAACTAAGCACACAATTTCACTTTACAATTGCTCCTGGTAGTTTGAATGTTTCAATAAGTATACTTCTTAGTGTCGATCTAATGATTCATATCTGCAGAGCAAAATAACGTCAAACATTAGAAATTCTTTGTTGAGTGCGGATTTGAGCAAATCTTCCAAAAGCGTATTTGACTTGTTAAGAAAATCGCTTATGATTAAAACTAAAGACTAATCTTGTGACTAAGATGTCCAATCAAATTCTGACTGTGACGCACTACATACATACAAACTTCTTAATTCTAACGTTGTATATTCTACGTTGTATGTAGAAATTTGGTCAGATTTGGAACGAGATTTGTCTAGAAATTGAACATTGGTGACATTGCATCAAAAAAAGTATAATACAACTGATAAGTGCACAGTCCGATCCATTTTCTCTAATATCCCTAAAACAAGGGTAACGACGAAGTTGTAGTAGTTTGACCTTAGTTTGAATTGTGGGAAGGCCACCAGCTGAAATGGTGTATTTGACTTAGTTTCGCTCAACACGAAAATGTTGACAAATGAAGAATAACTTGTGTGAAGATCTTAGTTCAAGGAGTCATTTGGTTAATATTCTGGTTAATAGGGAGTACGAACAAGACTCAAAATAATTCCAGATACTAAAATTTTAATAGGGTTATAATGTTAAAATTTCAGCAACTTTGCCTCCGTTATCCATGCTCTCAACGGGGAATAGTGTTGTCTTAGAACTTTACTCTGAAAATGTTCTCCACACTTTTTACTAAGCTTGGAAGTCTTCTGGGCTCGTTTAACGGTGTATATTAAAAAACAAAAGAATATACAATTTTAATTTGGTGATTAATAAATTAAAAACCATGCAGTTCTGTTACTGACAGACAGCTGTTTGAAAATGATTTTACATACTTATATACATTTATATATATATATATATATATATATATATATATATATATATATATATATATATATATATATATATATATATATATATATGTATATATATATATATATATATCTATATATATATATATATATATATATATATATATATTTAATTATTGTAATATAATATATATTAATTATTTAAATTTATTTTTTACAATTTTTAAATTTACACGATCAATTTTTAAGAATTTTTTAATGTTCTTTTTTGATTTACTATTTGATTGTTTTACAATAAATTTAATTAGAAATTAGAATAACCACTTTATCATTTGTTTATCGTATTTACACAAAAAACTATGCAGAACACACGAGCGAATGAATCTGTGATGAATATATGAATTGACTAATGGCTTGGTATATACAAATATTAAAGAATACCTAAACCTGGACTATCGAAAACAAACATGGCCGCAACAGAACTTCATGTAAGTTGTAGAATTATTTTGTAGAATTTTTTAACCACTTCTAGGTTAAGTATAATAAGATCATGGTGCAGATAATTTACTTACAGTCCAAAAATAATCGTATTGATTTTGGCACTTGTAATATTTCTCTTTAATCACAAATTTAATAAAAATTCCTAGACCAGAGGTTAAAGCCAATTTATTGATAAATCATCTACTGAATAAAGAGATATGACAATTGGTTTTGTTCACTCGTTATTTATTGAAATTAATATTGATTGTATATATTCGATTCCAAACCAGCCATCGTTCCACACACACATTTCATTCGTATATGTCTGTACTTTATTATACATATTATTACTAATTATTTTAATTAATTATTTAATTTAATTTATAATTTATCTACCTAATAAAAAAATAATATTTTATTATAAAATATTCAAAATTCTATTAAAATAAATTCGGAATAATAAAATAAAAAAAAAAACTTAAAATTTTATAATATTTAATTAATTTAAATTAATTTTGTTTTGGATGTTTGTTAAATTTTTTCGAAAGCAACATAAAAATTGTCAATTATTCTTATAATTATGTATTTTTTTGTATATATTTTTGAATTTGTACAATTAATTCTATACTTAATTAATTTTTTATATTTATCTATAGTTTATGAGCATTAAATTACAGTTTTATTTTATTTTTAATTTTTTGGCACAGGTACACGTTACTATTCCGGCCATATCGATTTTCCTTTTAAAATTAAATGCTCAAATTAACTATGTAGCACGTTTACTCGATCTCTCGCTATCTAGCTATACAAATTAAAATGTTTTTTTTTATGTTAAATTAATTTTAATTTTTAATAACTAGCAAAAAAATCGAATACTTTTTTTTCACTCTAATAAGCTCGTTAAAATTTTATACATCAAATTGTGTGTAACTTTAAAAATAAAATATAAAAAATTTATATTTGGAACTTAAAAAATCGCCATACACTTTGTTTAAAAAGTATGATCCGTGGAACACTTAACAATAAAAAAAATATTTTTATTTGCAAATTTCAAATAATACATTTCATGAAATAATTCTTTAGACTCTTGTTGGATATTTCAATTACCTAAATAGACTTGTCTATCTTTAAATTACATTTAGTTTGAGGAGTCACAACCCATATGGGAAAGCTAGCAAAAAAGTTCTTGAAATAAAAATAATATGCTATTACTAAGAAAAACTCAAATCATTTGTATCTCTTGTTACGTATTTTCCGGATTATACTCTAAACTTGTGAGGTAGTTAAAATTAGTATGTATTTAAAAACATTGGCGATTCATTTTCATATTATATATGAGCGAAAAGTGGCAAAATTATAATTTAATTAAAATTATTTTGTTTTAATTATATTGTCATATTATTAATTAATTATCATATATATTGCATATTTACAAATTATAATATTAACGTAAATATAAATATATCTTTTATTTAATTAAATCGGGGGCAATTTAGTTTTATTAATTTTTTTTTATTTGTTTGATGGAAGCACCTAAATAAGCCAAAAATTAAATTATTAATTAAGAAAAAACAAATATTATGTATAAACGCAAATTATTTTATAATTAATGCTATGTCTATAGATTAATATTTTTTTTGTTAACATTTAATTAATTTTAATATATTTAATTAATATTAAAAATAAAGCTTTTCATTTGTTTTTTTTTTGTTAATTATATATTTGGTGATTTATTTATTTATATATAGTCTAAACCTAATTTGAATTAATGATTTATTTATTTGATAGGGGAGGTTGCTATAGAAATGGTAAAATTGAATAGTGAGAGTGAGGAATGTATTTGCAAATAAAATTGTTTTGTTTAGCGTATTCGAAAGCACAATTTTCTTTTAAAAAACTTTCATCTATCTCCAAAATAAACATGTTATAGGTTTTCTTGGACATTTATAATCTATCGTTTTATTGTGGTAGAAAAATTTACCATTTGTCAGTTTTTGGCTATCAGTTTATAATAACAACTTTGAATACAGGTTGAGCTTTATGTTTTTTTTTATTAAGTTTAGTTAAAGAAGTCCGAAATATTCACAATGATTTAATTATTACAAAATTATTAGAAGCATTTAAGTTTTAAACTTTAAAAATGCGCCCATCGTACGGGTAAAGTGTGATTATTCTGGCTAATCGTACTAGGGCAGACTGAGTCTCAAAGCCACTGACAGAGTTAGTACCTCGGTTGAATGCTACTATTTTAACGTTTGTTATATATTATATATATATATATATATATATATATATATATATATATATATATATATATATATATATATACATATATATACAGGGTTTAGCACTCGAACTTGGCTGCAGCAACCAAATAGCGCATGTCATCGCTCTCATTTTTTTGACTACCGTTAGTCTGTTATATTGTTTACAAGCCTATGGAAGCATATCGTTTTACGTCACAGTTAAAAAATTTATCGAAATGGAATTCAAACGCAACAGCGTTATTGCTTTGAATTTGGTTGGAAAATCGCAACCAGCCACTGTAAATGTGCTACACGTTACAATGCAACTGGAGACATCGAAAAATGCCAAAAACAGCCACATCGCTTGTAATGGTTCGAAAAGTGAAGGCAGATTATATATAGATTGCTTTATATTACATTTATATAAGTGCCTATAACGGAAAACCACTAAAGAAATATGCAACGAAAAATATAAATTTGTGAGCTATTACGTGATCTCGAGCACTGTTGATATCGTCCTCTAGACCGTTGTCTTGATGAATTAATTCTACTAAATTCACAGTCACATTTATTCCTAGGTTGGTTATTAGCTTATTTGTTCGAAGACCTCATAATACTCACCGGCAGATGTTGGACCCAATGTTGGTAAATGTTATGTTTTAACCTGCCTTAAGGAATAATAAAAGTTCCATGTTCCGAACATCCATTTCTGGCATGGAACGCAGGTTTTAGACAGATACCCCTTATCAACATTCATGCTTGGCCAGAAATGTTTGGCGAAATTAGCTTGCATGTGAGTGAGCGCTTGGGTGAGCTAGTCCATAAAGCGTCTCGAAAACGTTTCATATCATCCCTATTGGGATTTTAGGACGTGTTTTTTAAAGTTTCACACTAAGTGAAGAAGTTTTAAGTTTTGACTTTGTGGCTGGTGAAAATTCTGTATGATAAATACTAGATATATTTATTTCTTTCGGCTGGGATAATGTATCCGTCACTACATTGCTTTCTCTTTTAACATACCTCATATCCGCAGTAAATTGTGAAATGTAATCGAGATTACAGGTGTCTTACTTTCGTCACTAGAAATTACAACAACAAATTGCATATATTCTTATTCCGGATTGAATAGTTTCATTCCAACTAAAAGTTGGTATAGAATTAATCTTATTTTTCGCTTAGTTGCAGTGTTTACCACCAATGTAAATAAATTATATATTTTTAGTTTTAGTGGTTGTCATTTTTGAAATGTCAGTTACTTAACATTTTTTGTTTACATTTTTTATTGTCTATATTTTTATGTTGTTTATGTTAAATCTTCAAAGCAGTAATTACTTGTTTTTTGTTATAGTTTTAAACGACAACTACCATGTTTAATTTTCAAATTTCAATAGTGACAACTGATAGAAAAAACAAACTATTCTTGGCTTGTACTTTCGACCAAATTTCAATCCTATTCGAATAGGATTAGTTATGTATGAAAGTAAGACACTATACTACTCTCTTTAAACTTGGACGTGATTGCGACAGTTAGAGCTTATCGTGAAATATTCTACCTTATGTAGAAAGCAGAATATTTCTGTTTAGGAGCTCTCACAAATAATGGTCCCAATAAAGCTACGACAGCTACACTAAAGTCATCGCAGTACTGATGTAAAGTGTGCCATGTTCTAAATCATGAGTCAGCAGTAGCGCTCTTTTAAAAAATATAAAATATATTGATATGATTCAATATACCACTGGACCCGTTACTCTTTACTGTGATATGGTTGAAATTAAGTAGGTTTTTATTAATTTAAGTTGAGATTTCTCGCTACTTGCGACTGAAACTGACAATGTCAGCAAAATTCTTAGGGATATAGCTAAGTTTGGTACACTACTTTTAAAACTGTTACTATAAATATACTTTAAACATTTAAATGGATCTAATATTTTTTCGGAATTCATGAAGTCATTTAAAATTTTTATTTCTACTCCGACTAGTTCTACCCCGTTATTTCTTACATTAAGTATTTAGTTTAATATTTAGCTTATCGTTTATCTCATCGCCCGTATTTTTTATATTTTATAAAAATCTCAAGTGACAGAAAAGTTGAATTACTGTCTACCTCCGTAAAACGCTACTTTTTCCACCACACATCACGGTAGCAAACTCAAAATTTAAAAAAAAAATATATCCAGTCCAAAATATGCAGATAAAATAGGGAAACCCTAAAGTGCCAACTTATTTTACAGTGTCAAAATAGGTCGTGGCTTAGAAAGGCAACGTTGAAGTTAAAAAAATAGCCAAGCAATACATCGATACGTTTAAAACATTGAATTTTAAACATCGATCTCATCGATACATCTAACACTAATTTTGATGTTCCAAAAAATTTAATGACGACCTTATCACAGAGTAATAAGTATGAGTAATGAATTTTTGATACATTTGAAAGAAGTGAGTTCTTTTGGCCAGAAAATATTGCAAATATTTTTTTAAAAATGTATTATGCATTTAAAATACAGTAGTGTTAAATTCAACGATTGGATTGTAAAAAATTGATTAAAGCCCATAGGCGTTGGTTAAAAATTTTATCATTTTTAGAAAATTTTAAATTTTGAAGACCGGGTGGTCTTTCAAAAGAATGCCGAGGCGCTTTTTACCGTTGCATTAACCTTGCATGTGACTGCACATTTTATTATAATTTCTTAATACTTTGCTTCTTCTAATATTTTGGCAAAATCCATCCTTCTATATTTGCACGCATATCATAAAAATATTTCCTTAAACTTCTTATTTCGTTTAAAGCAGTTCGAGCGTCTTGATCGTTTATTCTTGATACAATGGTATATTACACTACAACTGACAGTTTTTTGAATTACCGCAAAAAAAATGATTGTCACTTTGAACTAATGAACTTAGTCTGCATCATTTACAACCAAATTTAGTGAATGTGCTGAACATGGAATAAAAAATGCCCGGGGCTAACATTTAAAATATGCTTTTTCATGCCATTATGTCGCCTCTCATATTTTTGATATCAATAATTTATCAATTAAATAATTGGCCTAATAATTTATCAATTAAATAATTGATTTACGCAATTCGAGCCATTTGCTTACATTTTGTAAATGGTTTCCTGATATCTGAGATCAGAGAGAAAATAAGCTTTTACCATAAACTGTAACCTTCATTTGTCGCAAGTTGATTTTTGCTTGAACTAATTGGTATTTGACAATTTTTGCAAAAGAAACCACCTTTGTTATAGGAAATAAAAAGTTTTTAATTTGAAATATACTTTTTGTGACAAGAACTTTATTTTGTTTTATACGTCAGTATATTGAGCCATTCAGCAGGATCTTGGAACATATTTACTATGCTCGCCGAATGACTTTTTCCACTTTCTGGATTGATAATTTTTGTAGATCGCCTTCAAACAGTTGAATAATTTTATTTTTCTTGTTAAATAGAGGACAATCAACGTGTTCCTATGGTTATCAACAGTTCCTATAATACCAGTTTCGATTTTATTACTATCAATAGTATTTTGTTGTTGATTTTTTTAATATATTTAAATAAAGAATTCTTTTGTTTTTCGATGGCTAATTTGATGGCCCGATAATTTTTTCTTAACTCCTATATGCTTCGCATATGCGTTTCGCAACCGGCCCTGGTGAGCAGGGTAGTTCGAGTGAGGGCAGCTTTAGTTGAGTCAGACTTTTCTGCCGTCCCTGGGCTCTTTTTAAAATATTTTTTCCAAGTATACATAGGTGACTGTGTATTGGAGCAAGATGTTCGGCTAAATGTGGGATTAAGAAATGATATATATATATATATATATATATATATATATATATATATATATATATATATATATATATATTGTGTGGTGATTTTAATTGCAATCTTAAGGTCCTTAATTAGGGTACAAACCTACTGTTGAGCTCATTAAATAAATTTTGCTATTTTAACTGTGATCAACGTATTTTTTCAAAGAATTCTTCTTCACTGCTCGATTTGATTAAAACCAACACAGAAAAAATCATTTCCTATCTGTCAGGTTTTACGACCACGATCTTAAATTTTTTTTTATATAATATCAAATTATTCGATTACTTTCTTTGGCTAATTCCGTGATGCATACATAGCCGTCATAATGCATAAATCAAGAATTTGTTTTTGATTGATTTTAGTTCTGTCAGCATGAATACGATAAAAAGGATGCCTTTGAACTTAAAGTGATCTCAACATGTAGAGGGTTCATGAAACCCTCAACTACGTTTTTAATTAATCCCTACATTAGAAACGCTCTACTAGTAATGAAATCAATGTGTTTGTCAAATATTAGATGACTTGAAAAAATTATTCCAAAATCTAGAATTTCACAGGCTCAACCTAAGTGGGACCTAAGTGACTACCTTGTGGGACACCAGATGGTACTTTTTATACAAATGAAACATAGCCAAAAATTTTTACGTATTGCTTTTGTAAACTTAGATAAGATGCAATTCAAGCCACTAGAATGAAATCGGAACCGAAGACCATCAATTTCTGACACCTTTCAGAAAACGTGAATTGAATCAAGGTGGATGACTGCAAATCTAACAAACTTAAATTTATATTCGTGCTGTCATCATCTAAAGAGTTGTGGAAAAAATTAGCAAAAGTGTCACAGATTAATTGAGAACTAGTAACAAGCGGATAGCCCTGTAATTTACTCTTCTTGTTAATCGATTTTATCGTCATCTAAAGATGAAAAAACTGGATCTAAAATACGACCATGATCGTTTAAATCCAGTATTGCACTGACGAGTCTCAAAATTTCCAAATTTATCTAACACCTTAATTCGATTGGTCATCCTCAGTTGAACCATAAAAATCATTGACCGCTCATCTCCAGGTAATTTTTGGTAAAATAAAATTATCTGCAAATAAAATATGATATGGAAATAGCACGTCTTAAAAAAAGTTTAGAAGTAGACGCGTCAGCAATACTGCCATATGAAATGTACACATCGATAGCCAGAACTTGCTACATTTGATTTTAACAATGAGTGACTCAACACTATTACATAACAAATCTTTGTTTAAAGGGACATGATACCACCACCAATATTTGTGATGTTCTCGGGCTTCCGATCCTGACGTAAGACATTGTAAGAAGGCAGAAAATATTTCTCTAAACAAAAATTGTTGTTAGCGACACGAGAACTTCCTTTAGAACAGGAAAAAAGTTTGCTCTAATATTACTCGACTTCAGCAAAGCGTTTGATACAGTAGATCACTCTATTCTAATTACCAAACTTCATCTTAATTTCAAGTTTTCTATGTCAGCTTCTAAAATGATTATAGCCTATTTGTTAAATTGTTCAAAATCAGTCCATCCGACTTGCGGAATACTTCAAGGTTCGGTTTTAGGACCATTTTTGTTTATGATGTTTATTGTGATTCTGTCAAAAATTTAGGATTAACCGTTGGGGCTAAACCCTATGCTGCAATTATCAAGTTGCAGCTTGTTGTAATGACTGCAACTAAATATTTTAACGCCAAATTACGACTTTAAAACTACACGCGCTAAAACTAAATCTCGGGTTATGAATTTATCAGTTTTTGTCAAGAGGGTTATCAAGTGCAATCACTCTGAGCACTGGAATCAAAAATTCTAAATTATAGTGTATTCCAATAATAAATTTTTGGGTTTAATTCATAGCCACCCGCAACAAAGTATTATTAAGAGTTTATGTTATATATATATATATATATATATATATATATATATATATATATATATATATATATATATATACACATATACATATATCTTTATCATCATGGTAAGCTCTGGTGAACGACAAGAATATGACTTCCTTGAAAACCCATGTACTTTACGTTTTTTTAAAGAAATATTTGAAAGTTTAATTGGCTTGATACATGCTAAAACAACTTTAATTAAGAGAATTAAGTTAAGAGTTTTATTTAATTAATGAAATTAACAATTAGCAATAACAATTAATTTTACTTTCGGCTATACTATTTGCGTATATCTTGTGTATTGTATAAATCATCTTTCGGCCCAACCTTAATAAACTTCTTCATTTTTTTCAGTTTTTTTTTTATTTATTTATAAACTTAACGTTATTAACTATGTTGTTTACGTAATTATATGTATTATGTTTGTAATTAATTATTTTATATGTATACAATGGTATATTTTGTTGCGTTTATGACACGTTTGATTTTGATCTGTTTATTTTGGTTTTTTGTGGAGGGTTTTTTGGGATAAATACGTCACCAAATTTTTATATGGTTTTCTGTGACCAAATATATATTTTATAACTCTGTAAATCTATACCACTAAATAATTATTAAGTTCGTGAATAATGTCGGAGTTTATTAGAATATAGTATGATCTGTAGAATACTTACTAAAGCGATGATCCGGGTGGTAAATGAAATATATTGATTCTGTCTATTAAAATTTATCCCTAAAACGGTGAATATGGAACTCAAACTGGGTTTAAAATACATTTTATTTAATAACTCTTTAATCGTTTAGTTAATTAAAAATATAACGATGCAGACTTCTTTGTCATCTAATTACCTTTAGTTTGAAGGGTTACAACCTATATGAGGAAATTTAACAAAAAAATCAGTTTTACCTGTGCTAGAATACTATACTATTTTTAATTATAACCTTGAAAAAATAAAAATAATCTAAAAAGCCTGAAGCCATATTCTTTATGCTCGTGACCTAGTTTTAATTTTAAATTATCATGAAAGCTCAAATCAAAAGTATAATTTTGTCAGAATAAAAAATATTTCATCTACAACCTAAATATTTTTTGTTAAGTTTTTTACAGATCATACTGTAAATATTTGTCGAAGGAGAATTATATATATATATATATATATATATATATATATATATATATATATATATATATATAAATATATATATATATATATATATATATATATATATATATATATATATATATATATATATATATATATATATATATATATATATATAAAATAAATTATGAAAACCGTTATCAGTTAATATGAAAAAATGATTAGGGACAAAGTTGACATATAGAAAGTATATCACAATATGGTGCTATAGTTATAGGGAATAATCAAAATTTAGAGGAAGAAAATAAAGTAAACTAATTTTTTGATATATGAGGCTTTAAACCCACTTTCTAGGTTTATCAATGATTCAGAATGTCCAAAATGAAATATTACTACAGTTTAACGTAAATCCCACAACTGCAATTAAAATAAAATATACAATCAGCAATCTGAACTCGTTGACAGGTATTTGTCGAAATAGAATTTCTGCTAAGTTCCTATTATATTTGGCTCAGAATACGGATATCTTTTAGAAATAGGAACTTCATCAATATTCATCATGCATTTAAGTGCTGATCAATATTATTTACCAACATTTAACCAGGTTGACATTACGTATTATTATACCGGACAAGATTTTATTTCCGACTAGTCAAAGGAATGGAGCATACAAAATTTGTCTCTTTAAAAAGAAACAACTCACAAAAGCGATTCCAAGCATCTTTATGAAGGGATATTTTTATTTTGTTGGTTAGAAAGGAGTTTACCCAATTGCAAAGCGCGGGACGTTTAGCCCAATAATACGCAGTTGGCGGCATTGAAAACATGCTTAACAATTTGTAATATTTCCTACTACTTTCATTTCCAGAATGCTTTGGCAACTTTTAGACAGTATGGAAAGTCTGTTCTTTTATCACTATGATCTGCAATCCGAAGTAAAAACAAATCGTGGAAAATATTGGTTGGACCTTTACAAAAAGTGAATTGGGTAGCTAGAGTTTTTTTTGGCTAAGGTTAAATAATCCCAAACGCCCAAATGTATCCCAAATGCACGATCAAAGTCATAGGTCATACTATACCGATTGCTATACCGATTGCATTTGCAAGTAGAGCAGAGTATTTGTTTTCACGGATGGAATGTATGTTGTTTTGTACGATACCATTCTACTTGCACCATTCTAGTTGCATATCTAGTTGTAAACATTCTGGAAGAATCAAAATCGTGGTAGTAATAAAGTAATTAGACGGATGTCTAATAAGAATGTCTTAAGTATATGGATTCTGAATTTTTATATCTTAGACTCTTGCTTCATTCGAAGAAGTTAGAACGATGACAGATAGCGGATGATATACATTTTGTAAAGGTGCTAAATTACCAATAAGCAGCCAAGGAAAAATTGAGATAGTTTTTTCATATATTTATGACATTTTTTCGCCACATATAAACTTTTGCTGTCATATATCCCTTAAACACCACGTAAAGAAAAAAAAACAAAATTTAAAGCAAATAGGGATCGGATCATATAGATGAAATTAGCCCTTTCGCGGACAATGACCTATATACACGTCATTCTAAAGATTCGTGTGAGACATAATGGGTATCTGCGTCAACTTTTTAACTACTTATAAAATTATGACTAGCTTAGCCGCCAAGAAATGCATCAGTTTATTTTGCTTATTGTTTTGTTAAGCAAGGCTTATATTGAGTACAGTGGGCTGTACTTTATTGATCCAGATTTTAACCAAAGTAAAATAAGCTATGACTGTTGTGGCACCGAAGAGAACAAGCAACAGCATCTGAGCCCAGAAATCGTATTGAGCAAAATAACGAACTAATATATGCAGAATGTTTTTTATCCCTAGCAGTGATGATGATGAATAGAAATCCGGCACTCAAAGCATCTCTGAATTTAATTTTGATTTATGTGATGGGCCGGAATACAAATTGGCCTTTTTAACATTGCTACCCCAATTAACATATTATATAGCCGTCTAGACGTCATTACGCGTAATGGCTTCGGACATCAATTATTATATATCGTGGGAATCATAACAACAAAACACGTCAAAATTAATGTGGCTATTTTATGGTTTAGCTGCATTCCTATTGATTTCCGGTTGTCAGATGACATCGAGCTCGACATTTTGGGAGTTCCGTGTTGCTTAGAAAAGTTTTCTTTCTTATTTGTCCTGGAATGGACAAACAAGGTCATCTCTTACTTATATAGTTTGGCGCGAAATATATCGTTAAACATACTAAAGTTATTGGGAAATATATCAGCCTCATTTTGAGAATTATCAATAACTATATAGCACCATCTTGTGAACTACTTTCCATAAGCATATTTCGTCGTCATTTTTAGTAGGGTTCTTCGACATATTAGCTGATAAATTAAAATATCCTGAAATTCTTATATATACTTAATCTTATCTATGTACAAAATTTATTTTATAGTGGTTTTAACGGCATATATTATTCAAGGTAGATAGAGTGTTTCTCATATAATTTTTTACTTTTTTTTTATTTTTCCCAACATTAATTATTATGATTTTCATTCAAGGATTTTTCATATTTTTTTCTTATTTTGTTGCCAAAAATAATGGACGACTATATTATCATATTCATATATAATTTTGTATATGTAGTAATATTCTATGTCTATAGGACATAAATTTATTAGTATTTTTGTTCAAAAGCAAAAAAAAAAATTTAATTAAATTAATTAATTTACATATATCTAAATTATCCTGAGGAAACAACAGGAAACATTTCACTTCACTTTAAAATCCTTTTGTTTAAGTGTTTTTTTTAAATGTATATTGTTCGATTTGTATTTTCTTTTTAAATCCATTGACGGTTTCCTTTTAAAAAGAAAATATTTGCTGAATTTCATTTAGATACGGATATACCGGATAATTCGCCGCCCGTATCTGTTGGACCTTCGACACTGCATACCGAATCTTCGGGCGTACGCGATGGTTCCGCTTCGGTTACTTCAATGTCCGTATGATGTGTTGAACGATGGTGCCGATGTTTCGAACTTAATGCCTGCGTTTATAAAATTATAATAAAATTTGAGAGTTAATTTTTGAAATACTTGTGCATTATGTAAATTTATATTTTGTATAAATATTAATATTTTTTGGGTCTGGACTCTCTAACATGTCAATTGTATCAGTTATTGTTAAAATTGTTAACTTCAGAAACTGAATCAGAATCAATATCGAAATAAAATTAATTTCGTTTGCATTTCACCGAAGATCTGCAGCTTTTAACCAGTGGGCCCAATCGGCCATCGCTGTTTTATATTGAAATAAGCGTATTTTGTTTTAAAATTATTAAGAAGGGCATCAATTTAGGTAAATAAAATATAGCCTATAGAGAAACGCGAATACATTTTATAATGGCATGGAAGAACAAAGCGGTCCTTGCTAGAAGAACCGCCAAGTGAATCTGCTGAAAAAGCGTGAATGGTCGAATACTGAAATCTTAAGAGTACAATAACTCAGCAATTAGCACAGTTCTCATAACTTCTTTAAAGAAGTCACCGGACGGCACCGTACCTTCAGACTTAGGTCTATCACCATTCGGGATCAGGATGGAAACCTTCTTGGAAGGAGATTTTTTTAGATTAACCTAATGTTCAACAAGTGTCAAATGCAGTAATTGAAAGTTGTCAAATACAGACTGCTAAGATGTGCTTAGAAGACCCATGCTACGATAAATTCACACTGGCCATGCAGGGACTAAAAAGAAACCGTTCCCTAGGAATATTCAGAGGATATACTTTGGAACTATTTTTTCGACCTTATTTGATTAGTATGGAAAAGCGAACTAATGTCCGATGAATGGAAAGTATCCACGTTGTGCCCTATATTTAAAAAACGAGATCGCTCAAAATGCGTAAACTATCGCGGCATAACTCTTCTTTGCACAGCATACAAATTGCTGTATTACATAATATTGGAGAAAATCACACTCCTGGCGAAGGATGTTGTAGGTGACAACCAAAAAGGGTTTCATCCAAATCGGTCAGTCACTGATCAAGTTTTTTAACGAAAGATGATTCTTTCTAAAAATTACGAGACATGTCGTGACGTACATCAGGTGTTACATCGTGCCGTACATTGGAATAGTTTAAGGTTTGCTCCATGATGTCTGAGAATACCTGACAAATATGTTCGTTTATGTAAAATAACAGTAATACAGTTTAAATGTTGTGTCAAAGTTGAGAACAAGTTATCAGGAAATTTTGCAATTAGCTCTGGTGTAAAGCAAGGAGAAGTTCTGTTTCTGATACTCTTTAATCTAATGTAAGCATTTATCTTAGGACAACGTCTTGTACAGTTAGTCCAACCAGGTTCTGGTATATGCAGATGATAGCTGTGTGGAAACTACTATATCCACTTGTACGGTTTCCGGTTTTAGAGACCAAGATACCATGGATTTTAGTAGTGGTGGCCATTTGAACGAGTGACAATTTTCCAATAACAAGTCCCTTGTTACTCATGATAACTGTGTAAGAGGGGATAATAAAGCGCGTTTTGCCGCTGACAACCGTGCTTTATATGCCTTACGTCCACTGCTAAAGTCAAAATACCTTGCAAATGCCGAAAAGCAAAGTGGTACCCGTTGTCATGTATGGGTGTGAGAATTGGATCCTGACGAATGAGTATTCGAAACTTACCGAGTTTTAGTCAACCACAAGGTCACAAATCCCCTGCCCAGCTGTACTAGTGTTTACGGTCTCAGATTACTAGGATAACTTTTCGGGATCACTTTCCTCGAAGAGCCTAGTACTTTGATACAAAGAACCATATAAAGTAACTGATTGTTCTCCACAGACTATATGAAAGTGACTTCTTGGTTTATAAGATGAAACCATGTCGAGTTAAGAGTAGACATCAGAAAAATAAATGCATTAGAGCTAAACAAAGTTGAACTTCACTAGACATAGCGATTACGTCAAAGTTATTCATTTGCAAATTTCAACTTAGAATCAATGTAAGGACAAAAAAATTAAAGACTTAACGGCTAATTTCACAACTTATAAATTTCTGCGCAACATCTATGTGTGTCCATACTCATTGAAGACGGCCCACCAATGCTCTTTTCCTTATTGTATTGGGTATAAAAGTTTAGTTTGGTGTTTTTCCCTATTGCCTTTAGAAGCCAACTCGTTCTCATTCCCGAGGGGCCTTCATCACCGACAGTGTCTTCTGCACTTGCCAAATGGCGGCTCATTTTTATCCGAGGTTGTTGTAACTTCCGTTTATATATGATCGACTCACAGCGTACTCACTAGACCTTCGTAGTTCAAAAATTAAGTTTTCCTGTGATCATTGACTTCCTCAAAAACTACCATCGTAGTTTTGCAGTGAGCAATATTGTTGAAGGTAAATTTAATAGCCGACCGATGTGATTGTTTATTTGGTTTACAAGTGGAAATTTTTATGAGGAAACAGTGTATTAGTTACCATTTGATCGTGAGTGATCGAGGAATACATCATTGTTTCGTCATTATGGGTCGCTAGTTCGTATCGGATCTCTATTTGAACATAAGTCAGTCTTATTTTTGGCAGCTCTATGTGTAGCAATAAAGTCACCAATCACTATGCTGATGTCGTGTTTCGATATTGATGAGCAATGAGTTTTAATGAGTTTTATGGCAGTACAAATAAGTCTTTAATTTGAAGAAATTTCCAGTTGAGGCGCGTCGATTGCTTGTAGAACCATATAGTGGCTTCCTTAAATGAGAAAAGTTGTCGAGAGTGATTTCATAAGTTTAAGAACGGTGAATTTGATGTGGAAGGTTAAAAGTGTATGAAGATGCGAAACTATAAGCATTATAGGATGATTTCAGACCGTTTAAAATCATTGGAAATGATCCAAAAGCAAAGAAATTGGGTGACAATTGAACTGAAACCGAGAAACTTTAAACTTCGATTTTCATGTGAAATGATGCTTGTTAGTCATAAACAAAAGGGTTTTTGTAATGGGATCAGCTTGGTATCGTTTAGTACGAGGGTTTCGATTCCAACAAAATCATTACAGCGGCTCTCCACCGAACACAATTGATTGAGACGGACACTTAAGGAAAAACGTGCCCACAACACTACTACAGACACGCCAAAATTATTCTTCTGCATTAAATGTTAATGCGTCGGTCAAAACATATACCTGAAAATATTCAATTGAGATGTTTTACCCCACTCGCCGCAAAAGGTGAAGCGTTCCTCCTACGAGGTATTTATGTATGATTTTTGTACGGTAGATATTATTTTTTTATTACGACCTTTTGAGTTCAACTCCTTCAAAATCTTAAGTAGCTGCTAAGAAGCGAACCTGACACTATAACAGGCCAAACTTTTTTTTGACTGGAAAAATTATAAAATTTAAATTACCTAGACTAAAAATTACGGTCCCCAGGAACTAATATAGGTAGAATGTCTAAAGACGAGTTTGCCGGAAATATGACTTATTTATGAATTTTTATTAGTAAAATTAGAAATTATGAACTTATGCGAAAAGCCCGTGTGTTACATAAAACAAAAATTTTATTTCTTACATATGTGGCTTGTTTGGAATCCATTGACGAAACTTAAATTTTATTTTAGCGTCACACATTTGTTCACTACGCACAATCGTGGATGTTTTGGGATTGAATCCAGTCTAAGATTCAAATGATCAATGATTGGCTGAACTTTGAATGTTTTTCACATATTTGCAATAAATTCACATATTTGCTAACCCTCCGCTTACTGGACGCTTTGAGCCTGCTCTGAAAACAATTTCGTTTCGTTGATAAGCAAAATTTATTTTCCAAGTAATCTTTGAGAAGTCGTTTGATTTATAGATCAAATCACCCTCAACAAAACCATCATTTTTTAGTCCAAAGTTAGAACCTCATTCTTTAAACACAGGCAAAGAGAGCGAGTGGGACCGTTTTGCTGGTTTCAATTTCTAATGAATATATTCATATTGTTCTAGTTGGGTTTGTTCCGTTGTTGCTGTTTGTCATACAAATTCATTGTAAACTATAGATTGAAGCTCATAATCACTCTAATTGAGCACTTATAGGTTAAATCATCATCAAAGTTATCGTCATCCGCTTGACAATACCTTGATGCGTTACTTGTTCAATTCAACGGATTTTAAATGTTTTCATCTGTCATAAAGCCAATGTTGTATAATCGACGGTAATCTGCTGGATGCACCTTGACGTCCTTTTGATTCCTTTTTCGTGGCATTTTCTAGAAACAATATTCTATTTACACACAGTAAAACGAAAAACAAAACAACAAAAAGTAGCACTTGACATATTTTTACATAAAAAAAAATAACAATCAACTGGTACGTCTTTAAACGGTTTAAACGGTACAATGAGCCACAGAGGCATGCTAATACTTATAAACACGAAACCTACTTTGGTCGGTTTTAAAATGAAAAATTTCACCTCTATAGGAAGCAATTTTGAAATGTAACATGTACAAGTAACCTTGACCTTATACTTGCGCTGTTAGATTGCCTAGACCCAATATATTAACATTTATATAGTTTTATATAATAATAGTTTAAAATATATATATTCCATATATTACATAAATTGTACGATTAAATTACAAAATTTACACTTAAAACTATAAAATAATAGAAAACTATGTATATTATTTCAATTATATAAAAAATAAAAAATAAAATAAAATAAAAACTTTTAAGAATTTAACAACCAAAGATGCAAAAAAATCTAAATATATAATAGATAAATTCAAAATATATAAAACAATTCTAAAAATTTCAAACGATAAATCGAACTAAATACTTAAAAAAAACTATAAAATACAGTACTGGTAATAATTATAAGTAAGAAGAAATGAATTTTTAACGGAAATTCGTTTATGGTACTTGCCTTTTCTTTGCTTCCTTTTTTCTGACGTTTTTTTTAGTTTTTTTTTTTGATTTTTTTTAGATTTTTGTTTTACAAAACATTTTTTTTTTTAAATTTGGTTTGAATTATTATTGTGGATTTAGTAAAATAAAAAAAAAAAAAAAAAAAAAATGAAATAAAAATTTTTGTAAATTTTTCGTTGATTTTACAATTTATTCTAATTTAAAAAATAAAATAAAATTTATAAAAATAATAATTTGGAAAATTGGGTTATTATTTTAAATATGAATAAAACTTTCAGATAATCTATATTGTAATTGGGTTCGGTCCAAATTGAATAAAATTCGTAATTACTTTAGAAATTCTACGATATTCTCACGGTGTACTTTAGTTGCAGTAACTTGTCCTTAGTGAAATGTGACTGTCTTTTACAAAATTAAAAGCAACCCGGTATAAAATGCTACTACGGTAATACTAAGCATATAAGCGATTGTTCAAAAAATGGAGGCGGTCAGAAAGTGCTTAAGTAATATGGCAAGACAGGCTAACATAAATTAAGATACTTTATTTTTTTGCAAATCTAGTTATCTGTTTTCGAAAATCAATAATATTCATACATTGGATTTTGAATATCTTCGCGTTAAGGTGATTCAAGATGGTGAACAACTCTTGATAAAAGAAGTATCAGTAGACGTAAATTCCACGGTGGTTCTCTAAGCAAGAACTACCATGTTGTTATATAACTGTTGCTTGTGAGGTATGAATTTTACTGTTTGAATTTCTTTTGGGGTATATCAGGTGTTTGAATCTACTTTGAAATTTTTTCCACTTTTAATGCCATCTTATGTTATTGGGCGTCGAATTTGTGTTCTAACTTCATGAACTACGTCGAATTTGTTTTTGTCTCCTAATTTGGTTTGATTTTTTCATGAATGATAACATTGTGGCTTGATGAGTTATTTTATGCGTGTTGTCAGTTCTATTATTGAATTTGATATTGTTTAATAGTCTCGTGATTGTTAGAGTGTATTTGCACGTACTAGCTATGCCGAATCAGACAGCCTTGCTGTTGTAAAATTGCATGGCAGAATACATTTTTTGATCATGTTCCATATTCTCGTTGATACCGAGTAGATCTATTTGTCGGCGGTTTGTCATGTCCATTTAATGTATTGCGGTTTCGTGATATTGACCTTGTTCAATTCGAATATGATGTAAAACGATCCACTGAAAGTCCACCAAAGATTGTTGTTGGAGCTGTTTGTTAAGTGGATTGGCCGATATTTGATTTAAAATTAAATTCATTGAATCTATTACCGCATCTCTGATAAATCACCCTTACTCGCATTGGTAATGGTTTTTACCTATTCACCTACCTAACGAAGTTAATTTGACATGTGATTTGGATGGCAATTGTCTATTTGAATTCCCTATATAAGTTTTTGGAATCGTTGTTGTGATTATTCTGTATAAGCAGAAAGTACGGCATATTTTACATTTTCGTATTAATTCACAATTTTGGAGAATTTTTAATTGTGCAATGAACCTGTCGGACTAAATTTACTTCCAAAATGATTATGAGCCTGGTCCCTGCATCGGACTAAAGCTCACGAAGGTAATAGGCCTGACTCGGGCGCCGGCACTTGATATTCCGAAATAGATAATCTAAAAGCTTTTCAGGGTAGTAGCACTCTAAATCTGCATAATAATATTAAATCAGAACCGCAAATCGCACATATTGCTTTTTAGTCACTTCAGCCGTTGTATACAATTTATGCGTGTTTGGTTTGAAATCCTGGAAAACCAGTTTGCTATGGCACATGTCAAACGTGAGGAAATTCTCTTGTAGTCATCGCACTGGACGGTCGTTTGCACCATTGATTTTCGATACTAATTATTAATGATAAGGGTAACTCGCCCCATATTGCTTTCAAAGAAAATAATCATTCACGGTCACTTTCACATGAGTCGAATAGAGAAAGTGGCAAATGTCATCAGCAATGTTCGAGGAACGAGCGTCTTGATGCATAACAGGGTGTAAGCACCACCTTTCGTTTACCATTAAAGAAAGTGAGCGAACACCACCAAATAAAAAATTGGCCAGCAGCATTCGACGACGTGTTTCGACGGGACAGATCTTAGTCTTCTTTTAATTATCAAAAACCATAAAAATCGTACATTTCTAATAGATACCGCCTCGCGGTATCTATTAGAAAAATAGATACCGCGAGGCGAACGTTTCAGTACCACTTTAAAAAAAATACGAATGTGGAGGCGACGTTTAATTTGTATGCGGCCAATAGGCGGCCAGAAGCGAAATGCCGACCGGTAACGGGTAAAGTACGTCGGTTTGCACCTGACAAGCTGTAAATGTAAAAAGCGCATTTCGAAACAATGATGGCACAGGGTATTTATCAGCCCAGTAGCATTTCGTGGCGTTTATGTACGGTTTTCAAAACTCTGGATTTAATTTGTTTGTATACTACTAGATACCAGTAGAAGCGCAGGATATTTAAAAAACGGCCATTGCGTACACTTTTCGGGTTATACGAACTCTGTCGAAAGCCTTTTGGACTACTTAAGGCCGCACTGACGATCCGATGCCTAATAAAGTCGGCAATGATAGGACTGTCCTTTTGTTTCAAATACTCGATATTATTTAAAAAGAAATGTATGGCTTAGTCTTTACGACTTAAGAGGTACTCGATGCTGTTTTACCATCAGGTAGTTTGACTGGTGAACATTTGAATTGGGTCCTTTAAGTTTTCCTTTCCTAAAGTTTCTCAAATACTTTTGTTATACTATTTTCAATTTGAGGTTTAGTTCTTGTTTTATTCGTCTATATGAATAACGGATTTTGCAGGTGTACCTTTGTACTTTGAGGTATGTAGGGTTGCAAAGTTTTGCTAATTAAGTTTGTAATTTACGTGATGTTTAAGAATATTCTGGATTTGTTTTATTTTTATACTAACTTTGGGTTCCTTGTGCATTGTCAGTTTTGTGGTTCAGTTTTTTTAAGCAACATTTTTTCAAATAGCTTTGAAATTGAAGGGAACACGCTTATTGGACGATATGACGAAATCCGTGTTTCATCTTTTCAAGGCAAAATCATTGTGATTTTAGATATCTTCCACTTTTATAGAGAAATGTACCCCCTTCGCATTATTGCGTTGAAAATGTACGTTTTTAGTTTAATGGATTTGTCCGGTTACTCTATGATCATTTTCCCGGTAGTAAGGCCGTGCGCTGTTTTATCTAGTAGGGAGTTGTTAACATTTTGTTGATGTGAGAATTTGCACTTTAGATGAGAAACGAACGCATTGGCTTGTTCTTCATTACTTCTCACCCAATTTGGAAGTCTAATTGGCGAGTTGTAGTTTGTCGGCCTCTTAAAATGTCTTTTTCCATAAAGAATATGCTGTTCTGCCGCTGCATCAATATTTGCTGGTGTGCTAAGAGGATTTTCCAGTTGGCAATTCTTCTCAATTTGTCTACTGTATTGACCCCATTTAGATTTGGTTATTTGGTAAAAGTTTCACTGCTTCTGTCTTTAGGGCATCAGTATACTCACTGTTATTATTATCGGTGCACGATAAAACGATAAACCATGAAAATCTCTTGGGTAGCATTTGTATGTTCAATCATTTTACAGTTATACAAAAGTCTGTTAGATCAGAAACTTTCTTGTTTTATGTAGCCCAGAAAGTAAGATGTCCTGCTGATAGACAATACAAACACTACTTCTCCATAGCTCCATAAAGTGATTTTTTTTGTAGATCCTGAATTTGATTTTTCTTTTGTCAATCTTGAACTCTATTGAGCATATTTTGCATTATAATCACCAGCATCATTAGACCCATAGTTCTCTCCATTATTGACATAAAACTTTGCATCATATAGGCGATGATTCATGTATAAATTTTGTCTGATAGACATAAATTATAATCACTCCGATTGGTTAACATTTTTGTTATCTTCTGTTGTTTTTGATACATGTACAGATTTTTGTCATAATGATAATTTCTGACGTTTCTATAAAACATTTGACATTTTAATAAATTTTTGGATTTAATATTTTTTTGAGAACAAAACTGTCCAAGTTTTATACGATATCTTATGCAAAATAAGCAATGTTTAATTTTTAATTTTTGACATACTATAAAAAATATGGCGGACCTTCAACCAATCAAAACGATTATAATTTATGTATGTCAGATAAAATGTATACATGAATAATCGCGTTATCTGTAAGTTTGTTTAAATCAGTTGAGATGTTTCCTTCTTCACATGATTGAACTTTTGGAGATATGCTTTTAGTATACTTGCATATATAAGAAGTTTGGATGCACAGCACTCTTGGCGGTTGGTTTTTAATTTCTTTCAATGTACACTTCTTCTGATTGCACTTTAGTTTGGTTTTGATGTAGTTTAAACGTTCGTTGATCTGCTTGTTGAAAAGGATTTATTTTCCTTTTTAATTTTAAATATACTGGACCACCTCTGTAGTTTGCCATATGGTTTCCAGTGCGGTTGCTGCATCTTTTTGCAGACTCAGTTCTAAATTTATTACATTGTTTTGAACTATACAAATAATAATGCAAATATCCTTTAGAGGGCAGTAAGCTCTAGTAGGTATTCTTAACACTTAACATATTGCAGTGTATTCTTAACACTTAACATATTGCACAGGTTTGGTTCTTTTTTTATTATATTTTTTAATGTTTGCTTGACGGTAGCAGATTTGCGAAATACTTGAGTATAGTTTTTTTTATGTAAGGGTTTTGCTTATTTGTTGTGGTGCTGTTGCATATTTGATATTGGTTTTAATTGGGTGAGGCGTTGTTTCGATGGTTTTCATGGAGTTTGTTATATAAAACGTCTGCGGTTTAATTCTGGTTGATGGATGTGAGTTGTAGCGTGTCTTTGCCACCTTGGTAGTTATAGCATTTGGTAATAATATCATTGGAACTGTAAGTTATACTGTTGGTAAAATGTTTCTACTTTTTTCATGGTTCTTTCTTATGCGACATATGTATCATGTGTGTATTTTAAAAATAGAAGATGGTTTCATTTCTAATCAAAAGAAGAACATCCTATCATTTCATAAATGGTTTTATTTGGTTTCCTACTCCAATGGAGTTTAGTTTTTTTTACCAGTCAGCATTTAGACATCAAAAATTTGTTATTTTTTGAGTCCACTCTATATATTATTTCCAATATGACAACTAAGCATTTTTTTTAAGAATTTTCATATTGCCAGCCAACGAGGACTTAATAAATTTAGTACAATGTCTACTAAATATATAAGATATTGAAACCTCTTTGCGTTTACAATTTAATGACTGTGGATAATTAATTAGTAAGTAAACTAATTCTAGCCTAATATTGTATTTTGGAGCCACTTTGTTGTGTAACCTGCTTAATTATATAAAAATCCTGAAGATAAAGCTTTCTGAATTATTCAAATGATAAATCTTAGCATAAAATATTTAAATTATATTCATCCTCAAAATATAGATTATCTGAATTTATTACAAAAAAAAAAAAAATTTATAATATATCCTTAATATGTTTAATGTATAACGTCTTGCGATTGATAAGGTACTACTTATCTATCTACATAAAATTGTGAAAGATTTGGCTTCTTATCTACTTTAATGAACAAAAAAAATTAATTTTAATGGATTTAGGACACAATAAAGTTTTAGAATAATACAGTAATTTTTGAGTATAAGGTACGCACTGTATTTTATTCTATAGCATGAACATAATATATATATATATATATATATATATATATATATATATATATATATATATATATATATATATATATATATATATATATATATATATATCGAGAAGTTCACTTTAGACGTTATCGACACATACCCAAAGTACATATTTTATGCGGAGAACTGACTACGGAATAACATACCTACTTATGATATATTGGAAATAATCTTTCGGTGCCAAACTGTAAACTTTTTTATTTAAATAGAAACTAAAGCTTTTGTTGGCAAAAAATAAATTAATTTCAAAATAAATAAATTACTACTTTTGGAATTATTTCTAAAAATTTTTAAAGGCGTAAAAGAGATAAGCCACTGACCCGAAATCGACAGTAAATAATTTACATAATTATCATTTGTCTACAAAAGTTGAAATATAAACTCCGCCATTTTAGAATAAAATCACAGAAAAATTAGGTATGTCTCGAGATATTTGTCGATATAGTTTTGAGTGCAGGGTGTACCAAAATTCGCTGACACGAGTGGTAGTACCAGATTCGTTGATAAAAATTCATTTGCGTTTAGATGTACCACATTGCACCACGAGGTCACCCCTTCAAGTTATAAACTTTTAAAAAGAAGTGTTCTCCCGAGGTACCCTGTTTTGAAGAAATTGCTGTATTTAACTGTGATGTGATTAAAATTTTATGATTAAATTAAATTATGCTTTAAAAGCTTATAAAATTGCGTTACAAACTGTGTTCGACGCATAATGAATTTTTAAATAATTATACATATCTAGAATCTTGTAAAATCTTATTTAAAAAAAAAAAAAATTTGAAACTGAAATCGAAAGAGACACTTAAAAGATTAAAATAACCATCGAAAAAATCTATTATAACTCAAAATAAAAAGTGAATCTCAATGAATGAAAAAAAATCTCAAATTTGTGAAATCATCTGAATGTTCCGATTAAACAGATATATTAGTCGTCCAATGTTCTATAAGTCAAAGATTTCCACAGATCTCACGAGATCTCTCATCAAAAAAGAGAGAACTACAAAAAAGTGGAGAGAACAAAAAAAGAGAGTATCCCCCAAAGATCTCTCTCACCAAAGAACATCACAGTTTGTAAAAAGAGCAGAAGTAAGAAATAAATGGCCCCACTATTACGTCGTGTCCGACGAATAGAGGCAAATATTTCAAGTTCAAATCTAAGTTCAAATCTAAAACATTTTGGATCGATACACTGTAGCAAGAAAACTTTTTTGTACGTTTGTATCTAAAAACAAGAATCTTTCTTCTGTATCGTATTTTGTTTTTGGACGAGGCTGCATTTAGGCGGAATTGCGTTTTAATGATTTAATTGGTCTGGTTGTATTTCCACCAAAAAATAAATGGTGAAATACACCTACATTTTTTTAAAACCTCAGGCGTTTGGTATTGCTATCAATTAGAAGATCATTTAGAAGAAGAGTCCTTATCTGATTTAATGGAAAATATTTAAATTCAGTGGTAGTTTAAATTCAACATTTCCGAAGACAGAACACTACATTTGAATCTATGGGGTTATCTAGTCTACACGATACCTTGTTACATCTTATACGAAATCTCCAGGATAGAACTAAGTTTTAAAGTTAATGTCATTTTAACGAGTAAACACTTGCAAAACTAGTTTTTTTTTTACTTTTCATTAAGTGCTGGACACAGTCAAAGGCAATTTTGAATGACTACCTTTATTATATTATAAACAGCTAAACGAGTTTACTGTTATATCAACAAAGAACACATAGAAAAACAAAAAATAACAAAAACAAATTCTACTATACATTTTACATGTAATAAATCAAAGCCTCCTATTTTACTGGTATGAAGTATGTATGTCGTTTTATTTGACATAATTTAAAACCTTTTCGTTTTGAATCTTATAGAGGACTTTTAGATTAGATAAAAGTGATGGTCTTGAAATCAATACCAGAGTAGTATTTATATTCTACCATCTTCGTTCATCGGTGGTGTTCACGTCTAAATTATATCAGGACTATACAGGTTTTGTTATGAAGTTCGATCTTTCAAACATTTTTATCTCTTCAATGAATAATCCAGCATGGAAGAAATAAAGTTAGAACTTTCCAAAATTTTTTCCTGAGTTAAATTTAAAATAACAGGAATTCTTTAGTCATTGTTATTGGTCATCAGAAACGTAGGAAGTTATTCCAAATATAGAATGCGTCCTTCTCTGAATTCACTAGAACATTTTCTTCGAACACAGACATTTCTATTAATAACCGTTTTATAATTCCATACAATGCCTATTTAAACTTGAAATGTAACGCACAAATAAATGTCATATTATGCTCTACTGTCAAAGCAATTAAAGATATCATTAAATATATAACTAAAGGACGTGATTGCTCAAGAGTTGCGGTTCAAACCAACCCCTTAAATAATAACTCAAATGATGTGATAACAAGATAAAATATCGCGATATCTAAACTGTAACCATTTTCGACTAATTCTTCTCTCTATCAAATGTACTGCATCTTCATGAAAACCCCCTAACCTATATAGAAGCTGCAAAAGTAAGGGACTCAATAAATGTTAGTTGTTAGTGAGAGAACAGTTTATCTGAGTTTCACAATCATTTATGTTACCTGAATCTTTAAGATCCTAATTTGTGACTATCCTGACCCATTGCAATCCTGTTGATCCATTAAAACTTTTTAATGAATACAAATGTAGTATGTTGGAAGATTTTATTCATCAAGACATGAACCACAGTACAGATTTTAGTAAATGTACACTAGGCTTAAAAATTGAATGTGGAAAAGTAGGTTTTGATTTTTTTCAGTAGTGGCAATACCAAACGCCTCTGAAAATTTGAACATTGCTTTTATTTTACCGCACATATCATTATTGCTGAAAATAATTTTTGGAAAGCTCTAAATACTAATCTACTTTCGGCAGCATCAACAATTTTTTTATCAGTATTAAATCCTCAAAACCATTTTTACCTTGATGGTCCCAGCAATTATGGCATTGAAGAAGAAGATCGCTAATAGTAATAGAAAGTAATGTGTGTAGCTGGAGTTGGGATTCTGTTTTCTTCCTTTCATTTATGGATATCGTTAAATATCCTCAACTATATCCTTAAAAGTAAAATAAAAATCTTCGATTGTAACAGGTATCGCACTTGAAATTGTAGATTTGGGGTTTAGAGGTATAGTGGCCATCGATTTGCCATTTGCCGAAGTTATGCTAGGAGGTGATTTTTGGCAAGTTTTGCAAGTTGTAAAAAAGGACAATTGAAATTTAATAGTAAACGCTAAAGTTAAAAAAATCACGGTTATGGCGGCAGTTACTTCATTCGCAACCAATTATTTTTCTTCAATACCGCAGTGCTCTATATTGTGTCCATCAAATTACGAAGTCCAAGAGCGAAATGAATATAGTCATCAAAAAGCATCATACTCATCCATTGACACAGTAAAATATGATGATGGGACATATTGACTTGCAAGTAAATTTCCTAGTTAAATACCAAAATTCTTTGAAATTTTCTGATTTGCCCTTTCACATTTTAAATTCTAAGAAAACTGCCATAGTTAACCAAAAAAATGTTTCTATAAAAAATGGGGAATGCACCGGGGTTAGAATGGTCGTAAAGAATTTTATTACTTCCGGTATAGTAATTTTTCTAAGCACAGCTTTAGGTCATCAGTTTTCTGTTCCACTTGTTTATGCTATGCAAACTATAGATAGAATTTCCCAGAGTGCCTAATTCTGATGCTCTCCGAGTTAAAGTTTCAGAAGCATCAGGAGAAAGAAAAACAACGACGGAAGTAGTTTTGACGGATATTGTTGTATATAGTAAAGCGTTCCAGCAGAATTAGTGTTTGTTGATTTTAAATAATACAAACTACTGACCAAAAGTGGTTAAAACTGCGGGTTAGGATCCTGACAAAAATCCGGTACATTCGAATACCAATAGAGAAGAGACGCATACTTGGAATTAAAATCGTCTGAGTAAAATCGGTGAAGGCCAGGAGCACATATATGACCATTTGTTGGACTGCAGAATTTATGAGCTGTTCATATATGTACTATACCGTTCATGTAAGTACTATACGCTGGAATGTCTAAGAATGTTTTAAAACTTTAGTCACTGGTTTTTCAGAGATATCAGCTTCTTCAATAGTGCAGGTAATTTTATGTTTCTTTTTAAACATTTTTAACTTGATAGAGTGGTTGGTCTCCTAGTGGTAGAACTGAATTAGACTTCATTTTAAATAAAGCTTCGGGTGGTACCACCCGTGTCAGTGAATTATATATATATATATATATATATATATATATATATATATATATATATATATATATATATATATATCATATGTATAAATTCTATGAAGAAGTATTTTATTGGCCCTATGCAATATTAGAGTTAAATCTGAGGTTTATATGTAATATATATGTTTATAAATAACGTTTACATTTATCAATTAATTTTTATATATATATGTATGTATATGGTAAAAAAGTTTATGCTACTCAATTACCTGTAGTGAAAATCTCCGATGTGCCACCTTCCGGCCGCCACGTCGTTTACTTATGTGTGGATTATCTTGTCTTAATGTCTTATTTTTTAATACTTCTAATTGTGTATACAGTCTGTGAAAGAAATTTAATTATTAATTAAGATTTAAAATTGGTCACTAAGTGGTGAAAGAGTTAAACATAAATTTATGGGGGGTAATAGAGTTGATATTCAATGGTCGAATTTTTTACTGTACGATTATTCACTTTGAACCGTGCTCATAACTTAAAAACTTTTATTCTCACACTCCGGGTCTTAACACTAAAAAGGATGTGTACAATTTTTAAAGGCCCTAAAAAAGTGACTAATGTCACTGTAAATTCTTGATTATCTTCATACAGGTTAGGAAAGAAATTGATGTTGCTTTCTACTTTTTATTTAAATCAGTGTCCTCTATCCCCTCCTAAATTAATTGTACTAGCTTTCGAGTATATTATAGAAGTATATTATATATATTACCTTTTTAATTCAGCCCGAATATCTTCTGGATTCATTTCCGATATTGTTAAATCACCAATGTCTGGATCACCTAAGCATATTGCTGTACAACCGCTTAGACCGCCACCGCCATGATGACCATCGTGCGAACCCTTGAAAGCATCCACAGGTAAACGGCATGATAGTTCATGTGTAAAAGAACGAACCTGCAAGCTATTTCGATGCAAACACCAACAACATCGATACATAGACTAAAAAATCAGTTTGGTTTTTTTTGTGTTGTTGTTTTAAAAAAGGATTTCAAAGAGGATATATAATACATACAGTGTTTCCAGAAACATTAAAAATAAGAAAAATAAAAAAAAAAGTAAAAACATTTTTTTTTGTTTTTTTGTTAAGAGCACAAAATCTCATGAACGAAACGTAAAAATCATAAAATAAAAGGATATTAAAAATAAAAAAAAAATAAAAAAATATGATGGTGTTGGCGGATAAAGGATATAAATAAGAAATGTGCGAAGATGTAAAACTTTTCGAAAAGGGTGGTGATGGTGGTGGTGTTGGTATTCTGGATAAGTGTTTTAACGGAATTTTATAGTAGTTTTGTTGAATTTTTTAGGGCTTTCTTTTGTTTGATTGTATGTTTGTTACAAGACTGCTCTACAGGTCGTCCTTTTTTTCTTAATAATAATTTCAAATTAATTTATAGTAAAATTTATACACAACAAAAATAAAAATCATAAATAAAATTATAAATTCATATTTACATCAAGTTTTATATACAGTGCAAATTAAAGGGGAGTTAGAATATTTGTCAATTTAATATTGATGCTTAATTGTTTATGGTGTATCGTTATTTGCGTCATTTGTTAAGTCTAATCGTAACCATTTGAATTTTTTATAAGATTTAAAAATTTATGAATTAGAACTTAATCCGGTAAACAAAGTCCTGAACATTGTCTGAACGTGCAAATAAGTGAGATCAAAAGGGGATACAGTTATTATGCACTTAATAGGAAAATAAACTAAAAGATTCATTTCACACTGAGGATTATCGCCTAAAATAAAACGTTGGTTAATTTCATAAAATCCATATTTATTCTCTAATAAGAGTAAATTAATTTGTCTAAATATAATAAAGAGACCTAGACAAGAAGATATTATGTTTACATATATAACTTTTGTATACTAATCTTATGTTAAAAATGCAAAGTTCCCGTCTGTCAATAAAGCAAGTTTGTGGCAGTAATTAACTGATTTAGTAACTGACCAAAGAGGTTGGGTGAATTATTATTTTAGCATTTAAAAAAATACAAATTAAATTTAGTTTGCTTTTCTTGAGGAGGAAAACTAATTATCGGAAAGCTCTCATCATATTGGGTGTCGACGAACCATTAACGACGATTTTAAAAACTTTGCTTTTAAATTCACTAATAAAGTCTATTAGTTATAGTTACCTAAAAGTTACTACAAAAGCCACTATGTATGAAAATGAAGTTTTGTAACTTTAATTTAACAACTTTTATTTAACAACTTGGACAGTGAGATTTTTTAAAAACAAAAATCCTAGAAATCTAAGATGACCACTTAAGTCATAAATAATCATAATATTAACAAGGGAAAAAGTTTTTTTATTTTTAAAAGCTCATCACTATTTCCAAGAAATTTAAAATGTCTAATAACGCATAAATTTATGATTTATTACTTTAAAGGTTTTTAAGCTTCTTTGTCAAATATAGAATTAAAGTTAATAAATTTAAGCTTTAGAGTTTTGTTTCGAAAAGCTTTCTACTATCTTGAAAACCAAAAAGATTAGGTTGATAACATTATATTTGAAGCTAGAAGAAAACGATTTAAAGCTTCCTTTTCCTCTAACGTTTACTTAAATTTTTTTAAAGTTATTAAAAGTTTAACATTTCAAAATTAATTGTCAATTTTATTAATGTTAGAAACTCTTATTAATGTTAAAACTCAAGTACATATTGACCATTATTATCTAAGACCTTTTGCCATGTTTCGGGTAGCTTCATAATTCCATCGGAACTTCTCTAAATAAGCATATTGTCGAAAAACTTGGCCAAGTGATTTTCAGCGGCGCTTCGGACTGCCAATTTGTTACAATCAAGAGAGTTTGCAGAGACCAAAACAAATGGTAGTCAGAAGGTTCAAGGTCCGGACTATACGGTGAATGCATCAAAACTTCCTAACCAAGTTCCGTCAATTTGTTCCGAGTAATCAAAGATGTGTGTGGCCGCGCATTACCATGATGGAACACAACTCCCTTTCTATTGGCCAATTTTAATCGCTCCTTCTGGATTACTTTATTCAAATGGTCAAGTTGTACACAGTATAGGACCGAATTGATGAATTTGCCACTTGCAGGAGCTCATAATGGGCAATTCCCTTTCAATTCCACCAAACACTCAACATAACCTTGTTTGCCGTCAATCCAGGCTTTGAAGTCGTTTGTCGAGGGTCACTAATCTTTGAACATGATCGTTTGCGTTTGATATTCAAAAATTTTTCAATTTCGTTGCGTTTCAGCAGCATTTCAGTGATGTCAATTCGGTTTATCAAATTTCTTTGCGTTAATTCATGTGGCATCCAAACATCGATCGTGTGGTTGATGCTTAATGCCTCCGCTATTTCCAGACAGCTGGCATGCCGGTCTTGCTCCACCAGTTGCAAACTTTCATTCACTTTTTTAGTGACTGGAAAACCGCGGAGACTTTTTATATGACCATATTTTTTTGATAATTCGAAGTAATTTATTCAAAAGCTTTCAATTAAAACAGCAATTTTAGGGAATGATGAACCAATCGAATTATTTATTAAAGTTTCTTAACACATCATAATTAGTAAAGTTATGGCCACATAGCTTCGACCAGAAAACAATGGTGCCGTAAACCGTGAGAAATTTGTTGACTAATTGACATAGAAAGCTGTAAGCGTTAATTGGTGTGCCATATATTTATGTATTTTACAACCTGCTCCTCGTATTTCAGTGATCTATAAGCAAATGTCTCCATCAAAACATTAAGTTTAAGTGTACACTATAGTCAAGTGAATATCGTTTCTCCAATGAGCGAGATAAATATACTGAAACACAAGCGTGGACACCCTAAAGCCGCAATAACACGTGTGGAAAATAGAATTGTGAATATTAAACCTGACTGCTATTTAAGAGCTACAAGTGAAAGCTTATCTGCAAAGAACATGACGAGGACATTATTTCGTGCATCAAGCTGCTTTGGTAAAGGTAATTTACGGGTGCAATCTGAGTCATCACAGTTCAAACGCAGCTCGACACCACTATGCCAGTTTTCACAATAGATCAAAAATAATATAGCAGTTCATTAATCGACAAACAGTTACCAAAAAATGTGCCAAGTTGTTGCGTAGAATATGCGATATGCCCAATGAGGCTTGAATGCAATGGATGAAAGTGTAGAGAGACGAGACCTACGTTATATTCATATATAATTCTGCAGAAGCTAAATGAAGTTACACGAAGGCAATGGGCGATTAAAAGCATTGAAACAGATTATCTACCATTTGATGCATTCATATCATTAATTCATAAGAGAAGTGCTGCTTTGGAGATATGTGAGTCTTATAAAAACGAACTTACCACGCGCAAGTTATGGATGTCCATTCACCAACCAACAAATGCTATAAAGCCATGCGCCAAATACGATGATCTACATAAATCCCGCGAGTGCTCGTAATACCACGACCTCAGTTTATCACAAAAATGAGAATTAGTGGCTAGCGCTAGAGCTTGTTTTAGCTGCCTTTTTTCGGGTCATAGATCTAGTAACTGTGCATCAAGAAGGCAATGCTTTGTATGTCAAAGGAAGCATTATAATTCTCTTCATTCATCTCAAGAACCCAACAAAAACGTTTCTTTGCAAAAAACTGAACACGAAGAAGTGAAAAGTCAAGCTAAAAGTTTACCGTTATCGCCAATCACACACATTGCAGTAATGACAAAATATTCATTGTTGTCAACTACTTTGGCTTATGTTAAAAACATGACTGGCAATGATCACTGCTGCCGAGTATTGCTTGACTTATGATCCGAAGCTTCCCTAATTATACAGCCTTGCATGAATAAACCGCAAGTATATGTGTTTGCAGTCGATGTGGTTATTTTAATACAAACATCAATGTTCAACGACATTATTTTAGGTGCAAATCAATTATTTTAAATTCTACAACACGGGCAGCCCACAAGACCCAAAGGTCTCATTGCATAAAACACTGCATTTGAATGTATTATTTGAGTAGGTCAGGCACAACTTAAGTACCGGACAATATTTCAAATTGAGTTTAACATCGATGAAACTGTACGCAAGTTTTGGGGGCTGGAAGAGATTCCCAGCTGTTTTTTTGGTCGGTTTATCGTGAGACTTCCCTTTGCTAAAAATGCCACACGACTACTTCACGATTTAAATTTATGGAATCAAAACTACAACGGCACATAGATCTTCGGAATGTATATATAAATCATTTATCGATGAATACCAGCAGCTCAATCATATGACAGAAATTCAACATGAGTATCTCGATTTCACCGCTGAGCACTGCTACTTGCCATACCATCCAAAAGTCAAACCAAATAATGCAACCACCAAACTTCTCGTGGCTTTCGATGGCTCCGCAGTTACGTCATATTTGATCTCGCTAAATTTAAAATTGGTAGTAGGTTCGATGATAGCACCTGAGTTAATTAGCGTTTTAGATATCCAACGCATGTTTCACCAGAATCATGTTGACCTACGTGATTGTGACTGTCAACGATTTGTATGGTGTGACTATCTTACTGAACAACAGACATTTTCGGTTGCTAACAGTCACGTATGGAATATTGGCTGCTCCTTTTCTAGTGACACAGACCCTCCAACAGCTGGGATTAGACTTAATAACAGAATATTCAAAGGCTGTTAGTGAGATTTTTGTAGGAGTTATTGCAAGAAACGAGCAACAGAACCTACTAAACGAAGACTTCTAACCGAAGCTTCTCGTATGTACAATTCTGTAGGGTGGCTTAGTCCAGCCATCGTACTAGTTAAATTATTATTTCAACAGTTAGGGTTATGGCTATTGCATATTGGATGTAATGATTCACTTCTACGTTCAATAATACAGACTTGGTCCACTATCCAAAACGACTTTAAGCAGTTGGAAATAAAATAATTCGTTTATCACTCGTTTTATACCGATGAGACCAAATTGTGGGCTTCTTAAGTTGGCTGATGAAAGTTCTACTGTTTTTGCTGCTGTATTGTATTGCAGAACAATAGATGAATTTATGAATGTATAACATTTCCGGCTCATTACCTCAAATACAAAGCGATTTCCATTCTTCGACTCGAGTCATGCAGTGCATTGGTATTAGCTACATTAAACAAATCCTTCATTGAGTTCATGCACCTGCATTCTGCCCGGTATATTCGTGGACAAATTCAGAGATAGTTCTACATTGGCTGTTCAAAACACCTATCAAAATGGAAGGTTTACGTCTCAGATCAGACCACAGAAATACTAGACTGGATGCCGACTACGAAATGGAACCTGGTAGCATCATACACAACCTTCTACAACCTTCTACATCTATACACAACCTTCTACAGACCAATATTTGCAGTATTTGTAGCTTTATATTTTTATATTAACGAGAAAACTGGATCCAGATTTCAGACTACATGAAGAAACACTGAAAAATCCTGACTGGAGCAATTCAATGTGCAGATAGATTTAAAATCGAACCTGTATTCGTGCATCCTCGATTTGGCTGGTGACGGCGTAAGGTAGGATGTTAAAAATTAACCGCGAAAGAGTTGGGAGAGCTCTGGCTCCAGAAAAAGATTGCAGGTTCAAAAACAAACACTGAACAATCCGAAAAAGTGCCTCATTTAAAAGATTTTAAAGACCTTCAAAAATTAGAGCATTATCACTGAGTTTAAAAAATATCAACGGTTGAAAAGAGCACAATTGGTAAATAGTGCTAATTTGTGTATGCCCTGTATGAACTGACATCAAACAGATAAAGGCCAGCAAAACCTTGATGCTTAGTAAGTAACAGAAAACACAACACACTTTTCTACTGCAATAATTCGGAATCGAAAACCAAAGTTACAACTAAAACCTTCGTAGCGAATCAGCAATAGCCAGTATTATTACCAACTGCCATAGTTTGGTCAGCAACTAGCACTGGTCAGCTTGTTTCATTAAGAGCATTAATAGATCCAGGATCACAAGGGATACTCATTTTGGCAAAGGTCGCCGACCAGTTCAACGGTACAAACGTGTTGATAAAAAGGTACCCGGTATTTGTCGGTTAACACCAATTTATGACACATTTATAATCAAAGGGGCCCGGAAGATCCTATGGCACAGGAAACTGATTTCAGGTGAATTGTAATCGGTGACACAGGTAGCCTAGATTGCCAGTAAAAGACAACTAAGCAAATTACCACAGAAACTGAGGAGAAGCTAAGGTTGCTCGTCAAAAGTGACAGAATCCCACACAAAAAATATGTCGCTCTGAAAAAAAAAATCAAAGAAAAAAATCACTTCTCATCAACCATAGAACGTGGATTACTTGTCAGTTATAATGCGGAAATCGGGAGTTATCCGGAAAAGGATAACCATTTTAAATTAAGGAAATTCAGTAGAAGGGCTACCGCCAGCTTCCTGCAGCTCAAAAGAAATTTTATGAACGATGCTACATTTAAACAACTTTACCAAGCATTCAAGGACGAATATTTAAGCCTGAACCACATAGAGTTAGCTCCAGAAAACTGCAAAGATACTCCGTTTAAGAACAACTATTACATTCCACTGAAAGGCAGATTGATAATTATCAATGCAAATTAAGAAAAAATTTCTGCGAAACCAAAACAAGTATATAGATCGAACACTATAACCTACGGTTCTACATTTGCCAATTATTTAGCTTTGAGTGCCCTGTAGCAATTAGCCACAGAAGAACGTCATTACCCAAAAGCTGCTGAAATCATGCATAGACAATGTACTGAAAGGAAGACACATTTGAGTTCGACATAGATCAGCTACAAATAGCGACTGGCCAACGAACTAAACGGTATTTATTTCTATTGAATTTATTCTTCTACTGATGTGTAATACGTCTATAGGTCTCTAAAACCTGCGGGCTTAACTATTTATATCAGACGTCTTTGAGTGATATTTTTACTCATCAGTGGCCTAATGTATACAATGATATTAGTGACCAAATTTTTTAGTGAATTTTAAAATGATCGAAAACTTTTGTTGCTTGCTGATGGTGAAAAATGATGTTTCTATGTAGACTGTCATAATTACTCGTTTACAGTTATCGTTCTGCTGGAGTCATTAAGTGTAATCTACTTTATAGACTATCAACACTTTTTTTTTATTATCATCAAAAACAGACGTTGCGTCGTGGTAATTTACGCCATTGTAAGGAAGCTAATGTTGCTATTGTAGTGATCGGAATCATTGGTAAAGGTCGCATATTTAAATTTAAATACCCTTAAATTTTGAATCTGATTATTATGAGTTTAAAAAGTGTCTAGTAAACGAGCGGTCACCTAGCATTTGTCCTAATCCATAAATTATATGATAAATACCAGTTATCGGCAAGAGATTGCGCCACTAATATTAAACTGCTGTTTTTTGTAAGCCTCAGTCTTTTACTATTTACTGCAAAGTTTTCAGCCAATTTTTTCATATGGATTTGGTTTAGTAAAAAATATGTGGTAGTTTTACTGAAATCTAATCTTAATGAATCTTGAGTAGTTATCTCAGAATAACTCTAGAATAAATGCACTGAAGTCGGTTTAAATAGTAAGACCATTGCGAACTAACAATTGTTGTACTAAATAGCCAAGTCAAGAATATAAGCTGTTTGTGTAGCTGGTAAATACATACATGTAAATCTTCCTTTAAATCTACATACGCAAGTAAATCTCTATTCCCTCTTATGTCCTATAGAGAAGTTCTTCGAATAAAAGGAATTCTCTATGGTGACATTTTGTGATATTAAGGGTGCCTTTAATAATGTCCAACCAGAGGCGATCACACAAGCACTTTCAAATTTAGGGGTGGATGTGACACTTAGAAGCTGGATTGATCAAATGCTCAAAGGCAGGGTCATAATGGCGAGTATCTAGGTGTACCATCCATCCGAAGATTTGTAAGTAGGGGTACATTGCAAGGTGGTGTATTATCCCCCTTCTTTGGAATTTGGTCACAAATGACCTGTTACTAAACCTGGAAGGGACTAGCTTTAAAGTGGTGGCTTATGCAGATGATGTTGCTATTGGCGCTTTCGGTAAATATCCTTGTATCCTCAGATATGTTATGCAGAATGCTCTTGGCATTCTAAATCAATGGACTAATAGTCGTGGTCTTAGTGTTAACTCAATAAAGTCTGAGTTCGTTATTTTTTCCAGCAAGTACAAACTTCCTTGCATTGACCCTCTATTCTGGGGCTCATTTTGGATAGTAAACTAAGCTGGAAGCCTAATAATCTGGAAAGAGTAAAAAAGGCTACGATATCACTCTACTCCTGTAAAAATGCCATTGGAAAACGATGGGGCTTAAGCCCCACATTGTGCATTAGCTTTATACCTTTGTAGTTAGACCAGTTCTAATTTCTGGAGTTACAGATTGGTGGCCCTCTTTAAATACAGTAGCGAACCAAAAGTTTCTGATGAAAGTGCAAAGAACTGCTACCTTGTGTATTAGTGGTGCACTTCAAAGCACTCCTACTCAAGCACTGGGTATTCTCTTTCATCTCATCCCTTTGGATATCCTGGCTAAGCAAGTGGCTTAGCTTAAATCAAAAGGCTTAAATCAATTTCTATGCAGCCCTGTAATATTATGGGGCACTCATCTATTCTAACGAACAAAGAAATCCCTAAATCTATCGACTACACCATCTCGACATCATACCTCGAAGTTAAATTTATAACTGATATTCCTTCAAGAGAGGACTGGGTGAATGGAAAAGTTTTAAAGTCAGGCTTTATTAACTATTTTACAGATGGCTCGAAAATTGCTGGAAAGGTTGGTGGAGGAGTTTTCTGCGAAGAACTAAATGTAAATCTCTCCTTCCGCCTCCCTGATCATTACAGTATTTTTTAGGCAGAGCTTATAGCAATCATAGAATCAATAGACTGGATGTAATATCATGTAATATTTGTAAGAGATATTCCCAGTTTTACGGAGGGTCAGGCTGCTATTAAAGTTTTACAACCAGGCTTTATCACATCGAAAGTAGCCCGGAGTTGTCTTTCATCTCTTAACGAGATGGCTGAACAGTTCAATATCCATCTTATATGGGTGCCAGAGCATTTCAATACTACGGGGAATGAAAGCTAATGGACTCGGGTGACAAGGTATCATTTGCCTCATCTTACCATGCAAGGTAGACATTGAAGTACCAATTGCTACATGCAAATTACTCCTTAAAGAAGCAGCTCGTAAAACAATAGATGGGCAAATTGGAGCTCATGTGTAATTTCTAGGCAGATTTGGCCTAATTTGAACTTAAAAAGGTCTAATCAGCTAATACCTATGCAACGGCATAATATTAGCACGGTTGTGGGTGTCATTACTGGACACTGTGTTATTGGAAAGCATGCCAGTAGACTTGGTGTTTTCTTTCATGATTACTGTCGAAGCTGTAACGACGAAGAAGAGGAGGAAACTTCATTTGTTATGCACCTGTCATAGTCTATCTCAAAATAGACTCAAGTTTTTGGGAGCTCACCTCCTGAGCGATCTAACGGATCTCAGTAAATTGAGCGTTAGAGATATCTACTGCTTCGTGAGAAGCTCAAATTGGTTACAGTTGGGTAGTGCGGAGAAGCAATTTCTGTGGTAAGGCTACGGACCATATGTGTCTATGCCTCGTCCTTTTGTTGGGCGGCCACCTAAAACTAACTAACTAACTAAATCTTCCTTGACATAAATGATATAAAACTTCTTTTTTATCGATATTCAGGGTAACGATGGTACTATCCATTTTTATAATTTTAACAAAGCGTTTCCACAGGCGAAGGATATTGTGATTGAGTTAACTACAAGGACTATAATAAGTTCGATATTAAATCAAAACTGTTTCAATTTGCTACAGTCAAACGGTCCAATCTAACAGACTCTTAATACACAAAATATTAAGTAAATTAACTAATACTCTCACTCCTAAACACCAATATAAAAATCTAAACAAATCCTAAAAAAAAAAATTTTATGGTTGCTAATCATTAAAACATAATTTACCAAAAAATTAAAATACATTTTTTTTAATAATACATAATAAAATGAAACAACATATATACAACATAAAATCATATAGTATGTATAATAAAAAAATGGGTTGGTTGGTAGTTGGTGCTCATTTTAGAAAAATGTACTTGTTGATTTTTTTTTAAACAATATAAATTCTAATTAGCATAAAAATCTAATGCCTATATAAATATTAGTTGATAATTTTGTCAGTTGGCAGTTAACATGTTAATTTAATATTGTCTTCTCCATAAAGAAAGTCGATTCGATATGTACATGTAATTAATTAATTAATTAATTAATTTGTCGTTGTTGTTTTCATAATACACTTGAGCATAAATTTATTGTTACACTTAAAAATGTGTATCACAAATTGATTTAATTATTGCCTGCGTATATCAATAACTCACTAGAGACATATAATAATAACTTGTATTTATTATAGTAACATCGTTTCTGTATAAGTAAAATTTTCAATGACGTCAGTAAATATATTAAGGATTGGTCTGACTATGTATATAGTAGATCGATGTTTTGATTGTAAGTATATAGCGGATGGGGATGCATAAATGTATAAACAGGATGGGCCATCTTTTGATTTCTTTTACTATACTATACAAGTTAGTTTAGAATTGATAAGGTGCTTAAGCACAATGTTGATCGAGCTTTTCATGAAATATAGCAAATGTTGTAAATTTTATAGACTTTTGAATTTATTTGCTACTGTAAAAAGATATCAGCCGACGGTCCACCCATTTTATCAAATCAATGTATATGTCACAACATAAAATGATTGTAATGTTGAAATGCAAAATAAATAAACAAACAAAATCTAGGCATAATATGAGATATATGTGAGATATATACAATTTCTAGGTCTAGACGGACGTAACATAAATTTTGCTACTAAGGCTGATAAAATCATAAAAACATAATACATATTTCATAGTATTGCACGATATCCAATTACAAAATGCTCATTTGAGTGTATTTTCCAAAACTAAATATGTTTCAGGGGGGGTATGGTAAATTTAATGGAGTTTTTCCGTTCTGTAATTTTTATTATAAATTTAGGGAGCTCATATATAGATAATATATGAGCATAAACAGATATCACTGAAAGGTTAGCAAATAGGGTTTGTAAAGGAACTGGGATTTAATAATAAGGCTCTCTATTTCGATACACTATAGTCAGATTGAAATCCATTACAAATTCGGGATATTTTATACCAACAGTCGAATCAGGTAATGGGTTGCACATATGCAGGTATTTTCTAAGTAATTAGAGGTCAGTGTCGGGGTCGGGTAAAGACCTTCTCGAATTATCTTATTGTCTTAGAACAATTTTTCGATAAGAATGTCAATATGCAATTTTTTGCTTATACTCAACTAACTCGATACATCTAAAAATGAAACCTTATAGATGTCCAGCTGACGTGATCTTATATTCGTTATATTTGATATTTACGAAAGCTGATAAACGGGAGGCTGATAAACTTAGCAAACAAACGTAAACTGTCGGAGTCAAGCAATATCCTGACCATCCATGAAGCTCAAAGTTTAACATTTAAAAATGTAATTTGTGTACGAATAAAAAAATTAAATTTTTTGACACACACATTTCAATACTTTTCTCCATTGGAAGGAGATGAACTTTATGCATTATTACAGAGTGATAAATGTAAATAAATAAAATCTACATGGAGTCAATGCTTTTAAATAATTTAAGTCCGAGTAATAAGGTCTCAAAAGCCGAAACACTGAGGAATAGGAAACTAACATTTGTTTAATAAAATGTCTTCGAAAGCTGTTTTATAATCTTGTTTTAAAAATATTGTTCACACATCTACGTTTTATATATTCCACCTGACGTATCGAATTATGCCACATGGTGTGATTCAATTGTAAAAGTTCTCAATATGGCTAATCAATCCGACTTTATGATGGGAGAATACAATGTTCCATCTAATAATTGGACTTTTGACTATGAATGGGTTAAAATTCTGTCTGTAAACGTTGTGTCTAAAGAGGAACATATATCCACTGAAACTATTGATACGACTCAAATCTTAGCAAATACGAAATAGGTCAAATATAACACTTGACTTAATTTTTACCAACAAACCAGCTTTATTCAAAACAAACGAACCATCAACGCGATTTCATCGATTTCAAAATCGATTGAAATATTATTGGAAAGCGAAAATATCAACGAAAATTTTAGTTACAAGAGTCACAAGCCTTATTACAATTTCATGAATGCGGACTCTAATAAACTTCATCATTACTTTGAACGTATCAACTGCGACAACTAAACTTTCAAAAACTATTTTGAGATTACACACAAGATGTACATAACTTGTATTGAAGACAAAATGTTTTAAAATCCCCACCACGTTAGTGAAGCCAACCTATGTTGCCTAGATAAACCTAGTTTTGGAAACTTTAAATTTCTGTCATACATTTTAGGAATTTTCCCTAGTTTTAGGGGTTTTCCCAGTTTTGGTAGGCTAACCATTATTTTTTAGGGTATTAGAAGGCATCCAGGATTTTTCCAGGGTTCTGGAAATTTTTAATTTCTGTCATTATTTTCAAGGTTTTGATAGGGTATAACCATAATGTTTTTTCAGAGTTTTGACAATTTTTGATTTATGCCAATGAAAACATTGAAATGTATGTCACAAATCGAAAATTATCAAAACCATGGATAAACATTATCCATGGTTTTGATAATTGGTTTATGATTAACCCTATTAAAACATTAAAATTTATGACAGAAATTAAAAATTTCAAAAATCCTGGAAAAACATGATGGTAAGCCAATCAAAACCCTGGAGTTTATGGCAGAAATTAAAAATTCTAAAACTCTGCAAAAATATGATAGTTAGTCTATCAAAACTATGAAATTTATGACAAAAATTTAAATTTCGCTAAGCCTGAAAAACAAACATTTGACCGCTTATCTCCCAAATTTTTAAGACTATATATTAGCAGTAGTTGGAACAAAAAGTGTATTCACTTTATGTTCCAAATTTAAAAGTACATTTCACATTTTATTTTCAGTTGGAATTGTTTGCTGAGTGGATTGTCAATTCAGTATAGTTATTGAAATCTTGTTAAGTCAAGCTATTTAAAACTGAACTTTTAAGGTACTACGGGGTCCACTTGTACTCGGCTTCCAAAATCAATGAGTCCAAAACAAAATGTATAGTCAAATGTTTTAAAGGCCAATATGTAATGGATTTACGAGTTTCCGATTCCTCGCATCTCTTGTCACTATAATGATAATTATTTGGGAGGTGATATAAAAAGCGTCTTGTTGCAGGCAACCTTGCTTTATATGCCCTATACGTCCATTACTAAAGTTAAAACACCTTGCGAATGCCAATAAGCTAAAGTAGTATAAAATATTGATCAGACCCATTGTAATGTTTGGACATGAGAATTGGACCCTAACGGATTAGTATGAGATATGGATTATAACATTTGATAGAGGAGTCATGCATTTGATATATGACCCCAAAGATGACGACACTTGCCGAGTTCTCTTCAACTACGAGAAATTTAATAAAAGATTCCTGAAGTCGTTCATGAAGTAAAAAGACAGCGGGTATGATGGCTTGGTCACGTTCTGCGAGCCGAATCTAAACGCATTATCCGTTTTATCTCTAAAAGGTCGCTGTTGGTGATGATGATTCCATGGGTTTGGGAAAACCTGGTCTTCTTCGGGTTGAAGAGCAAGCTTGGGATCGAATCCAATGGAACAAAATTATGGGTTTTTTTTATAAAAATTTAATTAGAATTAGAAACCTATTCCATTAACTAAGGACGGTAAAAAGATTTTAGAACTCACTGATATAGCTGACAAAATTTGCGAAGCGTCACGCGGTATGTCAGTTTCAATGGTTTCTAATAAAATTCTTTCATCCGCAAATACTGAATTAAGCCAAAATCTGACATGTAAAATTAATGGACTAATGAACTCCTACCGTTTTGCAAGCCTCGAAGATTTGATCTAATAAAACATAACGCTGTAAAACTGGGATTCAACCTTATGATTCAACTTGGAATTGCTCTTGCGCATTTTTGCCACTCCATATCATCGCAAAGAAAGACAGCAGCAGTTGTCGTCACTGATTACAGATGGCCTAATGGCATTACAGCACCAGACATAAATACCCAATCGAACTCTTACACAAGTTTTCTCTTAATCTAAATGGTTGCATAGTATTCTCTAACATATATTTGGAAAAGGCATAACACCATATTCCAATAGCAGAGTCATAATATCCCTCCGCCTTCTTCTATAAAACAATTGTAATAATCCATCGGGATGATAAACTATACTACAGCAGATTCATTTTTAGCATTGTCCATTTGTATTCTCCTGTGGCATTAATGAGAAAAGTAAAAAAAACTGAATTCATTTAGACAATGAAATGTGAAAATTGGTTCCAAAAATGTAAGGATGCTTATGCCTTTTTGTCAAATATTGTCCTTTTGTACCAAATACCATTCGTAAATGGTGTTTGAAATGCTACATGGGTTGTCTCATCCTTGTATTCGAAGAAGATAATTGCAGATACATTTTTTTGCCAAATTTGAATAAAGATTCCAACAAACGGTTTGATTTGAACATACTCATATAGACTTGTATAGTGATCATATTTCGCTACACAGTTAATTATTCAGATGTTCCGTTGCAAATTCGCTAATGCTACATGTACCCAGTACGTAAATATATATAGAGCGTAATTTAGAAATTATTTGCCATGGCAAAATGACAATTCATTTTGACCAAATCCTCATCAAGATCGAAACTGAGCTTTGCTTTGCAGACCATCGCCTACATCTGAATAATTAAATAACGTCACACATTCATCGTCGTTATATTGGTGACCCAAACGTGATACGCATTAATCCAAAATATTTTCTAAAATCAACCTCGTCAGAGCTTACCATCTAATTTAGTCGCTCTCAAATATGTTCAAAAAACCGCAATAACCAAACCATTTGGGCTCTTCGAATTCACTCGAATGCTGTTTAGTCTTCGCAACGCTGCGTAAACGTTTCAAAGAAATTCTTTCGGCCTAGACCTTATTTTTATTTACATTGATGACATTCTTGTGGCTTCTTAATCTAAGGAAGGACACTCACTTCATTTGGATCAATTATTCCAAAGATTAGTTCAGTTTGATGTTCATATCACAAAAGTTAACTGCATTTTTGGCGCAACTTCACTTGATTTCCTGAAAAAAACTCGCTGAAACACTAGCTTCAATTAATTCACATTTGGCCACTACTTAGAATGCCAAAGACGGCCAAAAATTTCTTTTGGCCTTAGGATTGCCACAATACATTTATGTTCAAAAAATAAATTATAAACCACAATACTTCTTTGCCATCTACTAAGCTATTAAAAGCTTCGCATTACTACTGATGTATCAAGTACTGCTATCGGAGCAGTATTGCAACAGTTCAGTAACAAGTGTTGAAAGCCTCTGAGATTCTTATCCAGGAAACTCTTTCTGGAGAATTCAGACGGGATTAGACGGGAAATCCCGTCTAAACCTGAACGCAATCCACGGCAATCACACCAATTGTATTAGTCACTTACAGTATGTACAAGGTTCTAAAAACGTGGTCGCAGACACACGATAACGAATCAGCATCAGTCGAGATTCATTCCTACTATAACATGATAATTCAAGCTCAAAAAATAGACTTGGAACTTTAGAATTTACTTTCTGATTCCAGACGTCACACTAGTTCATTAAATCAACTAGAACTTTTTAAGTTAACAGTTTTCAAAATCGTTTGTGAAACCTCTGCGGAAGAAAACCGCCCGCACATCGCAGTCCCTGCCGCACGTAAATTGATTACTGCTCGTTATTTTTGGCACAGTATATAAAGAAGGACGTAAATTAATGGAATAATTTTTATTCCTTCTTGCAAAGATCAAAAGTTAATCGCACCATGGCCAATTTAAAATTCTACCTGGCCGTTTTGAGCATATCCATATAGACATCGTAGATCTACTTTCTCAATTTAATGAATAAAGTTACCTCCTCACCTGTATCGACCGTTTCGCTCGTTGAATCGAAGCTTACTGTATGTGTGACATGATTGCAAATATTATTGCCACCACTTTTGTCAACAACTTCGTATCACCATTTGACAACAGATAAAGGAACGCAATCCAAATCAAAAACGCATAACGGATTATCACCCACAAGCCAATGGAATGGTCGCATGCTCCCACATACAGCTTAAGTATGCTCTCATGGCCCGAGGCAATACAATCAATTAGAACTCGGAAATTCCAATCGTTTTACTTGGCATCTGAGCCACAGTGAAAAAAATCTAGTGTCCAACAGCTGAAATGGTTTATAGGCAAACCATTAAGCTTCCAGTTGAGTTTTTCATCTAATACTCCTTCCACTTGTTCCATCCAGCGACATTGTTATCGTCCGACACACTATGCAAAACCTCATTCCCATACACATAAGATAATCCAAATAAAGTGACATCTTTGTCTCCAAATCACTAGACAACTGTGACTTTGTTTTCGTGAGGACAGACAAGGTTTGCACGGGGTTATCTATTCCTTATGAAGACCCATACAAAGTAATCCGCTGCCTTCACAAACACTTTGACGATAATTGAGGTCACGTTTATAAATATTCAAATTTGGATGTTGTGTGCGGCAATGCTTAGTTTCGTATTTGGGGATGAATTTGTAACAATTTTGTTGAAAGTATATTGTCATTCAATGCATACATCTGCCATTGGCATATAGATCTTTGTCGTAGTAGCAAGTAATCGATTGTAGAAGACTGATGTAGAGAAGGGTTTGGTGTGAACAGTGATTAGAAGTTAGTCGTTTCTAAGTTCTATGCAAAAGCTGTCGTAAACTAGAATATTTTTTATTTTTTATAAAAATAAAAATAATTCATTGAGCGAGAAAGGGAATACGATTCCAATTCCATAACCTGTTGAGTGTACGCTTTTAAGATTTGATGTTAACATGGAATGGTGCATATTCATCCTGTTATGATGAATAACTGTAGAGACGCCGTTGGAATATACCGAAAGAGTTTTCTGTTTCATAGGCATACTACCATGAAAGTCTTTCACAGAGGAATATGGTAAAAAGTATAGAAGAGCATGACATTTACTCTAGTATCGGTATTCTCCATTTAGATCTTGAAAATCTATGGAAGAGTTACGCCCTATACGTACTATCTATGGAACCGAAATTCGCAGTTGGTCTCTAAATGAAGAGTCGGAAAATTAGACCTGTAACTTCGGGATAACGATTGGCTCTGAAAATTGAGATGGCTTAGGCTTAATAAGGATGTAATAATATGACTGATAGTATTTTTTCATTTGAGTTATGTACTATCCTCAGATTCGAAGAAATACACTAAGACTGTGTCCGAAACCCATGATAAATATTTGTGAATAAAATTTGGGACATTTGTTTAAAAAATATTTCTCTACATTCCCAATTTTTAATTACGCTGTCCGAAAAGTATACAAGGTGGCTGAGACCAAATGTTACTGACTTCACTCTGCTGTCATTTGTGTAGTTGTCATTTTCGCGCGTCAATTTTTTGACAGATTGAAGTTTGGTTAATTGTTTACATGTGGTCAACAAATAATTGTTCTAAATTAATATCTTAATAAAAAAATCGTAATGGAATTCAAACGTAATAGTGTAATTGCACTGTATTTGGGTGGAAATTCACAAACAACACTAGTTCGTCAGCTCCAGCATTTGAATGTGAATAAAATGTTTGTGTATCGAACCATAACTCGATACAACGAAACTGGTAGCATCGCTAAACGCAACAGAGGCGGTCCTAAAAAGACAGCAACATCAAAAGAAATGATAGGAAAGGTGAAGAAACGAATCCAACGAAATCCTCGTCAAAGTGCCAATCAATTAGCCGCACGACGACATGTTTCACGATACAGCATTCAAACCGTATTGAAAAATGAACTACACTTGAAGCCCTCTAGATACAAAAAGTTCAAGATCTTACGGAGGCACAAAAAAAAGTTAGGCTTGAAAGAACACGAGCATTGAAGACATTGGCCGAACGTGATGAGATTCCAAAAATTGTCTTTTCTGATGAGAAAATTTTCACTATTCAACAGTTTGTGAATAAACAAAATTATCGTGTTTGGTTAGAGCACAAGCCCAACGATAATTTGGACACAAGAGTTGCCATATGCAAGCAATCATCAGCTTATGTTATGGTTTGGGCTGCAGTTACTGCAGAAGGACGCACTCCTGTGGTTTTCATCGAACATGGAGTCAAGGTAAACCAAGCGGTGTACCGCCAAAAGATCCTAAACGATGCTTTGCTACCTTAGGTACGTAAACAGTTTGGTACGAACCGTTGGACATTCTAACAAGACTCGGCACCGTCACACAAAGCTCGAGCGACACTGCAATTTTTACAAAATTGCGTTCCGCGGCTGATTTCGTCCAAAAAATGGCCACCATATTCACCAGACTTGAATCCCATGGATTTTCCATATGGTCCATTTTGGAGAGTAAGGTGTCTCTTAAAAAATACGAAAGTGTTGATGCATTGAAGTCAGCTCTTGTTCGAGAATGGAATAAAATTCCGCAAGCCCACATTCGGTCAGCATGCAATGCTTTCTATGGAAGATTGAATCAAATAATCAGAGCGAAAGGAGGTCATATCGAGCAGTAACATGTTTTTCATAAAATGTAATATGTTTTCAACATATTCCACGAAATTTCAATAAAAAATAATCAAAATTAAAAAAATTACAGCGTTTTCATGTGGTAACACTTGGTCTCAGCCACCCTGTAATAATTAATTGAAATATTTCTCCGCCTTATTTGTTTTTAAATTAATTTTTTGTGATGTATAAAAACTTTGAAGAAAAATTACATTTATGCTGTGTGCATTGTTTATTGAAATTGTCATAGCAACGAGAAAATTCAAATTTTTCATATATGGATTTTAAATGGGACTTTTATGGTACTTTACTTACAAAAAAAAGTAGTGGATTTTATGTTTTATTTTATATCCGAGTGTGCTACGCGATGAGTTTGGCTTTTATTATAGAATGTTTTGGTATTTGTCAAAAATTTGTAAAGCAACTGACCGTGATAATTTGGGTTTCTTCATTTTTATCAAATAAATGTCAAAAATTTGTATTCACAAATATTTATCATCGGTTTCGACACAGTCTAAGCGCACCTTACATGACCATAATTTAACAATTAATTCGAAACTTAGCCAGTGCTCTGGCCAATAATACGATCCTTACTTGAGCCCGACACTAAATTGGTGATGGGTAACTTAAAAACTAGGACTGTCTCATTTACTAGTCTTTTTCTAACGCATTAATTACTATTTCCATGTAAAGCATTTCGAAGCGATTTATTGTAATAGTTTAGAGTATTCTTAAATTAAGACGAAAAATCAATTCTTCACGTCATTCTAAGAGTGAATAAATTTCAATAGAGAGATACAGATATTGGTACAAAAATTCCAGTCAAACCTTTGCACGGTAATAAGTCAGCTTTTCTTATGCAAATGAAAATGTTAGTCTGAACCGAAATCATCATCGATCTCAAAATATTAAGGATTGATGTCACAAATTCAAATCTGCCTAAACTGAGGTATTAATGGTCAGCTTTCAACTAAATCTAAATGGTTTTCTGTGGAAAAACTGAGAAGCCGGGATTAAATTGACCTTTCAGTAACGACTAAATCTATGTATATCTATAACACTGCCAATTTTACCTTGTTTGCGCCATTCTTAACAAAACGGAAAAATCTCTGCGTAATTTGCCACTCGCCTTCATAATAGTTCAGATTAGTTCAGAAAATACACTAAACGTAATTTCACATAAATTCTAGATATTATGTCAAAAATAAAGTAATTTTGAGTAAATATTTCTATACACAACACAAAAAACTAAAACCGAAAATGTATATGACGTAAACCAAAATATTCGGTTGATTTTTTTAATCTGAAACTTTCAAAGTACCTCGGAAAACGAGGTTGGTGGACGCTGACTAATTCATAACGAAAAATATTTGACTTGTGCTCTTATGAGGTTTGTTAGATACTGCTTCCAATACCGCAATTTCATTATTTTCTTCAGTGATTGTTTCCTCCTTTTTTTTAGGTGACCACTTCTGTTAATTATAAATTGCTTGACAGTAAAGTAAAATGAAGCGTGCTTAAGAATCCTATTCGGAAAATGTAGAGCGCTGAACCTCACTTACAAAAAAGGGGTTAATTTAGAAGTAGTGCATATAACGTGTAATAAAGTTCGTAATTTTCGTGATACTTGAAAGTTTCAGGCTAAAAAATCCAGCCAGTATATTATGTGATGATAAACTGATATCTTTTATATTCATTTGTAATACATAAATATGATCCAATTAAAACATAAAAAAAAATAAAAAAAAATATTTTTAATAATAAATTCTATGTTACCTGTTTATGTTGATACCATATTTTTGGAAAAAATATCAATACCAATGTTAAGGTATTTGTTAATTGTGATCTAACGAATAATGCTAAAATTAATAAACCAGGATTTATTTGATGCAAGTAAAAACCACGTATCACATAAAAACTGGACGATATTAAAAATTCTATTAGTATTGAACCAACTAAAAATTGTCGTTCCTGTAAAGCGAGAAAAAAAATGTAAAATTATCGATTTTAAGATACGTACGAGGGCATTTTATCATAATATATTTACCCGAAATTGTGTTTTAGCATTTCGACTCGCAAAACATAAATGTAGCCCAAATGTTAATATTAGAATTTCACCTGCTTGCGTTACATAATCCCATTTCAATGGACGACATAAATTTCGCCCCTCATCTTCTAAACCATATAAACCACTTAATTCTAAAAAATCCATTGAATACGCTGTAAATGCGGATAAGTAACATAGTACAGCAACAATCATAGCACATAAATATTTTAACAAATCCATGTCACGTACAACCCATCGATGTGCTTTACGTGTACGAAATTCAACTAAATGACGATATAATTTTAAGATTATTGCACCATAGCATATAACAAAGCCTAATTCACGAAACCACGGTTCGAGTAGACAACGTACGGTTGATGCGGGAAAAAAATGTAATGCCACCTGTAAATGCGGTCACGATTCAAAATTAAATTAATCATTTTATAAATTGTATCAATGTGATGATGGCTTACCGCCGAATATAGTAAAATTATTCCGAAAAGTATCGTTTCGAGTATCGTCCACATTCCAGTTGCGATAGCTTTTGATTTTCGTTGGCGAAACACAATGGCGACTAGTACAAAACAACATAATAAACATGCGCCTAAAATAGCACTAATTGTTGCCTTCATCAGGGATTCGGTAGATGTTTCTTGTTGTGGTCCCAGTAAACATTCACCCATGCTGTCGCACAATGCACATCCCTCTGGACAAGGTAAACAACTAAAATTACCATTTCCCTCCTCCACCTTATTCCCCTCGAAACCGTGTATAGTCGAATTCGGTATATAAAACTTATCTTTACACACACATGTATAACTGCCACTATCGGTGGGCAAACAAAATGTTGTCGCTCGATCGCAACTATGTCGTCGACCAAAAATCGCTTCGAGTGCATCGTTACATTGGTCAACATCGGCGGCTATAAATGATGTGGCCACTATTTTATAGCTGCCCTCTTGAACGGTTACACTAAATGGCCACAGCCATCGACCTTGCAGCGGGCCACAATCCCGGAATGGTGCACCCCAAAATTGTGAACCATCCGTATGATTCCAAGCGACACCCAATTCACGCCAATACATATTCAAGTAGGTGTGATTGTGTTCGGCCTGATTTTTTACATGTTCACGAAATTGAACTACGGCTATTGGTATCGAGGGGCCCGCCAATGCTACAGCTAATAAATTTTCATCTTCTTCTAATGCAAAATTAGCTAAGGTATTTGCTTTTTTACGTATTTTATCTAAATTTTTTGTGGTTGTAGATGATAAATATTCGGCCAACGATCGAGCCGCATTTATTGTTATGTCCGATGCATCGTAATTCTGGTGACGATATAAAATATTAGATGCGATCATTTTGATGAAGTATTGCGCAACTTTAACTTACCGGATCCGGTGGTATCTCCTCCAGTACTCGGGTTTCACATGGTTGGGGAAATTGTTGTTCCGCCACCGTTTGATAGAATAACACAAAATTTACTGTACAAATGAGAATAAATGTTTTCCATCCGCCTGGATGCATATGGAATAAAATCCTTTTACATCCCATCATCACCGTTGTTTATGTTTTTTATATTTTTTTTGATTTCTTCCGAAATTACCAATCATCTGAAAATAATGCAAGAAAATAGGAAAATTTTAAACTTTACTACATTATAAAATGGCTTATAAATTTTAATGTGCAGATGGAATCAAAATAAAAATCTTTAAACATAGACTTATGGTCTGTTATATTCTTTGATGGTATGCAATCCGTTCATATTTATTGCTGATTTATGGCTTATAAAATTATGTTGGCTTTATATAGTTTAATAGCATTTTTATTTTATGTCAAAAGTTTTACGATTGTGCAACAATGGATGAAGTTATAGTTAGTTGGTGGACTACTTTAGATTTAATGGTTGAGAAATTTAAATTCAGTGAAAATTGTTGCGATTGGTGGTTGAATAAACGAACAGGTGACATTTTATGCATTGGAATCTTTTTGCTTCTTGATTTTGAAATGAGGATAGTACAAGTGGTTTTAGTAGAAATAATAAAATTAATGATTGGTGTAAAAAAATACCACAGTGATAGACAACCTTTAACTACAATGGGCAATGTTTCTTGAACAGCAAACATAATCTGAGCAACTTCGTATAGTAATAGGATATCCAATAAATGTCTTCTAATTTTGGGAGCACAACTCTTAAAGATTATCTTTCAAAAGCCTTAAGATTATCACCTTTCTTAAAACGCCTTTTTTGAAAATGTTACTATACAAAATTTTGTACTAGAGTTTTGTGTTTTACCTAGAGACAATATTTAAAATAAGGATACTAGTTAAAAACGAAAGAAAGAAATATCGGGAGCGTCAGAAGACATTACTAAAGATATATTTAATTATTACTATAGTCCTTAGGTTCTCAACATTTCGGGCTATAAAATCATATGATCTCGTTTTTAGTGACATACATAAACCACTTCTATACACAGAACTCAAACCTAATGAATCTTTCGGGCCCACCATATGAAAATTGAAATAATAGAACGGTCTAGCTTGCAATTTTTTTATGAACACAATGAATTATATATGGGGATCCACATAATGAAGATGCATATCCATATGGTGGTGTACACCTGATATTAGAAGATTTAATGCTAAAAAGTAATGGCACTGACATTACTTGCAGGAGCATTAAATCGCGACTAGAACGAGTCCTTAGAAGATTATAAAAAATTCTTAAAATACTTGATAATGCTAAATCAAAGAAGATTTTGGCCACCCGAAGAGTATCTTGCTGTATTGGGGTAAAACAACTGGTAAGGAAATTTAAAGAAGATTCCGGGGTTAAGACAACTGTTCCAATGTTATGGTTACATATGTCAATGTTCTTTCTCGGTACCACTAAACAGGATATTACATCAATCGGACAAACTTGTCCCGGGTATTATTAAGTCTAAAGTATTTAAACCAGGGTCTCGAACCTCAACAATTTTGGGATCAGGTTCTTACACAAGTATATATTCGGTTTGGATTCAGGTTCGGGTTTGAGTTAGGGTTCAAAGAAAAACATAACTTTATTTAAATCTTATTTAATACTTATATAAATCTTTTAAAAGTACAAATAAAATGTTTTTTAAGGGGTTTTCATTCAATTGGATACGTTGTGGCGCTAAAAATAATTTAGGTGCAAAAAAAGTCCGCCCCATAATGGGCAATGTTTCTTGAACAGCAAACACAATCTGAGCAACTTCGTATAGTAATAGGATATCCAATTTATGGTTTTCCCAGAGCTCCAAAACATTTTTTCTCTTTGAAACTCTGGGAAAAGTTTGATAGGCAGTAAACTTTTAACGCATTTTTTTCGCTTTCTGTAGCTGCCACCAATTATTTTCTTTGGGCTTTAAGATTTCTTTCAACACGTCGCGGTTATTTTTATCATCCGATGAACTGGAAAATATTTTAGAAACTTCCATATTTTTCCCAATCAGGGGAACAGAAACAATCAGTTTTTTTTTATTTTTGAAGAGAAAAATTGCCTTGAACTCGAACTCGAGTTTTAATTTGGTTCAGAATCTGATTCGGGTTTCCAAAACTATGAAAAATATCTGAACCGGAACAGGTTCAGTTTCGGGTTTGGGTTTGGTTCGAAAGCCTGATTTACTAAAAAAAAGTGAGTGTGATTTAGCAAGTGCAGTACTTAAATTTTTTGATTTATAAATGAATTAATAATTAAAAATAGTAAATAGTGTTTAATATAAGTGAAAATTCATAATGTTATGTGTGATATGCTAAAGAATATAAACAAAGTACAGATTTGGTGAAAAACTGAAAAGAAAGTGCTAACAGACAAAATATATAGAATCATTCTAAATAAAGACGTACACGTATTACATTATTATAATTTAATTTTTTTTTTGCAACTCTTGCAATTTTTAAATTTTTTAAATTAAATTATCAGTGAAGTTTGTTTGTGCCAAAATCACGAGGAGGATACCATATATGAAGAGTTTAATAAAATTAACAAATTTGTTGAAGAACTAAAACAGCATGTATGTGCAAATAATTCGAAGCTTAATAAGCAACTAATAGACATTAAAACCCATGTTGAAGAAATCCATAATAAACATGCTGAGCCGAACACTTTTGCTTCAGTTGTAAAAACCAATCCTACCAAATTAGTTCTTTTACAGCTAAGAAACCACAAGAGAGTAAAAAAATCAAAGAAGATATCGTAAGCCAGATTGACCCGAAAAGTATTCCTTTAATGGGATATCGAAATGTTTCGAATGGTGGAATTATACTTCAGTACGATTCGAATGAAGCAAAAGAAAAACTGAAGAAAATTGCTACAGATAAATTAGGAACTCAATATGAGATTAAATTACCTGCAGAACTCAAGCCTAGAGTGAAGATATTGGGAATGTTGGAACAACTAGAAAATGATGAAATAATATCAGCGTTGAAGCAACAAAGTTTGTTTTTGGCTAATACGGAAATAAAAGTAGTAACAACCTATCGAAGAAGACATACACATAAAGTAGATACCATCATTGAAGTTGATGCCACTTCTTATAAGAAAATAATGGAGGCTGAAAAGTTAAATATAAATTTTGATAGATGCCATGTAGTAGAGTCCATTGGCTTAACAAGATGTTACAAATGTAATGGTTATTCACATCATGGTGATAAGTGTACTAGTAAGATAACATGCCCAAAATGTATTGGACAGCACAAATATATTGAATGTAACAGCACAGAAACCAAATGTAGCAACTGCGTTGAAACAAATAAAAAACTCAATCTAAATATTGATGTAAATCATGCTACATGGGATAGTACTTGCACGGTATATCAACGCAAACTGAAAATACTAAGAACCCAAATCAATTATCAATAGCAGTTTCGCAAACAAGATGCACTATACACCAATATCCGAAGTCTATCATCAAATTTCATAGAATTACAAGAAATTGTATCCAGTTATAAACCAGCCTTAGAATTACTCAGTGAAACCAGAACAACTGAAGAAATTTACTATTCTGAATTTTATATTGATAACTATAAATTTATACGCTGCGATTCGGATAGTCGATATACAGGTGGAGTTGCTATGTATATTCAAGAAAACATAAATTTTAAAATAATTTCAAACTGTGAAAAGGATCGCACTTGGTTTTTAGCAATACAAATGATAAAAGGATATCATACGACTGGGATATTTGCGGTAGTATACAGATCATTTCAAACAACGAGAGCAGTCTTTTCTTAAATAAATTTGACTAATGGATGGAAAATATCATAAACCATAACAAAAATAATTTTATATTCAGGGATTTTAATATTAATGTCAAATCCAATGAATATTACAGTGTAAAATTTAAGAATTTGATAAGAGATCATAGACTAATGCAGGTGGTTAAAGAATATAGTAGAGTAACAGCAACCAGTGAAAGTTTAATAGATTTAGTAATAACTAATAATAAAAATGTGCAATGCGCAATAGTTAAGGAACAGCAAATTAGTGACCATTATATGTTAAGCGTTAATTTAAATTATGGGAAGACATAGTCAACAGAAAATTGTGAACCGGTAGAAATACGTTCGCTAAAAAATTATTCTCCAGAATCACTTAACTATGCTTTAAATCAACAATTGATGACATGTCAAGAAGTTAACTTAAACGAAAAAAAACATTGATTTAAACGAAGCAGCTGATAATTTAGTGTTAAAGCTAAAAACTTGTGTGAATGAATTAACTTGTATAAAGGTTATTAATAAAACAAGTAAGCTACCATGGTCCTCCGAAAATGTATTGAAATTACTGAAGCAAGAAAAACTTCGATCATATGGAATTATGAAAATAATAAATTCAAAGGCGAGCTGGGATAACTACAAAAGAGCCAGAAACATATATAAACAATCTTTAAGGAAAGAACAAATTTGTAGAAAACCAAAACAATCCAAAGAACTATGGAGAACATTAAAAGCTATGTATAAAACTAAAACCACAACACAGTGGAACATTAAATTTAACAATATAGTATTAACCGACAAATTAGAATTGGCCGAATCTCTAAATAATACGTTTGTATCAAGTGTGATTGACATACATATCAATATTCCGAATATAAAGAATTTTAATGTATCGAATACGTATCTTTACACAGTTCCATTCTCCTTTCAAAACATTACATGTCAAGACATAACCAAAACTATTAATAGTCTGAAGTCAAACGCTGGGATTGATGGTATAAATCGCACTATACTGTTCGATGCTATGAACAATGAAATATTCGCATCAAAATTTACTGATTTAATCAATAAAAGTTTAAATGAAGCTAAAATTCCGAGATCATGGAAAATATTAACAGTTATTCCAATTCCGAAAACTTCTAAACCAACCAAACCAGAAGAACTACGTTCGATAAATATGCTACCAACCTATGAAGCTGTGTTAGAACGAGTAGTCAAAAACTCAACTAGTAAATCACATTAACAACAACAATATACTAGTCGACCAACAATCTGAGTTTCGAGATTTCCATTCATGTGAAACTGCGTTAAACGTAATGTTGGATGGTTGGAAATCTGAAATAGATGACAAGAAAGTAGTAGTAGCACTCTTTTTAGAATTTAAACGAGCTTTTGAAACAATCGATAGACAAATCTTATTTGAACAAATATTAAATCCAAGGCATAGAATTTGAATGGTTCAATAATTATCTTCAAGAAAGACAACAATATACAAAAGTCAATAACTGTATCTTTAAGCCAATACCAAATAATCTCGGAGTACCACAGGGTTCTACGTTAGGACCATTGCTTTTCATCCTGTACATTAACGATATAGTGGATGTTATAAAAAATTGTTAAGTGAATATGTTTGCCGATGATACTTTGATTACGATTGCTGCACCAACCCTTATTGTAGCTGTACAAAAAATAAACGAAGATTTGAAAAATCTGAGAAAATGGTTAATGTTCCGTAAGTTGTCTCTTAACATTTCTAAAACAAAGTACATGGTTCTGTCAATAAAAACAAAACTAGAATGTAATCAAAATATATTAATTGATCATGAAGTCATTGAACGTGTAAAACAATATAAATACCTTGGTGTTATCATAGATGAAAATTTAAATTTTAACGATCATTTGGATTATATTGCTAAAAAAATGAATAAAAAGCTGGGCCTTTTTAATAGACTTAAGGATAAAATGCCACGGGAGACAAAAATTATATATTTCAAATCACTTGTTGCACCGCATATTGATTATTGTTCATCAGTGTTATTCATAATGGATCAATCACAACTATATCGTCTCCAAAAAGTACAGAACAAATTTATGCGAGGTATTTTAAAAGCAGAAAATAGGACACATATAAGTGAAATGCTTGAAGTATTAGGGTGGAAGTCTATAAACCAAAGAATACATTACAATGTCTTGAAGTTAATGTTTCGCCTTGAAAACGAAGATCTACCAAAATACCTAGACTCAATGTTATATTCTAATAGAGAAGTCCACAACTATAATACCAGAAACACTCATTATAGATTACCAATATACAGTAAAACTTTTTCACAACGATCATTAGGGTATAATGGCGTAAAATTGTATAATTCGCTGAGCAATTTCTACACATTGGGCGAATTACGCGAATTAAAATGCAATCATTTTTTACGACTATTGAGTGTATTCATTAAAGAAAACATTAGTATTTAGTAAATAATACGTATTAAGAAAAATAATTAAGCTCTATTTAATTAATTCAAAAATATTATAATAAAAAAAATGTCAATATTGAATAAATAAATAAATAAATAAAAATAAAATAAATAAAATAAAATAAATGATTTAAACTGACCGTGATTTCGAAGCATTGAAGTACGCATTTCATAAATTGAAAGTTAGTAATTACCTTCGAAGTAAAGCGCTTGATCCTGGTATCGGGCCATTGGATGTACAAATTTGGGAGTTTTATAGTCAATACAACAAACATTTAATTTTAAATTACTTATTACTATTGCTTGCAATGATGATATTGCTAATTTACAAATTGTGTAAATGCTTATCCCTTTATGAAAAAGTTATTTGAGGTGATGGTTTAAATTTTAATATGTTAATTAGTAATAAACTTAGAGCTTGCTTGTGTAATAATTTAAACTATTTATCTTTTAAACCAACAAGACTAGATAACAGTCTATTGGATTTGATGAGGTATTTGGAATGAGCCTGATATACACAATATTATTTCTTTTGGACATAGCTTGCTGTCCCAGCTGTTTTCGATCATGACTTGATTTTTGCCCATTACAGGTTCAGTCGTATTAGCGATAAAAATGTTTATACTATGGTACCTGATTACAAGGCAATTAATTTTGATGATTTTATACTTTGTTTCTCTATGTTAGGTTAAGACACTAGGAGGTGTCGTACCGCTCCAAGGTTAAATGTGTAGGGATCTGGCATATAAGAAATTATAAAAGAATTAAATTAGAATTTTATTTAAAATCTTTTAAATATTTAATAAATAAAACCATCTAAGTGTATTAAGCTAAAATTCGGTTTTATTTTGGTGATATGCGAATTCAATTTAAAAAAACGCTTGGTATATTGGGTCTGTTTTTTTTTGATATCGGAGAAATCGGAGAGATAAATTTACTGTCAAATTTTCAGATATGTGTTTTTTTTTAATATCCGAGAAAAAAATTATCTCTCTGTGTCGTTTTTTTTTACACTCCGATAAATATCAGATACGATCTTTTTACTCTGAAAAAATGTACAGATTATTTTATATTTTTTAGTAAATTCTAAAATGGCGACTCCGATTAATGTTGAGCTATCAGGTGACAAATAAAACTTTAATTTAGGGAGTTTAATGCTGAAATTCATAAAATAATTTATTATTTTTGGTACTAAAAAATAACACAAAAAATATTTTTTTCGATCTGATAGGTAAAAATCGGAGAAAAAAATTATCAGATATATCCGATAAATAATCTCTCTGATTTCTCCGATTTCTCCGATATCAAAAAATCACATTCATCATTAACTAGTGCTTGACAAAATCTGTATTTCCTGATTTGTGGACAATGACTTCGATTAGTCTCATACTTAAAAAGAATATACTCAATGATATATGTGATCTTTGTTCAATTTGTATTTTGCCCGCACTTTTCAAGATTCTTGAAAAAGACTAGCTCGTTTACTTCGTAAACTTTTTCGAAGTAAAAAGCAATATTGTATAGTAAAATTGTCAAACTTCATTATCGACTTTCAAATTTGAAGATGTTTTAGCAAACAAAAGTCTACCAAAAGCTATTTTGAAGCTATTTTGTAAAAATATGTCGCTATTGACCAGGCATATTCTGTTGCAGCCTGGAGATGCTAATTATAATAAAATTAATTTACCAACATCATTAAATAACCACAGATGGTAAAGTAACCACAGATTTAATATACCGTATATTAAATCTGTGCTGTAGCTCTTCTCATAGAGCCGGTGGAATTTTAATTTATGTTAATGAGTTTATCAAATATGATGTTTTTAATATAACTATTTCTAGTGCAGATATTATTAAGTTTCAGGAGTTGTTATTGATTGTTTGTTTGTATAGATTTCTTTTTTTTCTATTTCCTCTTTATTTACGTCACACAATAAAATGAAAAGTCTTTGAAAAGTAACTTCGTAGATTGACTTTTCAACTTTCACCTATGGCACAGTAGCGGAAGCTTCGAATTTTGAAAAGTTGAGTTCGAAAAGTCTTCTGAGGCACACAGCATTAATGTAATTTTTTTGTAGTTTTTATACATCAAAAAAGACATTTGTCACAAAACGGTTAATCTAATTAATTTGTAATGTTTAATCGATTTTTTAAAATCACATTTGTATTAATTTTAAAATTTTGTGTCAAATAAAGTGTATATAAATTGAATTTTCGGCGGTTCCATGACGTATTGGTCATAAAACGGGTAATTCAATTGATTTGTAATGCTTATTCAGTTTTTTTAAAATCTAATTTGTATTATAATTTTTATAATTTTATATTTTTAATGATGTAATATTATATTATAATTATTTATCATATTTATTTTATTTTTATTATTATGGGTTAACTGGGTTAAATAAATTTTATTTATTACAGTCCATGACTTGGAGAAATTAGCCTATTAATATATTTTGTTTTTAGGAAGTTTTTTTTGCAGATTATATTCGCAATGCCACAATAAACGATTCGGTAGACATGTCCATAACCACCTCCAGATGTATAGCCTTTACAACCAAAACAAAAATGAGGAGGCATATTAAGTAAATGTCGAGCATGACATAATGAACATATTATTTGATATATATCTGATTACAGAACAATCAGACGTATTGTTGGATTTTGTGTTCGATTTATTGGCTCGTTAAAAATAAAATGCCTAAAAAATACAACACATGTATCAACCACAGCAACGGCAAAAAATACTTTACCGCTCACCTGTGATGAACTAAACATTGCGGAAAAACACATTTGGAGATAGGCGCAAGCATCTGAATACGAACAAGAACTCAAGTTGTCAGATACCGGACAATTAATAAGAAAGATCAGCATTACTTCACTTTCACCATTCCTTGATAATCAAGGAGTTTTACGCGTAAGAGGACGCTTAAAAAATGCGAGTTGCTCTGATAGCATGAAACACCAGGTCATATTATCTAAATCCCATCGGCTGTGTCATGCGATATTGACATCAATGCATAAAATGTATTTACATCCTACGGCTTCTACACTATTCCATCTATCTAGACAAAAGTATTGGATTACTGTAGATTATGTTGCAAGCTAAAATGCCAATCAAAACCTCAGATAATAGGAGATTTACAATCTGTGCGAACGACTTCTACACGTTGATTTTCAAGGTAGAAGTGGATTATGCTGGTCCATTTAAAATAGCCATAAAACGAGGCAGCGGTGCTGTGCCAGTTAGTATGTAGCAGTATTTATTTGTATGGTTGTAAAGGCCAAACATCTGGAGGCGGTTATGGATATGTCTACCGAAGCGTTTATTGCAGCCTTGCCAAGATTTGTTAGTAGGCGCAATATACCAATTGATATTTATTCTGATAATGGGACAAACTTCAAAGGTGTTAGAAATGGCAGAATTAGAGCAAGTGCTGCAAGAATCATCTCGTAACAAGCAGATATCAGAGTTTCTCACGGAGAAGGGAATGCAATGGTATTTTATACCTTCTTTCAGTCCGTCCATGGGTGGATTATGGGAAGCTGGAGTCAAGTGCATGAAGCATTACTTGATAAGAGCCACCGAGAACGCTACCCTCAGTTTAGAATAATTTTCTACATTATTGTGTGAAATAGAAGCAATTCTTATATCGCGCCCGCTAACACCGCTTGCCATCGACCCAAATGATGAATTGCCTTTGACTCCTGCTCATTTCTTGCTTATGGAGCTGATAGGATCGATACCAGATGAAAAATTATTGGAAATACAAGAGAACCGGCTTGATCGACGGCAGAACATACAAAAACGACTGCAAGGATATTGGAGACGTTTTTCCAGGGAATATCTTCACACGCTGTAGCAAAGAAGAAAATGGAATCAACTACAAGGTAATTTTCAAATTGGAGATTTAGTAAATATCAAAGAGGAAGTTATTCCACCACTGCATTGGCCATTGGGAAGAGTTATCAATACTCATCCTGGTACAGACAACATTGTTCGAGTCATTACTGTCAAGACGAGATGCTCCATACTAAAAAGACCTGTATCAAAGTTGGTAAAGCTACCCATTGAACCAATTGAATTAGCCGATTAATAGAATAAGTTTACCAATGTCCTTTATATATCCATGCCAAAGTCTTTTATATAAAATAAGCTTGTAAAAGCTGTCATTAATAAAATAACTCTCTTCATATAAAATACAGTCATCAAGGCGAGCCAACCCGCCTGAAAAGGTTCCATCGTTAGTTTTGCGAAGGAAATGCCGCAAAAATATATATTACAATACAACAACTGGATCAATAAACATACAACATTCGCTTTCTAACTAAACCTCCATCAATTTTGGCCCGGAGTATGTTGCACATTGTGTTAACAATGGTAAAAAAAAAATTGTATGTCAGTAAATGGAATGTGAGATAAATTGTGTGTCACTTAATGGAATGTGAGTGGAAGATGTTAATAAGCGACATCTAATGTATGGTGCCAAAAGGTGCAACTCGGTGACAGACGGAAGTATTGAAAATAAAATTATGGTAGTACGAGTCGAACATCGCAGTAGTAAACATCAAAACATATCTAAATTAAAATAAAATTTATATCTAAATAAAACAAAAAAATTATTCCATAACATTTAATGGTGCCGAAACCTGGCATACTAGAATTGCTGATAAGAGATGACAGAATTCAGAAAACAGAAAACAGATTGAAGAGCAGCTCAATAAAATTGTGATTGGCTTAGTATTATGAATATTGGCTACCTTGAAATCGGATCAATTCTCTCATTACTGACATAACTTTCCTTTCCCTACACCACAAAAGTAGAATAGAATTATGCTGTAATAATCATGAGGTGTCTGAAACCGGGTCGTCTCTGTCATGCATCGATATATTTTTATAGAAATCTAAATATATGAAATTCGTTCCTATACTACCGTCTGTTAGATGTAAAAAGGCTGTGGGAATAGAACCGGAGATAACCGGATCACTTGACAATCATTTGGTCTTACAGTCTCATCAGTCAATCAATCAATCAAATTTATAAATGAATTAATAAAAAAAATTAAAACATAAATGGTTCTTTGGTTTTGTAAGGCATCAAAATAAACATTTCATATCTAAGACATTTTATTAAGTACACAGATAATATTTCAAAATATTTAGTTTGTATGTAATACAGGCAAGCACAAAACTTAATATAAACAAAAAAAAAAAAAAAAAAATTTACAGAAGTCGTATTCATTTTTCTCTCTCAATTTTCATATAATTGGTAGCATATACTCACTTTATATATCTATTTGCTCGAAGAGTAGTACGAGTATATTAAAAAGCCTAAAGATAAATATAAAAATTACAAAATGATGACGAGAACGTCAATAGCGAAGTAAGCGAAAAATTATTCATCTGACGTTAAGTCGAAAACATAACCGTACGATTACGAAATAGCTGTACACATAGCAAAACAAGTATCACAAAAAAAGGATAATACACAGGTGATAAGAAAGTTTATGTTCAATATATATATATATATATATATATATATATATATATATATATATATATATATATATATATATATATATATATAAACAACATAAATTAAGTTGTTCATAGAACACGTTTAGGTACTTTCTAAAGCTGAGATGATGTAAATCGATAAAAGTTATAAGAAAAACAAAATATAATTCATTTTATAATTAATTTTGTTAATATATTGACTTAATAATAACAATACGAGAGTATATAAAACGTGGCCATTAATTTAGATCCAATTTTAACTTTGTTATGTAGTTTCTTATATACCGGAGAACAGTGTCTATATATATATATATGTATATATAGAATGTTAGAATACATCTCTTCGTTGTATCTAAAAGTTTTTTTTAATATCATTTACATTGTAGAATGATGATGATTATCACAAAGGTAATAAATTGTTTTACTATTTTCTATTTCTTACGATATAATGTCTTATGCGGACGACAAATTATATATTTTGCTCAGATACCAGATAAAATTCAATTAGTTGTGTACATTACATTGCAAAGGATCTAGATGATTATTTATAATTTGATGTTAATTTATTTGAAATTTGGAGTATATTTATAAAGTGGAAAAGACAAATGATCTTTAATAATATTGCACAAGGTCGACAGATAAATAACCAACTCAATTTTGACAGTATTTAAACATATAGTGAGAGCTTTTGTTATATGTATCAATCATCACAATGGGACAACTATTTAATTTATCAAGAATCTACTCCAAAACAACAAACTAATTGTTCGATCACCATGTGTGATCCAAAAAAACCACCATGATTGGTCCAAATTTACATTTTTGCTTTCTATGTAATTTGTTATCTGAGTTGGCCTATCGATTTAGAAGATTTTAGCGGTTTAATAATACTTTTACTTTTATTTGGTGTGGCAATGTAAATTTCATTGTGAGCTATAGTTTTTTTATTATCAATATTGTGTACTGTTAACTATATAAGATAAGTGTGTTTGATTACAGCCAATAATAGTTTTATGCGCATTTAAAAATTGGTTTGTAATATACATAATTTGAATTTTCAGTATCAGTTATCTCTAATTAATTATTAATTTTTAATGGTGGTAGTAAGCGTCGCGTTTTGGTCACTAGCTTGGCAGTATTCCAAAATAATTTGTCTCCAGTATTAAGGAAAATAATCAAATGGCATCATCTATTATTCCTTTGCTTTTGAAGGCAGATGAGTACGCTGACTTTTTTTTTGTGGTGGTTCTTATTATATGAAATTTTCTTGTTCACTATTAGCAGTGCCTCTTTTAGTAAATTTGTTATAAATTTAATTTATTCTTGCAGGGAGGGGTCATTAAGTTAATGTTGTTTTTGATATTCCTATGGAATCTCAGGAATGTCGTGCAAATTAATTTCTACATATAAAATTGCTACCAGATCCAGAATTCTCAGTTATATTTCTTAAAACATTTTTAAATTTGTTTAATTTTCTGTGGCTGGGATAAACACTTATTGGGTCGTAATAAAATGTTGGTTTATTAATAATAACCGGTTTGGTGAATTAAGTATGCAGCATCGTTTTTAATGAGTTATGTACTGCTCGCTTAAGATATTTTAAGTATATTGCCGAAACAATTTATATGCATTTAAGTTTTTGTTGTTTGGTCTTAAAATCTATTCCTTTTAGATTAAACTTATCTATTGTGGGCCACTTCACCACATAATTTACATGTACTTAGAAGTCATGTAACACTGAGTCCACCTTGTTCAAACATTTGATATTTCATTCGGTTTGAGTTTTAACGTACGGATTCCATTTGACGATTGTGTTGTCAATAATTAACAAGTATCCACTCACAACAATACTATAACGCTATAACCTAACACATACTAATATACAAGGCCAGTTCAACCGAAACTACCGACACCAACTTCCACCGATGAATCGGGAAAACGAACAAAATCAACTATCCGAATCGTATAGTTCTTAACAATACGAATCGTACCCTTTAAAAGCCAAAATGTTATAGACCCGTTCCAGGCCAACCAACCTCCAAAACAAACGTGAAGGCAGCAATTAAATCCTACATCCAACTTAAAATACCCACCCAACCTACACCTCCAATTCCGAAAAACATCAGATAATGTCAAAGAAAGCAAATAATGTGACTCACTTCCGATGAGATTCAAGCAATACTTAACAACACACATGATCCAATTTACTTTTGCCCAAAGCCCGAACCCTAAGCCACACTACCAACCGAAACCGGAATACATTACCTAGAAAACTATTAGCCTCCAAAAGACACGACCACTTCCACCAGATGATGACTCACAAGATCCCTCAGACCACTTCCTAACAACTGACGAACGCTGCCGGTGGTCAGCTCAATGAACGATCCCATACACATCCGGTCACGGCGTTCCAGTCAGCAGTGGAGACCGAACCCAAGACTACGGCGTGTCCAAACCAATATCTCAACCATCTCCATACGACCGATGACAAAATAATAAAACAACAATACCATCGACCCATCAAATGTAATCCCCAAACACATGACCCTTTATGCAACACACACACACTCACACAACAAATCGAACGTTCTCAATTTACTCACCTTGTACTTAATCACCTTTAATAAAAGGCAACAGCTATGGCATCTTACCAGCCAATACCGTTGTCAACCAAAACTTATAAAAAAACAACAAATTACAACAACATTCATGCGACTACACATCTCAAAATTTTAAAATGGAATCGCGAAACGTGTACAAAATTATAGTGACCAACAATGATTAATTAATCAATAATTAATCAATAACAATGATTATTAATCAATTAATCAACAATGATTAATTAATCCACTGGACATCCCTTTAAACAATGAGAATATTTCAACAACACACGCTACACAACTACTAACTGTTCAAAAACAAAAATTGAACCTGTTAATAAACATACTATAAATCGTATAATGGAACAGTAAAAAATATTCTCTCTCTCTATATATAATGTAATTGATAACCGATGTTCGATTTATCCAAACGCATACACAATCTAGAATAAACAACAAACCGGTACCCCGATTTTGTTCGTTTTTTCATTCATTCTAACGAAAGAGAATTGAAAATTCCATATACGTATACAGGGTCTGTTTTTTTTTATATCGGAGAAATCGGAGAGATAAATTTACTGTCAAATTTTCAGATATGCGTTTTTTTTTAATATCCGAGAAAAAAACTATCTCTCTGTGTCGTTTTTTTTACGCTCCGATAATTATCGGATACGATCTTTTTACTCTGAAAAAATGTACAAATTATTTTATATTTTTTACTAAATTCTAAAATGGCGACTATTTATTATTGTTGAGCTATCAGGTGACAAATAAAACTTTAATTTAGGGAGTTTAATGCTGAAATTCATAAAATAATTTATTATTTTTGGTACTAAAAAATAACACAAAAAATATTTTTTTCGATCTGATAGGTAAAAATCGGAGAAAAAAATTATCAGATATATCCGATAAATAATCTCTCTGATCTCTCCGATTTCTCCGATATCAAAAAAAAAAAAAAACACGGCCACAGTGAATAATATACACATTTATTATTGTGTGATTTTAATTTATTTTAATGTGTCAGTTTAATTCTCATGTAAATTACGCCTAAATCTTGTTTCAATAAAGCCTAAATGTCGAAGCGGTTGAAATCGGTAAACGCATGAGTATTATTTTCCCAACCTTTTGATGTGACGATAGATGGCTTATACATACAAAATCAAAAATCAAATGTCGTTTTGTATTTTTATTGAAAGAAAAATATTATAGACAGAACTATATTATTTTGTTCGAAAATCGAACAGAGAATAAAATTTATGTTTCAAAATGGTAAGTGTTTACAATTTTAAGTTTCAAAATCAAAAATCAAGTCACAAAATCAAGTTTCAAAATGTCATCATTCATAAACAAAAAAAAAGTAAACCGCATGAGTAACACTGCGCATATACACTCACACAAATACAAGCTACATTATTATTAATATTACGTTTAACAATTCTAACAAGAAATCGTTTTGTATTCTCATCGAAACCAATAAACCAAATTTATTTTTTAAAATGGTAAATGGCAAATTATTTTAAATTTTACAAAATTTATAGCGATTTTATATTATAATATAAATAAATATTTGGGTTTTTAAAAACACCACTGAAACTTTAGATGCGCACAAATTTTTCAAAAATGTTGTACCGAAAAAAACTATCAAAAAAATGTAAACAAGATGCGCAAATACAGTGCGTATGTCCAATACCACGAACACAAACACCAATATTAATACGTTCCGGTTTAACAATTCGTATGCATGAGAATTACAAAAAAACAAACAAAATCGGGGTACAGGAAAACAAAACGAGAAAATAAAAACGAATTATATTCTAACGTATTTTATATACATGTACTTATATACCTACACCTATGTACTTAAAAAATAAAATAAAATTGCGCCTTAACAATGATGCACTGATACCTGATTTTTGGGAAAACGACAGAGTATATTATCCATTTTACCATCCCAGAACCACACATACTGATGCAAAAAAACCAAAAAAAAAAAAAAATACGACTAAAAGCAAATAATAAATTTTAAAAATGAAGAGAACGAACAAAACACGTCTGATCTTTTCAACGATCATCGATCGACCTACTTATTTTGTTGCTCAAGTGGTTGTTGAGAACTACTGAGTAGTTATCAACAACCACCTTGAGCAACAAAATATTAAATATTTACTTTTACTAGGAAAGTGATAAACTTATATGTATATTACGTCCTTTATCGCTTGCACGTAGTGTAATATCCAGCTGGCACTTCTCACTTGATGTGAACAACATAACAGATTTGTCTGAATTACAATCAAGAAATAATATTGAAAAATTTGAGAAATCGCCTATTACATCAAAACAAGCTAGGTACTGTAATATTTTAAGCAAATCTTCTTTCAATAATCTCTTTTCTAATAGTGAATGCACTTCAATCTTCAGGTAAATGCTTAATGGATTGAGAAACTGTCGAAGCAAGTTAGACCAACTTGAAATTATTGCGGAAATTGGCTTTAAATATGCAGATCTTCAATAAGCTAACAATATGTACTTGGAATGCCAATGGCATAAAAACTAAAACCTGTAGCGACCGATAAATATTTGGTTAGTTGAATTTCTAATAAATATTTATCTGCGCTCCAATGTATACGAAACATTTTATGTTTCGTTCCACTGTATCCAGTGTGTATATAAAAACAATTTATTGTTTTATTTATATTGGTTTATTACTCTGTAGGTTTTAGCCAAGAGTATTACCAATTTATGGAATTGTTTCGGTAAATATCGAATTATCATATGGGGCTAGTGTCTCCATCTAAATTAAATAGGATGTTTCAATGGAACTAATTCCAATATTGTTAACATGCACCAAGGCATGTGAATGAGTTACTTTCATGTGACTTTTATACGTGCATGTTTTTAATTGGTCAAATATGCCACGCCAATTAATTATTTCCGTTATGCTGGACGTGTATAGGTACAGCATCTTCGTTTGAATGCAACATACAATCAAACGAATGTTTTAATATTGTCATCTCTTTTCGCCGCATGTTTTTGTGATGCGCTTTATATACTATAAGTATTTTCGCCTCCCTCTTAGGAAAAAAAATTTAAAGAGTGGAAAGTTACAAATAGGTTCACAAAAAGAGTTACACTGAGCGAACAAGGAAGGAAAGAAAGAATAAATAAAATAATAAAAATAAAATAAATTGTAAATTAAATTAATTAATAAAATCAATTAAATTATATAAAATAAATTAAATTTTATAATAAATTAATGTATAAAATAAAGTAAAGTTAAAATAAATAAAATTATACATTGTGAACAATAAATTTATAAATAAAATTATGTAACACAATAAACCCATGAATTAATAGAATTTTTAAAAGGTTACAACCTCGGTATCATGCTCATCAGTGTAACGTTCTTAAAAACAACCATGAAATTGTATATACCAAATTACAACGTCTACAGGAAGGGCCGCCTCTACAGGAAATGCGGTAAAAAATTACAAGCCATATTCAATCTTACCTGACTTTAAATTTAAGGCAGTCAAAAGCATTGGTGTTTCCATACACAGCGGAAACTCATTATTAAATATACAATCTTGTTACTGCCCAAAGTCAGGTAATCCAAATTTATGCAACGATTTGATGAAAATGCTTAGCACAAATCATTAATTGCTGGTGAAGATTTCAATTGTCGTCACTCGTTGACTCATTATGGAATTGTCGGTCTTCCAATAAAGACAGTCGTACATTGTACGATTTATAAAATAAAGAGGAATAAATTTACTTTCAACCCAAGAGATAGTTCATTAAAGTTCTTCGACTACAAAATCGCTGATTAGACAAAATTACATGAAAAAATCGAACATTTTTTGGAGAACCTAGGCACGGATACATTATGCAACGAAGCTGAAATTGACAATATTAACAATACTATTCAACTGGCTAGAGATGAGGCAATACCATGAACTATAGCGTAAATTATATGGAAAATATAGTATTGTCAAATTCAGTTATATACTAATGATAAAACTACTCGCCATCGTCAGTGGGTGAGAAATCGACAAGATTTCGCCCTGAAATCTTTTGTGAATTATTTAAATCGTAAAATTAAAAAACTATTAATTTTATTACAAATTCAAAATGGCAACAAAAACTCGAAATTAACTCCAGACAAACCTAGGAAGTTGTTAGATTTATTAAGAATAAATATAGTTTCTTGTCACCATTCAGAAGAGAAGATTTTCCTGATAGTGAATTGTTACTTACAATGATTAAAATATGTAACGCTCTAAAATAAACTTTTATGAAAGCTTACGTGATCCCCTCTAATCAAAACACGGTCAACGACTCTTTAGTGCAGACCAGCATCAATTTAATTAAAAATAATCAAAATACACTGATGGCTTTCCACACGTTTGTTTCAAATGAAGAAATTATGTCCCACACTAAATATCTCAAACGAAATAAATCTCCAGGTCCAGATATAATTACTAATAAGCTGCTTAAAAAATTACCGTCAGCTGCGATTGATTACGTAAAGCTCATCGTTATTAGGTGCATTAGCATCTGCTACTTTCCAAATATATGTAAGGTGGTAAAGGTCATTCCTATTTTTAAGCCAGGAAAAGATCCGGCTCTTCCTATTAGTTATAGACCTATAAGTTTATAATTTTTTAAATTTTATTAAAACTCGATTAACTCAACATATCTAAGATAAAAATTTACTTATCAACGAACAGTTGGGATTTTGTGAGGGTCACTCTACTATTCATCAGGTGAATCGAATAATCAACATTATTAAATCTAATCGGGATATGAAGAAATCAACTGGTGCAGTTACAATTAATCTGGAACGGGCGTTTGATACCGTTTGCACAAATGACTTGTTGCACAAATTATATAATTACAATTTTCCAATTTATCTAGTACAGTCTAAATAATAGAAGTTTCTATGTAGATATTACGTCATACCAGTGTTTACTTGGTGTGTCTGAAAAATCGAATTTTCTGAGTTAGATATTGATTTGTACTAAACCAAATACGCTTTTTTCAAATTTGTAATCCATTTTATTGTATCTCCTTTAGTTCCATAGATATTCAGTAGTTAATTTAGTGGAACCGCCACTAACATCACTTCTTAAAAAACCGTTTTAGTGTAACTGCCGCTAATTACTAATTGGTAAATAGAGAAAATATAAGTTGTGCGGAGATCAAAACCATTATTCACCACTATGTTCATAAAACATTTCATGGTTGCATTTTCGGACTGGTCCAAATGTTGAATTGGGTATGTACAATATTTACATGGACTGTGATTGATTTTTTTATTTGCGTTTCCTGGGTAATAAGATGTGGGGCTTTGTTAATTTTAGATTCATTAGACTGCAGAATAATGATTTTTACATACTAGTTTCCTATTAGAATGTTCCTGTTCAATTTGATCAATTGTTTGGAAGTACCCCTTTCGAATCGATGCGTGTACGTAGTTTGATGTGCTTACGAGGCGTATCGACATGGATATCGCTTGTTGGTCGTACGGTTGATTTGGATTAATCAGTTTCGCGATCGGGAGGGAGTTCGCCAAAAGGGTATATTTTTGATCGGCTTTTTGATATTGGTTGTAAATGTTTGTAGAAATTCGTAATCAGTTAAAGGGTGGTTCGATTTTGAATAGTGCGTTTTGTTAGCGTTGTTTGTCTGGAATTAGGATAGGTTTTCGGATTTGAGTCTCTTAGATGTCGTGGATATTGGAAACGTTTTGGAGTTTTGGCATATTTTTTTCTACTTTACGAAAATGCTGATTATTTATTTTATTGAGAGTGGTCCATTCGATTTTTTTCTGGACGTGGAGGCAGGCTGATTTATCTAATGGACTGGACGCAGTAGGGATGCTTTGTTGGGTTTGTGGATGGGAATGGCTATGGTATGTTTCCGCAGGAGGGGGGTTGTATATTTTTTTAAATTTTTATATTTTTTGTATCTATGTTTTTTATATTTTTTGTATTTTTTGTATTTCTATATATTTTGTATTTTTAGGTTTTTTATATTTTAATATTTTTTATATTTTTATATATTTTATGCTTTGTATTTTTTTAAATATTTTTTATATTTTTTTTAATATTTTTTATATTTGATAATTTTTTATACATTTTATATATTTTGTATTTTCATATTTTTTATATTTTCTATATTTTTATATTTTTTATATTTTATATATTTTATATATTTTATATATTTTATATATTTTAATATTTTTAAATTTATTATATTTTGTTGTATTTTTATTTTAATATTTTTTATATTTTTATAATTTAATTATAAATTTCATGCGGAAACTAATTCAATTTATTACAGCCTACGTCTTGCAGAAATGAGCCCATCGAAGATTTTTTTTTCAGAAAAAAACTGCAAAATTACAGATAAATGGTTGCAGATTGGAATTCCTTGTAAGATATGACAAAATGCAGAGCAGTTTATTATAATTGTGATTGTCTTGTGCTAACTATCAGTAGTTTGAATATTGGCTACTGGGAAACCGGACCAATTCTGTCATTATTGACTCACCCTTCCTTTCCGTTCGCCTCAAAAAATACTAACTATCGATCGCTTAGGTGTCTGCAACCGGGTCGAATCTGTTATAACTAGCATTCCATCCACTCCTTCAGTTGTATTATATGTAACACGAATGTACGGTGGTGCCCGGCATTCCGGGAGTTCCTGGTTCGTCCTTGGCCTTACCCTTTAATCAATCAATCAATCAATCATTCTTTGATCACAATTTTAAATAGTCCTACCGATGCCGAGAAACAATTGCTCGATTCACATCGACTTTCACATACATAGCTAAATTAGCCCGCGATAGTGGTAGAAAAATGCAATCAAGAAGTTACCAAAACAGTTATTTGTTATGAATAGTTTTTTCTTTATCGAAAGCCAGCTAAATTTTCGTTAAAAAACAAAACTGGATACAATAGTTTTGTTTTTTAACAAAAATTTAGCGTTTAAATATATTTTGACGTTTGCAGTATTTGGCAGGAGTGGCAAAATATTATAAAATGTTAATATTAATTCACAAACTGTTCAAAACCACAAAGTTGATATTGTATAAATATCACTAATTGAACGAACCATCGTCTTGCGAAAAAATTGTTCAAAATTTTGGTAAAAGATCGGCAGCTTATGAACTAGCAAAGGAGGTTATTTGGATGACATTCTGTTTCATTATTAACCGAAACCAATGTACTTTAATTTCCAATAAAAGTAAATAAAGGTTTCACACAATTTATAATATACCCTTTATAATATACAGAATTAATGGTGATTACTGCCTATTACCAGCTTTCCACAATGAAACATTTACTGTGAGTATTTTTTTACTGTGCAACGTAAAGAAGAAGATTATCTTTGTCACACTAAAGTAATTAACTATTTTTTCTCCTTCTGGTTTTACACTAAAAAAATACTGACAGTAAATGTTTCATTGTGGGTAGACTTCTTTATACTGAAATAATTATTTAAATTTATTAATTGGTTTACTTTAAGTAAAATTAATAATTGCTCGTTTAATTTATTTTAAAAGTCAATGGTTTATGGATAACCAACTTCTCAAAAACTTAGATTAACCGTCATCGAAGGTGGATATTGAACAATTTCCTATGCAAATTTGGTGTAAGTCCTATTTTTCACTTGGTGGACATTCACTATTTTACCAAGAAAATTAATTTATATTTTCCAATTTTCCAAAGAAATGGAAAGTTTCCTAGATAAAGTTTAAATTGGAAATAGTTGACAGCTATTATGCCTAAAGGTCCATCGAGTAATTTTATGTAAAATACTTATAGGTTCAACTAAAATTAAAACAAAGTTTTAATAGATTTTTTCTTAATATGCAAAAACTGTCGCTTAAACCAAGACAGCACTGGCATGACGATTAGTAAAACTCAAAGTGCATTAGCGCAGATCCCTGCTGGAGTTCCACAGGGATCCGTCTTAAGTCCAATCTTATTCAATTTATATGTAAATAGTATTCCCAAAGGTGATTAGTGTTCATTAGCGCTTTTTGCTGATGATACAGCAATATTATCATCTAATGAGCTGGCTGAGTCCATTATTTTAAATTTAAATATCTACTTGATCGTATTATTTTCTTTACTAGATGTCGCGCAGTGTTAAAAACACTTCAGAGGAACATTATCTTGGACATTAACGATCTTGGAAGCCAAAAATGTGATAAAAAATTTTAAATCTTTACCCCTTAATTAATAGGAGGAGTAAATTAAATATCAAAAATAAATTATTGATTTATAAGGCCATGGTAAATGTTATTTTATATGGCTGTCCAATTTGTTGGAATGATGCTTATTCACATAGGAAAAAATTACAATTCTTACAAAATACGTTTTTAAAAATAATACAAAATGTTCGCATTAGGTAGGTACAGAACCATTAGGTTGCAGATCGAATTAAATATAACACCAGTAGACAATTTTGTAAGAATTTTGGTTGAACAGTACAAAAACAAACTAGAATATAATGATAATCAATTAATTAAGAATTTCTAAAAATAGAACTATTTATTTTGAAAATTGTAAATAGTATAAAATTTAGAAATAGTGACAATTTAATCTTTCTTGTAAATGTGTTAACTGTTGTAATGCTATTCATTTAAGCTAATCTTAGTAATAAGAATTAAAATGATGTAAGAAAATAATCGATATCCTCCTATTAAAAATAAAAATAAAATATTTTCTTTTAATTTTTTCAAGCTCAGACTACAATCTTCTCCAAACCAGTAAATAAAACCATCAATTTGTCCCTCATTTTAAATTTGATTTTATGCCTGCTCCTCGCGGCAACATCTTACTGCGTGGCACGTACCTTAGTGAAAGTAGTCTATATATTCTTCTGACCATACCACAGGTGACATATTTTCGATGGTACTATTAGAATTGCTAAATATCTTACAGTTTTTATACTTTTGGCCTATTGCCACCTTCAATATGATATATATATATATATATATATATATATATATATATATATATATATATATATATATATATATATATATATATATTTATAATCGTTCGAAATAAGTTGATAGGTAAAGTTCTTCTTTAAGATATAGGGCATACATTTTTTTATGTTTATCTTATTTACATCGTCTTCAATATTCGGTCTTGATTTTCATGGATGATGATTTCACAAAATGAAAAAATAATTAGAAAACATTTTCAGTAGATTGATTGGCGTACTCTTTAAAAAAAGAATCTTGTTATGTCTGTATGTACACAAAATTCGATCTAATCAATATTTATTTAAGTCTAATATTAACAAAAATGGAGACGATAGATAGAGAATACTCGTATTATACAAAATGCCTTTAGGAAATGTAAACAGACCCAAACCCTTAAATATTTAATATTTAAACATTATGATATTTTTTCCCTCCCCCGTATTTTATACGGACAATTCTTGGAAACAAACTTATCCATACATATGTATCGTATCGAATTTTCAAATTGATAGCTTAATTTAGTTTTGATATTCATTTTTATAGTGATAATTTTAATTAGAGATGGTGCAATTAAACTTTAAATTTGGCTAAATTGTGCTAAAGATTTCTCAAATCATTTACCGTATTTTCACAATGTAGTAACAATGAAAAAACTTAACGAAAACTCGCTCGACTAAAAGCAATTTGCCGAGAAAACCCTGTAATTTAATCATACCTTGCTGAATCACTGTTTCTACTACAAGTTGCAAGAATGGTAGTGGTAAAACTGGGAGACTCAATAGGTTCTTAATTTCTTCTCTTTCAAATTTAAAGTAGACCACGACCTCTACACAGTTAAAAATTTGAATTTGTTTACAACTCTTTTCTTCAAGCTGGCGGAGATTTAAATGCCACTTATTTTCCATCGTCATTTTAAAAGCTGCGCAATCAGTGATTATTATGCATTTTATTCCTAATAGATAAACTCTGAATCTTTTCAAAACTAAAACGACTGCTAGGGCTTACAACTCATAACTCGAGTATTTTTCTTGTATTTTTCTTTCTACTAAAATAAAATACAGGGTCAAATCGTGAGCTTACCGAATTTTTTGTTGTAACAAAATAGCACCGAAGCCATTTTTCGATGCATCAGTATGTAGTTCAGTTTCTGCATCTGGATTGTAAATTTGTAGTACAGGTTGTTCAACAAACTGCTATTTTAGTTTCTCAAATGCCGGCTTTTCTAGAGTGTCGAACTGGAACTTTACATCTTTTCTCAAAAGGTTTGATAAGAGTCTTGCAAGTATGAAGTAGTTTTGGACAAACCTTCTAAAGTATCCAGTCAGTCCTAAAAAACTTTGAATTTTCTTCTTTGAGTCCGGTTCAGTAAACTTTCTTACAGCTATCGTCTTCGTGATTGATGGTTTAATTGACCCCTTTTCGACTTCATAGCCCAAGTATTCAATTTTTCGAAACAGAAATTGGCATTTCTATTGGCGTAGTCTATCAATCACTTCTGCTTCATCCTTGGCTGGAATAATTATACCGTCCATATAAATTAGCACATGATGTTTCCGACCATTGGTTGGAATATATAATCGATAAAGCGTTGGAACGCTGCTGGAGATGTACTCAACCCAAATAGTGCTTTCAGAAATTTGTACTGATTATTTGGAGTAACAAATGCTGTAAATTTGTGACTTTTCTCAGCTACATCCACGTGAAAAAATCCATTTTTCAAATCAATGGTTGTGAAAATGCGTGGATTGTACAGCTGGTCGATTTGATCATTGATCAGTGGAAGTGGATACCTATCCATAACAATCTCTTTATTGAGCTTCCTGTAATCGACACATAGTCGTTTCGTATTGTCTTTTTTATTCACCAGCACTATTGGACTTGCATACTCGGATCGACAAGGTGCAATGATTTCTTTATTCAACCATTCTATAATTATCTTATCCACTTCGGCTTTTTCGGCTGGAGCTAATCTTCTTGGTGGTTGCGAAATTGATTTATCAGATTTTAGGATTATGTTTAATTTCATTGGCGATGTTTTGCAGTTCACTTTTTGTTTGTATTTACGAACCATTTCCTTAATTTCCGCTGCATATTTCTCATCCCCAACTTTAAGTTCGAATTCTGACGTTACATTGAAACAGCTTAGTAAATTTTCCTCAACTTCGTTAATTTGAAAAATCGATCAATTGTTGCTTCATTTCCATCCATTGTAATTGTAATAATCATTGGATGATACATACTTTCTGTGGAAACGATAAATATTTTTACATTTAAATGTTCCTGATCTATTTTAAGATAGGCATAGAAATATCCTTTGGTGAGTTCAAAGAGCTTTTTCTCTCTCCGATGACTTTTTATAAATTACTGTGCTGAGTTTCGCGTTGGTATATGTAAATTTATTCGATAAGTTCTTCGAATCAGTGTATTGACCATTTCAGTGATAAGTCATTTAAACTAAATATCACCAAAAATTTTATTTTCCAGCTTAACTGTCAATAAAAGTGCGGATTATAATGGTGCCGCGCCTATACTAAGTAGAAAGTACGTTGCGAACTTAAGTGAACCTGTAGTGGTTTTACCTTTAACGCAAGCTTTCCTTCGTACATCCCATTTTTAAATCGCATAAACGAAGCGAGTTCAGCGACTATCTCGGGATTTGTTTTTTTCGATGTGGTCTACAGTAAGGTGTTATTTATACAAATTTTTCTGAAGACTTATAGTCTTTAAAAAATTATATTATCGATAAGTTAAAGAAATTAAAATGCAATAGCATTCCCGTCGGGTGGTTGCGGTCTTCCTTTTGGATTGTTGGAATTTCGTTAAATTACATGATTCACATTTCCGCTAATTATATACGTCTTCCGAGGTTCCTTGAGGTTGCCACATATGGCTATGACATTTAATGTTCATGTTTCACCTTAGTCATTAACATATTATATTGTTTGAAGTTGCAAAGTGATCTGAAGTATTTGTTTAGTTGGAGTGTCAAAAAAAGATTACTACTTTAACTTTAGCACATGGTTGACTGAGATGAGTTTGTTGTTTCTACTAGGCACATTAATTCTATGGTTTAAAGAGCTTTGAGGCTTTATTTTATCATACGAAATGGTTACGAATTTATTGATCCATTAAATTCATTGTCAGGATCATTCGTTGGTCCAATTCTTGAATACCACAATGTTTGCTTATCACGCTAGAATTTTGAGTTCAAGGCACGTTATTGACCAATAACCAGTTATTATGCATTGGTAAGTCATTTTACTTTTATTTTTTTAATTAACTCACCAACCTTATATCAATTGGATTTTCTTCTAATTACAATGCCGTTGTTTTGTCTGTTTAACGATTATTTCATTTAATTTTCGTGCTAAATATTTTTTGTTGAATCTGTTATTCATATTATGCATTTTAGAATTTTGTGTGTATTAAGATTATTGGTAAGTCGCATTTTACTGTTTTTTTTTATTAACTCACCAAATTCGTATCAATTAGATTTTCTTCGAATGACGCATTTTGTCTGTTTAACAGTTATTTCGTTTTATTTTCGTTTAAAAGCGGTGCATTTCTAAATTCATCTTAACAAAGCAAAACACTTGCTATCATATTCTGTAAAAGGCTATAATCAAATATACTAGTTTTACTTTGGTTCATTTTCTGACCCTTTCCAATTCTCTTTTAGAACTATATCATTGCCGAGAAAAAAATCATGATAAAGTATTTAACGAATCAATTAAAAAAATTGTTTTGTCCTGCGATTTTACTTGCACAAAAATGAACTTATTAGACATTTTTTTGTGGTTTTACTTTTTAAAATATACGAATGGCATACACGTATTCCATACAAAAAAGAGAAAAGAGGAGTTGGAGGAAACAAAACAATAAAAAAAAATTCCGAATCCCTAAAAATTTATTTACCTTATCGTTGACATTTTCCATTTTGCCTACGCCATTTCAATATATCCAATTTTGTGTTTTGCGTTTTGTATAAATGTACGTGTGGTTTGATTGTGGGTGAGAAATTTTTTATGGTGATGTAGGTAAGGTGTATATATAACGTTAATCCCCAAATAGCAAAAAAAAAAAAAAGTTATTTCACTCATTTTTTACTCGACTAAGACGAATACTAATAAATAAGACGAAGTAAAAGAAAGCCGTCATGAGATGTAAATGGAAAGTAAATTTTATTTTTTTTTTTGATATTTCCGTTCAAAGATGATATAGATTGATTGATGAAGTGCTAGAATCTTGAATTTCGAATTAAATGACACACAACGAGAATTTTTAAACTCAATGAACGAGTTCATGGTTAGAAAAGCGGTTTAATTGAATTCCTAAGTCATAATATCAAAATATCTTATCTGTTCGTTATATATATAGTAAAGACACGCGAAAGCTTAAGAATTTTAAAATTATTTTTGTTTTTGTCTACTATGCTAAAACAATTGAATTTAACAATTTTACAAGAAAGAAAAACAACCAAAAAAAAAACAAAAAAAAAAAGATACAAAAAAGCTTTTATAAAACTGTTAAAAATTTATCTTCGTTGAACTTTATTTCTGTCACATTTTACTGTTCACATTTTTCTATTGTTGCAATAATTTAAATTCTAATTTGCACATTAAAATGACATAAATTTTATAACATGAAAAAATTTTATGGAAATTCCAAATTCCGGAAAAAACGGATTTCATTTACTTTGGCACAAAATAAAAAAAATCTTTTTCATAATAATTTTGTTACTCTTCCATCACGAAGCTTTCGTATTTTATATATATATATATATATATATATATATATATATATATATATATATATATATATATATATATATATTATTTTTTTTCTACTGCTTTTTAGATTGAAATCTAAAAATTTGTTACTTCGGTTAGTTTAGCTAATCAAGGTGCGTCCAAGTTTGGGAGAAGTTCTGAGAAAAGAAGGTGGCTCACCAATGGCCTACAGAAAAATATATAACAGAAATAATCTCACGTCGTGGTATAAATAAGGACCAGGTAGAAGGCTCCAGGATTGTGTTCAAATGTCCGAGTATTTCGAAAATATATCCAGTTAAAAAGCAGATTTTCAACCTTTTCGAATATGTAAAAGATAGACACAATGTTTATGGTGAAATAAAGGAGATGGTCCAGTTAAAGTGCGGGTTGTCAACCAAGTATTTCGACTAATCAACATAAAAGAAAAAGCGAAACTCTAAAAGTTTCAAATGCAAACACTGCTAAAAGAAAAAAAGATTCACCGCTCGCCAGACTGGTTCTCAGTTGGGCAAAAAAAAACACACTACAACACATGAGCGTACTTTAGCGTTCAGAACTTAAAGGTCTCAGGGAGAAAGATTCATATTTGTCAAAACACGAAAGGATACTTTTTACTAGAGTTGAAAAGCACGCAGTGAACCAACCGCAAACAGTAACTTTCCAAACCTAGTTGAAAGAAATTATTTGTCAAGAAGCTGATGTTAAATTTTTGACAGGGGAAGCCCTTGTAGAAATAAAGGACAAGCTCTTAAATCGCTAACAAATACCTTGACAAATGATATTGCCTCTTTAAAAATCGCTAAATTAGCTTTCAAGCTAAATAGGAGAGAAGGTAATATCCCAAGGGAAAATAAGGATTAGTTGCTTGATGGTTGATCTCACATTGAAGAGATTACCATCTAACTAGAGTATTAAGTTTGGAAATGAGTGAATTTTACACACACCGCGATCATTAACTATTTTGTGTTTTTTGCATGAAGGATAACAGTTAAGGGATATTTCGAAGAAAAAAATGGAATTTACTGGCTGAAAACATAAAATGTTTGACGAAAAGCTTTTTATTTTCATACTTTAGAGGACAGAGTTTTGTCAGGAACTGCTGACTGATTATATGACAAGAGCTTGCTGTGATGCAGCAATATCACAGAGATCAGTAAGTTGGGCTGTGTCAAAAATGCCAATTGCTAGACACGTAACAGTGACACTTTTAACAATTATGTAAAGAAGTAGGCCGCGAATATTGGGTAAACCATATATAGAAAAACTACAATGTTTAAGGGTATTCATAAAATGCATCAAACTAAGGAGCGAGGCAAAAGTAATTCCGTTAGCCAATGGAGGAGGTTCTAAAAGTATTTGGCAATACCAAGTTCAACGGCTGGTATTTCTGCCGAAAGGAATGAAAGCATTAGAAAATCTATCGTCAAACCGCCCAATTTGCTTGCTAGATACGACTAGAAAATTATTAGAGTAGATCATATGCGAAACTTTACAGGAGACAATTAAAAACAAAGAGGACCTGTGATCCGAGTGTGGACTATGTGTTCGGATTCCAGATGCAATAGGACAGTTCGCTAATAGGATATTGAACTCGTCGACTAACCTTTTCAATGAACAAATAGACAAATATAGGAAATATCGAGACGGAGTTTTTTTATATAAGGCAGTTCCTAACTGGGTATGATGGTTTTCATGATTACCTATTTAAGTTGAAGCATGAAGATTCTCCATACTGTCCAGAGTGCGAGGATAAAACTGTGAATGGTAATAATTAAAAATGATGACAGCTGAGCCGGCCTCATGAAGTATTACTTATAGGTAGTTATGAGGCTATATGACAAAGATACTTAACATTTAGAGTATAGTCAGTAAAAGTCCTAAAATCTTGCAATTTTATGATGGTGTCTTGTAAGGTCTTTCGGATATTTTCTCCTTCATCAAAAATAATATAATTTTGGCACATTAGCGAAGCTTACTTTATATAATTGTTAACATGGATCACTGTTTTAATTGAACTTTTAAATTTGGAACAATTTGGAATATCAATTCATTGATTATAAAATTTGACAATATGGATAGTCAAATTAGATAGAGGATAACTTTCAACGCCAACGAATTAAATAAACGGACCATGTTTATTTAATTCGTTGGCGTTGAAAGTTATCCTCTCACTTACGTTGTACCAATATAAAATCAAAAAATACTAGGGAGGTTATAATAAAAGGAATTGAGTTTGTGATCACAAATAATATTATCATTTAATTTCAAATTTAAATAATAACAAATATTAAAGGAGAGAAAGTATCATATTTAGAAAATACGAAACCAGATAATGATACTCTAGGCAGCAATTTTAGCAACGAATATTATAGGTACAGCTTAAATAGGGTTGCAACCGGAAGAAGTATTTATATATTCTCTGCCGCTCCAAAGAAGGAAACAAATTTGCTGAAAGGTAATGATCATGCTTTGATCTCAAGATTATATTTCATATACTAAGCACTTGGAAGATATTTTAACCTTCTTATCAATAACTGTATGTTTAATTGGAAGCAAAAATAAGACGAATTTAAAATTTAACAAAATTGGTATAACCTTTGTGTTCAGTACTGGTGTATTAAAAATTAATTTCTAAATCGCTTCAAGATACTAGATTTTATTTCAGGAAGAATCCATTTTAACATGCGTAAGAGATCTTTTCAACTGATACTGATACTGTGATGTTATAGTTACACGAGAACCTCATTGCTTAAGTTTTATTCAAAGTTAACATTGGACGTTGCATATTTTAAGGTTGTTGTCATAAGTTCCATTCTAGACCAATCACAATTATATATATTAAGATTCAGGAATAAACCATTAAATCCGGTCTAAAATTGGTTTAGTTCGATAAGTCCGATATTACAGCGATAGCGAATCTATGACCCACGGTCACTTACTGATCTGCGAGCTAGTTTTAACTAACCCGCGAAAATTCTAAAGTTCGTTAATTTTTTATTAGTCATTTTCGTAAATAGATCCTGAATAACTTCAGGCTAACTTTCGAACATCATAGTTATCCGTTTATTTACGAACGTATGGGATAACTTCATGTCTGTGAAGCTAGCACGAAAAGTTAGCCAGAAAAAAACTATGGTAACACTAATGGTGTGGATCTTAGATAACCCATTTTTAGTACAAATTAGCACGAAAAATACTTCAAATAACATATGAAAATAAAAGTTACCACGAAAAAAAAGATAATTACATTTAAATGGAATTGGTTTGATGAGAAATAAATGAAATTAATTTGATAAGAAAGTACAATCTACAGCAAACTTATCACAAACATATCAAAATATTAGTATGGGTCAGAGGGAATTACTAACACTTCGTGCTAGACCCTTCCAATCATTTGTCGGATATGAAATCAGTTTTATATGAGAGTAGAATCTACAGTGAACTTATCACAAAAAATATCAAAATATTCGCATGGGTCAGAGAGGAGTTCTAACACTTCGTGCTAGACCCTTTCAATCATTTGTCGGATATGAAATCAGTTTTATATGGGAGTAGAATCTACAGCGAACTTATCACAAAAATATCAAAATATTTGTATGGGTCAGAGAGGAGTACTAACACTTCGTGCTAGACCCTTCCAATCATTTGTCGGATATAAAACTGATTTCATATCCGACAAATGATTGAAAGGGTCTAGCACGAAGTGTTAGTACTCTTCTCTGACCCATACGAATATTTTGATAATTTTGTGATAAGTTCGCTGTAGATTCTACTCTCATATAAAACTCATTTCATATCCGACAAATTTTAGATCACAAAATTATCAAAATATTTGTATGGGTCAGAGAGGAGTACTAACACTTCGTGCTAGACCCTTCCAATCATTTGTCGGATATGAAATGAGTTTTATATGAGAGTAGAATCTACAGCGAACTTATCACAAAATTATCAAAATATTCGTATGGGTCAGAGAAGAGTACTAACACTTCGTGCTAGACCCTTTCAATCATTTGTCGGATATGAAATCAGTTTTATATCCGACAAATGATGTGAAGGGTCTAGCACGAAATGTTAGTACTCTTCTCTGACCCATACGAATATTTTGATATTTTTGTTATAAGTTCGCTGTAGATTCTACTCTCATATAAAACTGATTTCATATCCGACAAATGATTGGAAGGGTCTAGCACGAAGTGTTAGTACTCCTCTCGGACCCATACGAATATTTTGATAATTTTGTGATAAGTTCGCTGTAGATTCTACTCTCATATAAAACTGATTTCATATCCGACAAATGATTGAAAGGGTCTAGCACGAAGTGTTAGTACTCCTCTCTGACCCATACGAATATTTTGATATTTTTGTGATAAGTTCGCTGTAGATTCTACTCCCATATAAAACTGATTTCATATCCGACAAATGATTGAAAGGGTCTAGCACGAAGTGTTAGTACTCTTCTCTGACCCATACGAATATTTTGATAATTTTGTGATAAGTTCGCTGTAGATTCTACTCTCATATAAAACTCATTTCATATCCGACAAATGATTGGAAGGGTCTAGCACGAAGTGTTAGTACTCCTCTCTGACCCATACAAATATTTTGATAATTTTGTGATAAGTTCGCTGTAGATTCTACTCCCATATAAAAATGTTTTCATATCCGACAAATGATGTGAAGGGTCTAGCACGAAATGTTAGTACTCTTCTCTGACACATACGAATATTTTGATATTTTTGTTATAAGTTCGCTGTAGATTCTACTCTCATATAAAACTGATTTCATATCCGACAAATGATTGGAAGGGTCTAGCACGAAGTGTTAGTACTCCTCTCGGACCCATACGAATATTTTGATAATTTTGTGATAAGTTCGCTGTAGATTCTACTCTCATATAAAACTGATTTCATATCCGACAAATGATTGGAAGGGTCTAGCACGAAGTGTTAGTACTCCTCTCTGACCCATACGAATATTTTGATATTTTTGTAATAAGTTCGCTGTAGATTCTACTCTCATATAAAAATGATTTCATATCCAAAAAATGATTGGAAGGGTCTAGCACGAAGTGTTATTACTCCTCTCTGACCCATACAAATATTTTGATGTTTTTGTGATAAGTTCGCTGTAGATTCTACTATCATATAAAACTGATTTCATATCCGACAAATGATTGAAAGGGTCTAGCACGAAGTGTTAGTTCTGCTCTCTGACCCATACGAATATTTTGATATTTTTGTTATAAGTTCGCTGTAGATTCTACTCTCATATAAAACTGATTTCATGCCCGACAAATGTTTGGAAGTGTCCAGCGCGAATCGTTAGTCATTAGGTTTTTACTAAAATTTTGTTAATGCTTATTAATTTTGTTAATTTCGATATAAGTATTTATATTTTATTTTTTATAAATTACAATTAAAACGTTATTTTAGTGCTCATCAGTGAATCGTTTGTAAAAATTATGTAAATCGCATATTGCTGTTCTGTTTTTTTATTAGTTTTAATTTCCATTTATAATCTTTATGATTTTTTTTTTCGTGCTATCTCTATCTAATACTCCAACCAACATTTTTTAGTACACAGAATTAAATGCATATTTAATTATTGTGATTAAACAAATTATTTAAACTTTTAATTGAATTAGTAAAGTTTAATAATAAACATCAAAAAGCTTTACATTTTTTAATTATTTGCCAACAATTCGATTTGATTAAATTGTTTATGCCATAAGTTATAAATATTGGTTTAAATCTTAGATAAAAGTATTACCTTATGTACAATTTTAAAATAATCGTGCTAACTTTTCGTGCTAGCTTCACATCGGTATAACTTCAGGCTAACTTTGATATTGCTGTTGCTATTATTAACTGAGCGATCTGCTATAATGTCGAGTATTTGGTTTGTTTTTAAACAATTTAATTATTCTATAAACTCAAGTCCTACATTATGTGGTACTACAAATGCTGGAATAATTTTTTCAAAACACAAAGACGATCTGTGAGTAAACAACAACAGTAACAAATTGATTTATTTGACAAAATAAATCATCGAATTTTATTCGAATTTTGCTTTCATGCAACGGACTCACTCAAAATTTATAAGAACTTTTTGTATGGGATGGATAACTTGAATAATTTATTACCAACATAAGAAAAATGAAAAGTTAGCCTGGAGTTATTCAGGATCTATTTACGAAAATACGTATCGGTACAAATTTGTATACAAAGTAATTTCCATTTTGACACATACAAAATTTAAATTTTGGTTACTCGGTATAAAATGTGGTGATCACAATTTTTGGTTACTCGGGCTATTTAGTACTACTTTCAATCTCCGCAATGTTGGCTGCACTGAATCCAATTGTCATTATGTCAATGTCAAAAGTTTTGTGCCATTGATGAGCAATAAAAATATTATTTTTTAAAAAATAAAATGCAATTTGAATTAATTAAATAATTAAATTAAAAAATCCGAGTAATAAAGTTGGGCGACCATTTAGTGATGATTGGATTGCAAAATATGGAGTAATTAATAAAAATTTTTATGGCGCTCTGTATACTTTGTTTTGTGATTCGGTGGTTTCCCGAGCTAATAAAGTAAAGGATCATGATACCCAAGCTGCTCAATTTAATATTATGTTTAAGCCAGAAAATCATATAACTGCATCTAGATATCGTGCGTCGCGTGTTATTGCACAACAAGGAAAGCCTCTCACGGAAGGTAAATACTTAAAAAAAGGGATTTTTAAAATGCTCAGAGCATCTTTTCGACGATTTTTCCAATAAAGACAAAATAGTGAACCGAATTAGAGAATTATCTTTAGGCAGAAATACCGTCTAAGTTAGAAATAACGAAATGAGTAGCGATATTATTAATTATCATTTGATTTACAACATGCGGGAATGTTTTCAATTGCGCTGGCTGAAAATACAGAGGTTCCTTGACAAACGCGACCTGCTGTTATAGCTAGGTACCAAGCTGGATATATAATGAAAGAAGAGCTGGTAAAATTAATGTTAATTTCTGGACAAACAACAGGCCGAGACATTTTTAACTTGTCAAAGAAGAATTTACCAAAATGAAAATTAGTTTAAGGCAGTTAGTATCTGTTACAACAGATGGTGCTCCAATTATGGTTGGCATACATAACGGTTTCATACAGTTTTTAAAAGAAGAAATCAATCACCCATTGAATGAAATGCACCGAATTTTGCAATCAGGAAGTCTTTGTGCAAAGGCCGGGTTAAAATCGTTAGAAAGGGTCATTGACCCGCGGTGCAATGCTAATATTTTTTTTGTCCAGAATTGACCCAACATAGGAAATAGATTCAACCATGCCATATTACAAGTAGAGTTTCAAAATCTAAAAATATTTTTAATTGGTTTCTTTAGTTCTTTAGATTTAATGATAGTTATAATTGTATAGGCGTCGTTAACTTGTTGCAAGTGAAAACCTCTTCTGATTAGTTATTTATACGATAAACCATTGCTTAACATATATCATTAATTGATAACTGATAAGTGTTTAATCATCGAGATTTAAACATTTCTTAAAAATTCATGGGATCTAATATATTTTGACCATTATCCAAAGTTATTCTATAAATGTAAGCTTTAGGTTTGGGTCATAATTGGCCAACATTTTGATTATTTCTGAGGATATTTATTTATCTTTTTGTTTGAGCTCGCGAAAGGTCGTACACACATTTGGTTATCCTTTTTATATTGAATGACTCCCAGTAACTGGTTTAACTCACTTAAGGCTTAAATAAATAACTTCACTATCTTAAGACACTTTAGCTACTGATTTACTTTTTCTTTCCATAATTTACTTTTTCTTGCAATCAATTATACTGAGCTACAATTACCAATTTTAACTAATTTTACCGAATGGAACGTTATCCTTTTATATTTAAAGGCTTTAACCCCAGTTCCAAAATGTTTGAAAAACTTGGCTTTATTTGAATAATTTGGTTTGGTCGCTTCCGGTTAATTGTTTATGATATCTAGAGGGACTCGTCTTTGTTTCTCCTGAATTTAATTATGAGCTAAATATATGCCGGTATAGTAACTGTTTTTCTCTGGAAGCTTATTTGATTCAACAATATTGTATTCCGCACGATATCAAATATTTTTTTAAGTTTTGATCTGTTTTTTTAGGTCTAATTTGGCCTTTACTGCGCTTACAATCTAACCTTGACTGTTAAATGATTTTATGAATGTTTGAATGAAAAAGTAACCTGAAAACGTTAAGTAACAATTTCCACGCGTTTTTGATACATTTTGTGAATTTTTAAACCTTTTGACAGACGCGTTTCTTTGAAATGGGCTATTAATTTTTTTTAAATGTTCTAAGTGACATTTTTTTAAATGTTTTAATAATGATGTCTCGTAACATCCGATGTTAATATCCATCTACCACATCAAAATTAGTACTGTAAACGTTGAGAATGATATTGCGGCAATAATTCTTGGACCAATTGGACCATCTAATGGAGTAAAGTTCGCAATGTGGTCGTTATGGACAAGTTTAACTGTCGAGAATGTAGCAAAATCGATAAACGTGCTTAAAACACTTTATCTTATTGTGGTGAAATTTTCGGTTATATATATATATATATATATATATATATATATATATATATATATATATATATATAAAATATATTTATCATTTTTATTGACAGATGAAAATGAAATTGAGTTTAATTTTATTTATTATGATCATTTATTAAGGATTTGATACATTATTGCTGTTGTAGGAGTAGTTTATTCGCTGTGACATTATTTTTGTTTTTCATTTTACGAAGAATTATGTTCGAATAAAAAAATTGTCAGAAGATTTGAATTGTCATATTAACATTATGTAAAGCATGAAAAATGGGAAAAAATTCTGTCTAATCTGTCTAACAACCTTTTACTTATTTTTTTGTTGCCAAACCGTGTTTATATAAATCTTGAAAAAGTTTTTTTTTTGACCAGCAAAATCTCAACTTATATAAATTATCAACAGAAGAGTTGAATATAGAAAAAATTAATAATTTTAACATCATAAACAAACTTTAAGATTTTCTTTAACTTTATTTACACAGTAAATTTGTTAAGCATTTCTTTGAAGAATATATTTTTATGATTTATGAATTGTAACAATATTTACAACCATATTTAGACAGTAAATTTGGCTATTTGTAAATTCTTTAGTATATACGAGTATAAGACGATCTCAATTAAATACAGAAAAATGTTAATTTCGTCATTAAGTTGCGAAATATGCTCGGTAATACATAATTTTCAATACATAATTTTCGAATTATTATGGAAGATAATATTTCCATGCCCAATGTGGATTGTTAAGTAAATCTAATTTCGTTATTCAGTATGCAATAGAACTGTAACTGACGCCATTAATATCATCCATTAATAATACTACCCTAAAAACAGGGCATGTTTTGTAATTTTATTTCATTCCATGTTTTGTAATTTTAAAGCATTGGAGATTAGAATTCAGTTAAACAAAAATTCTCTTTTGAATTGATCAAATAATGAAACAACGATTGTGTCTCTACAATCTGGTATCTAGGCTTTAACTTTAACATAATATCAACATTTGCATACTTTTTCATTACCTGCATAAATCATTATAGGTTTTTAGAACTTGGCTTAAATTTTAACTTGGTAAAAATTATAAGCACAATCATTCGTAAAAAAGTTATCTAAATTAAATATCTTACCTTATTTTAAAGATGAACACATTGTATAATCGAACTAAGAACATAAGTAACACAATTACTACCACAACGAATTCACATCAACAACTGAAAACCAACAGTCAAACAAAACTGTGTCTGTATAACAGTATTTGAAACATGAAATTGTTATAATTTTAAACAAAAAATATACTAGAATCCATCTACAAAAAATCGGAATTTAAATTTGACATTGCATCGGTCTTTTGTTTCGTTGCTCTCGTTTGTGGTCATCAAATTGCGACGACAAATATAAATTAATTTTGTTTGTTTAAAACTATATTAAAGGGTTTTCCATTTTCAACGTTTCAATTTTATAATGATTAAAGACATTTTTAGGGTCAGTGAAAGTGTAGTTTATGAAGGCGTTGCGAACCCTTTTAGTTCCTAAACCGATGAAAATATGGTGAAATAAGAGCAAAATAAAACGTTTCAGCGAGCAATTCCAAGAAGTGTATACAGAACTGTGCAACATATATTGATGTGCAGTATTGTAACTTTGTTATATTGACAACAAAAAGTCATCCAGAATAATAAAGTAACAGAAATAAGCGAATACTGTAAAGTTGACAATAATAAGGCACCTGTCATTGATAATACCATGAGCTCACCCTCAAACTAGCAATTGAACAATACCCGAGCTGTTTGCCATAAGATTTGAAAATCATGCTTGAGCGAAGTCTAAGTATTGATGTTGTTACCAAACGGTAAAAATCCGCCCGAAAATCAATCGTCGTACAAGCCGATATGTATGATCAACACTTTTGAGAACGATATCGAAGCGAGTGATATCTGGCAGATTAAAAGAGGTAGTAAATGGTCTAGAGTAAAAATGATTTGGTAAAAATAATGGAGCAGAAAGTGTAATCCTTGTGCAAAATAGTATATTATAGTGTTATTTCGATGTTCAAAAAGCTGAAAAAGCAAAGATCATTGATCAATATATCGTGATTGTAGTAGTTGCTAAGCACAAGTGGGAGGTAATCTAGATTTGTATTGAAAGCATATACAATACACCAATATTTGTACTTAGTTAAAATGGGTGAGTCAATGCTAACCACTACCAAAACCGTTGAAGAAACTGTAATAAGTCTAATTATAAGCGAATGTTTAATGATCTTGCGGCCTTTAAGTACTTCTATATCATGATCAACAGCAGTTTGAACTTGAAGGGGCAGACAGATACTAAACGAAGACTGCTAATGTTGTGTAATCCGGTATGCGATGGTAGAAATAACTTCTTTAGATCTCTGGCCCGTATATAAGTTTCGACTATTACATGTCGATCAATATCAGGAAGTCGATTTTAACCTGTCTCAATTGTTGACAGGGCATGGTGGTTTCCAATAATACATCTACCGACATAGACTGAAGTAGTAGAGATTGGAGAATTTAAAACATTAATTTACGATTGCTCATGGTTAAAAGGAGCTAAAAATGTTTCGCATTTATTTCATCGGAAAAAATATGAATCGCTGACAGTAGATGCTTTTATAAACTGATGCATCAGCTTAGGAGGTTCACAACTGAAACAAATCGGTAACCCATTCTATCATTGTTCTATGCGGCTATTACACTGACCCTAAATGTTCTACTATTTTTTTGAAAATATGAATTCTGACATAAAAACTTTCAGAATTTATACAACTGGTCTGCAAAAACGGGTTTTATTGCTTTTTTGGGTTTGTCGAAATTTTGATTATATAAACTGAGTTGTCCAAATTTTGACTGGTTGGCTTAAACAGAGCCAATTTTGCTGTCATATCATTGTTGATTGCGCTTTTATGATATTTCGGAGTTTTTTGATGAGTTAATTCGATGCTAAATGTAATTTACCTTCAACCTTAGGCGGCGGAACGATATAATCTATAGTTGTAAACTATTCTGTTGAATATAGCCAAATGTTTTCAGCTGATAATTGTAGACAAGTTAAAATCTCAGTTAAATTATCATTTTTCTTCCGTTTGTACGTCTCAATTTAGAAAATTTTCCTTTACACTTTTATTTCAAATAACGAGTGCGGTCAAATATGCAGCCGCTTCGCATTTTAGACTGCAAGTCGGTCAACAATTTAGTTTTATAGCAAAAGCAGCGCAGCCCATTAGATAAAATTACAATGAAAAAATTAAAAGGCGAAGTTTTGCCCTCCAAAAAAAGTTGATGCAAAGACTGCAAATGACATTTTATAGTTTCATAACCTAACTTTTTTTCGTCACGATGGATCGAGCAGTAATTATTTTATCGAAAGGTAGCATAATAGATGGTTGTTCGATCATTAATCTTGTTGAACTAAAATTTACATTAAATGCAATTTGTTTAAGAGCTAGGACTCCTTTGTCTTTTTAAGGACCATTAAATATTATTTCAGTATTTAAGTGCTATCACCAAGCAAACAATGATCAGTTGATAAGTCCGGATCATTTTTTTCACCCTATAAGCACTGCAAATCGGATAAAACTGCAGACTAAACTTTATGCATTTCGGCAGATTTTCAATTTTGTGGTGCAGCTGCACAGCGGCACCTAATGTTCACCGCACCTAATGTTCTACAAAAATTTAAATACATATTTACCATAGTTCACATCAAACTTCACCTAAAATATTTATCAACTATGATCAATTAATGTCTTTAACTACAAATTTTTGAATCGCTTGCCTCAAAAAAACTGGAATATCTTTGAAACATGTTTAACAAACTTTTTAAAACCTTAAACTTAGCCAGCTTTTACACCATATAAATATACATAGTAAATATTTTTGATAAACTTAAGATATTTTGTTAGATATGTTGTTGGATATGTTTTGTTAGATATGTTGAGATATGTTATTGGAAAAGTAGGGTTGCTAGGAGCAACGAAATTTAAAGAAAAAGTTGTCATAATAAATGTCACAATTGAAAGAAAAAATTAAGGTTACTGTGTGAATTATAAAATACATTCACTTCAGTTGTAGAATTACCCGATGCAAATAACTTTAGTTTTACCGTACACCGCTATCTTTTTGTCGACTTGGCGCTTATATATAATAAACGTTTATTTTCGGTAACTCTTTTGGATAACAAACATTTGAATCAAACAAAAAGTTTGTTTAGAGTGAAAGCCGCGTTAAACAAAATAAAAATGAGTGTTAAATGTTAATTAGACAGGTACGAAAACGTTAATTAGAAAAAAATAATTTTTTGAGAAGGTCCTTTTTTACATTGTATCTCAACCAAATCGAGAAAAGTCAACTATCGGTTTGCATTAATTTTCCATCTGACCAATCCTGTTCTTGAAATTTATTTGACCCATGGAGTTTGCACTTGACATTCGGTTCGCATCAAAGCAAACATTAACATATAACAGATTGAATATTTTTGTAATTCTTCGGATTATCGCTTTTTAGCATTTGGTAACATAAAGGCATCATATCAATAGTGGGGATCAATATTGGTGACCATAAGAAGAAACGCTATTTAAAACCATTACGATTCATCGTGTCAATGCTATACAAGAGTTGCTAATTAAGAGTATGCGGTTTTTTACCGAAATATTTAAAGAAGTTATTTTAAATGGCCACCTTCTGAAGAATTTACGTCTAACAACCGATTATTTTACTACCTCAAATTATTCAGCGCTGTTCGGAAGACTCAGTTCAATATTTTCATAGAATTTGGTTCCATGACCTTGGGTATTGTTCATTATGCTATGTTGCCATTTGCAATGTCTATCATAATTTTCACTGACAAAACAATTAAACACTTCAATAAATATTAGTTCAAGCCAATTACTTTGATTTAATCTCCTTTCAATCACTCGACATTTATAATTAAGGATAGGTGATAATTTATATAGTTTCAGATTACACAGATAAACAATAAGTAATCGAAACCTTATTTACATTAGATCAACTAATCCAATTAATTTAATATCTATACAGTCCTTAATAATGTAATTTTTAGTTATATTCCGATTGGCCTATATATCAGACCATCCATAAACATACATACACACTTACTATATATCATATCACATCATTCATACCACCTTCGTATCAACATTTCTGAATAAATCTAAAAGTTATTAATTATAAAAAGTGTCAGGACCTTATCAAAAAAAAAAAAAAAAAATTTAGTAAATAGTTTTTCTTTTGAAACAATAAAAAGGAAAAAAGGACAACGAGGAGTCAAAATAGAACCGACATCATTAATTATTGTACATAGTACATATAGTTCTTGGTACAAATTTTAATTAATGAATTTATTGAATGTAATTAGAACTTAATTGGGTAAAATTATAGGTTTGGTGGTCTCTATGTAGTAAAAATTATATGTAATCGAAACGGTTTTGATAACCGAGGTGTGGGAAAATATTTTTTCAGTGTTCACAATATAATTTGGTGTAATCGAGATTTTAATTTTTTTTGCCAAATTTTTTTCGAAATCATTTTTAATATATAGGTTTGCGATATAATTATAGTTTATAGTGATTAATGGTGTATGATGATGTGGTAGTAAAGTATTTTACAAGACTACTGTAGGGAATCAATATTTTATATTTTGCAAATAAATAAAATGATTCTACCGATCTTGTGCAACAACAAACCACTAGCAGCAACTTGATTCTTGTTAATTTTCAAAATGATTATATATATATATATATATATATATATATATATATATATATATATATATATATATATATATCGATGATATATCGATAATTTGAATTTAACTACAGTGAATTTTGTATTGCTGAATACCGTTAAAAACACTGGCTGTTTCTACTTCCAGGAAACTTTTGACAATGACCTTTTCCTATTGCAAATTGTTGCTTTGCTCTTAAAAATTACTTTAGGATTTAGGTTGTAGCTATGTAGGACTGAAAACATTATTTGGAGTGATAAACTGGTATGAAAGATATAATTTAATTTGTGCCAGGACGAGAACCTTAAGAACGTTAAGGCCAGTAAATCCAATCTTTCAATCGTAATTTGAAAGATTGTTAAGCAGGAGGAGCCCAAAGGAGGTTTACAACTAACGATATTTGTGTAGTCTATAAGGAGTCCTTTGCTCGTCTGGCTAATTCAAAGGGAGTTATCGATTTCGGTTTTGGGTCGTTAACTTTATCGATTTATAAAAAAGATGAGGTGAAGGCGACCACAGACCTTAAACCGTTTTATCGCCCACAGAATTCGTTTTTTATTTACAATATGTGCTGTGCACAGCAAATGTAAAACTCTACGTTTTGAACACCTACTAATCTAGCCCTGAGACTTCTTAGTTCTTCTAGCCATTTTATACACGTTTTTCTATATTTGTAACCCTTTGGACCACCATGCTGGTTTCTACTTCCCCTATGCTAGGGTAAGCAGGGTAAATAGGATTAAAAAATCGGTTGCAGGCACTTGTGATAGTACGTGGTGGATAACGTGGTCATCACGGTCTCTCGTAAAAATCTATATTGAAAATTAAGTTTGCGCTCTTAATTATTACAAAGCTGACTAGCGAATATGGACTTCAATTCCCATCTAAAACAGAGCAGGTTCTTTTCACTAAAATGTACAAAATCCCGGTGGCTTCTCCAACTACTGTATATAGCTTTAGACTTGCCTTTACTGACAGACTAATATTTCTGAGGGTAGTCTTAGACAGTAAACTTACCCGCAAAAGCCTAACTTAATAGAAAGACACAAAGCTACTATAGCGATGTACTCACGCAGGAACTTCATTGGTAATAGATGGAGTCTCAAACTGGACCGGGTATACTAGCTTTATAAATCCGTAGCCTTAAACACGTGCCTTAAAGGTTATTTTTTATATTTTGCCAATGCTAAGCTGATTGAGGCATAATGTGATATTCACGAATTATATTGCAATATACTCGTATGTGGCCAGATCAAAATCAATAATTTCATCCCACATTTCCTAAAATTATTTATTATGCTTGGGCTGCTGTGACAGTATTGAACTTCGCGTATTTTTAGATACCGAAGCATTGTCCTATCATTTTTACAGTTCATTCGTTTTTATCGGGAGCCTCAATTTTAAGCTAGACTACTTTTTTTTGTTAACAAAAAAATTGAAAGTGCGGAGACATTGAAAATATTAAATCAAAACATTGACACTTCGAGTAAAGTATACATAATGAGTACATAGCGTCATTTAATGTGAGTTTGACTGTCATTCTGGTCAATGACACCTATCAAAACATAAATAGTGTTATTACACAGTAGTCATTAGAACAAAATGTATACATAAGCAATGACGTATCCAAAGACGTTTTAATATCCTGAAAACTCATTTTATATATTATTCGATCATAAATCGAAGAAATTGTCGCATTAAAAAGACAAAGAAAAAAAGAAAATCTTCTACATCGGAAAAAGGAAATTAATAATCACTTTTAAGATCATTTTTGGTACACTAGAAAAATATGTTGTTCTCTATACTATGTATTCTCCTATCAATAGTCACAATTTTCAGAAAGGATAACAATAACTTAGAAAATATATGAAAATCTTTGAAAGATTATCGCAAAAAAAATCAATTTAATCCATTAATCTTCTTCATTGTCATATCAATAAACGTCATTACGTTATACGAGTACATAATACATAAGTGAGGGAGAACATAACATTTATACAGTACTGTGCAACGAAATCCAGACGGCAATGATTTTTGAAGTAACAAACGAGTTCCAATAAAGTGAAATGAAATTGGACTATTATAGTGCAAAAATTTTAAAATTTACTGGAATATTTGCTTATAATTTTAGATCTTCAAAATCTTTGACAAATAATTAGAGACCATTATCTCCTTATCTTTTATTTAACTCTACGCTTGCCAAATTGTGGCTCTCCTCTCAAAGGTCGTTTAACCATCAATTTAGGGTTGGCCTGCAGAATGTGACCGAGCTAGTTTACTCACTGTCCTTTTATTTCATGAGATAATTTCATTATATTGCTGATCTCGTGGTTGAATAAAGCTCGGTAAGTGTCGTCATCATCGCGTTTGGACCATATATCATGCGCATCATTCTTCTGTTAATTAATGTCAAATGACATTAATCATCTCTCATACTCAACCGTCAGGATCCAACTCTCACACCCATACATAACAACGGGCCTCTAATGTACAGAGCATTTTGTACAAACAGCTACACGAGAAGCCTGTGGGATATTTTGTGTCAGACTCCCATTTAACCATCCAAGACCACAATTAGGTAACTCTTAGCATGCAGCAAATAGGTCACATGAGTCACCTACCCTGGTCAAGGGTTCCTGCAAACGACGTCGACAAATATTTCATTGCACACCATGCAGTGCTAAAATCAACCAGTATAGCACCACTAAATTAGGAGTGTAGTGGTAAACGATACACTACAAATCGGACCCAATATTCAGCAAGACCTACCAACGATTGTCGCCGACATCGAGAAGATGTATCGTCAGGTCCAGGTGGACACGACACATGCAAATCACTAATTAATTCTTGTATGGATAAAACGGAGCATGTTGTCAGCGGCATCAAGAGTTTATGATCCTTTCGGATGGTTATCACCAGTAATCATCCTGTTCCAGATTATTGTGCAAAAAATTTGGCTATTTAAATTCGACTGGGATTCACGGTTATCAAAGACGATAATTAAGGCTTGGAAGGATGTCCATGACAACATGGATCATCTTACAAAAACTACCATTCCCAAATGTTTAATAAACCATCCGAATCCAAGGTCCATACAAATACACGCATTTAGAGGCGTCGTCTTTGTGAGAGCTGAAGACGAATTGGGTAACATCACAATAAACATAATAGGTGTAAAGAGCAAAGTTTCACCACTAAAGCAAATATCATTACCACCCTTAGAATTGTGCGAGGCAGTTCTAATATTGCGATTTAGTCAGATTTTCCATTCAATCCCTATAGTATGACAATATATCGATCTTTTCCTGGACTGAGTCCATGGTTGTGCTTCACTGGCTATCCGACGTTCCACGTAGATGGACTAGTTTTATCGCCAACAGAACATCACGAATCCTCGATCTAATACTTCGTAGTAGTTGGGCGCATGTCAAATCAGATCAGAACCCCACTGATCACATCACTCGAGGAAGGAAACCATAGAAACTGTCAAACTTAAATCAGTGGTGACAAGGTTCACAATGATCTGCAAATCCAGAACATAGCTGGCCATGGGCAAATCAGTCAATTCTAATCATCAAAAAAGAATCCTTGGAACAGGGCCCCAGATTTGTCAATGTGTTCATAGAAACACCTGAAGCCAAAACCATAATTACGCAGCTCGCAACGAAATGTTCACCATGGTTTAGACTTAGCAAAATTATGGCATATATGTATCTTGCGATTGGTAATTCATTGGTATTGAATGCAGTAAGGCAAAGGTTCTGAATGATTGGTGCCCGTTACTCAATAAAACGATGTATTAAGAATTGTGGAGTCTGTATTCGTCAGCATGCCATGAAGTTCGAACCGAAAATGGGGGATTTACCCGAAGAGCACCATCAGTCGACCATTCCTTAAGACAGGTTTAGAATATGCTGGAGCAATAATCACAAAAACGAGTAAACGTAAAAGCGCTCCAACTGAAAAGATATAATATATTTGTATCTCAAAGAGGAGTGTCCGAAGACATTTGGTAAAACAATGGTGCCTTGTTCATTAGCGCCAACCAAGAATTATGAAGACTGCGACAACAAATCCTCAGCCAACAACAACACGAAGTAATATCCAATTATTCAACAGAAAAACATAAAATTCCACTATATTCTTCCTAGGGCGCCCAATTTTGGGGTCTATGGGAAGCAACAGTAAAGTCTGTCAAGTACCATTTGAAACAGGTTCTGGGATTCAACGCTACGTACGAAGAGCTAACCACGGTTATGGCGCAAATTGATTCGATTCTAAATTCGCGTCCATTATGCGTAATCAATGGTTATCCGACGAATCTACAAATATTGACACCAGGCCATTTCATCATTGGCCAGCCAATAATTGCCATTCCGGAACCCAGCTTGAACGATATATCAATGAATAAGCTTTCCAGATAGCAAAACTTACAACGACGAGTACAAGGTTTTTTTAAATGTTGGTCGCGAGATTATTTGTCGACACTGCAGCAGCGCTACAAATTAAAGGTTGCATCCAACCAGTTATCCATCGATGATATTGTGTTAATCCATGAAGGCAATTTACATTCTCTCGACGGCTACTTCGTCGAATCATCAATATACATCTGGGCGCTGATATCATTCGTAGTCACAGTCAAAACCGTTCACAGTGAATTTAAAGGGCTAGTCAACAAACTCGTGAAACTACCAATCAAAACAACATAAGACCTTCAGTAAGCTAATTTACACTACACATTATTCACAACAATGACGTCGCAATTTCTTGAGATATTCTACCCAGAATTCTCAACCTGTGGGAGTATGTTAATGCAGGCGATGTTCATCGTGTCACGTTGGACATTTATCGTTATAATTTTGTTTACATATTTTTTGACGTTTCAAAACAAGAATACGAATTTTTGTGTAGAATTTTGGCCACCTGCAAAAGTATAAATAAACTTTAATTTGTATAGACATGTTTGGACAGGTCATTGTTTAATATGTAAAAATTTAGTATCTTGTGTCTTGAACTTTGCATGAGCCACTTCTAAACCTCATGTTCATACACGTGAACAACGGTCCTGTTAAATTTTAGTGGTATCAACACTTTTATGTTGATATTTTTAATATGGTTACAGATGCGGTGGAATTTTTCAGATATCAGTAAAGATAATTTACGATCGCATATGCGTGTCCATAAAGATGATAAAGAAGACACGGATAAACATTTGTGCGTGTATTGTGGCCGAAGTTTCTCAAACTCATCGAATTTAATTGTGCATATGCGTCGCCATACCGGCGAAAAACCATACAAATGTGATTTGTGTGATAAAGGGTTTCCTCGTTCGTCCGATTTGCAGTGCCATCGCCGAACACATACAGGCGAAAAACCATGTTTATGTACCATATGTGGTAAAGGTTTTTCCCGATCAAATAAACTTGTACGATATATGCGGATACATACAGGCGTTCGACCATATAAATGTACTCATTGTGATCGAGCATTTACATAATCGAACGATTTAACACTTCACATACGACGCCATACTGGCGAAAAACCATATGTGTGTGGCATATGTGGCGATCGTTTTATACAGGGTACTGCACTACAAACCCATCGTAGAGTGCATAGTCATTATGAGGAAAATCAACCAGCACCATTTGCAAGTATTAGTGTTAATAATCCTAATCGGTATACAAACGCAAACCGAGTTAATCGCATAGGATTCATTCCACCAACAACTAATGCTACTGCATCAACATCAGATTCTGTTATAAAGCCAATCATATCAAGACGTTCCATACCAAATACAACTCGTTCGACAACAACAATATCATCTATCAATTTAGGTGCGCCTTCAACCCATCTAAATCTCGAACTCGAACAACAAATGAACTCACCAATTCAAGTTATAAATTCACCACGATCTCAACTATCGAGTAGTTCCACAACTCCGGTTCCTATAGGAATTCCTATCCAATCAACAAATGTCGTTGGAAATACACATAATACAACATCTTTAGTGGTACCACCGCTGCCACAACCACCTCATTCTACTTCACAACGAACGCTACCAAATCTTGGATTCCCATATGCTCCAAATCTAGAAATATTTACAATTTTAGAAATGTAAATAAAAAAAACGATTTGTTTCCAATGCGTTGGCTTGCATGCCGGCGACGTCGAAAAACTTATTGGATTTAGAAGCTCAAAAAATGTATCGAAATAGCCAACGATTGCGGTTAGTTTTCCTGATTTGGTGACTTTTAATTCGAAATCGTATATGAAATTGGGACAATTAATTTTTAACCAAATTCCTCATCAGATCGAAATTGAGCTTTGCTTTGCACAACATCCAAATCTGAATAATTAAAATAACGACACGTCACCGCCATCGTTATAAATGTTTAATAGTTTATTTTGACAGCTATACATCGTACAAATATATACACAAAATAATCGCATCAAAAAAATATATTATATTAAAAAAATATATATATGTTGAATAAATAGGGATAAGTTCCATAATTTTCGAAAACCGCATAAAACCAAATATGTAGCCAATATATCGCATAAAAAAGACCAAGTTACCCAAGAAGATAGGATTATGGTGGGTATCCAAAGTCGTTTGAAGAAAGGAGGGTTATACATTTAAAATAAATTGAAATCAGTAGTCCAAAAAATATTTTTTATTTCAAATTTCTTACTTAAAAATTAAATAATAATTACACCTAGTCAATATCGTCACTTGTTGACAAAACTCGCGACCGTTTGTGAATTGGTGCGAAACCACTATCATCGCTGGAATAGATAGTCAACAAATCTGGTGACGAAATTGATTCTCCCTCATTACATCCAGTGTTTACTTCAACGGCTAGTGATTTTGCTTTTTTGACAGCAAAATCTGTTATTAAGCTTTGCGACGATTTCTGAAATTGTTTTAAAGTTCCTGATACCCAGAAATACAATTGTTTAGGTCACACTGGAATTTAAATGCTCGTTCAAAATTCGGGTCATTATTAAGAAAATAATTTTCTAATGAGTTGCAAAGTTGAAGACCTTCACGAATTATTTTTGCAGTGGGCGGACCATTTTCGCTATCTTCTACATCACTGTTATTTTCTGGATCTAGTTCTGGATCCAACAATTCGATAACATCATCATCAGTTAAGGCCTTGTCCAAGCAATTCATCAGCATCATTCTCGTTGAATGTATCAAGTCCTTATCCACCAATTTAATGTGCCAAAGCAATAATTTCACCAGAAACCGCCAATGTTTGATTAATTGCATTGTTATTAGTAATGCATCGAGGCCAGAGTGCTTTCCAGCAGGCATTTAAAGTGTGTGGTCTGATTTTACCGATAGCAGAAGTAGCATGGTTAATGCAGTCTAAAATCGAAAACTTTTTCCAAACGTCTGTAAGTGTAACTGACTCATGCTCAAGTTGATCCAAAATAAATTGAAAAGTTCGTCGTACATAATATTTTTGAAAGTGGTAATTATGCCTTGACCTAATGGCTGAATTAAGCTCGTTGTATTAGGTGGAAGAAACACTATCTGCACATTTGGATGTTCTAAATTGGGATGCGATGGAGCATTATCAACAATTAACAGAACTTTAAAATCGAGTGCCTTTTGCTTCAAATAAAGTGCCACTTCCGGGATGAAACAATAGTTAAACCATTCGGTGAAAGCAGCAGATGTCATCCAAGCTTTTTTTATTGGCCATCCAATGCACCGGTAATTTTTTTAAATCTTTACCCTTTAGGGCCCGAGGTCTTAGCGATCGATTTATCAGTAGGGGTTTGAGCATCCGATCTCCTGATGCATTGCTACAAAGTAGAAAGGTTACTCGGTCTTTGGCTGCTTTAAAACCACTTGCTTTTTTCTTAGTTTCGCAATATACGTTCGGGTTGGCATTTTTTCCAAAATAACCCCGTCTCATCTGCGTTGAAAACCTGATCGGGGCAGTAACCACCAGCTTCAATAATTGTTGTAAATTGCTCAGGATAATGTCTAGCAGCCTCCTCGTCTGCTGATGCTACCTCACCGGTAATCTTCACGTTATGAAAAGCATTTCTATTTAGAAAACCGGTAAGCCATTCTGTGCTCGCTGAAAATGCTGTACCGGAATGAGCAGTAGAAGCAGATGGTTCCAATTGCTTCAATTATTCGTAAAAGCGAATTGCCTTCATTTTAATTAACAAACCATCTAAAGGAATTCTTTTTTTTTGTTAGACCGTCGATCCAATTACCAGCGCTTTTTCGGTTTTTTCTACTAAATCATTTCTTGTATACGATGACAATTCGAACTTAATTTTGTTCCGGAAATAACATTGAAACTTCATTATGTTTAATGGCTCTTATAGTAGATTCGCCGAAATCAAAATTCTTACCAACATCCGTAGATCTTTCTCCTTTTGCCAAGCGATCTAAAATTACAATTTTAATTTCCAAAGAAACTCCCGTTCGTTTCTGCTTCTTTTTTCTATTGGATATTTTTTAATCAATTTAAAAATCCTAGAAAATAAATTAATTTAAATTTTTAAAAAATTTAATTATTTTTGAAAAATGTTACCTTTTTTTTAATAAAAACAAAACTTCTCACATTAAAATTACACCAGTATATTACAATACAAAAACTATATATCACGAATATCGACTTAAAACCACAGCAGACACAGTAATAATGATGCGGCATATGGTATATTTTACGAGAAAAAATAAAAGTCATGTAAAACTGGGATCCCCCTTACTGATAAAATTTTACAAATGAATAATATAAAACAAATAGAAAACTGGGATTCGCATACTTACGAGAAAAAAATAAAAATCGTATAAAATTGGGATTCTCATACAAAATTGAAAGGACGAAAAGTCGCATAATTTTTAAGTCGTATAAAAAATTCGAATAAAAAGTTGTATAAAAAAACCGCATAACTTTAAAACCGCATTAAATAAAATCGCATAAAAACAGAATTGAGTGTATATCTAATTCGCATGCGGTAACAATATATATGTATCGGTAACAAACATAATGCGTATTTTATTTATAAGAATTAGAATGAAAAATTTCCTCTTATTTCAATATAAAACCAACAAAAAGTTGGATTGAAATTAATCCAGACGCAATGATATTGTTGTTGTAAAATTCCCAATAATAGTTAATATACGCCAACTATTATTTTAATTTTATTATTTTATAACTAATCACAGTGTCAGTGACTTTTGTCAAAAGTGAGGTTATGATTTTTTAAATTCACTTGTCAAAATTTATAGACGGTCTCTACCTCGTTAAATTTTTTATTGATTTATTGAGATGAATACAAAAAAAAATTAACTTTAGCTGTCAAAATTTTCATTTTTAACATGTTTTTAATACATTCACAAAAACCCTTGATGTTAAAATTTTACAAAGATGTTAAAAATTAAAATGTTGACGTCATATATAAATGTATTCACCACCAAAACCAAATGAAAAATTTAACGCGGGATTGTCAAATTTTAACAAATAATGTTAAAAATTTTAACCTCACATTTTAGATAAGATTGATGTGATAGTAAAATAATGAACTAGTTAAAATAAAATAGTTAACAAAACTAATTTGGAAATAAAAATATTTCACCTCGACAAATTTTATTTCCCCAAATTTTTAACAACTTTTTTTATTGAATTGACCCAGACACTTAGTAGGGAAATTATTCCGTTGTATGAATTACAAGAATACCTAAATTTAGATTTCGGTACACTGTTATGAATTTTGACAGATATCCACAAGGGGAAAATGGATGTAGAATTCGAGAACAGGGCCCCAGGATCGTTTATAAGATATGACAGTTCTCCCGACTACAGAGACCAGTACACTTGGAATTTGACACGTACGCTATCGCGTTATGTTAGCGAATTATACAATCATGACGAACTATTATTTTTAGAAGTATAAAAAGTTCGGAATCCACTGTACAGTACTGTACATTTTAAGTAAAGAATTCTTAAAGACATATTATTGATAAACCGCGTAAGGACAAATCTATTGATTAGTGATTGACATGATTGTAAATTATTTACGTAAAATTACTAAAAACTATTTACGAACATTAATTTAATATAAATTGAAAACATGGACGATAAATACAATATATTTTACTTACTGAAATCAAATCATTTGACAATGGTGTATCTGTTGCATGTGGAAATATTCTGTAACGATACAAATAAAATTAAATTATTATTATTATTATTATTGCTTCTGTTCATCGTAAAAATGTAGAGCGTAAGCTTTTTTATCGATTAACAATTTATTTGCGGATGGTTTTATTTATTTACATACATATAGTTGTAGCTTTTTTTATGGATACTATAACTATATCATAGCAACTATCAAAATAAATAAATAAAGTTTCTAATTAAAAAATAAATTAACTATAACTACTATGCTATGCAGCAGCGACAGCAGCATAACGATTTAGTAAATATAAATACAAATTGAGTTATAATACTGGTACAGGGACGGAAACTGAAACGGATTTTAAAGTGATGAGTAATATGATTTATAATAGTCCTAAGAAATTTTTGGACAGGTACAAACATAGGTAGTACTATAAACGATTTCGCCTTAGCTTTATATAGATATATACCTTAGTATTGCGAAATTATCTCAATAAATGCGAATAGTCACCTAAAACATAAGTATAATGAGACATTATGGATTGCCCTACTGCGAATATTTCGAGATTAACTAGATCTAGAATTATTCGTGCTAAGGTAATCCCTAGTCTGCCAGCAGAATTCAAGTGAGATCACTATGACATCTATTAGATCCGTTTTTATAACTTTCATGGTGAAAGTTATAAAAAACACAACTTGTACTATGTATATTTTAGGCTAGGTCAAACTCTACCCGTGTTTTTAAAAGCCAATCCTCAACAGTAATTAAATAAAACAAAAGAGATAATGCAAAACATAACATTGATTGCAAAGCTAAAATTATTGGCTTGCTTTTGGTCCAACATTGTTCTCGTGTATACTTCACAAAAAAATGTAACTGAAAACCGATGTTACCATCAATCTAGAATTTCTCAAACAATAGAACAGTTTAACTCATAAAGACAACAATGACCTTAGTCCAGGAAAAGACCCTACTTGGCCGTTTCAAGAAAAAAAGAGTAAATTAACGGGAAATATATCCTGTACATTGAGATCTAAGAGGTAATTTAACAAACAATTTATAAAGAACCACGATATTCCAAAAACACTGCTAAATACGTTAATGAAGTCAGTTCAAATCAATACGATTTTTGGGAAGAACACGAGCCAGATAAGGAAGACTAAATTTCCTACAATATCTAAAATTCCATTTAGACATAGAGACAAACCAAAATATAATCAAGCACAACATAATATAGGTTTACCCAATAAGAAGTTTCACTTTGAATAGCCTGTTATTTGGGCAGTTGTTCATTTTGAAACTGTCATCTTTTGACATTTGACAAGGAAAAACTACACAATAACTAAAAATAGTACGATACACGCTTCAACAACGCATTGAAATTGTTAAAATTCACTTTGAAAATGAGGCTGATGCAACTGTTACGGGGAATGGATTGTGCTAACGAGCTATGAATAATGATTTTTTATGGCCGGAATTGGAAGATATTAATGTGGATGACGTTTATTTTCAACAAGACGGCCCTATGTGCCACACAAGTAACGAAACAATCGCAATTTTCCAAGAAAAGTTTCCTGACCGTGTTATTTCTCGAAGAGGTAATTACAATTGGCCACCGGGATTTTGTGATTTAACACCTTTAGACTTTTTTCTTTGAGACCACGTGAAAGATAATGTCTATGCCAATGCTCCACAATCGGTTCAAGACCTTAAAGATGGAATTCGTCATAGAAAATTGGTCATAGAAAATTTCATGAAAAGGATATGGCGCAGCAAGCCGTGGCGGCCATTTGGCTGATATCGTTTTCAAATGTTAACGGCTTATCGTCTTCTTTACAATGAAATAAACATTCATTGATTTCTTTTATAAAATACTCGTTTTTTTAAATATCAAAATGGAACCTCTTATTGGAAAACCCGTTACCATATAACCTATTAGATAAAATCAACTTCAGTTAGAAACATTTAAGGTACTCAAACTTATCAAAAAATGGGAAAATTAACTTTTTTGGCCATAACTTGCCAACACAATCGTATTATGGATTTAAATTTTACAAAGTTTTCGACGAGATATTCGAATCCCAATATATGGCGGAAATGAATGCCAAAATAGACTATAAATCTGGCACAATTGTTTAAAATAATCAATTACAGTAATTTTATCGATACTAACCATCAGAATTGTTACGATAAGAATTAGTTGATGCAATTCTGAATACCGTAGAATGTGTTATTGAAGCAAAGCGAGAAAGATGTGGAGGAACAGGTTGTACGTAATTAAGGTAGTCCATACCTTTCTCCTATCTGGATGTAGTAGAGTGGTAGATGATTATCAAAAACTTGATCAAATATTAACCTACCCTGATTTCTTTAAACCTTTTATACTGACGACGGACGCATCAGGGTACGCTTTAGGTGCTGTTCTTACTCAAATACGTGATAAAATTAAAAGGCAAAATATTGCAGCTTTAACCATATTGATGAACAATAATGCACAATTAAGGATTTACCATAAAACCAAAAATGGGTGACTGTAATGAAAATCTATAACCTGTCCAAAGCGACAAGAATATCTCAACATAAGAGATTCATCAAATCAAAAAAAAAAAAAATATGTTAGAACAGCACAAATAAATAATTTGAAAAATTTTAACTTTCCAAGACTGGTGAATCAGAGCTCGGACATAATCCAAGATACAACCAACCTGGCCGGGCCATCGCGGCTTCCGTATTCAGATTGTATTCATTTTGTATTCTCAAATGAGTTATTAATAATTCTTGAAAGTGTCATGGATGGACTCAGGAAATGCTTTTCCCTTATGGATCAAATCCAAGCTATTTAAGCTACAGTAAATAATAATATTAAATATTGCACTTGGAACGCGCAAAACGTTAATAACAAAAAGCATGAGGTAATACACTTTTTAAATACTTACAAAATTCACATTATGCTTATTACAGAAAGTCATCTAAAACCTGGAATTGCTTTTCACATTCCTCATTATCAAATTTATAGAAATGATCGAACTAACCAATCATGTGGTGATGTAGCGATTGTTATTCGAAATACAACCAAGCACGTTATTGTTCCTCACATACCTCTTTTAAGCATTGGACATATGTCATTGCTCTTATGATTGCCTAATGGTGCTTTAAAAACTACTAGCTGTTATATTCTAAATTCCAGTCACAGTAATTTTAGAAACGATCTAAATAGGCTTTAACCTCATCATAAATTTTGATGGAGACTTTAATTAGTCATTCGTTTTTGCAGTGCACTAGGTCAAACAAAGGCGGACGTATTCTTTATGACATTTTAAGCAGCAGATCGGATTGCACTTTGCAATTTCCAGATACTCTTACCTATTTTCAAAATAAAAGGTTAAACAGAACATTAGATTTTTTTTTGTTTACTAACGTAGTCCCGGTAAGCCATGTTGAAACCATAAATGATCTAAGCTCCGACCATCTGCCGGTACGGTATCCATCTGATACAATACAAATTGATCCATTATACAAAACGTACGATTTTAAAAACGCTGATCGAGAAAAGTATCAAAAAATCATTGACAATAAAATTTGTGCATTCGATTTTTCTGTAGATTTAAATACAGATCTTATCGACAAGGCTGTTGAAAAGCTTACATCCTCCATTAACTATGCTATAAACAAATCTGTCCCGAGTGTTATAAACTCATCTAGGCGTCCGTATAAAGCTCCAGGTTCTGATACAATTCGTAACATCACACAAAAACATCTCCCTAAATCAGGTTTCCTGCACCTTAAAAAGGTTATTCTGTTATTGCTTCAGGCTCAGCTACTTCCCTACTCAATGGAAAACTTCCAAAGTTGCAATAGTTAAACCAGGTAAAAACCCTTGTGAAACTAATAGTTACTGACCAATTAGTCTGATAAGCTCCTTATGCAAAATCTTCGAATGCCTAATAAAAAATAAACTGGGCGATCATTTAGAATTAAACAACCTGTTAAGACCACAACAGTTTGGGTTTAGGTACCAACATTCCAGCACATTAAAATACCAAGAAATTGTAATAACTCCACTGGTATGGTTCTTGAAAAAGCGTTCGAATCTGTTTGGATAATTGGCCTCATACATAAACTGTTAAAATATAAATTTTCAGTTTACGTCATTAAACTACTGCTTTCATACTTTAAGAATAGGATTCTATGTGCTGATTTTAAACTCAAAATCAACGATAGTGAACACTTTCTCGGGTGTTCCACAAGGCTTTATAATTAGCCCTATTTTATTTTGTATTTATCTAAACGACATACCGCAGACTACAACGTGTGAAATTGCACTTTTTGCTGACGATATAACAATTTTTACATTAAACATACTTTTTTAAAACATCATTAAGTGGATTAAGTGAATGCTTGAATATATTAGGAACTTATTTCTGTAAGTGGGGACTTAATCTAAATGCAGGTAAAACTCAAGCTATCTACTTTACATGTTGCAGGAAGCCATCCAAATTACCTCTAGCTGATATTGTTATTAACGGAGAAAATATAAAAAGGTGAAAAGCAAGTTGGCATACAACTGGATCCAAAAGTGACCTTCAAAAACCATATCAATTTGTAATCAATAAAGTCAACAAATTATTATATGTATTATATCCAATCTTAAATAAAAGAACTGGACTTTCTTTTGAAAACAAACTTCTCCGGTATAGTGCAATGCAGCAATAACGCATACAAAAAATCCAAATCATTCAAAATTAATTCCTAAAGCTTATTATTAATTCCTCAATGTCCCTATAAGATACCGTACTGCAAGATTGCATTTACGAACTAATATCAATTTTATAAATAATTTAGTACTTCAACACTATATCAGGTATAAAAATAAATTACAATTTGTTACCTTAGTTGGTAAAAAAAAAGAGTATGGTGATTGGACCAGGTTCGGTTAAACCATTTCTTTAGGCAGGTTCCTGGTTAAATTATTAATCACCAGAGCTTTAATCTTTATTTTAAAGTTTGATGAAAATCTTGAACTAATAATAAACTTCACTGTTGAGTACGCTGTTCCTGCTTCTGTTGATCCCATGCCGGCAATGTTTTCTTAAACCGACTTTTTGGCCAGTTTTAGTTTGTTTTCTTCTTGTTCAGTAATGATTGAAGCTTGCGAGCCAGGATCAATAAGATTGCGAACTAAATCTTCTCCAAAAATAGTCGTTACTTTGACTATCGCGGTTGTCAATAAGACTCCACCTTGTTTTGACTTAGAATTTGTCTGCAAGCTAGTCATTGTTAGAAGTTCTGATTTCTTAGTTACTTTATTTTGAGCGTCATGAAGCAAAGTGTGATGAGCTCCATATAATGTTTGACATTTTTGCGACATAATACATCACTTAACGATCTTTTAACGGAAATAGAATTCTGTTCATTCACTGAACAATGATGATGTACCGTTAATCGTCAATGGCAGTATCATCCATTACTATCCAAAATACTTGATCAGATCAAGATAAAAATTATTCACGGCGTTTTATCCAAAATTATATTCAAAAATTCACTAAAATAAAAGATTTTTAAGATGAATGCATCAAACTTCTCAAAAGAAGTCAAAGTAGAAGCATTGTAGTAGTTGAAATTAACACAGCAATACAGTTTTTCATATCTAAAAACAAGCTTTAGATAAATAACGCCAATAATACAAAATTGTCTACCAAACGTAAGCTCGAAATGTTGTAATAACATTCAAGAACACCGAGCAATTGGCGCAGTGGTTAAAGCTGCGGTGTTTGGGACGGGAGGTACCGGGTTCGAATCCCAACGGGGGAGGGTTGCAAAAGGGATTTTTCATCACCTGATTTCGATCGGTGATGACGATGAACACAACTATGACCCCCTGTTGGAGTGCAGAATCCATGGGCCGAACCATCGTTCATGTCAGTACAGGCTGGCTGGAGCAATGCAATGTGCAGATGGATTTAAAATCGAACCTGTATTCGTGCGTCCTCAATTTGGCTGGTGACGGCGTAAGGTAGGACGTTAAAAATTAACTGCGAAAGAGTTGGGAGAGCTTCGGCCCCAGAACAGATTGCAGAGTTCAGAAACAAAAAAAAAAAAAAAAAAAAAACATTCAAGAACTGCACGATTACCAACCATTCCGAAGAATTTTAGTCTATAAATAGAGAAGCAAAACCAAAGAATTCTAAGGTACAAATCACACGACTATTGATAGAAAAGCATGACATAGCGACAATCAATCAGTAAAATATTCCTAACAAAAAACGATTGAATAATGTCTACCTATACAGCAAATAAACCACCAAAGCTGGTTACCGGCAATATCTGGAAGAATATCGGTGTCAACAGTCTGTGAAATTATATTAATCGTATACTTTTGTATTCATATAGCAATTCTACCGAGACAGATTATAGAAATCTAACAGAATATTTAAACGGTTCGCAGCACCAGTGGCATTCATATGAAAATAAGCATACGCGACCGATAAGGGTTATGGTTAGAAATTTACACCAATCATGCAACCCAGAAGACATTAAAAGTGAACTGTGCGAAAGGGGTTTTAAAATCCTTGATGTCGTCAATAAAATTAAAAAGTCTAAGAAAGGGATGAAGAAATAAGAATCCCTCTTCTATTATTCAAGCTAACCTTCGATAACAAAGAAGATATAAGAAAAATTTACGAAATATCTAAACATATGTGCCATATGGGAGAAAAGATCGAGGCGGTTAGAAGTAATCATATAATTCCGCAATGTAAACGTTGTCAGCGATATGGCCACACTCAAAAGTTCTGCCAAAACGAACTTAGATGCGTTAAATGTGCTGAGAAACATTTAACTATTGCTTTTGACAAAACCCAGGAGCACCGCGGCAAAATGTTCAAACTGTGCACAGGCCCACCCTGCAAGCTATCGAGGATGTCTGGTAGCAAAAGAACTCCAAAAAAGAAGAAATAATCAAAATAAACCAATGAGTTTACAAAATAGTCAACCAACAGAATCCTTTAGTCATCATGTCAGAGGTGGTATATCTTATGCACAGGTGGCTGCGACAGGAAAGGTCAGCTCAGGATCAGTGTTGAACCCTACACATTCGAATACTCTGATGAAAATGATGCAGAATGTTTCGAATACCATAAGCAACCTTTCTGAAAGGCTACAAAGATTGGAGCAGGGCAATTCTGCTTTATTATACTAATTTTTTCTCCCAAAATGATGTACCAAGAAAAATTAAGAATTGCTACACGGAATGCTAACGGTATTAAAAATAAAAAACATGAACCTTTTTAAAAATGCAAAATATCAATGTATCTGATATCTGAGACCCACTCAAGAAGACAATCTTACTTAAAAATTCAGGGTTACCAACTTTACGAAGCAATTCATCTGGATAACCAAGCAAGAGGTGGAACCGCTGTTAAAACACTATATTAAACACCATGAATGCCAGCATTATCAATCACCTGAAACCTAGCTTACCGTAGTAGAAATTACATCTACCAAGCAACGCCTTCAGATCGGAGCGGTATATTTCCCACCTAGATACAACCGGAAGAAATCAAACAACTTGAATATCCTACAATATTTCAGTGATAGATTTATATTAGGAGGTGATTTTAATGCAAAACGTGTTGACTTTGGATCTAGGCTTACAACAACCAAAGGTAACGAATTAAAAAATGCACTGTCAAACCGACATATTGGCCTACGGACGCAGTTAAAACTCCTGATCTACTGGATTTCTTTATATCAAAACACGTTTCTTCAGTGATACTTACCATAAGTGACAAGATAATTAGGAAGGAAACAAGACCAAGTTTTGTCAACAAAACAACTGACTGGGTTAGCTTCAGATCTGAATTAAAAAGCATTATTAACGATTAAAAACGGTAACGTAATGGAGCTAGAGGAAGTGGTTGAATAGCATACAAAACTACTGGTAAAAGCTACCCAAGATAAATTAGAAACCTGATCTTAGAAAACAGGAAAGCTAGGAAAAAATGACAACAAACTAGGAGCCTATCTGATAAGACTATCCTAAATAATAAATCATAGCAGCTTAAGCGAGAAATTTAGCAGCTAAATGAAAAATAGTTTTCTTTGTTTCTTGGAAAGTTGACGGCTAATGAAAATACAGACTACTCATTATGGAAGGCAACCAAAAGAATGAAAACCCCAATCATGCAGATCCCTCTTATTAAGGGAAGTGATGGCTCGTGGGCCAGGGATAACAAATCAAAAGCTGAAGTGTTTGCTGATCACCTGGCTGGTATTTTCCAACCGAATGAGACCGAATCGGATATTATAATCGAAAATGGAAGCAACGACAATGGGGGCAGAATCCCTCTAATAACCCAGAAAGAAGTTAATAGGGAAACAAAATTCAATCTAAAGACCGGAAAGGCTCCTGGATATGATCTTTTAACAGGAGAAATTCTAAAGCAACTACCAAAGAAAGCTATTGTTCAACTAACCCATTTGTTTAATGCTGTTGATAAATTACGGCATGTTCCTTCTGCCTGGAAAGTTGCAGAAGTTATTATGCTACCAAAACCAAGTAAACCAAATGAAGGTCAATCATATAGTCCGATATTCCTGCTTCCTATCATCTCAAAGCTAATGGAGAAACTTCTTCTGAGAAAAATGACACCAATAATAGAAAGTAGAAGCCTAATACCGGATCACCAATTTGGATTCAGATGTAAACATTCAACAATTGACCGGGTTCACCGAATTACAGACATTACAGAAAAGGCGTTACAAGATAAACAAATTTGTTGTATTATTTCTGGACGTGGCAGCAGCTTTCGATAAGGTATGGCATAAGGTATGGTATTTCTTCAATATGCAAGTGAAGAAAATCACCAGTGGATCAAGCGATGGAAAATCAAACTTAATGAATTAAAATCTGCGCATGTAAACTTTACGAACAAACTATTGGTCTCCAATCAGCATAAATGATGTCATGGTGCCATGTATGTCATACGAGAACTCCGCCAAATACATGGGTATGACACTGGATGGACGTAACGCTCAAATGGAAAGAACATGTGGAGAAGAAAAGAAAGGAGCTTGATCTTAAATATAGACAATTGTACTGGCTAATTGGACGAAGGTCAAAATTAAGCACAGACAACAAAATATTGATTGACAATCAAATCCTAAAACTGGTCTGGCCATATGTTGTTCAGCTTTGGGGCTGTACTAAAAATGCTAACATCAAACCTATACAAAGCTTCGGGAATAAGGTACTTCGGAGTATAGTGAATGCACACTGGTACATTCGTAATAAGAATTTGCATCGAGATTTGAGGCTATTGCAACATGTGAATGCGGAAGCCTCTCGGCTTCTAAATAATGAACACTTGGTTAGAAGACTAAAGAGAACCAAACCCTTCGAGCTAACAGGCATTGGAGCATCGCTGGATCAACAGTAACCTCATTATAGTTTAGTTTTTAAGAATTCAGATGTAAATTGATGGTTGGTCTGAAAAGACTGGTTTCAATAGATAAAAATAAAAAAAAAATAGCAATTCTATATTTAAGTTTAAGGACGAGGACTCCGGAAGTAGTTATGATCTTATAGAACTAAAAGCATAGCTTATAACACCGTCATGACAATGCTCAAGATAATCATTTTGCATAACAAATGTCCCGCAGATATATTGTATTTCTATATCGCTATTACAGCATGACATATAAATTTTAAGTTGAGCTGAACTCAAAAATCATTTATTTTATTAACTCAAATGTAGTTTAAACTGTCAAAAATCATTTTAAGCAATATCATAATCTCAATTATGATTTGATTTAAATATTTTTGACAAACTTTATACATATATCCTATATAGATTAGATACCTAATTCTTAGAAATGTTCCAACCAAATTTTTTGTGATGTTTCACAGAAAACTGCGGTGAGCACCGTACATAAACGCGGCGAAACATCATAACATATTGGAATTTTCGAGAAAAAAAAACTCTGGCATTTCTTTTACAGAAATTAAAATTTGTAAAATATTTTCCTCCAAAATGAGGGTTTTTTTTTATAACCGCTTTGTTCTTAACTTTGTACGTAGAAAATGAAAATGTAAATACATGATGTATTAATGTTCGAATCACCAAAGACACAAATCAGAAAACCGAGGAAGTCACCCCAAACCACTAACAAAACCCCCAAAAATTACCTAACCTAAAAATATCAAAACAAAAAAAAATCCATTATAAATAATAAAAAGAAGAAAACTCTGATAATAACCATGGAACAAGAAATAAATAAATAAAAAATTGAAATACAATTTTCCATAAAAAGTAAAAACAGAAAAACTTTTCCAAAAATATTTTCTTATTATTGATTTTCATAATATTTTTTTTCCGTCTTATCTTACACAGAGCAATTGATACAAATATAATATCGGCATTAAATAATTTTCTGTGTATATTTATGCTGCTTTTGAAATCTATATAATATTCAAGTGGCTATATAGGTATCGAGATGAAAATATGATTTTTCGCGAACAAAATAGAAGAATAACGAGAAAAATATTAGAAAATTTAGAGAAAATTTAATTATATCACAATCAGAATTCGATGTAAAGTGGTAGCGAACGTAAAAGAGAGGGAGATAGAAAGGGAAGAAATGGTTTTGTGCTCTAGGTGGAGAGTGTGGGCTGTTATTTTGTTCTGTTGTTATTTATAAATAAATAAATACCACCTGAAGCGGTGGGTGGAATTAAATTTAAATATTTCAGTGACAGTGATATGCTATAGGAGATACTATATATAAACACGAATTTTGATGGATCTAAGACATAGTTGAATATTATAAATTGTTTGATGTGAACTAATATTAAAATTAACATCTGTTACATAGATTTATGATAAAGGAATTTAGACAAATTTTAGGTGACCTCCCGTTGGCGGGTAATTTGTATATTTAATTTTCATTTTGAATAAGTTAATTGGATCTCTTCGGGTTTTTTGCCTTTTACTCTTCATTTGGGAAATCGAAAATAAAGTGAGAGGCATGATGTTTTTTTCTACTAAGTTAAAAGCAATTTCCCAGTGTGTTACTCACTCAGATAATTTAGTGATGGACTGATGGGAATTAAATACTTAAACTGTGTACCTCATGCCAAAAATTTCGTCTAAATCGCCGACTTTTCTAAATTGTTCATAGTTATTCTTTTAACCATCAGATTTTTCCATTTAGCCTGCTCGTGAGGTTTCTTTTCGTTTTAGTTATCAATTTTTGTATACGTACATATAAATACAAATAAAATTTTACAGATTTGTATTTCAGAAGATGTATTTCAGAAGTATTTCAATAATGATAATAAATATTTATGTCTAAGCATAGATAAACAAAATTTATACGATTTAGACGAAAATTTTTGGCATGAGGCACAGAGCATTAGTACGGCCATTTTCTTCCAAATGTAATTTTAAAAAAGGGTAATACTTCGATTGCAAATCAATAAATGTCGAAAAATTTCCTCTTTTAAAACCTAAATTATCACGTTCTCTGTGCTCACGTTCGCTATTATATTACGCCCGCAGAAATTTGACCCAACAAAAAGCCAAAGAGTACCCCATGGTCAGTTACAGTGAGAATTGTAAAGGCGATGGAGTTTTTGATTTGGAGAAACTACGATTGGATGTCAGTCATGAGCCTCTACTTATTTGGTTACAATTTTCATCATGACTGACAACAACTCGTAGCTTCTCCAAATCAAAAACAGAGACACTGATGATTAAAAAACTCGTGATGTTGATGATGGTTCAAATAAAAGTAGTAAAATGAGATTTCGGGTTCTACAAGAGTGTCTAGCTGGGAAAACATTGAGTATCAAGGTGTAATTTATGGCTTTAGTATAGTTTTTATGAACTGTCAGATGATGAAGTCAATAATGTGTTATCACAAACGCATCATTCAGTCAGACAGCATAAATTGATGAAAAGTTACGATTTTGTTCATGTTGTGTCACGCCTTAAATTAGACGATATAGTGTCATAGTGGAGTAAACTATGAGCACGACGAATGCGCCTCACTGGAAAACAGCTATGGAAGAGGAGTATTGATCGTTAATTGGGAAAGAACGTGGTCGCTTACAGATTTACCAACTGATGGTAAAGCAACCCAGGGCGAACGGGTTTTCAAGACCAAGTGTGGGACGAAGAGATGTTCTCACTTGTAGTGTGCTACTCGTCAATACGATTCTCGTTAATAGATGGATGCGATCATATCGTCCCTTCATGGCGATATAAAAGAAGAAATCTATATAATTCTGCCTGAAAAGTTAATTGATGGTAATCGACGTGCTTGTTTTCTACAGGAGATATTATACGGGCTCAAGCAATCGAGTCGCATTTAGAAACGGTGGTTAAATACTACAATGAAGACTTTTAGCATACCAAGCAATTGACGCAGTGGTTTTCCCGCTAAAAAAATGAGATTAAATTAATCACAAATTGCTAAGTAAAGTAAAAATTGTTAAAACAACATAATTTTCTGTAAAATTTACTTAGTCATACAAATTCATATTAGCACATGCTTTGTCAATTGAACAAAATTGGAAAAGTAAAATATTAAACTGGAAAATTTGTCAAGTTAGCATTGATGTATGATAGTATGGCATGTCTACAACTAGAATCTAGCTTTCATATATTAAATTAACTAAGCAAGTTAGTAAAATATTTCTCATATTGTTTAGTAGTCTAGGATTTGTAAATTCAACGCAATGCTTCCTCAAGTTAAATAACTCATGCTAAATTAAAATTGGAATACGCTTAGCATTATTTTTTTTTTTTGGAAAATCAAAACTTACTATGGTATGATGAATTAAGATAGCAAATAATTTAAAATTGTACAAAGTTTAGCTCACATAATGGCGTCAAATTTGCCGTTGAAAATTATTTAACTTCGTAAAATAGTGCATTTTTAAAATTTTTAACTTAAGACATTACGATGAAATGCCAGTTACTATTATTACAGGTAGCACTAGTATACTGAACATCGATTCTGTACCAAAAAACGTGAGTGCGAATAAAATAACCGGAAAATATAGTATTGGTTAATGTTAATGTATAGGTGCGCCTGCGCATTTTTATTTAGATCATTTTTTTTTAGAATGTATGCGCCATTTTACGTATTCTTGTTGTTTGTTTACCTTTTTCGATTTATGTATTTTTAAAATTTTTTGTGGTTTTAAAAGTTTTGTGATTTTAAATTTAAATAAACATTTTTATTTGTTATTTAATAACCATTTAAGTGCTTAAATACATTTTGTACGGTTTATTTAAAAATAAAAAGATTTTAAATTTAAAAATGTTCAAAAGTTTTTTCTGTTGGTTCAATGCCTATATTCAATTTATCTAATTATTGAATCTAAAAAATTGAAGTTTTAATACAGAATGTTGTGTTCTTATATAAGTAGTTATGTTCTGAAGAAAATTAAATATGCGTTTAATATTATTTCGAAATGAGACAAACACAACATTTAATATGAAACGCACGTTTAATTTTCTTCAGAACATAACTACTTGTATAAAAACTCAAAAATCTGTATTAAAACTTTTATTATTTGATGTTATATCATTTGTACGCTATAACTAGATAAATTTTATATCTATTTAGTACAAACGTGCATACCAAAATGTCACGGTAAATAACAAGAAATTGTAATCTAAAATTTAATTTTTAAACAAACCATTTTCAATCAAAATAAAAACGTTAATTTTTTTCAAAAATAAATTAAACCACTAATGCCCGGTTTCACAAAAAATACAAGTTAACCACCGGTTAACTAACGCTTAGTTAACTTTCGTATGTAATTTTGATTATTTCGTGACAAAAAATTCAATGCAACCTGATTAAACAGATTTTTTACATGCACATATTTAACCGTAGTTTAAATATTTAGCCGACCGATTTTGTTCAGTTAACAAAATAGTTAGAGTTCACGATCTATGTCATAGAAATAAATCATTTTGATCAGATTGCCTTGAAGTTTTTGTCATTAAATAATCTAAATTACATACGAAAGTTAACTAAGCGTTAGTTAACCGGCTGTTAACTTGAATTTTTGTGAAACCGGACATAAATAAACTATTTACTCTATATCACACTTTTAATCTATTATTATTTTTAAACTAAATATAAAACAATAAATAGTTTTGGTAACACTTTTAAATTTATATTAATAAAGATTTATTAATCACGCAACACTTTATTTTATTATATAAATTACTTTAAAATCACAAACGTTTAACTTAAATATAACAATATGGCGACAAACTCATCATCAAAATAGCAAGTGAGAAAAAAAATATGACGAAATGCAAGAGTGTACAAAAATAAATGAACCGAATCAATAATTTTTGAACCGCTTCATCAATTATCAGGTGTTTACCTCTGAAAAACAAAAGTGCGAGTTATCGTATACTATGACAAACATTTTTTTAATATTATCATATATATGTATATTGTACTCTATATACGTATACGAAAACTCACGTCTTTTAACTTAGAAACTTAGAGATCCCTCGCATAAACACCTGTTTGAAAAAACAATTCAATCTTTAGGTTATTTATATTTGCACCTAAAATATTTGTGAATTGTAGAAATTATACACTGTTTGACGTACACTAGCCAGGTTTTTCAACATTACACATTTCCATATTAATTTCGGGGAGCCATTGTAATCTTAAATCCAATTGTACATAGCTTTTCAAATTATATTTACATTTGTTCATGCAGTAAAATAATAAATTAACAAAGCAACAGAAAAACGACAAAAAAGTTCTGTTTGTTATATTAACATAGCGCTAGTTAAAATAACATAGCTGAAAGTTATATTCACTTAACAATTCAGTTCAATTGTATTATCTTATTATGAAAAATAATTGCCATTATGAAAAATAATTGTTTTAGTTTATGTATGGTTAATAGTAATGTAGTGAAGTTAAGACTTTCAAATTTAAATAATTTTAAATTTAAATAATAGACGGTTTAAAATTTTATTTTAATATTTTTTTTTTAAAATTAGTAGTAATTTTAATAAAATTACATGTTTAAACATTTCCTATTAAAGCTCCATCAGTAAGTATAAAGCTTTTAAATAATATGTTTGCATGTTTTAATTTTAAAAACGATTCTTATACAGTAAAGGAAATTAAATTAAATTCAAATTTAATACCTCAACCATTATTAGAAGTGATCATGTGTTTTATGAAAGATAATTTAAAGAGGTGATTATGCCATTAAGGTGGTTTGAAAGCGTTCAATTTAAAGCAGAATAATAGAGAAAATCGAAGTATTCAAGACACATCAAAATGTATACCAAAAAGAAGTTAAATAATCAAGGACAAGTTGGATGAAAGAATCTAGCTAATTCATTTTCTCTTAACTCTTATGTTGGTGTGTTTAAATAAAGGCATACCAACTTCAACTTGAATGAGCCATTCTTCAGCCTTTCCAAACAAATGAACAAGTAAGTAACAATATAATTTATGCAAACCACGTTCGGCTAATAACATATATTTTCGTTAATTTTAGTTAATCCAAAAATGAAAAACAGACGGGCCGATGTGCAAGTTTAGCTGGGTAACTATAAAACAAAAATTCAAGCGAGTGGACATTTTACAACGCTTAGAACCGATAAAGTCTTAACATTGAAAATGTTTCAGCCAATTTTTAGGGTAAAAGTAATATATTTTTGGCTGTTGACATATAATATGTTAATTGTAGGTCTCAAAATGATGTCTTTTTTTGCTTACCCTCACTATAAACATGTTCAATGTTAAAAACAACGGTTTTACTTTGTCAATTCAAAGTTAGGTACAAGTGCATAACACTTTTTTTATTTTTATAAATTTAATATTTATGTTCAAACATTTAAAAATTAAAATGCTAATTTTTTTAACTAAAATGAAATAGTTAATAAAATCATGTAATTTATTTATAAAATGAAGTTGGTGATTTAATTAATTATATAAACCTGAATTAAAAAAAGTAACATAAAACTGTATTTATATATATATATATATATATATATATATATATATATATATATATATATATATATATATATATATATATATATATATATATATATATATATATATATATATATATATATATATATATATATATATATATATATATATAATTCCCGATGAAAATATTTACTTTGAAATATACCTAATTCTACTATTTCAAGATTCGTTAATTTAACTTTACTGCTATGTGATTTTTACTTTGAAATATAGTTAGTTCTATTATATAAAATAATGTTAATTTTACAAATATTATTTACATAAATTAACTAAAAATATAGTTAGTTGTACTACACTACTTTGTAAATGTTAATATGCCATAAGTAAAATACATAAGCTAATACTACTTTGCGCTTTATAAATTTAACTTTCAAATTAGTTGAATTTACAAATCATTTATGCAAATTTTATCAATTATTTTTAACCCAATTTTACTTAGCTGATTGTTAAATTTACAATGCAAAAATTATTATATTTACAAAACGCATAGTAAGCTGAGTTCTTACTATTTTTTTTGTTAGTTTTAGCTAGCTTTTCAGTTAATAACAATACCATTTTTCATTCTGTGTAGAAGATCACAAACCTCCAAAGTTTTAATTACATCTATATAGTTCTGATTTTTATATCTTTTCCCTTCTTTCGTGCCTTATATGTATAAGCCGAAATCGATAGTTTTATTTTATTTTTTGCAAAAACTGTAAAGTTATGCATATCTGCAAATATGTTGGACTGTGTTAATGTATAATTTATTTTATTACTTAAGCCTTTCCAATTGTTAACGCGGAATAACACAACCAAAATCTCTAAGTTTTATGCACATTTTTTATTTTACAAAAGTATAGAACTCGGTAGTAAAAAAACTTTTTAAAATATGTTAATGACCCTTTAAGCATTCAACTCATAAATCAATGGAAATTGGTTTTAATGAATTAAATTTTCATCATTAAATATAATATTATGATTTTAATCAAACCAATAATGATGGTCTGATTTTTTATTGAATTCTATTGAAATGGTGATTTTAACCATAATGCAATAGTATGTTATGTTCTCTTCTTCATAGACATTGAAAGATGCATTCCAGTTTATATTATAAAGAACAAGTTTCGTAATCCACCTTATGGTAGAATGATAGAAAATGCAAGAAAAAAATGGCCAGAAATGGAAAGATTAAGATATGCTGAAGACAAATTGAATTTCTATAGTGTTAGGTTTGAATTCAATAAGCTGAATCTGAAAGCTTATTAAACATTCATTGAGTGGATTTGGCGTAAAAGTTTAGGGTTCAGCCGTGGCCTCCCGTCTCCTATGTCATTCAACGACTTAAAAAACATTTTTGGGTATTGCTAATTTATTTTCTCCGTTTTTCCAAAGTATTTACAATTTCGGTGATTGTGCCAGAATTGAATATAACTGTGATGGCTATCTTAAAGGCCTTTAAGGTTTAGATAATATTCCGTCATTTTTTGTCAGTAATGAGTTGGCCTTGCCATTGTCTATTTATTTAATTCATTGCTTTATGATACAAACTAGGCTTCCATACTGTCATCGATTCTGTACTGTACTGTAGGCGAGTGGACGCTCTACTGTGATAAACATGATGGAATTTTCAAAACGTGTTATGTGTTTGGTTTATGGTAAAGCACAATTTGACGTTATTTATAGTGACTTAGGCATTTGATTCAATCAATCACTGTGTAGTTTTAAGTAAGCTAAAATTATAAGGTATAATAACGATAAAATGATTAAATGGATTTGTGGAGCCAACCTTTCAAAGAAAATCGAAGACGTCGAAACATATTCAACTTCAATTTGGTTCATCATTTCAAAAATTATTATCACGCATCAAATAATTGCAACAGGTCTTCCAGTTTTTGTACGCCCTCGTCGACTCGCAAAGTACGAAGAGGAATCTGCCGTCCGTCTAAAAGCAATTGGGCTTCCCCATTACACATGGTACAAAAACAAAATGGAGAGTGGCGCCTTTGTGGCGATTACCGCCGTTTGAATTTAATTACGGTACCAGATCGTTGCCCTATACCATTTATACCGGATTTCGGAAACATTCTAAATGGTTGTAAAATATTTTCTACAATTGACCTTCAACGAGCATATCATCAAATCCCGATGGAACCAGCGGAGATACCAAAAACTTCGATAACAACACCGTTCGGATTATTTGAATTCCTATATATACTCCGTTTGGACTCTGCAACACCGCACAGACTCAACAACGACTAATGCATGAGGTTTTAAAAGATTTACCGTTTGTGTTCCCGTATAGCTTAGCTGTCGTATCAGAAAACATAGAGGATTATCGGAAACGCCTCTCCAACGTATTCGAACGATTACGACAATATAGGTTGAGCAGACAAAATGTATATTTGGAAGAGCCGAAGTTAAATTCCTTGGGCACCAAATCACAGCAAATGGCTTAAAACCCTGACCAGAATAAATTGAAGCAATCAAAGAATTCAAACGCCCAACAACCGCGGCTGAGTTAAAACGTTTTCTGGCCATGGTAAATTTTTACCGAAGGTTTATAAGAAATGTAGTAAAAAATCAATCAATGCTTTAAAATTTAATTATTGGAAATAAAAAAATTATAAAACACCAATTGAGTGGTCGAAAGAGGCTATGTAAGAATGACCTAATTAATTCAACTTTATTTTCGCACTCGGTAAGCAACGCAGACCTATTTTTATTTACGGATGCGTCAAACCATTGGCAGCAGCGCAACACCATGATCCAGAATTAAAATCAATACTAGACGGGAATTCAAACAAGATATCCTTACTAATAAGCCGCTTTACCATGCCGGATACAAATATACAAATTTATTATGATTCTTCACAAAAACGTATTCGGCCGTTCGTCCCGATGGAATATCGCCAACCAATCATCAAAAAATTACATGAATTAACCCACCCAGGGGTTTGTGGTACCCAAAGATTGATTTGTGATCGATTCGTTTGGCCGGCGATAAATAAGGATTGCCAGCTATATACGTGAGGATATGCATACAGCGTTAACTTTCGAAAACTACTCGACACAAAAAATCAGCGATATCGAACTACGTTCAGCCAAATTCCAGGTTCGACCATATTAACATCGGCATAATAGGAACCATGCCACCTTCTGCTGCGGAAACAGGTATTGTTTGACCATCGTCGATCAGTTCAGTAGATGGCTTACCGCAATTCCTATGGAGGATATCATAGCTGAAAATGTTGCGAGACACCTTATCTCAGGCTGGATACATTATTTTGAGGTTCCTTTTTAGATCTCATTCGATTTGGGACGTCAATTCGAGTCACAAATATTCAGAGAAATAATTCAAACACTGGGCGTTAAACATTTAAAAACTACGCCATATCACCATCAAGCGAATGGGATTATCGAACGGTGGCACAGAACGTTAAAAACTTCAATCAAGTGATTGGATCAACACAATGGTTGGACTAATCTATACTACTGATTCTATTAGGATTACGAGTTGCGTACAAGGACAAATTCGTAAAGGAGACTTATTTCCAATATGGGACCTACGACGACCGCTCATCACGATAACACAAAAATGTTCATGCAAAAAGATTTAAAAAGTTGTACACACGTATTTGTGAAGAATGACAGTGTACGTCCACCATTACAATGCCCATATACAGGACCATACAAAATAATCAATCGTTCTGACAAGTATTTTGTGATAGAAAATTGCAATGCAACACAAAAAATTTCGGTTGATCGTTTGGAAGCAGCATTTATTCTACATAGCATGGAACAAACAACAACAACACCGAAGACTGGAACTGTACCAGATACGTCAAAAACTCAACCAGGTATTTTACCATCGTCGACCACTACAATATCAGAATCAGCTCCAGTGGAAACTACAAAGACGGGTGGGAAACTTTACATACTCAAACGTTTCCACTAATGGCGGAGTATTGTGGGATCATCCTGCAAATCGAAGACGTCGATACATTCAACTTCAATTTGGTTCAGTCATATCTTACTGGGCGCGTACAGTTTATATAAATCAACAACTGTCTATCTGAGCCTATTATGGTACATGCTAGAGTGGTCATTAACCTTTATGTTGTGAAAAGAATTTAATGTTTTAAATAACAAGTTTAATATATGTTACGACTTTAAAGACGTATTCATTGAATGAATTTGATAATCCTTTATTTTTGCATAATTTTTACCAATCGCTTGTTCGTTCACAATATGCATCCTGTGTATGGCCTCCGTTTTATGAACATTTCTTATTTTTTCACTTGGAATTCGATAATTATAAAACATGGTGGGAAAATGTTATAGGATCTCTCTGCTTTTTTAGAAGGATTTAAATAATTAAAAATTGAGCCACATGAAGTATATCGTTTGCATGTTAGAATGTTCAACAAAAAAACCAACGGCGTTGTGTTCAAACCATCACTATACGACCGGTGACAACAAAGTTCAACAAAAATTGACGTTAATGACTCTTGGGTTGTATACGGCAGATGAATATTTTAAAAAACGCGAACCTGTATTCGCGCGTCCTCGATTTGGCTAGTAATGGCGTAAAGTAGGACGTTAATTAACCGCGAAAGAGTTGGGAGAGCTTCGGCCCCAAAACAGATTGCATAGAAAATAAACAAATTAAAAAAAAAAAATAACTCAATCGAAGTCAATCTCTTATGATCATTGCAAATAAATTAGGCAAAATAGTTAGTTTACCATTAATATGTTGATACTTAGCTCAATTTTCACTTTCAAGGCGTGGATTGTCGTATAGACTTATTGGCATAAACCTGATAGAGTTCAAAACAACCTAAAGAAAAAAGTCCAACGGTATTAAATCGCGACCAATTTTGTTCCAAAACTGTAATTTACACGACCAGGAAACGACTCATGGAGTAATTGATTGAGCTAGTAAGTAATGTAACAACGAAAGCTTTTCTAGCGCATTTAATCGATCTATTTGGTGGAAGGTGGTTGAAACGAATACTGACACGCATGTAAGCAACAGTCACTCTCCACAAGGCTTTCAAATAGAAGCGTACTAAGCTTAGGTTATGGTTGCAGCCTAAGAGGCACAGCAATAAATATACCAGCTAGACAGCTGTACCTGCATAAAATATATTTATCTATACTACCAACGTTCAATATATCGACAGAGGCTACAATCTTAAAAATAAAAAAACTGGTTATAAAAACTGACTAGACGAACTCATTGAAGACAATCACTTACTAATATATCAACAGTTTAGGTATACGACTCCATTACTGACCGATAAACCAAGTCCATAGCATAATACAACATGCAAAATGTGAACGAAACGAGACGGGATCATGGTTCTACTTGATCTGCAAAAGGTATTCCACTCATCAGTTTGGAAATGTTGCTCAGAAGTAACACAAATTCAACTTTAAATTGGGAGCTTTTGGTCGAAGCTGTTTAACATCATACCTAGTGTTTTTAAAGGTTTAAAGATTTGTTCGGACTAGTCTGTCTGTTTTTAACGTGATATACCCCAGGATGCGTTATTTAACGATGATAAAATACCGGGGACAACAGCTTTAACGATAATTGAAATATAATGGTATGTTGTATCTCGCATTAAAATCTCTTCTGATTCTTACACAGTTTTAGGCACTATTGTTCAAGGTCAATATCCAACATACTTAAGATTATCATTCGGGGCAGTCTGATAAATCATTTTTACAACATACAACAATTTTTGCAACAACTCAGTTTCTCTTTTTCCAGTTAATTTGGAATTTTAATTAGGCAAAAACCTTAAAGAAATATCTTTATCTTGCCTTAGGTGATCAAAATCATTTAATTTGTCGAATTTTTAATCCTAACACAGTTGTAAAGGGTCAGAACGATGATTGTTGCTGCTTGAGCCCTACAATTGCTTTGAAGAGCATCAAGCGGAACCGCTATAGTGCAATTAATGAAAAAAATCCGCGAGAAATGCATGCTATTGGGTAACAGAAGTAGTCCTCGAGCTAGTACAGTGTGCACGTCTAAAAATACTGCAATTGCGGCCCATTTTGTAGGGCAGAATTCATTTACCTTAACAAGCCGAACTGCCAGATATTGAGTTCTGAAGAGCCACACGTAATCAAAGATAAGCCAATGCATCCATCAAGATTAATAATTTGGTGTGGATTTTGGAGTGATGGCATAATTGGCATAATACAAAGACATGCTAACTAACTTTTCTACTGACTCAAATCGACGCTATGAATGTGGACGATCTTTGGTTTAAACAAGATGGCGCCACATGCCATACAAGCTGACAAATAATTGATTTCTTGCGCACCAAATTTGCCACCATTTTGGAGATGCCAGTTGGCCTGCGCGGAGTTGCGTTTTCACGCCGTTGGGCTTTTTTTGTGAGGTTTTGTTAAAACAGATGATTTGCGGATAATCCAGAGAAAATTTCAGCTTTAAAACCTAATATTGCGACTATTATTTGCGAGGTAGTCGCCAAAATCATCGAAAAAGTTCTTGTAAACTGGACTCACAGGATGGTTTACTGTAAGGCCACCAGAGGGAGCCACATGAATGAAATTGTTTTTCATTCTTAAATAGGAGACTCCAACTTTCACAATAAAAAAATTCCGAAAAATATTGATGCTATCTTATTTTATAGCGTTTTTAAATTGCCTCCTTTGTTAAAACCTGTGAACCTAAAGTGAAATAGCCTCCACATCTAGGAAGAACTGATCATTCTAAATAATTTCAATTAGTTCATTCATGTTCATGTTGTTCTATTTATATTTATGCATATTTCAGAAATGTTTGCCAAGACCTTTCAAATTGTCACAAAATGAAGCCAAAAAAATAAAAATGTATATAAAAAACATATATTTTTTAATTACAATGTACCAAACCATCACCAAAATCTAATGCCAACAGCAACATCACCAATATCATAAGTAAAACAAATGTTATCAAAAAGCTTTATTTTCAATAAACTTTCATTGAAATATTGATAAAAAAGCATAAATAAATCTATCGGTGAAAAAAAAGTAAAACGTAAATGACGAAGAAGCTCGCGCAGAAAACACACTATCATGCGGATTATTTACTTTGACTGAAAAAAATGAAAATTTAGTGATAAAAGCTTTAGATTTCATTTTTTTCTATATTAAAAGCAAAAATATATAAAAATAATAAAATGAAAATTCTTGGAAAAAATGAAAAATTAAATTTTCATTTTGAATTCAAGCAAATAATCGATATACGGATGGCAAATTGAAAACGATTCTCCATAATATCTATAGTACGAATAATATTTATCTCAACTCGTCACTTTTTTTTGCGATATAAACTTGGATTGTCGTCCAACAATTTTCTGCTGCTACAGAGATTTTTATTTACAATTTCCCGTCGTTATTCAACTGTACCAAATTGTTTTCAATATATTGTCGCACAATGTAATCGTACATACATATAGCAATAATCATACATGTTTCGAATTCTTTATATCATAATATTTTTAGAAAAGCTTAAAAAGCATTATATTACATTCATTATGGAGCCATATATATATAAAAAAAAACTACTATGGTATAGTTTTTGGGTTTGATGGTACACAAAATGAAACGACTTGTAATGGTTGAGTTTTTATGTGGTTCCATTAATATTTATTACAACCCAGATATTTAAGGAAGGTTAACTGCTTATGGTTTTAAAATTCTAGTCGGGTGTTGCAATGGTCATGAATAATGGACAGTTAATTGTTTCACTATTTCATGAAATATTTTACTTTACTTGATTTACTTTATGGCAGCTACCTTTGAAATTTAGAACTGTAACCATCTAACCACTAGTAGTGTTACCACAGGGCGGTTCAATCTGCTGTCTGCAATTATAAACTCTCATTCGGTAAACTGAGTAGAATTATACTCGTTCAGGAACCACCATAGGATGACCTTCGAGTTATTCTGATTATGGCCAGAATTTGTAAAGGTCTTAAAAGGTCTTAAAAGATTGCTAAAGAAACTTAAATTTTTAGATGAGGCCAACGCAGGATATAATATTCATTGTAACAGATTATGAGTGACAAACTAAGCGGTGCTTGGGTTGAAAGGTACGAGGTCGGAATTCCAACGGGGAAGGATTGAAAAATTTAATTTTTTATCACTTGATTTCGATCGATGATACCAAGAACACAACTATGATCTCCTGTTGGAGTGCGAAATCCATGGGTCGAACCATCGTCCGTGCCAGTAAAGATGATAATTCAACCGGGAAAAAGTTGCGAGAGGATTGAAAAATAAAAAAATGAAACTCTCAAAATAAATCCGCAATAAGATTTATCACGAGAAATACATAATATAAATACACATAGTACCACCATGGTATGTTAGCCCATTGACGTGCTAGATGTCGCTACTGGTATCATTTTAAAATAATCAAAATATTTTCTATGTATAATCGCCTAAATGTCATTTATTTATACTTAATTTTGAAGATATTCTATCGCCCCGACATCTGGAACATCAACGGGTAAACTGTTTTTTTCTTATGATGGTAGTACTTAGTGTATTTATATTATACATGGCTAGGAAATCTTAACATAATTGATATAGAGCCAAATGTCCAAATGTTTTGTGCTATCAGGACATAATAATTTGTCAAAATAATTATAGATGAAACAGTATTCGTAAGTGACCTACCTGAATTTGGAAATAATCATCTGTCACACGACTTATAGAGCAAAACCGCTCTGTTAAAATTTACTCACGGGCCAGTCAGTTATATTAAAAAATGATACTAAGGGAACAATTAATAGAACTACGTAGAAACCTATTTACACAAAGTATCTTTACTCAGGAAGCATAAAAAGGATTTTCAACATTGAACTTGTTAGAAATTTTAACGTGTTATAACTTATTGTATCTCGCCGAGCGGGATTGACGCGAATGAGGGAATGCTTCTATGCTACTGCAAAGTTAAAAGACTTATTAGAAAGCGGTCTCTGGTCAAAATCCAAGGTTCACACGTTTAACCATCTATACGACACTGTGGTTAAAAACAAAGCACTGACATCCACAATTTTCAATCCTTGAAGAAAGTCCTGACAGGAAAGGAAAGCAAAATCATAATATACCCATTCCGCGAACTTCAACAAATTACGATAAAGTCAAATATGTGAGATACATCAAAGGTGGTTATCGCCGGGCTTAAGGAGAGAAACCCAAAACCAGAGATCCCTGGCTTAGGATCTCTAGAAGATAAAATCCAGCGGAAATGCAAAACTAGCAATCGATTCTAGCTAAAGTTGCTTACATCACGACTGCCTAGATTGGACAAATCTTGAGAAAATGACCCACAATCGAATTGCTAACACATTCAGATCGGCTATATTCTTTGTATTATGGCATGATTTTGGGAGCTGCTCAATGCTCCCAACTTCTGAGACCTGGATTCTACCACATAGCTCAAAATACTGCACTTGATATAGTTTCTGGAGAAATTCAACCAGCAAACAATACATACCTTTACGTAGATATTAATGTGGATTGGCTGACATTGAAATGAACATTGAAAATTTTCTCCCGCATCAACCCGCACAAAGTTTTAAAAGGCTCTGCAAAAACCACAACATCCATTTCACTTAATGACAAGCTATTTGTTGCACTAACGATTTAGCCTGAATTCACAGATGTCATTGCATGCTACTCCGATTACATCCAATAGCTTCATTGTAGATCTCAAACGAATGTACCGAGAAATTCAAATCGCTAATGAAGACTGGAAATATTATCGAATATGACAGCAGCGTTAGGAATCGCTCAAAAAATTCAGAAAAAATTCAAGCCTGGTCCGCCAAAAGGCAAATTTTTAAAGGAAAATTGTCATCATTTGCTGTATTTCTGGATAGCAAATATCCTGAGAATCATGATACTAACCTACTTGCACAAACACTATCTCTACCCACGTCCATTCCTGTTGTTCCATCTCTCAAAATAGTCCTGCTTTATTATCAAATTCAGAAGTTTAACGAGCAAAATTACTAATAGTTGTTTTATATGTCATATAGGTTAAACACAAATCCGTCAATTCCATTGATGGATAATCTACCAGCTGAACGAGTGTCACCTTCTGAGACATTCAATCGTATCGAAATCGAATTTGCCGGTTCGATCCTGATTGCAATCAAGAAAGGACTGGGATCAAGATACATAAAAGGGTACATTTTAATTTTCATATCAGTTTTATAATCCCGCCGTCATATATTCAAACGAAATCACCAACTTGGAGGATGTCAAAAGGAAATGTTGAAAGGTCTTAAATGCAGCAACAATTATACTAAACCACAACGAATAATGACGTGCTTGCTTAGGGTACAGAAGGCCATGGTTTGGTGAGTTTTAGAAAATGTCCGCCAAATCCAAGTAGCACCATTTAATTCGTGCAATAGGCAACTCGAACCTTATAATTAAAAAGTTGTCAACAATCATAACTCAGATTAAGGCCATAAAAAATTTTCATCCTCTCGTTCCAACCGACGATGACTATATTTGCATTGACGTTAGTGTATTTTCTACTTGCACACCCCGTATTGGCAAGATCAAAGTTATTTGGATTATCCTGTTAATCAGATTTTAAGATGACAATGATTGTCACGCAATGATGGCAATGATTGTCGAAACAAGGACGTCACAAATTTTCCGATTGAAGTAAGGTAAATTTCCTTCCTAAGTCTTAATCCCAAAAAATCTAAATTCGAGTCAGGCCCACAATAAATTACTTAACTTCTAAAGACAAATAAATATTAACGAGTTCCTTTAAAATCAGCATTCCTTACTTAGAGCGTTTCATATCTGACTTTGCGAAAATAGAAGGAAACCTACACAAATTAAGGAAATTAGATTGCACAAAGTATAAAGCTCATAATAGGAATCAGTCACCACAACAATAATTATATGAATTAATCCACAAACATGGTGTTGAATTACTGAATATGTTGGATTCCTGTGCGGCGAGGGGAAGCGCCAATGATGATTGAGTTTATTGAGAACATAAGAACTTAGATGCCGCGCTAAAGTATTTGTAGTACCACTTTTTATTATAGTAACCTAGATGTCATATTTGTTCCTCTAAGATATTATACCATTAAAAATTTAGCTTGGTCATTGCGAAACAGATACTCCACACTTAAAGTTGTAACATAAAATCATATAAATAAAAAAAAGAATTTGGAGCAAAAAATCGAATCGCTATACTTGGGAAACTAGGGCAGCTGAAAAGGATAAGACATCCCTGCAGGTCTCGTAAATAGATACCACCACATTGTCCTTTGTTTCTCGTAAGAGGCAAATTAGTTCAATTCATTAATTTTATCTCCTAACACCAATAATTATAAACCTCTGATATAGGTTCCCAATTTCTGAAAAAACGGCACAAATTCTCGTTATCTGTGTGTCAAAATCAAATATGTACCTAATTGTAACTGTTATAACATTCACAAACATAATTACACTAAACCATGAAACTGAAGAAGAATATTAAAACACGATTAAAGTAACAAAACAATTGGCTTATTCGGTTCGTTTCATCGATGGCATTTTGTATATCGTACAGTGTATTTTAAAGAAAACTCGCGAACGATTTTTGCCATCTAGGTATTCGAAATAAAAATTTAATCAGAATTTTAGTGTAAAAAATGTATTAAAAAAATAAAAATAAAGTTGTAAAATGACAGGATTCTGTGTGTAATAAAAGATTAGTGATGAAAATTGTCTTAATCCATCGAATATTGGAAAATAAAATTTTTGTTGTGTGTGTTGGTTTATGTTGTATATTGTGGTACTTAAATGTCGAGTACAGTGAGTCATTAAATTTATTTTTGGTGATAGTGTGAATTAATTTTATAATAACTACCTAGGCTTTGTTAAGGCCAACCACTTGACAATAGCAGGTTAGTTAATCAAACTGTATTTTCAGCCATCGACAAGCTATAGCCATGTAAATTGTATTCTTCGTGACAATGGTTTAACTGGACGTTTATATCTGTTGCTATATTAAAAAGTGACCCATGGGGCTTTTGTTATATGCTTCCTAGTCACAGATACATAAGGTTGGGTTTTAAATTTTTTCTTGTAGTAACCAGTCTGCTGAAATTATTTTAGTAAATTGTAGACAAATTGGTCGTACTACCGGTCCACTAATTTTGTATCTATTAGTGCATTTATACCTGAATGACGTCACTGAACGTCTGATCATTTTCAAACAAATTAAATAGAGAGCTTTTGGCCTCAGTATTAATATTAAAATAAATAAAATTCATACATTTTCACAAATTGGCTGAGTAATTAAATTAGAATTGTGACGGCATTAAAGTCACCAATCACTTTTATCTACAAAATTTTAAACTAAATTTAAATCATACCTCGTTAATATTTGATTAATATTAGAAGTTATAAAGATACAAATAATTCTTTATTTTGACTTTTGACTGACGATGTGTTAACGAACACAAAAAATAAAACACTAATTTCAAACACTAATACCGAATGTTCCTGTAAGTTAGATCATTACTGTCTTGAGGGACAATAGCTTTATATTGTACTTATTGCAGCAGTTGTTCATTTTGACTTTGCATACTGCGCTATTTTTTGAATATATTGGCTAGAGTTGGCAAACTCTGTTACTAAATGTAGAATAAGAGTTTATAATTTAGTTTAAATTAAATTTAAAGTGCAGTGATGGATTTTTTAATACGGTGTCCGAAAAGTATAATAATTGATTGAAATATTTCCCCGCCTTACATGTTGTTAAATTCACTTTTTGAGGTATAAAAACTATGAAGGCATATTGCATTTCATTGTGTGTATTGTTTATTGAAATTGTCATAGCAATGGAAAAGTTCAAATTTTTCTTATATCGTTCTATTACAAAACCAAATAGTGAATTTTATATATTTAATTGTATATCCGAGTATGCCACGCGATGAGTTTCACTTTTATTATATAAAGTTTTGCTATTTGTCAAAAATTACCATAGCAACTGACCGTGATAACTTGAGTGTCGTCGTTTTTATCAAATAAATGTCAACATTTTTGTATTCACTAATATTTATCATAGGGTTCGGACACAGCCTTAGCTAATCTTTTAAAAAGCGTGTGATACTAGATCCATTAATGGTTCAAGCTTTTCGTTTTATGGGTAGTTTTTCATAGAAATAATGACGATCTATTTTCATAGAAATAGAAATTCATCTCACTTGAATCAGGAAGCCACGTTTACATTATTTATGTTTACGTTACTGAAATATTCATTCCGATATGTTAGATTGAGTCTAACAATTTTGGTTTTCGTTCAGTTAAGCATCATCTACATATAGCTGTAGTGTTTCACTCTATAGTGTACGTATATTTACGAGCGATAACATAAAGGCTGTTGAATTTACGTAGGAAAATTGCTTTCTACATTCATTTTTGCATTTTTGACTGAGGAGATTACTTACAATTTATTACCAGTTTTGAAGATTGGAGTTATTTTGGCAATTGTTAATACGTTCGGAAAATCAACAGTTCTATTGATAAGTTGATAAAATTTGTCAAAATCGGTAGAAGGTCGTCTGGAATTTCAAAATGAATTTTAAAAATTAGTAAAGAATTAATTGGACAATAAAGAATCATATTTAATCAAGAAACGGCGTAATTCCACGATGCTTAAAGATTGGCTTATATTGTCTATTAAATTTAATAATTCGTCATATAATTCGAAGGACATTATATCCTTTTAATCAGGCAAAACATTTTTCTAACAGTTCATAAATTGATTTACGAGATTTTAAATAATTGTAACTTAAGTTGTTGTTTTGGTTCGATGATCGGATTATCATAACGTTGGTATTCAAAATTTCTTTTTGACTTGCGTTACCGTACTTGTTTGATGGTTGGCAAATTAGGTGTCACATATACGTCATTTGCAAATTTAGCGGCATCTACCACAATCGCATTAAACTATATGATCTTTCGGTAGTGGATTTAAAAAACTCAAATACACGATCAATATATGGTTGAATTTCTATAAATTTGTGGTTTAATTTGGATTAGTTTTTTTCTAATTTTAAAAAATTGACATTTAGGAGAAATATCTGTGTAGTTAGCGCCCTTTAGTCTACTACAATTTTAATTTTCATCTTTTTGTGCTTTTATTATTATCATTACAACTGACTTACTCATCTAGTAATTTTTTTATCTTAATTAATTCTCATTTGTTAAGATATAGCTAGCCGTTAGCAGTTTGGTTTGCAATCACTAGATCCATTGGTTTGGCCCTTTGTAGGCATCTTATTACCATTAGACGGTCCAGCATATGACGTATCTCGGTACTCTAATGTTGTTGCAGGCTTCATTTTACAATGTTTCAAACGAATTACTTTAATTTGAAACGTCAAAATAAATTCAAAATATTCCGCAAGTTCACATGGGTTTCAGAGTTTGCCGATATAAAAGCTAATGATTATTTATATATAGTTCAGAGTTTCTGTAACCTATACAGATAACCTCAATTCTTTCTTATTTTGACGTGTTCTTTCTATTTAAGTTTGCCATTTAGCGCCATCCTTAGATATTTTGCTGTATGTGCAGAAAGAACTTGTTTAGAGTTGGTTGTGATTGATATTCTGACAGCTTGTTTGATGGGACTCAGAAGATGGGTCCCGACACGCTCCCTTGCGGCTCTCCTGCTGAAATTTTATTTAGGTCCGAGTATTCATCGTCATATTTTATACGAAATTGCCTGATAAATTGCTTGATATTATTTGGGAAGGTCTTTATGCAAGTTGTACACTCTAATATTTTATCCTGCATCCAAGAAGATGCTTGAACATATCTTTTCTGTTTCTAGAGTATACGTTCTATAATATCTATGATAATGTGAACTTGCTCTAGGGTCGAATGTTTGTCTCTAAACCCAAAGTGATAAGCAGATATTAGATCATTATGCTCTATTTTAGGCTTTAATCTCTTCAGAAGTATTTTTCCAAATATCTATGATATAGTAAGAAGTAGAGATATTGGCTAAAATTCTTTTTATCGTTACAGTTTTTATTTGGCCTTAAATCATAATACCTTCTGCCACTTTCCACTGCCTTGGAACACATTTTATCGCTTTGTATCGCTTTGTCTGGTACAGTTCTTTTATAGTTTGCCCATATCCGGATGAGTTTTTCAGATTAAACATTTTATTTCCTTTTTTAGGCCACGGAGCGTTACAGTTTGTATTTCAAGCTCATTTGATCTGTGTACAAAATTAACATTTCCATTCGCTGTTTGTCTTGGTAGTGGTTGAGACGTTTCTTCAAGTTTTATCGCAAACATAGATCAGCTTTTTGCTTACTGCTACGAACCCAGGTACCATTATCATTTCTAAGGTTCTTTTGAATTTTTTGGAAAAAAATTTTCTTCAGTTTTATTTACTACAGTTCGATTTATTTGAAAGTTCTGGTACGTGCTCTACGTTTCTTAGCCACAAGTTCTCTTACTTCAAAGGGATAATTTTTACATCTGATGTTGTTTGCGGGTCCAATTGAAGTTTTTTCTATTAGTCTTTCAACGTCGTCTTAAACGTGCATGGATTTTCTTATAGACATTTAAAGATTGATAATTTAATTGATTAGTTCACGAAAAAGGTTCCAATTGGTGTCCTTCTTGTAAAATCTTGGCGATATTTCCGTTTTAATAATAGTTTTCTTTATTGGCATGCTAACAGGATAGTGATCTGATGTGCTCGTTACTGTTTGCCATTCTTAGCGTATTCAGTTGGTCGAATATAACTTTATTGATTTCAACCTGCTCGTCAAGTTTTCTTTGAAGACTATATCTTTGAAGTATTTTTTCTCATTTTCAGTTCTCTCTTTTCGATTTTAAAAACGAACATGTGCTGACACTTGTCCATTCTTTGTAGCAAAAACGTTAACTGAGACGTCAAAACACAATCGGCATCCAAACAGATGTTGCCCAAGATTAGGAGCAGTGTGATGTAACATACAATTTTAGACAGTTGAATCTCGTTTAACTGGAAATGTGTGTGAGTCTATTGATTTTCCCGGTTTGGATATAACGTTCGAGGAATGTCGAGAGAATGTATACGAGAGTAGTACGTTAAAATAAATTCCAACCGCAACCTATATCTAAAACCTACCCGACATATTGTATGATATACACAGACGAATACGGAGAAATATTTCAAATTTTTTTTGTTTTAATTTAAATTTTCATTTAATTAATTTTAATAAAAAAAATGGAAAATCCGTTTTACTTTTCTCAGTGTCCCTTTTTTTAAATTTTTAATCCATTTCTATATTTGTATACGTGAATATATGGACACACCATATCCTGGCAAGCTGTAACATTTATAAAAAAAAAATCAAAAAAAAAAGTATGTTTCCCAGAAAATTGGAAACTTCATATATGCATAACAATGAAAACGTGTGTATATTTACTCATTGACGTTAAAACTATAAAAATAAAATGAACACAAAACACGGCAGGAAGTAAACAAAACAAAAAAAAAATCTGTTCGATGATAAAGTTTATCTCATAATAAAAGTAATTCATGTTTGTTCCCACCCTGTATTTATTATCTCTTTGACGAGACTATAAATATTTACCCATTTTTTTATTTTTCGTCCATAAAATAAAGCACTTGCTGGTAATAACGATTTTTACTGGATAGCCATAAAGTAAAAAAAAACAACAACAATGTAAGCCATATAATTAAAAATTAAAGCTCTGCGTTATCTTTTAATGACTATCCAAATGGAAAATTGTGATTCGGTGGTGAATTTTCATTCTTGCGTGTTCACAAAGACAGTGAACTATAGTAGTTGTAATAGTTGGTTTTTACCGACTAAGGCCGGTCCAAATAAACACTTCAACAGTTTCGGTGCTGAGCCGGCTCTTCGTATTTTTTTTTTTCATTCATCCATTTGAATGTCTTCATGCAATTAAAAAACCAAGGAATCAATACAGATTCGTGGGATGCTATATTGATGAACATTCTAACAAAGAAGCTAGACAGGGAAACTCACCGCTTGTACGAGACATCTCTGAAGAACCCGAAAGAAATTCAAACAGTGAAAGATTTTCTAGTCTTTCTACAAGTAAGGTTCCAATCTCTGGGAGAACAAACAACCTTATACAGTAAAGCTGCAAATTTAGCGATTACTAAAAAAACCTTTAAATGTGGTTTCTGCAATGGAGAGCACAATCTACCTGAATGTAAAAAGTTCCAAAATCTTTCACAAATTGAAAGAAGTAAGGCAGTATATTATAAACTACTATGCCGAAGATGCTTGCTTCCAGAACACAAACTTCCATGTAATAAAAGTTGTGAATTATGCAGGGGTTCACATCACAGTGACAACACTACGTGAACTTGGGCACCAAAAAGTATAAAGCCCGCTAATACAAACGAACAAGCAGCAAAATCATGGAATCGGAAGTGTATCTTACTAGGAATCGCTTAAGTGAAAGCATCTTCAGGTAGTCATAATGAATCAAGCCATCTTCATTACAGAAGAAGCCTGTCAAAGACTTAAGTTAAAAATGAGTACGGCGTATGCAGAATTTAACATGAGGCCGAGGTTTCCCTCCAAATATAACTTAACCGTAAAGGCATTAGTATTCAAAAACTTAACGCGGGATATGCCAGAGCAGCCTCTAGACCCCTGGAAATTGAAACATGCCAGAAATGTGCTATGGGCTGATTCTACATTTTATACTCCTGGTCCAATCGGCTTATTATTGGGTGCAGATTATTATGGAGAAATTTTGATGAATAATATAATAAAAGCTTAATCTGACGAACCAGCTCAAACTAAATTGGGATATTTGATATTTCTAGGCCGTGCCTCAGTCGATTGTCACAATCTTACAGTGATACAATCAATGGCAACAAGAACAGACTTAGATACTCAATTAAATAGCTTCTGCAAAATGGAAGAGGTTCCTCATAAACGAACATTCACCAAAGAAGAACTAGAATGTGAAGAAATGTTCGCAACCAGCCACAGGCGTCTCAAAAACGGCCGTTACTTAGACAAAAATCCTTTTAACATTGATTTGTATTCTGCCAAACCACTGAGATGCTAAAAAAGAGCGCAATGGCACGTCTGTTACAAGTAGAAAAACGATTTGTTACATAACGAAAACATAACTTCACAAAGTTGTTCAAGAGTGCGTTAATACTAATCCATGTACACTTCTTAACTGCGGATTCACTAATTACAACTCCAGAATCAAATTTGCTGAACGAAAACATTTCTGCCAACCATCGATGGAGACTAATCCAAAAAATGGTTCAAGATAACCTAACTAGAGGAGTTACAACAAAGGGAAGTAATGGTGCCACATTTAAGAGACCCATTACAAAACTAAGTGCTCTCCCTCTAGAGTCTGTCAACTCCGAACAAAAGGAACCAGAAATTCTAGTAAAATTCGTACATGAGCTATCACCAACTTCAAAGTGCTACCAATTCTCCTACTAAGCTTAGTTACTATGGCAGCAGTTATTAATCCAGTATCATCAACAAATCACACCTTCTTTAATATCACTAAGTTTATTCATCAACCAGGTATTTATTTGGAGAACAAAGGAAGTCTCACGTTTACCAACCATCAATGGAAGATAGTTGTTTACTTCAAACTCACTATATATTACTCTGATTTATCACAATACAGAACCTAGGCGAAAAACATAGATCAGCTTTGGATGGAAAGATCTGTAGAAAAACACCCAATGCGGTATTCTTAACACCGTAGGCAATTTGGCGAGTGACTTATTTGGTGTCCTTGATGATCGTGATGCGAAACACTATGAAGAAGAAATAAACCAAATCAATATTAACCAAGCACATTTGTTAACTTTAGTCAAAAATCAAACATCGATTGCCGATTCTACTCTCAACATTTTAAAAAGAACAGAAGGAGCAAATACATTTTTTGGCAAGCTCTAAAGCAGCAAATAAATTTTCAAGTGGAAGGTATTAATACTAATCAAAAATTAATATCTTTATCGTTTCACGCGCTTTTAGCGCTTACTAGATTTTAAAGATACGCAACAAAAACTGATCGATGCTTTCCTAAATTCGGAGAGTAAAGCAATTAGCACATCAATTTTACCACCACATCAACTTTAAAAGGCACTCCAAGATATAAAAAAACGAGGTGACTGTGTCGTCTGCACGACCGTAGTGATACGTGATAACGTAAATATGTAGTGTGAGAAATGATAGACTGTATGGATTTATTAAAATCGATTTATTTATTACTAGCAACCGCGCCATCGGCGGTGTACAAACCATTAATTATTGGTCGATGGTGCGAGAAATACGATATGAAGAGCAAGGTCACTGCGGTGATGTTCCTTTTTTTTTTTGAAATTTTTAAATTGGCTACTGTTCTGTCATAGTCAAAAAGAGCGATAGAGAACGATTCTTGTATTTCAGTGAAACTACACTTAAGATGTAAAGTGACATCTATTACTATTAATATGTACTACTTTATACTGTTTCATTTCACACATATTTTTATGTAATTCGCCTCAATGTAGGCATTATTGTAATACCTACTTTCATTTGAAAACCAATAATTGCAATAGTAAGGCAATTAGAGAGACATTCAGACTGTATAATTTGAAATTTATGTTTTTTTTTCTTAATTATAATTAATGTCGATATTAATTATTTTAATTTTATTTTAATTAAATCGCACTGTTCTTTACGCAAATTTTGACACCAAAATTGGTTCGATCAGTTAATGCATTCTCTCGCTATCACGGTAAATCGCTCTAATCAGAGGTTCGCGGTGTACCCTCTTCCGCCTCCTGTTGACTACAATGTGCAAATACAAATACAAAGTCTCCATGCAAACAACGAAAAATTTCATTCGATTTTCTGAACATGCTAGCCTTAGTTCCGAGTTTAAAAACGTTATCACGTTAAAACTCATATGCCACCCGATGCTTTCCTACCAAGACAAAATGAAAATCATGAACTATTAAGTTTATATCAAATCATATCATGCAGCGGAAAACTGTCTGGACAATATTTGATATTTGAATTGAAACTTCCAATAATTAACAACGCGAGGTACCTAATTTATAAACCTATTCCTCTTCCTACAACCGAAGGAATCTTCATTCTACCATTAATGGACTATTTGGTAACGTACTTACATCGTGATGAATACTACATGATGTTGAAAGACGAGTTTAGACATTGCAAACATAGCAACAACAAGTAAATTTGTATGCTGCTACATCCAATTCATTCCGCATACAACAACCATTCTATATGTGAATTAAATTTATTAGCATTACAAGAAGTATCAGAAAACTCATTAGATCCATGGATCAAGTTAAAAAATAATAAATGGATTTTCTCAATTGGACAAGAACGGCGAGCTAGTAAAGCTAGTGATGGATACTTTGTAGCAGTGCAATTACCCCGTAACAGAATATTTTTCCTTAAAAATGGGTGTATCTTATAAGAAGGGTCATTTTTTTTTAAAACACATAAAATCTTTAAAGAAACCGTAATTGTCTCATCATATCTACCAACAGTCTTATCACTGCTTTGGATGAAAACAACAACAAATAATCCAATATATTTTGAAAATACATCTATAGAGAATGACATCAGTCACCTTCACAAGCAAATAATTCACCAATTACAAGAAGAACAACAGTCCATTGGCATGGGCGCAATAGCTCATCATGATATTCACCAATACACTCTAGGATATGGAATGCTGACTGTAATAAGGTTTCGGTCCTGAGCCGGCTTTTCGTATTTTTCTAGACAACCAGAAGAAAACAAGTTATTCTCTATACCTCGAGGAAATGGTCGCCAACAGCAATCAGTGCCTTCTAAATGGCGTTTTTCCCATTAGAGATCGATCGCTGAACCATCCGTTTAGGATCAGACATCAGTACAACGAGTTTGTTCGTTTTTCATTCATTCTAACGCAATAGAATTAAAAATTTCTTATTCGTATACAGTGTACAATATACACATTATCGTGTGGTTCAATTTTATTTTAATGTGTCAGTTTAATTCTCATGTAAATTACGCCTAAATGTCGTTTCAATAAAGCTTAAATGACGAAGCGGTTGAAATCGGTTTTCGCAGAGTATTTTTCCCATCCTTTTGATGTTATGATAGATGGCTTATACATACAAAATCAAAAATCAAATGTCGTTTTGTATTTCCATTGAAAGAAAAATATAGACGAGCCTATATTATTTTGATCGAAAATGGAACAAAGAATAAAATTTTTGTACAATTTTAAGTTTCAAACAAATAACTTATATTACTATAAGGGGAATCGCGTCGAATTCATGTGCCAACATGATATAGTTAAAAAATCATAGGTGGCACTAGTAGTATTTGAACGAAATGTTTACATTTTTTATCTACAGTTTTTTGAATTTAACGAATTATTAACGAAACAAAAATTTAAAATCTAAAAAAAAATTAATGTTTATAATCGGAATTGGAAATTATTGAAGTAAATGGGCTTATATTCATATATAATAATAAATAAATAAAACAAAATTTGTATTTTTTTAATTATTTCATTTCATTAAAATGAATTAACTTCGTTAATTTTTTTCTTAGTCCTATTTTTTTTTAATTCTCTTGTTTTGTAAAATGGAAAAATCTTATTTTATAATATATATCTATAATAGTTTTAAGTAATACGTAAAAATGATTTTCTATATCATTAATATTAAATCTAGAATATATGTGATTGCTATTATCTATAAAAATTAAATCTATTAAACTAATACTTTGTATTGATCTTAAAACTAACTTATTATATTCTAATTTTACATTAATATTAACATTACTGTTAAAAATTTCTCACATTCGAGTAAAATTTTGTATGTATTCAGTGATGGGGTCATTAATTTACCCCATTTTTTTAATTTAAATAAACCTAGATTTAGCTCTAACCGTGCACTTTTATTTAAAATTTGGAGGCATTTCTTACACTTTAAAAATTTAGACAATTGTTTGGCTTCAATATACCCCGCCAAATACGTAATGATATCACACGAGTATTCATCCAGCTCGACTTCAATTAAATCTAAAGCAACATCATCATTTAAATTTAATTGATTTGTGTTTCGGCTGGATGAAATAGTTAATATTTCTGGCAAGGAAACATTACCCGTACCTTGCGCTTTTATAGATTTATTAACAACTAGTCGTTTATAAGATGCTATAAATTGTTTGCATATTGGATTGTTGTTTCGGCCAGTTCGATAGCGAATAAACTTAAAAAACAACTCCAAGTGGTCCTGGCTAAACTTATATGTTAACAAATAATCTAATTTATCATTTACAATTAATTCATTGTACATAATTTTTAGGCTTCGGAATTTATTAAAAAACCTAAAAATCCTTTAATGAAATTACTGTGTATTACATTTAATTTATGATGATATTTTTAACATATTTTAATTCATTAATAGTTTGTTTTAAATATTCTAAGTGTTTAAAAAAATTATCGTAGGTTGATTTAGACAGTGGCCTTTTAAAATAAAATTTTGCCATTAAACTATTACTATTAAAAATATCAAAACAATCATTAATATTTAGTAAAAATTTAACAATAGGCATACAATCCTTAAAATTTGGATCAGTCTGGCTTAAATATTCTAGTGCATTTGCTACACTGCGACTAAACACTTGCACTGCATATTTTACCCGCATAATAAAATGTTCAAACTTTTCGATTTTCTGTGGGTAAAGCACTGAATTAAAATAATTTTCTTACATTTAATGTATCACGGGATCCTCCACTAATAATCCCTGTTTTCTCTAACCTCTTCATGAAATTTTCGAAATCTTGAATCTTTTTTTGATAACGATTACATTTTGTGACAAGAGCCTTGTTTAATTTTCGAGTTTTCCCAAGTTCCTCTTTCAATTTAGATATAGCTCGCTTTGAAGTACGTGGAGTGTAATTAAATGGTGCATCAATGTCTCCACCATATCTGAACTGACGATTAATGGCATCACATGATTACGGTGTTGCTGGTACAATATTTCCACTTTTTGCTTTTTCAATTGGTGGTGACGTCGTGATTGACGTTAAAGGATAATTCGGTGGCGTAATAATGATTGACGTTGAAAGGTAATTTGGTGGTTCGTTTTCTAAGTTTGTTGTATTATCATTACATGAAATTTCATTACCTGTTGGCTTTTTATAATTTATTATTTCAGTAGAAACATTTAATCTCGCATCCTTATCATATTCAATAGTATACCTAGGTGCAATATAACAATTTTATTATTACAAGCTTAAACAATAATTACATTAAAAAGAAATGTTGGTTCTAACTTACCACATGTCTTGTAAGATGTTTACCAATGGTTAAATATTTTTCCTGGAAATGTTTGGAACAAAGTTTAAATGAAGGATAATCCAAATCATTAGCTTTGACATTTGGAATAATATCTCGCCAAATTTTCCTGTAATCTCCAGATGGTGGTGCGGTATAAATTAAATAGGCATATTTGGATTTAAGAATAAGGATAAAATCAGCTCTTTTATTCAGTATACGCTTGAGGCAATATAAAATGTTGAAATATTATAGTAAAACTTTAACCGAAAATATCTGTATAATTTAGCTGAAATTGGCTACTAATTTGAATAGTCCAATTGCTTGGTCATATAAAAACACTTTAGTTATAGGTTAAATCTTTACGTTTTAGTAAATTTAAAACAGACAACATATTTATATTGTGATATTTTGCATCTAAAGTGATGAATAATTATGTCTTAGCTATATTTAGCATCAATTTACTTACGAATGTAAACCAAAATTCGCTGAACAATTGAAACACCTCTGCGGCATTATGATAAAACACAAACACTTATAGTTTATATTTATGTTATTTTCAAATAACTTATTTATTTATGTTATTTTCTAATTTATGAAATACGTTTTTATAAAACATTTAACATATACAACACTTTTAATTCGCAAACAAATATTTTACTATTCACTTCACAGACGCTACGCTTTGAAAAAACAACAAAAGTACCACTAATGACAGCTATAATGTTATGAAATTTTGTGAAGAAAAAAAAATAAGAAAAATTGTTTGACGCACCATCTATTGTTCTCGTTAAAAACGTTTGCTATGCCATCTAAGATTTTTCTACGAATCAAAATTTATCGAAATTATGCTGTCGTTCGCATTTACTATGGAAATGTACACGTTTTACCTTATAATATAAGTTATTGGTTTTCAAAATCAAAACCAAGCCACAAAATCAAGTTTCTAAATGTCATCCATTATTCATCAATAAAAAAAAGTAAATGGCACACAAACACAAGCTACAATATTATTACGTTTAACAATTCTAACGAGAAATCGTTTTGTATTCTCATCGAAACAAATGAACCAAATTAATTTTTTAAAATGATAAATGACAAATTATTTACAATTTTACAAAATTAAAAGCGATTTAAAATTATAATATAAATAATTATATGTGTATTTAAAACACAACTAAAACTTTTCGATGCGAACGAATTTTTCAAAAATGATGTACCGAAATAACTAACAAAAAAATGTAAACAACATGCGCAAATGCAGTGCGCACGTAGTTACAATACCACGAACACAAACACCAATATTAATACGTTTCGGTTCAACGAAACGAACAAAATCGGGGTACAGGAATTTTTATTAAAATCGCGATTGCGTGAAGAGAATTCTGTAAGTGTCATCATCGTCGCATTTCGGCCATCAAGCGCATGACTCTTCTCTCAAATGTCATCAGCCGTCTTTCATTCTCATCTGCAAGGGTCCAATTTTCAGATTAATACCAGAAAGTGGGTCTGATCTGATCAACACCTTGTTCGTGCATACAAGAAGTTCATTGCACTAAGTAAGGGCTTTTGTTATACAGAGAGGATACTTTGTTAAACTGTCTTTCCGACCTTATTCGATTAATGTGACAAACCGAGGTTATGGTCGATGAATAGAAAGTGGCCACATAACCTCCTTTTGTTGGCGTTCGCTCAAAACGCGAAAACTTTCGCGGTAAAGCTCTCCTTTGCACTCCTTTCTTTGAAGAGAATCTTATCTCTGGAGGAAGAAATTCTAGGTGACTACTTATAAGGATTTCGCCCGGATCAGTCAATCACTGATGAGGTTTTTTTCGCTGAGGATGATTCTTTCTAAATATTACGTGGTGTCGATCAAGTGTGCAAAACTATTTGAAACTCGTTTTTGTCCTTTTTGTGTCAAACGAGAATGAAGGCTTTCGTTCCGTTGTCAGATTGTTGAATCCTACAAATTCATAATGTGAACATCTTTAAAAAACTACCCATAAAACATTTCGATGTTTTTCTTTAAATGTGAGCTTTTTTTATGTGTGCGTGTGTGTGTGTGCATGAGTTTAGGTACATGTGTTGGTGGTTAGAAGAAGGATATATATTTAGGAGTGCGCGGTACATAGAAACTGATAAATGTTCTATATAAAAATAATTAATTTTCTGTTTTCATTTTTCCTTTTAATCTTCTTTATGTTTGGTGGTTTTTCCATTTTCGGAAATGCGGAAGGATGAGAGATTTTATCTTTTTGTATTATTTCCACGCGAATTTTCATTTGTTTAGTTATCTTCTTTTGTGTGTTACAATAATGAATTACTTAATTTTTTTTTCTTTGGTTTTGTTTACTTTTTCTCTATTTGTTAAACGGAATGAAGATATTATTAACAAGTGCTTAAGATTATTAAACAAAATTTACATGGATGAGTTAAATAATCTTGAAATGGATGTAATCTAATTTTTTGTGTTATCGAGATAACTATTCGGTCAATCAACTTTGTCCATTTGTCATAATTTCGTACATATTTGGAGATTGCACATTTTTTTTAATGAAGTCTCTCGTTCATTAAAAAACCGCTTATCTTTTTAAGACGACAACATTTTTTTTTTTTAAGTTCTTCAAGTGTATTTAACCATTTAATTGTCAACCAGTTTTAGTACGTGTATGTTGTCGTCTATATATTTTTGCTTGATTTTCTTTTTCAGTTTTTCTTCACCCAATCTGCACACCCCAAAAAATTAACTCCGTTGTCGTAACATTATACTTGTGCTATATATATATATATATATATATATATATATATATATATATATATATATATATATATATATATATATATATAATATGTATATAACAGAACAATATAAAATTATATACTTGAGCGCAAAAAGACGTAAACTTCCGCTTAAAGTATAATAATTATATAAGGAATTAAAATGTATCTCGTACAGTTTACAACTCTGGTATATGTATACTGGGTGGGCCAATGAAGACGACAGGAAGTAAAAATTTTTATGTACTAAAATGCAATTCATGGAAATTTTTATTAACTTGGCGTTGATCTGTCAATGACCCAAAATATATATTGCAGACACTTGTTTCTTTTCACTACTGATTTTAAGTCTGCTAATATATCCAAATCAGTCACATAATATATTTCCCAAAGCGCTCGGAACCTAAACACCGCAGTTTATGTTTAAAGTGTCTCGTTGGTCTACCCTGTTCTAAGAATAACCAGCAGTAAATATTATGTCGTCATATGTAACCTTACTCTCGTGAATACAACAAAAAATCAATATTTTGTATGACTCTATTCAAAACCGGTTACAACTTCCAACTACATATATTATAAGTATGTAATGTATTGAAGGATGAAGAAGTGATTGCACAAAATGTTATATTTCGTATGATTTCCCACCTCATATGGTATGAGTGATAAATGTCGCCATTTTTATGTATGCTTATCACATATCATATGTACGTTTAACTTTAAAGTATGTATATATGAGAAAAAATTTTCATGAAACAAAGTGGAAAGAGAAAATAAATTTCCTTGAACAGGAACATAAGGAGGGATTGAGTATTATTTGTCGGTAATCGTTTTTCTCTTTCCAAGGTAATCATTGTAGATTAATACACGTGTATTACAAAAATATCTTCATATGACCTTATTCACGAATAAGATGATCTTCTTTGACACTGATTAGCCAACGATGGAAGTTCTAAGGTGTGTATTCTTGTTCGACAGTTGTGTGGCTGGATCAGCTTATTGTTCTTAAGCCAAGTGTCCACTATACAGTTTTTTTGGTAGAGCGTAGATTATAGATTGTAGAGTCTCTACAAACAGTGTGTACACTATAGAGCGTCTCTACGACTCTACCGCTTTCTGTAAAGTAGTCGTAGAGAAATTTTAAGTAGAGTTCTACCATTTTATTTTCAGTTTTTCGTTCGTCAAAATAAAAAGAAAAAACAAAAAAAAATCAAATTAAAATGAGTTTTCGCCAAAATCATGCTGCTAGTGCCGTTATTTTTTTACTTGAAGAAAAAAACAAGAAAAAAAGAAAGTGTTGGGAGCGCGAGTGGATCGCGAAAAGGAAGCAAAACGCCGGATTTTATCGCGGACCTTAGAATTAAATTAAGGAAAACGTTACAAACGCCTATGAAAATTTTCTACGTATGTCATATAGTAATTTCAATATGTTTCTGCAACTGGTTATTCCGATCTTTCAAAAGAAAATACGCACTAGACAAAATATTACTTTGCCAAACTATGAGGTCGAAAAGATAAGTCAAAAAATTCAGGAATTTTGAATTGAATTCCGAACAGTATCCTGACCTGCAATTATACAAATTACATCTGCAATAGAAATTTCGATTCGTAGGCGACTCCTTCCTCAATTAGAGATGTCCAGCTAAAACCTAATTTAAAGAGAACTCCATTGTTTGACAACATATAAAGACAACAGCGTGTGCCTTTTATCAGTAGTTGTAAGGGTCCCTAAGACAGAAATTCGCACTTGTAAGTAATAGTTTTGAAATCAGCTATTAAAGCCTGAAATCCAACTAGGATATCGTCTATCCTAATCCTACTAGGATTTCGTGATGGGAGTCTTTTTTGATTAAAAAAATTATAGCCCAAACTTCACCCGTAATTTACCATAATTTCAAGATGAAAACTTTTAGTGAGTCCCTTTTTAAAATCTTCCTCCTTTAAAATATATTCCAGCCGGAGAAGAATAGGTATAGGTATAAGGTATAGGTGTATTTTGAAAAAAATCAATTGGTGTCCAACCACAATATTTTAAACATTTCAACAATATTAAAAGCGAATGACCATCGAAATGCAAATAGAAATGTCGTTAAATATTTAATTGTCAATGCACACATGCGCTCGAAAGAAATGACCAACTCAATTTTAAATTACGTGGACCTTTACGTGGATTTACTTTCTCTACTGTATATAGAGCAAAATAGATAGAGTGTAGAGCTAATGTAGAGCTCTACAAAACCTAAAATAATAGCGTGTACAGTGTAGAAGTTTTTACGCAATAGAACTCTCTCTATTGTAGAGCTCTACAGGGTGTATACACTACTTTACTCGAGAGTTTTCTCTACCTCTACGTAAAAAGCTCTAAGTGGATACGCGGCTTTAAGATCGACTAGTAAGCCGTATTTAAGCCTTTTTGTAAGCTTGTTCGTTATTTGTTTACTTCTGGATTCGAAAAATTGTCGAAATTTGTTGTGATAGTAGCACCGTGTAGGATGCTGATGGATTTGGCATCGTTCCAATCTAGTTCTTCTTCTTGTAAAATTAGGGCTATCTGATTCAGTTAGCTTCCTGATCAACATTTGAATTACAAGACCAGTACTTTAATATGCCAAAAAACATAGGATGGGTGACGTTTTGTTTTATTCAACAGTTTTATCCAATTTTATTTTGTCCGGGGCTGTTTTTTGCTCAATAAGGACTTCTTGAAGGTAAGTGTACCTGTCGATCATCACTGCTTGTTGAAACGATAAACAACTGATTGGTTTTGCAAAATTCTGGTAGGCGAATACAGGCAGGCCATTGCTAAACATTTGGGGGTATATCTGAACCCCGCTGGACTATCTACGAAGAGAAACTCTTAAAAACAATATTAATCAAAAATCTGACAATATTAGTAGTGCATCGTGTTCTGAAATTATAGACATAGCAAATAAAAAATCTGCAAGTATTTTCACTTGGTAAAATAACACTCAAAAAATTACATTACTTAGTGCACCAAATGAATAATTGCAGCATTTAAACTTAAATATTTACTCAAATTAAGGAAGGTGCCTTAAGTCATCATGATTCTCAAGCCAGGAAAACTACCGCAGGGAACAACGTCGTGCATACCAATATTTCTGTTGCCAGTAATTTCAAAAATATTTGAAAAATTACTCCCAAAAAAGACTTTGGACCTCCACCTTCACCACCACACCCTTATTTTATACTGTCGATTTTGTCAAATCATTTATTGGTTATGTAATTTTTTTTTGTAAAGTTATACGATTCGAAATTGACGAATTTAAATTTATTTTTTTTAATGTTCTCCCAGTAAATTTACTCGATTAATCGTTTTTAATGTGCGACGACTATATAGCATTACGCGCATACAGAAGATTTTGATGTGTAATTAGTAACAATTAGGACCAGATTTCCATTAAATTTACATCCATAAAAAATTAATTGTTACCGAGTGATAAGCAAAAATATGCGCTCATTTTAATGGATTTGTATGACGAAGCATAAAATATTGAAGGCGACATCACATCTGTATAATTCACTTAAATTCAATTTTTTTTTCGTTTGGGCCTTACTATATATGAAACATAAAAACTAATTAACTATAGGCTTATGTACAGCTTATTCAGCCTAATACTATGACGAACGAAACAAACAAAAAAAAAATTATAAAACCCAACGTCTATTCTCGTGAATATATAAGAATACACCATCTCGCACTTAATACCCTTAGCCCGCATATACATACATACATATACAAAAACACTTGTTGTTTCTTATCAACGCATAAATTAACCGCCATCGCACAATCTCTCCGGGAAAAAATAAATAAATAAAACCATTTAATTTCTTCAAATGGAACATTTTGCACATAGGGTGGTGTGTATATATATGTGCGTGTATATATGTATTCACATTCTGGCCTACAAAAATATACAAAAAAAAAAAAAAGTAACGTGGGTGCAAAGTGGCAAAATTTTTTGGTTACACAAAATACGAAACGAAGTAAAATGAATTATTCAAAATGATTTTGACAGCATCCACTTAAAATCTGATGGGACCGCCATTAATATGATGGCATATATATTCGCAAAGTTGCAGTTATCACTTACCTATGGTGCAATCGGCTGTCATTTAATATATACACGACAGATCTATGACGCATTTATAAATAATCAATCATAAAATGGAAATCCCATCCCGTTTACACAATATAATTATATGCTTCATCATTTATGTTATGGTACATCATACATATTCATGCAAAAGCATTTCAACATTTTTCCGTTTCATAATTTATTATTCATAATTTTTGTGCTGCTACACAACACAACATTTCTTGACTTTACAACTTTTGTGTATATTTTATGTTTTATATGTTTCATCCATATGTATGTGTGTATATAATTTCATACTTTATGTTGTGTCTTATGTAAATATACAGCATACAATTTTTTTTTAAATTTTTTTTTTTATATAGGCGCATAGTAAATGTATTAGTAAAGATTTCTAATGTATACTGATATATCTGAGACATTGCGTGGTACAAATTATATCAAGAAGATCGCCGATCTTCTCTTTACTGTTTTTGAGTTCACAAGAACTTGATTTAATTCGTGCCTTAATTAAGCGTTGTGTCATCTATCACAAATATGACGTTTTCTCCAAAGGAAATTCTGCCGCATAAAGTAATGGTTTGTGAATAAAACAAAATGTTAGAGCCCAAAAACCCGTTGTAACACATCCTTTTATCGTGTCCAGCAAATATCAACCTCCGTCAACTTAAAATATTTCAGCCGCGTGATCGTGTAACTTTCATCACAGCAAGTTTTATCCACAGCCTAAACCTTGTCCATATATATTATTATAACTCTAGAGGGTGTTGGTGTGTCTCAATAGGGTAGGGGTTGATTGTTTATAGCCATGACTACCATGGTTTATATTCGAACTTTGTAACTATGTAGAAATTACCAAATGTGTCTAGTGTACCTCCAAGTGGTAACACCCGAGCAACGATGGAATACTCATCGGCTAAATACTAGAGGCGAGTGCAATCAATACACTATAAAAACGCAATGAGTGAAACAAACAAGGAAAAAATTACCCCAGGTGGTATACCTGATTCTCAGGGAAGTCCACTCCCTTCGGAGATCGGTCTCACGGATTCTGGGTGAGACCAATCATTGCTATACTATAATTATTACAACCAATCCCAAAATATGTTAGGGAAAAATTTTAATACTCAACTGAGTACAAAAGAAAAGTATATTTGGTATCCATTCCAAAGGAGTCAGAAATTAACTCGATCTCCTACAAAAGTCACTAGCCCCTTTTTGGAAGGCAACTTCAAATTAGTGCAACAAAAGGTGCAAACCGTCCTGAAAAATAAGGAAAACCCGAAAAACGAACTGTTGCAAAAGAACTGCAATCGTTCTTTAACTGAGAAAAAACTGTACAGTGAATTGTGCAAAGCTAATAATGCATTGGTCGATTCCTCAAATACAAACAAGCAACTGAATCAAACAATTACATGGATGCAGGAGTCAATAAAAGTTCTAGAAAACGAAGTTATTACTCTTAAATCAAAGAAAGTCAATAAACAAAAGATTAATCTATTACCAACATCTGTGCAAGAGTACCATACAGATGAAGAAGAACTAGCTAGGGAACCAACAATGAATGTTCCAAAGGTTATAACAAAAAATCAGAGTGATGGCTAAAAGCCTTCATTCCACATGTAAAATAGAAAAGTTAATTGATGACTTTAAAGCTCAGGGATTTAAAGCTGTTGATGCATCAATTCAACTAAAAAAAAAACGGGATAAAACACTTCTTAATATGTTTATGTTGACCTTCGATGCCGATAGGGTGAGCTGACATCTGAAGACACAAGTGATTAACAGTTTGACTAATCGCATGAATAAACGTAACTTGCACATATCGAAAATATGGAAATATTTATTAACGATAATTTTTTTAACCAGCGTCTCTTAAAAATATCCAGTATTTCTCGAGTCGGTAGTCTTGTGACACATTATTTCTACATTTTGACGACCCAGTTTTTTTCGATAATAAAATGTCATAACCAATAATCAGTCATGAAGGCTGAGTTAAAACTGTCAAACGCCTTCTTTTCAAGGAAATCGAATAAAATATTCATTTATGGAGCATATCCTACATTCGGTTGCAAGGAAATAATTTGCGCCGTGCAAAAATGGCGGATTTGCGACAGCTGAAATTGCGATTGTAAATCGACATCCTCGATAATGATCGCAAATTTGTAACTCAGCACTTTGCTGAATACGATTTGCTATTGTCATTTTCAATCTGTCACATAATTTGTTCCATTGTTTTTTTGTGTTCATATTTTACTGTGATATATTTAACTATTGCTTGTGATATACATATGTTTTGTGATTGTTTTAGTTAAAATTAAGAAATGGAAGTTAAAAAAGGGCAAGAAGACCAAATTTTTCAGAAAATGATCTGATGTTGTTACTAAAAATATTAGAGAGTCATCGAGAAGTTCTCTCATGTAAGGTGAACAAAATGTATAAAATTTAGAAACTAACCCATTTTTTATTATTAGATGATTCCGACTTAAATGGTGATGAACTTACTAAAGTATGGGAAAACTTGGCCTTGGAATTTTCAGCCCAAACATCAATATCACGATCCGGAGAAGAATTACGAAATAAATTTAAAGATTTAAAATCACGTACAAAAAAAAAAAAAGCTGAAATTAATAGACATCAAAAAGGAACTGGTGGTGCTCCTCCGAAAATATTATCGGACGTGGAGAAGCTAGTCGAACAATTAGCGGGCGAAAATGCAATATCCGGATTTAATTATTATGCGGATAGTTTCTCTGAAACCCCTATTGCTTTATGTGAACAAGAAGACGACCAGATTGTAGTATTGAGCGAAGAGGAAATAAATCTAGTAACTACAAACTCAAGACCATCAATAATAGAAACTAAACAAAGTTCAGGGCCGTCCAAGGCTAAAATCAAAGCCGTTGGGCGTTTCAGACAGACTATGCGTAAAAAATTGGATAAAAGTCGTGAGAAAAAAAAGGGAAATGACAAAAATGATAACATAGATCAAGCATATTTAAAACTTTACCAAGATAAATTAGAATTATCAAAAGAAAAGCTGGCGGTATTGAAAGAAACCCTCGCTGTTTCGAAAGAGTTCTTAAAACTATTCAAAAATAGTTGAAAGAAAGAACGCCTAGCTGTTTCGAAGGAGTTCTTAAAACTATTCAAAAATAAGAGAAACTATAATAAAAATGAGGAGATTAATGATCATTTTTTTGAAGAAGAATACCTCATTGAATAAATTGAATGAAGTAAGGAAACTGTAAGACTGACCACTGTGCAATGAATTTAAAACTTGAATTTCATTTTATTAATTGTTATTTATTATTAGGATTATTTTGATACGATTCAATATATAATTTAATAATCAAATATATTAATTAATAATATTACTTCTTAAAATATATGTTTTATGTTATTACACCCTGTTTTAACTATTAATTTTGGAAACTATGATTTATCAAAATGTTTCTGTTCATCTGTCCTCTTGTTCCTGAAGTAGATTGCATTAAGTCACTATCCTCCTCTCGGGTGCCACCATCCTCGTCTCCTTCATCATTATCGGTATCTGCCCCAGAATCCTCACTATCGTTCTCAAAATCATTAGGTTCATTTTGTGTTTTGGCCACGTTATGTAAAATAAAGCAGCATAATATAATTTTAACACACTTCTCCAAATTATAGCACAACATACCACCACTTTTACTAATGATTCTGAAGCGGCTTTTTAATATGCCAAAAGCTTGTTCAATTATCTTTCTGGTTTGCTTTTGAAATTTGTTGTAATTTTCTTCTCCGGGCGAAGATGGGCTTATTACTGGGGTTAGAAGACAATGTTCAAGTGGATAACCACTATCGCCCAATAACCACGCATTTTCTGGAAACGCTTCGGAATGGAGAAAATTATAAAGGGATGAGCTTTTATAAATATGGGTGTCATGAGTTGAGCCGGGCCATCTAACCACCACGTCGGTAAATATTGCATTTGAGTCGCATACCTACAAAATCCAAATTTTAATGCATATACAATTTTAGAAGTTTATAACTTACTGCTTGAATATTAATGGAATAGTAAGACTTTCGGTTGAAAAATGAATAAGCATCCCAAACAGTTGGTTTTTGGATAGCTACATGTGTCCCATCTATTGCGCCAATTACATTTGGGAAGCCGTAGGTGTTATAAAATCCCCGTTTTATTTTAGCCATTTCAACTTCATTTCTTGGAAATTTTATAAATTTTTTTGTTTTCAAAATTAAAGCCGACAAAAACTCGGTAAAAATCTTACTAATTGCAGACTGTCTCAAATTGTGGTATAAAATTTGTCCACTCACAAATTGAAAATTTCCAGTCCCCAATATATTAAGAGATGTTAAAACCTGAAAACATTCCAAATAGATATTAAATGTATGGCAACATTTTGTGAAAACCACCAATTAGACAATTACAATTAAATGAGGAGGAAACGCTTTGCTTCTGTTAGTCGGTCTTTTTAAATGAATATATAATTCATCTATAATAAACAAAGCGGATCTTTTTGTAAAGCGATATCGCACAAAAAATGTATTATCATCACAATCAAAAGGATTCTCACGATCACGAAATATTTTCCTTTGAATCCGAACGTTCCGTCCGCGTCGTCGAATTAACTCCATTTACAATTATTACAATCACAAATAAAAACTTGAAAAGCTGATTTATAATTTTAAAATTTATTTAAGTCGGAATGATTTTAAAATGTATTTAAAATAAAAAATATAACGTGTCAAATGTCAAAACTTTTTCAAATTTGAGGTTATACTCTGTGTTAAATAGATTTACTACCTGTAAATCGGGGTCGCAAAGAAATATGAAAAATTTAACAAGTTGCCACTGTCATTTTTATCGAGGATGTCGATTTTGTGATTCAGCGGTGTTAAGTTACTTAACACGCTTGCGACTGAATGGAGGATATACCCGTTAATGTATATTTTAAAAAACATGTGAGTGCACCGTAACGCAGGAGCAGTGGTCAGATATAGGCCGTATTTAGTGCAAAACTTTTCATCACAACTCGAAGGTAGAGTCTTAACTTGGAATTGTAAAAAGATGAATCATTAGCTGACAAACCAATTTTTGGGCCCACTAATGTGTGCAGACACGGCATAATTCATTTGAATTAGCTCATATACCTACCACAAATTCGTTCCTGCGGTGATAGATTTCAAAGGTTAACATTCTTGTTCGAATATCGATGCATATAAAACCATTTACTATAATATGATTTATAAATGACAAAAACATATTGAAACCACGATTTTCAGAACAGCACGATACAAAAGCAAGCAGCTATTAAAATAATTAGTAAATCACAATGAAATTATGTAAATTTAATTTAAAATACATTAAAAAATTAGTTCCTTGTAAGAACAGAGCGACACAGTAAAAGATAGCTTTTATGAACAAAAAAAAATTTATTTATACATGATACATCCATATACTCGTACATACATAAAATTTTATACATAATATAACCCAATTATTTTCGTTTCGCCTACGTAAAATATCTAACCACTCTCTGTATGAGGGCGCACAACATTTAATGAATGTACACACCAAAAATTTTCTTTTTTTGGACATTGAAACTATGTCCTGATACACAAAAATAAACAAAATATAAATCGCCCATCATCTATCGCAATGCCACCCTTTAAAATGTGGTGGTATAGTCCCAAAACGAACCAAAAATATGTGTAAAATTTATATAAATATTTATGGTGTTTGGTTGTTCGTTCATGGTATCGCGCTTTTAACATTTTACTTTCATTAAATACATAAACTTAACACATTGTGATAGGTTTGGTTTGGTTTTGAAAAATACCAACATAATACACAGCAATGTAGTACAATTCTATATATGTGTACGAGACAAAAAAATACAAAATAACAAAAGAAACAAAATAAAAAAGCTCTGTCAAAATAAAAGCTTAAAAATATATTAACTTTGGAGAATAACTTTTATTTTTTTGCGTTTTATGTTGAGTAGCAGCGTATTTTTGTGTATGTTTCACTTCACTTGCATTACATTTTTTTTTGTTGGTTAACTCAAATTCGTTAAAGCGAGAGAGCTTTACCGATTTTCAACTAGATGGAAAGACTCTTTGTAATCAAGTTTATAACATTTATCTTAAAGTACATCTATTTAAATCTATGGTAATGAATTTTATTGTATATAAGCCAAACGAATTATTAAATAAACGTTAGTTAGTTTTTTTCTAACACAACAGTCAACGTGTTTCTGTCTAGCCCTGACCAATAGCAAGCGAGAAACATTTCATATTTCAAACATACATTTAAGTGAATACATTTATATCAAGTGATTATACTTGATATAACATCTTGAATTATCATTGGTCCTTCGAGAAAAAAGAATCGCGCTTGGTGAAAATTTAAAGCTCTATATATATAGAACAAAAAATTATAATGGAGAAATTGCTACAACAACATAGCGATCTGGGCGAACAGATACAAAAACTAAATACAAACATAAGAAAATTCAACTACAAAATCCAAAGAAGCTTCAATCCACCAACGAACTTCTCAAGTTTTTGAAGCAACATTATCAAGTGCTTGAAACCTTACGGCTACCGAAACTAACGCCGTCAAATGATAGCCATCGCCATAAACAACAAGCATTTAGTGCAACGAGAATAAAAAATCATTTATGTATCTTGTGTTCGGGCAATCATAATTTAGAATGTTGCCACAAGTTTAACAAAATGAGTCACATAGAACGAATGCAGCTTATCAACTTGCATGATCTATGCAGAAGGTAGGAAAGGACACAATTTTCAACAATACAGTAGTCAATTAATGTGTAAAGAATGCAATGGCAATCACCGCAATCTACTTAAAACGCATGAGACAAAACTTTTGGTAACCGCTCTTGTCAAGACCACAAGGTTTGATGTAAGGGAAGAACTTTTAAGATTGCTGGTCGACACCGGATTTCAAACGTCATTCATAACAACAGAAGCTAAAAACCGTTTAAATCTATTAGGTCGTAAAATCAGTGCAGATGCCCATAGTGTAGGTGGACAGGTTGCTAGCAGGGTCAATAGTATTGTTAATATCAACCTACAACCAAGATATCCGCCAACATTTTCAATAGGCATTGAAGGTCTGGTAGTTAAAGTTAGCTAGCTTGCTGGCTGGGAAAAATAAGTAAAAATCCAGAAACAAAAATTAAGTTTGAAAAATGGAAACATTTGGATGATTTGCTATTGCCCGATCCGAACTACAATATTCCCGCACCGATTGATGTACTTCTGGGTGCAGATTATTACACGCAGATCATAAAACCACAGTGCATAAAAGGAACTGCATAAACGAATCTGCAGCACAGCTCACAGAATTCGGATGGGTCATTTTTGGGGAAAATATCTACATCCAACAATACAACAGAGCTCAAATATAATTCACAAGTCTTATCGACTGAGAAAGATTTTGGGAGTTAGAAGAAATGCATCCCCCACGCATCCTCACTAAACCATAGAAGGAGTGTGAGGAATTCTTTAGTGAAACGAAAAGACGAATAAAAGATGTGCGCTATGAACTAAGAATTCCATTCCAGAAGGGTCCAACCACGCATCTGCGGGAGATTCTAAACGTATGGCAATAGCAAGGTTACTTTAAGTTGAAAGAAGTTTGTCAAGAGAACCAAACCTCAGAAAAAGTTATACAGACTTTATGCATATGAACAACTTAATCACATGGAGATACTAAAAGATGATGATAATTCACCTGTAGCATATAATTCATCTGTAGCGACTACCAAACTAAGAGTCGTGTTCGATGGGTCGGCAAAAACAAAAACTGGAGCATCATTGAACGACTTAATGTTGAATGATTCAACGTTACAACAAGACTTAATATAAATTCTAATGTGATGGAGAAAGCATAAATTCGTCATCGACGCTGATATAGAGAAGATGTTCCGCCAGATCTTAATCAATAAAGAAGATCAAAATTATCAACGGCTGCTGTGAAGGGAATCACCAAAAGAAGAAATCAAAACGTTTAAACTTAATACAGTAAGATATGAGACCAAGTCTGTAACATATTTAGCTACTAAAGCCTTATGTCAATTAGCACATGATGAAATAAACCAACCAATTGCGTCAACAATCACGTAGATAACCTGCTTTCAGGAGCAAATACATTAGAAGAAGCATTAGAAGCCCAATCACAACTAATGCAACTGCTAAAGTCAGGAGGTTTTAATCTAAGAAAATGGGCAAGTAACAAAAAAGAACTGACAACACATCTACCTACGAGTGGTTGCAAAGATGGGCTATGCTCCATAAACATCGATGAAACAATTAAGACGGTCGGAATAACCTGGAACCCAGTTTTCGACAGTTTTGGGTTTAAAATTTCATTGTCCAAAAACATGAAAGAACCAACAAAAAAGAGCACATTGGCAGAAGTAGCCAAATTATTCGATCTGTGGAGATGACGATCTGTCAAACTATGACGATCTGTGCGCCTATCATCATCCAAGCAAAGTTATTAATGCAGAAACTATGGATAGCTGGATTCGGATGGTATGAAGCTTTAAGTATTAAATTACAACAACAATGGAGTCAATTCAAAAAAGGTTTGAAGGAAATTGAAAATATTACCATAAGCAGATGAATAGAACACAGCCAATAAGGAGCAAATGAACTGCATGGATTCAGCGATGCAGCAACATCGGTCATTTATCTAATTGTGGCAAAACCTAAGGTCGCTCATATAGAAAATAGAATATCATTACGGAGGTCGGAGTTATGCGGTGCCGCACTATTAGCAAAGTTATTAAAAACAGTGCAAAATGCCATGGATTAGGACCACGCTACTACCTATGCGTGGACGGATTCGATGATAACGCTTGGATGGATAAAAGGTGATCCCAGTTAATATAAAACTTTTGAGGGAAACATAAAAGCTGAGATTCAGTCCCTCATGCAGCCAAGTCAATGGTATTATGTAAAATCCAATTATAAACCCCGCAGATGTAGCTTCACGTGAAATGAACGCACGACATTATGAAATTATAAACTACGGTGGGAAGGACCAAAGTACTAAAATTACACACTAGCGCTTGAACCATCTTAAGAAGCAGCCAATGAAGAACTAAAAAAATATTGCTTATTAATGAAGGCACCGGCTTATCCAGAGCTCATAGATTTTTCACGATTTTCATTGGCTCTTAAAATTGTTATTTGTTTGTTTGTTTGTTTCTAAACTCTGCAATCTGTTCGGGGCTGAAGCTCTCCCAACTCTTTCGCGGTTGATTTTTAACGTCCCAACCTTACGCCGTTCCAGCCAAATCGAGGACGCACGAATACAGGTTCGATTTTAAATCCATCTGCACATAGCATTGCTCCGGCCAGCCTGCACTGACATGGACGACGGTTCGGCCCATGAATTCTTTACTCCAACAGACGGTCATAGTTGTGTTCATCGTTATCACCAATCGTAATCAGGTGATGAAAAATCCCTTTTGCAACCCTCCCCCGTTGGGATCCGAACCCGGTACCTCCCAAACACCGCAGCTTTAACCAATGCGCCAATTGCTCGGTAAGGCTCTTAAAATTAAAAGAACTATATAGCATACTGCTACAGATTTATTACTGTCCTTAAAAAACGAATAAGTCAAATTCCAGAAGAGATACCAAGTTTTCTAACAGTACACAAGTTAAACAGATCACACAATGTAATCATAAGAAAAATACAAGATTCGGAATTCGCCACAGACATTAAACTCTTCAGAACAACGAATAAAACTAAAAAGAACAGCAAACTGTCATCGCTAAATCCATTCTTGGATTAAAATGGATTGTTGAGGGTTGGCGGTAGATTACAAAAATCTTATCCTAAGTTATGATCAAACGCATCAACTGTTTTTACCAAAAAACCGTATTTATTAAAACCTCATCACAATTGAAGCACATCGAGAGGCGTACAAGCAACTCTAGCACAGTTTCGTTCAAAATATTTTTGGGTGGTAAAATCCTTTCGGTTCAGAAAAACGACTTCAGAACAGTTAATGAGTATGTTACTGGAAGCCAAAGCTACTCCGTCTGCCTCTTTCTCCAATACGGGCATTGATTACGCAGGTCCATACAATAGTCCTACAAAGGATATATCGCGTTATTGATTTGTTACAATAGTAGCGTTCTTGGCAGCATTTAGATGATTTACCTCAATAAGGGAACCACCTTTAAACATATACAGTGGCAACGGTACCAATTTCGTTGGAGCATTTCATCTCGTCCGGTAGTCTCCATTTTGGGAGCATTTGGGAATCTAGAGTCAAATTAACGAAAGATCACTTAAAAAACGATTATCGGTGAAACAATCGAGCATCGAGTTAGCACAAATTGAAGCATGTTTAAACTTCAAAGCGATTCTTTCACTGTGTAACAATTTAGATGATTTTGATGCTTTGACACCTGGACATTTTTTAATCGGGTAACCACTGATTTCACATTCGGAGTCAGACAAAACAAGTTAAGGTTTGTAGGTCTCCAGGTGCTAAGCTCACCAAGATGATTTATGCAATACTGCTCATATTATTAATTACGTTCAGTTTTTGCAATTCGAGCACACTACCATACAATATCACAAAGTTCAAAAATCAACCAGGAATCTATTTTGAATCCATTGGAGAGCTCAAACTAACAAACAATGACTGGATCATAATAGTGTATTATAATTTAACCAACTATTATACAGAACTGGTTACCTATAAGCGCTCTATAGTGCTAAATATTGTTCATATCCTAACGACAACTTCACAAACTCGAAGATCACTAGTAGATCAAGATCAAATGCATATGGACTAATAGAACTATCGTGTTTTGGAAGAAGGAAACTGGGGATTTTTTAACTTAGGAGGAAACATAGCCAATGATCTATTCGGGGTGCTAGATAACAGAGCCACGGTGCGTTATAAGGAGGAAATAGAAAACCTCAAGCTGAACAACAAACATTTTACGGCATTATTAAAGAATCAAACGTCAATCATAGAGGCGACTATAAACGTCTTCCAAAATAGACAAGTAGATGTCGACAAGCATTGGATAGTATTCAAGAATCAGTTAGAGGGGGCGTTGGACAACGATTAAAAAGGCAACATTCTAGCTGTATCAATACATAAAATATGACATAAAATATAATTGGCCATATTCCAGAACTTTTCTAAAATCATTTTAAGCTTAAATCACATGTCAAAATATCCTGTTTTGAAATATCCAGTGTTGTACCATATCTCGTTTTGTCAAATTCTATTTTAAAATTTCCAGTTTTAAAATGTCCAGTTCTGAGCGGTTCCCAAATTATATGTATCTTATATGACACAATATTCATAAACTGTAAAACAGTAGAGAGCGTAAAATGCCCATTTATAAATTAAGATATAATAGTGTGCGGCAATAAAGAGCATATAATTTTTTTTTTTATATGTATTATTTTGATAGTATACTAATACTAATGCACTGTTAAAAAGAATTTAAAAATAAATTATTTTTTTTAGTTATATTTGTTTTATATGGACTTTTTCAGTACTAATACTGATGTAGGGTGTAAAATGACTAGTAGTCTGTGTGCACGAGAATACATTTCATTAGCGGAGTCTTACCAATCAAGAAACGATGATAGGTGTAGCAAAAAATTTGAAGGAAAGCTAAAGACTGTCGAGGACTTCATTAAATCGGTCAAAATAATCGAGCTGCACTATTGTCGGGGAACCATTTCAATACGATAGTATTTACCATCTCAGTTGGCAATTGCGAATATGTTGAGGCAATATCAACTTAAACATCGTGAAATGCAGTTCCGAGAAATTTATTTCCGCATGATTTTTTGTACGAGATTCAACCTAGATTTCAAAACCCCAAACATAGATCTGTGCTCCATGTTCTTTGCTAACAGTCTCGTTTGACTGTCAGAAAAATATAGCTCTGCCCAAAGTACCAGACCAGGCCACATATTATAGCAAACAGCAATATTTGTATCTGTTTGGAATGGTTGTTGGAAATAGACACTCCAAATTAACGACGAATACTGTTCTGCTTTACCATTGGATGGAAAATGTTCATCGGAAAGGATCTAACGAAATAGTGTCAGCAGTTCTCCATAGGTTATCTAATTTAAACTTTGGTCTAATCAGTACTATTCGTTTGGGATGTGATGGCTGTGAGGGACAGTTTAAAAATTCGGCCAAAATTTGGCTGGAATGGTTTCCTATTGGATTAGTACAAACGCACCGTCAACTATGAAATTTGTTGAACTAATATTTCCTAAAGCAAGACATTCTTACATACCACCCGATCGGGTTTTTGCGCAGATCAAGGGGAGGTTAGAGCGATAGATACTATCGTAGACGTTCACGAATATTTGAATATGTATACTGCATTTGGAACAACAGTAAGACTGGGAGGTGAATGCCCAGTGTACGATTTTAGAAAACAAGGAAATTATTTAAAGCCTCCTGCCAATTGGCACTTCAAATTTCAGGATTTAAAACGTATTATTGTAATCAGAAAGCCAAATAACCAGGATTCAGTTCGTGGCAAAGTATTTTAAAAGTTAGATTTGGGCAAAGCAATGAGCATTATGAAAAGGAATAGGATAATATGTTCAATGATCTCAACTGTTGTTCCGTCGGGTGTGCCGGTAAGACCGATGAAGTTGACCGACGTAGAGAAGCTTTTAAGCAAACATTTTGGCACTGAGTGGTGAAATAATCCATCATGCTTATTTTATAAAAAATTATTCTAACTACCGGTTGTGCATGTAGTAAAAATGTAATTTTTTGCATATTTTCTTTTAATTTTAATTTGTAAATTCAGCTTACTCTCATCGTAGTAATTGCAAAACTAGCTTATTCCAAATTTAAATTCAAAATTAAATTATTAGAACCCCTTAAGGGTTCTTTCACAGGTCAAGCATATACTATTTTATTTTGATGTGATGTGTGTCCCGTTGAAATGTGTCATCCCGTAGAATATGTCGAACACTTCTGTTACATTTAGCCATAAATAAGCACGAGTTTCAGAGCCTATCATATATGATTCTGGGTCGCGAGTTTCAAAATATTTCGAATGAACCGTTTTTTACTTTTTAGCTTTCGCCCATAATTCCTTAATAAAAATCATAATACGTTGACGTACATGGTTAGCACAACGGCGTGACTAATCACCGTAACCATCATTATTAAAAAAGGGTTAATTATTACCTGCAGTGCATTTGAAAAGCATTAGACATGCAACAGCTAATTTTGCTATACTATATACATCACTTAAACTTTATACTCAAAAAGTAAGTCGAGCATTCTATACCTGCTTGTTAACAATAATAAATTTAACATATATATAATTCAATGTTCCAATGTATTCTTTTAGGGTAGTGGTCGATTAATTGATTAGTTTTTAAGTTTTCCATTCATAAATATGCTGTCTAAACAGGTATATATCAAGGTATGTGCACAGTAGATAATTTACGTTCGAAGAAAAAACCACACCTAAAAATTTATTTAATTTTCTATTTTCATCAAGTTTTTCCAATTCGTTTTAATGTTTTTTACGGTGTCTGTTGGTTTACTTATATATACTTGTGTATTTGCGATGGGGAGACGTTATGTAGAGGAATATGGAAATTTTGCTACATGTAAGAAATTTTTTTTTTACAATATAAACGATGTGGTGTGGGGAAACCTTTTTAAAAACGCACATTTATGGTTAATGTATGTAATACATGTTTTTTGTTTGTAAACGCGATTCACAATATTATTTATTCAAATCACAGGGTGTTAAATGCATCCATAAATCGATTTGAAACATAATTTTTCATATAGCATACGTTTGTTAGACAGTTTTAGTGATTTTTAATATTTATCTATAATGAAAATTAATTTTCCCATATACGTATGATATGTGTGTGCGACGATGATTTTGGGGCAACACATCATTCCATCATCAAATCATTTCTCGAGAGTTATTTAATTTTATTTTGTACCATTTAATCGATTATCATCCACATCTATTATGATTAAAATGAAATGAAAAATAAAATTTCCATTTTCTATTTTAGGCATACATTTCTATATATAAATTAATATATATATATATATATATATATATATATATATATATATATATATAAACATATAGTATGATCCGACAAACAATTCACCGGTGATACTCATGGCTTACAATTTTGGAAAAACTTAATATACAATAATTATTACATTATTCATTGGTTTTCCACCGAAAATGTTACTTTGCAAAGTTAACAAAAAGTACGAATATAAACTTAAATTCATAAGTTTAATATAGTCCCCTTTGTTCATTTGTTTCACCAATTGGCACAATTTTGTGAAAAAGGATAGAGTAATATCGGCTTTCCACAGTGAAACATTTACTGTCAGTATTTTTTTTACTGTGAAACCAGAAGGAGAAAAAAATACTAAATTACTTTAGAGTGACAATTTTTGTTTTTTGTTTTCTTGTTGTTATAAAAACAAAACAAAATAGAAAAAACCCAAAAACGATTGTCTTTGTCACTCTAAAGTAATTTTTTTCTCCTTCTGGCTTTACAGTAAAAAATACTGACAGTAAATTTTTCATTGTGGGTAGACGACTTAAAGGAACAGATTCTACGCAATCGAGAAAGATCAAAAAAATAGCTATAGACTTTTTTTTAATTTAGTACTCAAAAATTCCGCGGTAAAATAAGGTATTGTTAGATCTATGTATTCTAGTATTTTCTAGCAAGCAAGTAAACTCATTATGCATCTTCAAGAAATAATTATAATGTAATTCAAAAATAGTCCAACATGAATTGTATTTACTACTCTAGGATGTTCAATATTCAGAAGAGAGTTATTGATTTATTGATTGATAGAATGTACGGCCAAGGACGAACCAGGAATTCCCGGAATGCGGGGCACCGCTGTACATCTTTAGTATATATAATAAAACCTAAGAAGTGGAAGGAATGCTAGTTATGACAAAGTCGACCCGGTTACTGACACCTAAGCGATCGATAATTAGTATTTTTTTGTGGTGAAAAGGAAAGGAAAGGTAAGTCAGTAATGACAGAATTGGTCCGGTTTCCTGGTGTCCAATGTTTAACTACTATTAGCACAAGACAATCACAATTTTACTGAAACTGCTCTGCATTCTGTCGTCTTTTAACAGCAACTCTAGTATGCCACCATTGAACTGCAATCTATAAAGGTTCTCTAAGAACAAAATCTATTAATGGACTAATTTCCCTTCTTGCTTCTAAAATTTATTAAAACACAAAACTTTGATTAAACATTACAAATTGAATTAACCGTTTTATGACCAATTCGTGCCTAAAGAATAATACCAAAACCTTCTATATTATAAAAGTCAAACTCATGGCGTAAAGCTAACGCAGCCATATACAAAAAAAAAAGTTTCACGATTTTCTTGTGAAATTATTATAGTACCATTAAAGGTCGGTACATAGTATAGTTTAAAATCGTTTTTGTGATATGAGATTATAGCTCAAAAATTGCTCTAGTACTATTTTTTATTCATATTTTTTGTATAGCTCTCATTTTTTTGTTTTTCATTTTCTGTTTACGCTTTGTATAACTCCCATGGGTACCGGTCGAAACTGGATATTTTACAACTGGATTTGACGAAACAGAATAATGCAAAACTGGATATTTTAAAATGAGATAAGGTACAAAACGAGATTTCGTACAAAACTGAATATTTCAAAATTGGATATTTCAAAACGAGATAAGGTACAAAACGAGATATGAAACAACACTGGATACGTCAAAACAGGATATTTCGACATGTGATTTAAACTTAAAATGATTTTTTAGGAATGTTCTGGAATATGGCCAATTAGAAAGGAACTCGGCGAGTACCTAACTGAGTATAATGAAATTCGATACGTAGGATGAAAATGGAATTTTAAAATAATTTTTTGAGAAAGTTCTGGAATATGGCCAATTAGAGAGGAACTCGGTGAGTTCTTAACCAATTATGATGAAATTCGATATATATATGAAAATGGGATTTTAAAATGATTTTTTGGGTAAGTTCGGGAATATGGCCAGTTAGGAAGGAACTCGGTGAGTTCTTAACCGATTATGATGAAATTCTATATGTAGGATGGGAATGGGATTTTAAAATGATTCTTGGGAAAGTTCTGGAATATGGCCAATAAGGAAGGAACTCGGCGAGTTCTTAACCGATTATGATGAAATTCGATATGTTGGATGAAAATTTGGATGAAAATTAATTAATTTTTCTCACATAGATTCTCTTAAGTGAAGAAAAGTTATATTGAGTTGAAGAATAAAAAATAGATGAAGATAAATTTTACTGACAGTAAACTTGATCAAGTCAATGATTATTTTAATAAGGTGAAAAAAGCAGCAATTAATAAAAACCATTAAGAGAAGGAAAATTCTATCTCTCTTTTTAAAATTATTCAAGTATGAAACCTTATTGGCCATATTCCAGAGGTTTTCCCAAAAAAGGTTTTAAAATCAACTTTAATTACATATACAATTAAAGAAAAAAACATTAAGTGAAGGAAAATTCTATTTCTATCCTTAGAAATATTCAAATATGGAACGTTACTGGCTTTATTCCCGAACTTTCTCAACATATCATTTTAAAATCTCATTTTCATCCAACATATAGAATTTCATCATAATCTGTTAAGAACTCGCCGAGTTCCTTCCTAATTGGCCATTTTCCAGAACTTTTCCAAAAAATCATTTTTAAATCCCATTTTCTTCCTACATATCGAATTTAATCAAAATCGGTTAAGAACTCGCCGAGTTCCTCCCTAATTGGCCATATTCCAGAACTTTCCTAAAAAATCATTTTAAGTTTAAATCACATGTCGAAATATCCTGTTTTGAAATATCCAGTGTTGACCATATCTCGTTTTGTACCTTATCTCGTTTTGAAATATCCAATTTTGGAATATCCAGTTTTGTACCTTATCTCGTTATGTCAAATCCTATTTTGAAATATCCAGTTTTAAAATGTCCAGTTCTGAGTGGTTCCCAACTCCCACATAGAATATTAATTTAAATAGAGAACGATCATTTAGTAAAGGAAAATAAGAAAAAAAATTTCTATAATTTGTTTAGATAAAACCTTTTCGCGGACACGTCGGCATCTGCCGTCATTTTGAATGGTTTGCGTTTGGACACATTGACATATGCCGACAAAGGTAAAATATCTATAATAGCACGTCGGATATGGCCGTCGGTATTTTCATGGCATATATATAGAACATTATCTGTTGTATCGCTGTACAGCATTTTTGTAATTATTGAGCCTCACTTTTTATATTTTATGTTCTACCTTTACATATCAGTTTTTTCTAGAAAATGCTAAAAAAAATAAATATTTTACCATGTGTCATTGTGCGATCATTTTCTAAAAATTATGTTTCCGAGAAAGGGTTAAAAAAAATTTTCTTTAGATCTGTTCAATTTTGTGTTTAATATCTCATGTTAAATTTTTTGTGATATTAAAATATTTATTTGTTAATTGACGGTGACTTTAGTTTAAATTTATAAAATTTTGATTTTTGATTTTTTCGTTCGTGTATTTTGGATTTAATAAAATGGATTTAAGACAAGACATGCTACAAATTTGTACGTCCTATTTGCTCCATTCTTTTTTTTGCACTAAAATACAAACCAAATTTTTGTTTAAAATAAGCTAAACAAAACTACTACTTTATTGCATTTAGATTGTTGCTCAAAGTTAAAAATATTTCAACTCAATGAGATTATTCTGGGCGTTTATTTAAATTATTGGATTTGCTAAAACGTTTTAATTTTGTAATCTCAGGTTATAAACTATGAACCGAACTTCAAAACACATAAAACAAATTTGAATTTTTATATAGAAGGCTTTGCAAAATTTCCAGACGGCTTGCATAGACATCAAAATCAAAATAGACATTGTTTTTGGTTTTGTTTTGGTACACACAATTGTAATTTGAATTTTGTTTTTTTTTTTTTGTTTTATTTTATAAGTTTCATATAATTTGTGATCGGTTTGTTTGCATATGCTTTTTATAACTTTCGTATGTTTCGTCATTTCCGTTACATTTCGTTGTCATTTCCGTTACAGTTTTTTATATAATTTTTTTTTAGTTTCTCCTGCCGCTAAAGATGTTTTCACATCACAAATTTAGACAAACCGAAGGTAGAATTAATTCTTAATTTTCTTGTAACAACTAATTTTATCATTTTTATCTTTTTTTTGTAATTCTATCTGGGTTTTAGCTGCAACTAAAATAGCCATATCGTCAGCAAATAATAAAATAATATTAACGATATTCGATATAATTATTAATGAAAATTGTTATGTTCCTTTCGAACGGTTATGTATTTTTCACCAACGCACGAAAGGATTAAAAAGTACCGTTACATTTCAATCCAGTTTGCGTTGTTTGATTCAATAAAAACATAACGTACATACAAAACATACAAAAAAGAGGAATTGATAAAAAAATTCATAAAAACCATGGTATGTTAGCCATTGACGTGTTAAAATAATGTCACTACTGGTATCATTTTTCGCCTAAATGTCATACATTTATTTATTAAATTTTGACGATATTCTTTCGACCCGACATCTGGAACTTAAATGGGTAAACTTTTTTTGCTTATGATTGTACTACTATATGTATTTAGACTATACTTTTATAAGGTTAAAATACTCAGAAAATCAACATCAAGTAGTGGATAAAACGGATAATAATATTATATACAATTTAAACAAATCACATCAACAACATATAGCGATGAGCTTTAAAAACGCTTTTAAGATGTTAAAGGTGCGTTCAAAACGTTTGAGGGTAAATGCAGCAAAAAAAGCAACAAATTAGCTAAAAACGTTCAAAGAAGTTAGCATTGACATTCGAATGAAATTATATACAAAAAAAATTAATACTATCGGAGGATATTGGTGAAAAAGTAGCCAAAGCCGAAAATAACTGTGTCATGCAGTCTACTTTAAAATAATTGTTTCAAGAGGAATTTAGTTCAAAAGTCTCCAGGAAAACTATTAACCAAATTCTGTTAACAACAAGAAAAACAGATGACGAATTTGATAAGCATTTGATTAACCATAAAAAAGATATATCATTACGGCCAAATCGTTTTCAGAGTTAAAAAAGCTTCTTGAAAATATCAAATTCTCTCTCAATATAAATGCTTCAATTGCGATTCCAGAGATCCTAAGCGAGCAGACTGTACAAGTGAAACAAAATGTTTCAAGGGTCATAAGTTTGGGAATAAAGCACCAAATTCTCGACCGATAGCAACGTGATGATCATGATAGTAACTAACAACAAAACAAAACGAATTGCTAATATAAATGGAGTTTCGGTAGAAGCATTAATCTTTATGGGTATAGTGAAGTTAGTATTATTCGAGAGAGTACGGTAGTGACTTTGTGATAATTCAAGATATGGAGGGTTTAGCCATGGTAAAAGTTCAACGACAGATGTTTTTGAAGTAGTAATAAAAGTGGATAATGTTGAGATGAAAAGAAGTCAGCCAAGCCGAGATTGTAGATAATGAAACTGATATAACATTTCGAAATATCGTAGATATAAATGGCGAACATGTAGCAAGTATAATGAATAGCCAATTGAAAGAAGAAAAAGAGATAAATGTTTACAAAAATATGCGAAAAGTGATAAAAATCTGGTTAGAAACAACAAAAGAAGTGATATGACCAAAGAAACTCTCTTAAGTTGAACAGAAAGCGGTTCAGTGACAAGTAGAGCAATGGTTACAGGATGCATTTGTCAGGCCATCAACTTCAGAATATATAACAGTCAAGTAGTGGTAGTTAAGAAGGAATGACATTATTATACCTTCTAAAAATGAAGAAGAAGAAATAACCAAATTAGAATTGGTGTTAAATCGTGCATACTCCTAAACATACAAGAACTGATTGAATTACCAAACTTATATAGGTTCGATGAAAATCAGGTTTAAATACGGTTTGAGGCAAAGCAACAAATCGAGAAAATTCAGCAAGGAAACCGATATACATTTAATAAAAAAAGAGAAGTGGCAAAATTATACAAGGTTGGCGAATTAGTGCGGTTAAAAGATAAGAAAAACATAGTTCGGTGTGTGGCAGAAACTTGAAGAAGACAAGTCGTTTTCTACCCCAAAGATCCATCGTCCCCTACAGCGACCAAATGGGTCTCCTCTCAGAGATTGCTGCACCATCCGTTTTTATTCCTGATATCGTGGTTGAAGAATAAAACTCGGTGAATCATTGTCGCGTTTAGGCCATTATAGAAACTTGTTACGATTTTGAATGTTCTATAGACCATACTGTAAATTTATACTACATAATATAGATTTTTCCTATTTCCCTTTTTTTTTTTTTTTGTTTGTTTGTAGGAATAAATTAATTAATCGTGAATGAACAGAATAGATGCTAAGAATAGATTTGCTTTTTCCAATAGGAGAAATGGCAAAAATAAAAATAAAAAAGTTCTCGGTTATCAATTTTATTTTATTATATTTTTATTTTTCCATTCATTGTGAAACTTTATGATAAGAGCATACGAGGGAAAAACCTGAAATTTTATTTTTGGGAAAAATCGATATCATTCACCATAATATATACGTACATATAGTACATACCGAACCAACTATATAGGAAGTGATATAAATTATTTGCAAGATGGAACTGAGCTTGTATTTAAATACTTTTAAAAAATATTAAAGCTTCCATATAAAAAATAGTCGCACACTTTTTAGAATTCGGAACACAAAAACCCGGATAAAAACATAATTTTCAAATAAAAGTTTGTTCGCGCTCTCTTATGTTTTAACTTAAAAGCTAAAGTTTTTGGTTTTTGGCTTTTAAAAAGCTATATATTAAAAAAAATTCCAACAAAACAATGATAAAAGTTTAGTTTTAAAATTTGAATATTATTTTTTTTGGCGAAAAATTGAGCTTTTTAAATTTAATTTATATTTTTAATTAAAAAATTATTATTTTTTTTTCAATTTTATGTAATATATACATAGATGCATAAATTAATTAGTAAACCCTGTAAGCTACATACACTCTTTGAGTTAATAACGATTATGTTGCAAAAACGATTATGTTGCAATTTTATGGTCACTATACGAGGTAGAAATTCATAGTTTTAGTTTAAAGGTCAGTTAGTTAGTTTAAATGTTGCCAGTTATATATGATATGCCATAGTTTAACTGTTTATCGTTATAAGTTTATTTTTCATTTTGCTTCCACTTTCGTATGTCAGTCGTTGCAGTGTTTTCTTCAACTCAAATTTTAAATTTTTAATTAATTCGAGCTTTGGTTGTTTCAAATTTCAGTCACTTCTTTCAAGTAATAGGGTAAGCGTTGACCATTTATAGTTAATTAAACATTGGTTTATATCCCAACGTTGTAACCATTTAGAAATCAACAACTGTCTCTAGTTTACCTCCAAGCGGTAGAACTTGGGCAACGTTGTCTTGCAGGCGAGTGTAATAACACTAGAAACAACAAAACGCAATGGATAAAACAAACAAGGAACTTAATATCCTAGGTGGCAGACCTGATGTTCGGGAAAATCCACTCTCTTCGGAGGTCGGCCCCATGGATTTTAGCCAAACATGGGCCAAACATTGCTACAAAATTCTAACATTGATCAAAAGAGTCACAAAGAACAATTTTCATTCCGAAAGAACTCTATTACAATAAGATCATCAAAAAATAAAATATTTGAAAAATGCAGCCTCCAATGAAAAAGGAACTTTATTATCAGAAGAAATCATCACTTAAAATCAACACCCAGTCAACATGGTCATTCAAATAATCCCAACTGGTAGCTGCGACAATTTTCAGTCTATCAAAAGAATAATAGATTCAATGTTCTGAGTCAAGAGGAGTATTGCTGGAAAACGAAGTTTCTGGTGCTGATAACCAAAATGAGTTATGTAAGTGCACAAAAACTCCTCCAAAAAGTATTACACAAAGTGGGAACAATAACACTGAACTGAAAAAACCCAAAAATACTAAAATATTTTAAGGCGCTTTCAAATAGTGACAGTAAAATTACCTTTCAAAATGAAAATGATTACAGAAAGGTCAAAAAATTTCTGGTGGAATTAAAAAAAGAACCCAGTAACCAACTAGAAAATATCGAATATCAAACCTACCAACTGAAGAGCGAAAAGGCTTATAGAGTGGTAACCAGAGGCTTAACATCTTCCATTAGTTACGATGAAATAGAAGCAGACTTCCATTAGTCACGATGAAATAGAAGCAGAAAAAATGGAACATGATGTTGCAGTATTATGAGCATATACAAAATGGTCACAACTAATGGCGTGAAAGACATGAAAGGATGCTATGTATATCAGAACAAAATTAAAAATCAACAGAGTAGTAGAACAAGCGTAGTACAGCGAGTATAACCCAAACTCGTCCCTACGCGTTAATTCGTCCCTACGCATTGTAACCTGGAACGATAATTGGCTAAACCAACGAGCCCAAGAACTGGAAGTATTTCTCCATACAAACAACATAGATATTGCACTGATTTCAGAAACGCACTTTTCCAACATAAGCTTTATCAGAATAAAGGGATTTAAAACGTACTGGACAACCCATCCTAGTGAAAGAGCCAGAGGTGGTTCAGCGGTACTAATTAAAAATAATATCAAACATAATCAAGAAGAGGATATTCGTGAAAGCTACATGCAAGCAACTGTTATCTCAATCCAATATAATGGCGCAGATCCAAATATTGCGGCAGCATACTATCTTCCACGGCATACTCCAACGCAGATACAATTTAATAACGTCTTCAATAGACTCGGTCCAAGATGTATTATTGAGGGGACTATAATATAAAACATACAGCTTAGGGTTCCAGGCTAATTTTTCCTGGGAAAGGAAATGCCTGTCTCCAGGGGGCTAACGTATTGGCCAACGGATGCAGGAAAAATACCAGATCTATTGATTTCTTCATTACAAAAGGTATTTCATCCATAGTTACATTGGAGTCGACGAAATTAACGACTTAATATCTAACCACATTCCTGTACTAAACAATTTCATTGAATACACTCGTAAGGCCGCCAGTCTAGCTACTCCAGAATTAAAGGACAAAGCGGAGATTGAAGTCAAATACCCAGCTGAAATCAGGGAACAAATCAAGGAAAGGAGAAAGGCAAGGAGAATATGGCATCTCACCAGAAATTTCGCTGACAAGACAACTTTCAACCGAATAAGTAACAAAATCAATTGGCTAATCAAAAGCTTCAGACAAGATTGCTTCGACAACTACTTAAGTGGGCTAGGCCCAGAAATGGATAAAGACTACTCGCTATGGAAAGCAACCAGAAAATTTTATCGATCTATAGTTCGAGTACCAGCGCTTTCCTCAACACCAGGAATTGATGAATAAAATATCATCGGGTCTATTCAAAGAACTTTCACGTAAAGGGAGATCACATACTTATTTAATGCCTGTACAAGATTGAAGTATGCACCCAAATCCTCCAAAACGGCACAAATAATTATGCTGAAGAAACCAGGTAAGGCAGATGAAGAAGTAACATCATACTGACCAATTTCTCTGCTTCCAACCTTATCAAAGCTGTTTGAAAAACTACTACTAAAACGTCTAAATGGTAAACGTTCCTGATTTATAATTTTGATTCAGGAATAACCACTCCACAATGGATCAAGTCCATTGAATAACTACGGTAATTGAGCAAGCGTTAGAAGAAAATAAATACTGGCCGCTGTATTTCTGGATGTATCCCAGGCCGTTGATAGGGTTTAGGGTTTGGCACAAGGGATTGACATACAAGATGAGCAAAATGCTACCACAAAACTATTACCAGCTGCTTGAATCATACCTCTCTGATTGCCAATTCAGAGTCATCCATGAAGAAACATGTTCTGACTTTTATCCAACGCCAGTGGGAGTGTTGCAGGGAGCCGTATTGGGACCTATCCTATACCTTCTCTACACTAAGGATATACCTACAACGAATAAAATTTTCAGCAGCACGTTCGCTGACGACACTGTAATTATGTCAGTAGACGAATCACAACCAATTGCAGTGGAAAGTTCAAGATTCAAGGCTCAACTGGAAACATCATGTGAGACAAAAATCTGAACAGATATACGATTGAAACAACGTTAAAACAACGTTAATTGGACATCATTTCAAAATGCACCTGTAATGCAAAAGACTAGTCTACCAGACTATTTTGAAAACAATATGGATGTATGGTGCTCAGCTATAGGGTTGTACTCATAAATCCAATAGAGACATTATACAACGTAGTCAAAATATTCTCTCTTTAAATAGCTCTGAAAGTTTTGAACTTGATTTTAGTTTTCTTCTCAGCAATTTTCAGTCCTGAGGAACTAAATCGTGAGGCTTCGTTCTCTTGATCCATCTTGTAACTGCGCTGTCGACGTCGTTAAAAATATGCCAAATGTGTTTTCATAGAGTTGTAAACGCTGGATATATGTTTTGTGATTTCTTCGTTGGTGGTTTCCATCTTTAGATCCCTATGTAGATTATCGTTTCTAATAAACCAAGGTGCATTGATAATGCATCGCAATACTTTGTTCTGGAACGTTTGTATATAATCTTAACGTAATTCGTTTTCTTTGTGCATCCCCAGAGCTGAATGCCATAGTTCCACACAGGTTTAAGTATTTGCTTGAATAAAACCAGCTTATTGTGAATAGAAAGCTCACTATTTCTTCAAATGAGCCAATACATTTTTCTTAACTTTATATCCAGTTTTTGCATTTTTCCTTGACATGCTCTTTCCATTTTAACTTGGCGTCGAGTGTCATACGTAGGTATGTTAATAGGTAAGTGATCAACCTAACTAAGTGAAGGTTGTGTGAACTGATTTCAGTTAATTCAATTTTATTCTCCAATTTTTGTCCAGTAGGGAATCTCATTCACAGTGTGCTGTAATTTGCTGGTTGTCTCTTCGATTGTACTTTCAACCGCCAAAAATTTCTGTATCATTCGCAAAGGTTACAATATGTGTTTCTCCAGTAATAGGTATGTCATTCGTATATAGCAAATACAAGACTGGTCCCAGCACGCTCCCTTGTGGTACTTCAGCTTCAATTCTCTTGAGTGATGAGAACTCTCCTTCATATTTCACTCTGAAATATCTCCCTTTATTGTTTGCTTTTAATATCTCATAGATCTGCTTAGGGGGGTCGCGATGTAATTTATATTCCAGTCTTCGATGCCAGAGATGCTCAAAGGCTTGGGCAATATCCAAACTCCAAGAACATATCTTTTAGTTTTTAAGCGTCTTCTCAATCACGTTAGTGGATCTGTGTATCTGCTCTATGTTGGAGTGTTTCTCTCTGAAACCAAGTTGATGAGTTGGTAACAGGTATCTTTCTTCAATCAGAAGTTTCATCCTTTTGAGGAGTAACTTTTCAAAGAGTTTGAAGAATGATGGTAATACAGATATAGGTCTGTATGACGTTTTCTCATTAGGTGGCTTATTAGGCTTGGGTATCATAATAACTTCTGCTATTTTCCACTGCCGATGAACATATTTCATTCTAAATGCTGCGTTAGTTATCTATAGCAACTTCTTAAGACACTTTTCTGGCAACTTTTTAATAACTTTTCTTGTAATAAGATCCAGGAACTATTTTTGCATTTAGGTTACGTTTGATTTCATTTTTGAGTTCTTTCATTCTAGCTGGTCGTATGTCTAACTCGTCTCCTTTTTGCATTAGAAAGGTATTTTCACCTACTATTTGTCTAGTCGAAGGTTTAAACGTTTCTTCTAGATGTTCAGCATAAAGATCATCTATACCTTTGGGGCTTTTGGCTTTTTTTTTGATTGGTGGCATCTGCTCTTTTGTTCTTTTTAGTCCTTTTGTAGCTTTCCATAAAGAGTAGACAAGTGTCTACTCTTTATGGAAAGCTACAAAAGGACTAAAAAGACCAAAAGAGCAGATGCCACCAATCAGAAAAAAAGCCAAAAGCCAGAAAGACCTATTAAATATTTAAATATAGGCCAGAAAGACCTATTAAATATTTTATGAAGCTTACCGCTTTTGTTTCTTGTATTACTTTCTGCAGTTTGTTTTTGAGGTGATTGAAAATAATTTTGCTCTCTGGTGCTCGATTTCTATGTCAGATTTTGCGAGCTTTCCGTTTTTCTCTGGCCAGATTTCTTATTTCCTGTTTATATGTTTCATTCTTGTGAGGTTTATTTTTTGCAGACGGAGTGCTTTCCCATGCTGCGATCTGAATATTATTTATTAGCTACTCTACTTTTCTTTCAAGTTGTGTTTGGTTTTTAATTAGGACTTCAATTGGTCTTCCCACTTGTTAACCTCGGGGGCTTTTGTTTTTCAATTACTGTTTCACTAATTGTATGTATGATTGGAGAATGATCCGAAGATAAACCTTCATTATTTTCAATATGGATATAATTTTCTGAAATACCTTTAGCTATGAAAAAGTCAATCACGTCTGCTATTTTATTTGTGTCCGTTACCCAATAAGTAGGGATACCATTTGAATGAAAATCGCAGGTTATTTGATATCCAGCTTCTAATAGTTCTCTACCTTTAGCTTGATATCAGTCTCGAACCCCAACGCGTATGTTTGGCATTGCAATCTCCACCTAAGGCGTTCTTGTAATTATTTAGTTGTACGCTAAGTGATACAATTGACATACTCTCTATTTCGAGGTTGACATCTTCGACGGGTTTGATGTTTTCTCTGCTCCACCCTTAGCTCTTTATGCCAGTTGTATAGAATGTAATCTTTTATTTTTGCGTAAGACTTTCTAGTGAAATGGCTCTCTGCTATTAGGCATAAATCAATTTTTTCTGTATTAAAAAGATTTCTAGCTCTGGAAGATGCTGTAGAAGACCATTAGCATTCCAGGTTAGTATTCTTAGAGTTTTGTTAACTCTATATTTTATTCTATTTTAGAGAGGCGATTGATAAAAGCATTTAGGGTGTTTTGCATTTTGATCTGAAAGTAGTGACAGTTTTTGTTGGGATTTCTTTTCTCTTTAAACCATGTTTAAATTGCCACTGAACGTAGTTGAAACTTTATTATAAATACTAACCCGTTTCACTGAGTATGGTCAATGCAAATCGCAGGATAGATTCCAATACCTAGGTTCAATATATATGTATAATAATTCGCCGGTTACAATTGCATGTGCCAAAATTAATTATATGTTGTTTTGTATTATGTATGTATTGATTATTGAGTGTCCAAAAACAGAGCAGTATTCCCAAATTTATTGTAACGGTATTCAATGCCAAGAAAATTCCGATGCAGTTTACAACCAAGAAGTTTGTCCAATTATTCGTAGTATGTACTCACAGTATGAATTCGCCTTCTTTATCGCCTTTTGTGTAATGGTTCACTGTATGATCTTTCGATCTTAATAAAAACATAGTTTTGTATGTATATTTAAATTAATCTTATATTTATTTTCAGTGTTATCGACTGATGGACAAAAGTATCTCTGAATTTTTCTTCCAAAAACAAATTGCCAGTCATTGCGTAATAAAAAAAAAAAAAAACAAAATAAAAAGGGGAAATAAATCACGAATTCGTAGATTATTTAGTACAGAGAGTTCAAAGACAGATGTCGCATCGAACATAATTTTCGTTATTTGTTTGTACATTGAACGCAAAATTTTGTTCATGCAAATTGACATTTGCATCTTCAACATACTCGCCCACCGTTCACGATCCAATTCGTTAACTAACCAGAAGTCTGTAAATTTTTACTATTGGTCGCTGCAATATGGCATTAGAAGTTTTGATTGGTACCACTCTAGTAAGATTATCATCACCGGGGTGTGTTTCCAGGATTCGCCCAAGAGACCATCTGCAAACTGGAATGCTGTCTTTCTTGATAAGAACTATGTCGCCAACTTTAATATTTTCCTTCGGTTTTTGCCATTTTCTTCTTTGTTGAAGGTTGTTGATGTAGTCAGTGCAATATTTATTCAAAAATATTTGAATTCTGGCCTGAATTCGTTGCCATCTGGATAGGGTAAAATTTGCTGTGGTTATTTGTTTTTCAAATATCCTGGTTTTTGTTTGCCTTATTTCGCATGTTTTGCAGTGTTTTGGCTTCTTCACACCCTCTATAGCTAGCAGGAATGCTAGATTGTTTTGCTAGATTTTTGCAATGCATTTTTTTGTATCATGCTTTCCCGCACATTTTACACATCTGGCTTCACGATTGCAGTATTTTAGCTAGTGGTTGTATGCCTGACACTTTTTGCACTGTGGTTTGATCCCAGACTCCTTTTTCAATGGCTCAGAAAACCATTCCTAAGATATTCCTAATGTTGAATATGTTCTCAATTTTCTCTGAGTTTGCAAATTCCAGGGCTGTCAATATTTGATTACGTTATAGCAATAATGTTTTTGGTTGTTTATGTTAAAATTTTGCTTCTTTTTTTTAAGTGTTGGGGATTCCTTATTATGTTGTTTTGGGTAAGTAGAAATTACATTTTTTTCAAAATTTCCTGTTGATCCGTTTTTATGCTGATCAGGACCGTTTAGTAAAAAAAGCCAGTGATGGTAGATATATTACTAAGAACAAATTAAAACAATGTTATTGGTACCTCCATCGACAGCCGCATACTTTTGTTTTATAGTGTAAGAATTTTAACTACGTTTAAAACTGATTTATGTACAATTTGACCTTGGAGGTTATTTCATGTGGCTTTTTTCTTGTTTCTTTAAGTATTTTGAATAACAAAAGAACGCTAAGCTTGCAATTGTTAATATTTTTATTTTTTAATAGTGACCAAAGGAATGCAACACTAATATTGCTAATTTCGTCTAGGGAACTATATTGTCCATTCTCGTGCCAGTCTTGTGTAGTGAATTAATTATGCTTATTCAGATTTAACATCTTTGGTAAAATCGAAGCTAATTGTAAAATATTTTGTATGTACATTAAAGTTATTACTTTTGCTAATACAGAGCGATTAAATTACCGGAAAAATAAAATTATTTACATAATAATCATCTTAAGTAGTTGCATTGAATTTCATAAGTATCACAATTCAAAACAAAAGTCAATATTTAGTTGGATGTGATCCAAAAACAAAAAAGAAAATTTAATTACGTCCAAAAGGCGCCAACCTTAAATATTACATGAACACACAAAAAGAACCACCACGAAATTTATTTCGTTCACTATATACTTAGTATTATGTGGTCCATATATAGAACCCGCCGAAACACAATTATTTTGTCAAACGACAAAAAACTTTGACCACGCACAAAACAAAAGTTTTCCGGTGCGACTTATATATAGTTACGCGGAAAAAGGCGGTAAATTTCATAAAAAAGGATCAAAATAATTAAATTTCGTATAATTAGGTTTTTTTTTTTTCATAATTACAACATAACAACATAACGAAAACAAAAAAAAAAAACTTTGCAACATTTCAAAATTCTCAGAATACACATCCAAATTTATTCCCAGCGAGACTATCTACTCGTTCATATACTATATTCAACTTCGTATACGGAATTGATTAGGTAAATAGTTGATTACCGTATAACAGGTATGGTAATTGTGTAGTTTGGGAAATTTTTTTTTTTTTTTTTTTTTTTTGTTTATATAGGTCTGGTATAGAGAGCTGGTAGTTACACAACAATTCAAATAATTATCTTTAATATTTAATCGGGGATGTACACATTGGGTTAATTTTAATCATTTTTAACGATAGTTTAACCGAACATAATTTTATTTTATGGTGATGTGCCGGCCGGTTTGGGTTGTGGCAATGGAAATAATTATTTTTATGTGATTTGGTTGAGGGTAATGGTAATTTATATAATATGCATAAAAATGGATTGTATCAGTTCATTGTGCAGGATATATTGCCCTTATAAAGCATTATTTTATCTCTCTTCCTACACTAATATCGTGAGTGATAATTGATCTGAGTTATAGGCATCTTAGGACTCGAAAATAACCGAGATCTCAAATATTGTTTTAAAGGTTATGACTGGCTCGTACCGTGAACACACAAAAAGTGATCAACAATACGGTCCCATCAGATTCATTCTCGAACTCGGTAAGTGTCGTCATCGTCGCGTTTGGGGACATAATATATCATGCGCATGAATCTTCTATCGAATGTTATTAACCAGCTTTCATACTCATCCGGCAGGGTTCAACGCTCACACCTTGTACAAATTCAGCCTGTCGGCATTTGCATGTTATATTAATGCATTGTTGGTGCGACAAGCCGTGCAGTGTAACATATTGTTTATGCTGGGCATTATAAACATTTCCAAATAACTTTACCAATAGAACGTCGAAGAACTGTCGTCAAAGGCGATTTTATAGTCTTTTTTGTTCCATTTACTGCCAACAATTTCATCTAAGGTTATATTAAGTTAGATCAGTTTACTTTTAATGTCTTTGTCTTTTGTTTCCTTAACACCAGCTACATCTGAATTTGATAGGACCTAGATATTGACCTCCTGAAGTTGGTGGTGAAATGCTGAATAAAAGGGTTTGGATCTATTTTTGACCCATCATAGTATGACGATTGAATTAGTCCTCTCATGTAATTTGATGTCATTGAAACCCATTACACAATTTATACGCTGCTCGTCGGTGGTTCAACATAATACTGTACGCTGTCGCATAGGAAAGTCGCAACTTTTATTTCAATTTCAGTGTCAGAAATTATAACCTCGCATGGCACGATTTATGGGTGTTATGCTTTTCCAGTTTATTGGTGGTAGCTCTTGAAAATATTTCAAAGTAAAGATATTTCAAAGCATGGGATAATTCATCCAATATTCACTTTTTCTTTAAGAGTTTTGCCAGGGTTCGCCGCTCATTAAGGATGGGCATTATTTTCTCCGCTACTCGTGGGACTTAAATGGAAGTTAAGAATAATAATATAGAGGCCGGTACTCTTAAAATACCGGAAACTCCAAAAGTAGAGAATCAGGTTTGTTGGCCTTCTCTCAATCAGAGGCTAGGAGGGTTAGGAAAGGGGACATATGCTCCTATAATGCAGGGCCCTTCAAACCAACCTATAATGCTAAAAAGAAAGTCTGGAAAGCCTGAAAAAGGCTAAAAAAACAATTACATTAGTGGATAGGATGGATAAAGATAAAGCCACACTGGCTAAAACACTAGAACCAAAGCCATGAAGTTCATCCGGAAGCACCATGTCCAAAAAAAAAGATATCTTCGGATGAATCTCCAAAGGCCGCTAAAAAGTCAAAGTTTGGAGGCAACTGCAACTAGTTCTTTTAGCGAGGTTTTCAAGGATCCACTGGTTGTAGCGGTTGTTGATTGAGCACAAAAAGATGATAGCACCACTTCCACTTTTTGGAAGAATGTGGAAAAGGCTCTTGTCTCCTCCTTCCGTAAAATTATACGGGGAAACCCTGGGGCTGCTTCTACATGTCCAGACGGTGGTTGGTACAGTAACCATGTCAAGTTGACCGCTTATGCCAACCAAAAGACTCTCTACAAAAAGGCGATCAGTAGCTTAGGTAAAGTTTGGCCTGGAGCTAAACTAGAAGTCCTTGCGCCTGAGGATATCCATTGTAGGCCAAGGGCAAAAAGATGGATTCCAGCTGTGCCAAGCGATCCAAAGACGATTATGGATCTGATTAGAATGAATATTCCGGAGTGGCCAACCAACAACCGGAAGATAGCCAGGGTGGAGGAAGCTAAAAATAATTGGCACAATAACATGTCGGCTATAATCATAATTAACAACAAATCACTGGCAGTGCAGTACAGGTGGCTTAATTAGCTATGGTTAAGGCGCTGTCACGCTTAAAATTTATATGAAGGATAGGGCTGCTAAGACAGGGCATCAGAATCAGTTGGCGGAACTTCCGATTTGCACGGAACCTCGGCTGAGGATGTGTGTCCATTAGACGAGCAGCCTCAAACTGTAGAAACGAAAGAAGTAAAGTAGTCAATTTTGATTAACGAGCTATCCGGATTAATGGATGAACTCTGCAATTTTTACACGACTTCGGATTCAGAAGGATCCGATATTACTATGGTGTCCATTGATCTTTAAGCAGCAAGATGCTAAAGCTAATACAAGTCAATCTACATAACTGTAAAGCAGCGTCAGCTGCGCTCATGCTCAAAGTAATAAAGGATGACATTAATGTCGTCTTGGTTCAAGAACCATAGATCAATCCCGGGATTAGAAATAGAAGAAGGGCCGATTGAGAAACCTTCAGATTAATTCTAGGTAAGTCCTTAACAGAATTGGTCCCTAATTTTCCTGAATCAACACAGGAATTGAATGCCTTGGTTGACAGGGTGTCCAATGCTTTCAATGCAGCTATCTTAGGCTCGTGTCCTATTAGTAGGCGTAAAGACAAGTCTCGTCCGCCATAGTGGTCGAAGTAACACGGCCAAAAAGCTCTCCAAAATCGTGAATAGAAAAAAGGCTGGCGTGGACTGGGACTCCTATAAGGGAGTCCTCAAATCATATAAATACGAATTAAGAAGTGCCAAAAGCAAAGCTTGGAGACTATTTTGTGATAACATATAGGAGTCTTCTGAGGCCGCTAGGCTACGTAAGATTCTATATTCTTGTCCTTCCATTCCAAGTTGTCTACAACGACTGGATGGACTGGGCTACAACGGGAGCTCCTACTGGAAACTTATTTCCCTGGATGTTGCAAATCTCCGACTGTCCTGCCTAAAACAAATAAGGCTACGGGTCTCGCTGGAAAATTGTCAACAAGAGGAACATCTTGTTGACAGTAAATTGTTTTAAACCTTTTAAGTCATCAGGTCCGGATGACATTATTCATGCTGACATCCAACAAACCAGTGACTTAATGGTTTCCTGGCTTGAAGTGATTTTTAAAAGTAGCCTGGAATTATGTCATGTTCCAAATAAATATTGGTATTTTTACGGATAGTTAGGCTGCCATTAAAGTTCTACAGTCAGGCTTTATCACATTGAATGTAGCCCGGAACTGTCTCTCATCTCTTAACGAAATGGCAGAACCGTTCAACATTCAGCTTACATAGGTGCCGGGGGATTTCAATATAAGGAGGAATTTCAAAATCTGATAAAAAACTGATGAGCTCGCTCGAGAGGATACCTCCTGTCGCATCTTACCATGCTACGGGCTGATACACAAAAAGAGCTTGCCATGTTTAAATTGCTTTTACGGCAAGAACCTTATAATAGTAGAAGGGCAAATTGTGCCTCATGTGTTATTTCTCGGCAAATTGGGCTTACACTAAACATAATCAGATCTAACCAACTAATATCTATGAAGCGTTGTTATATTGTTAAAATTTGAAGAGGAGGAGGAAACTATTCTCTACTATCTTGTCCTATAGCCTGGCTCTGACAGGCTTAAGTTTCTAGGAGCTCGTATCCTGTATGATCTTACAGATCTCAGTAGAGCGTGAGTTAGGGAAATTTATTGCTTCGTCAGCAGCTCGAACTAGTTTCATTAGGTAGTGAGTGGAGAATATATTTGTTCTGAAAAGGCTACGGATCAGTTGTGTCTATGCCACGTCCTTTAGGACGACACCTTAACCTAACCTAACCTAACCTAGTTCATACTATTTCTTGATAGATGGAACTACACAAAAGTAGACAAAAGTTGCTAACTGTGCCTCAAATTGGAACTAAACTAAACCAAAAAATATTATAGTTCATATATAGTTTAAAATTATGAAAGCTACCACCTATGAGGTAACAGCGGAAGGTTGAATTATTTGAAAAGTTTAGTTCGAAAAGTCGATTAAGGTACATAGTATTATTTCGAACGGCAAACAAAGACAGTGGATAGTACTATGTAAATATAAATCCTCTTTGGCTCTCGCATTATGCTTCAGTGTACACAAAATTTGTAGATATACATCAGGGAAGGCCAAGCATATTTTTTTTTAAATTTTGTTTTGACAAGTTTCAATTTTTAGTAATCTGTATTTAGGCAAATCTCTCCAAACGACAATAATAAAAAATAGGTGAGAATTTACATAAGCATAGGACATTTACCTTAGAAAATGTCAACAGACGGCATAATTTTGCGTAATTTAGTTAAAAATATGGTTGCTATTCAATTTTAAATACATAAGTTGGTTCGTTCTTTCAGACACCTGTCCATTTATTGTGCAGATGAACCAGTCATGAATTAGGTTAAATTATGGTGCATGCCTAAGAAAATTTCGGTATAATTCACAGTACTTTATATTATAGCACCTCATGCAAGATGACTAATGAACCTATTTTATCCATCATTCGAAGATTTTTGTCATTTGTAATGTTTTTAGAGCTCATACAACAATGAACCACTTACAAAAAAATATCTATAGGAGTGCGTTTAATTCTGATAGATTCCTCGAAAAAGCAGCCCGCGCATTGACACACTCCTCAATTTGACTAGGTGTAGTGTGGTATTATCTGGGTAGGTTTTACTGCAATACCTAAATGTATAGCCTTGACTGCGTATCAAATAAACAAACATACGCATAGAATGGACAACAGAAGTCTATTCTAATTTGATGATGCAGTTTAGGTATGTTTCTGAAGCAAAGAATACATTTTTGTTATGTGTGTCTACATAAATGTTAACCTCATAAGATCCATTTTTGTGACCTTAGATTGTATAACATCGTTTGAGGACCACAATTTAGGATCCGAATATGTTCAGATCTATAATTAGTATCGAAGAAAAAATGTGCTGGTTTGGTAAAATTACGGAATGCTGTTTTGAAGAGTCTAATTCCGAATTGCTGAGGCGTCCTTCGAAGTGAAGGATTCAATTTAAACTCATCAGATGATGTGTTCCAAGATAAACTGAGAAATAATGAAATGCTGGGAGTATTGGAAATAACATGCGATGATATATATGAACAAAAGGAAAAATCCGAAGGAAATTTTTGAAGTTCAAACCCACCTCTTTCTAATAGTTTGATTAGGCCTAACTTTAACGTTATGGCTTTTGGAGGTGTGTCAGTACCTATCAATACGTCAACTACAAAATCGTCATTTGTTAATATTTGAGACGCTAAGGGGAACGAGAGAGTTCTGTAACTTACTGTGGTTAACTTGAAGCATTTTATCTTTTCTGACGGATTTTCTCTCCTCTACAATATTCGCTGTAGATTCTGTTGGTCTTCATCTTAATTGGATTCTTAACTGGAACTGTTTTCAACTCCCTAAACCGTTTTATACCGTCATGTAGGCTATCGATGGTGCATATTAGTGTAATGCCTTCACACTATGCTTCATCAATATCCGGCCGATAATAACATATCCAAACTCGGCTTAATAAAATGATGGAAGATTCTTCAAAATATTGATAAACCTCCCATTAAATAATGAGTTATATATCTCGGCGCCACGTAAAGCATCAACTTTATCTGACACATAAAAGGACGGATCAGACAGAAATTTAGAAATTTAAGTGTGATCCGCTATCCAATAAGGCTCGACATAACAGGAATCTGGAAGACTCAGATGTCAATTTAATTAGAGCTGCTCCAATTAAAATCTAGTTCAATTCACTTGAAGCAGCATGTGTACAAATTTTCCTTTGATTTGACACTCGAAGATGGATCAGAAGTGTAATGAATCTTTGATAACGATATTATCTTCAGTTTAAACCAAGCATCAACTAAATTCATAGCGGTGCGCTTGTAATTATGTTTGCTAATTTGAAATTTAGAAGTTGACCCAAAATGCAGTAAAATGATTTAGCTTTAACTACTGCGCCATTTACCCGGTGGCATAAATGTAGTACACATCCGTCCACAGAGAAGAAAAAGAGAAAATCATCAGCACTCGTGTTAATATTGATAACACAGTTATATGCTTCAAAGCCATCAAATATGAGGAGCAAATCAAAATTTTTCAGTATACAAGGATTAAAATAACTTTAAATGGAAAGAGGTAACCCCAATTCCAAAATTATATACCACCAACGGAACACATTAACACAAATCTTAAATATTTCAATACTTTGACTTCTTGGCACATTAATTTATTTACTTACATAACGAAATTTTTTTTTATTGTTATTAATGCGTATATATCAAATATTTATTTATAAACAGCAGTAAACCAAAACAACCGAAATTAACGAAGAACAATAATTTAGGCACCGACGACGACGACAACGAACACCTCTATATAAATTGTGTCTGCGCCTATACAGCATACAGCTATATCGAGGAAATTAAATTTTATTATAAATACGAAATTAAATTAAAATACGAATTCGGCACATGATGGAAAATTATTTAATCGAAATTATTATCATTTCGATAAAAACACAAATGTCTGAAAGAAAGGTCGAGACACGACACATCAAACAATATTTTAATATGAAATAAAAATACACAAATTATGTTCTGGCCATGTGCCAAAATTACTTTATTCTACGTAAAGTCATAATCGTCTGGAAAAATAAATGTTTAAAATTCTATTTTATTAGTAGCATATCGTACATCTCAATAATCAACACCTATACAACTTTTTTTATTGTTAGTGTTAAGGTGGAAATTCGTTAGAATTGATATAATCCGGAAAGATTAACCGATTTATATGAATTTTCCACACATTTTGCTCTGGTGTAAATTTAACTCCTGCGCTTTATCAAAGTACTCATTTACTTGGAGTTTACTTGGAATAATTATATTGGTGACCTCGACGTGATATAAGACACGCAACTATCTACTTCAAATTCTTCCTTCTAAAGTTAACTTAACATGGGTTTATTATACATACCGCAATAAGTCAATTTTTGGTTTTCCCTAACATGGGCCATTAGACTCAGATAAATTTCACGAAAATTGACCATTGCTGCACACAACATCTAAATCTGAATAATTATAGACATGATAACGCAAATATACCGACACACAAATCTGTTCGTCGTAATATCGTTATAATGAATTGACCAATTACGGGAGCAGATTATTTAATAAAGTTTAGTCTAGTCATTACCTTCTTTGCCCTGACCAACGGTAAGCGAATAAAAGTTAAAGAGCAAACACAGCAATCGCTACTGTATAAAAATCTACTACAAGATTTATCCCAAGTGATATTACTGTTGGAACCAAACAGGGGTCCTGCGAGCTGGATATCATCCGGATAACACTGATATAACATTGATCTATCGAGCCACCAAAATATATGGCGCCTATTACAGCCAACCACCAACTGGTATCAACAGTTTAAGCCATCAAAACAACAAGCAGATCTTCGTCGTATAGATTCCAAGCCACCAACCAACAGGCTACATACAAAATAAAAGAAGTTGCCAGATTTAGAGGCCTTACTAAACAACAAAAATAGGCCAGATGAATACGAACTACTCGAAAGATGGAATAATTCGGAAAACAAAAACGTATCTGGAGACTAAAATATAAGCGTTAAAGGCGTTATATACAGATTACATCGCTAACGATGATGTCATCTGAGAGACGAACACATCGTTGCAGCAGAAACATCCTTACTTCGAATCACTACCAATATATTTTTAGTTTCGTTAAGTTTGATTTTATATCATTATTGTCCGAATGGCACAAATAAAAAAGATTTTACAATCTAAACTTAAACTGTAAAAACTTAAGCTCGCTGTGTAAGACTTGTTAACCAAAATACTAGCAATCTATTGAGCTAAAAAGAAAAAAGAAAAACATTTGATATTTTCGAGGTCTACGAATATTTCAGCAAAGTATGTACGACCTTGCTAAAAATGTATTATCTACTACAGATAGCTTTTATGATTTAATAATTATTAATTGATCTTACAATAACCCCGGAGCCCTTCGAAGCTTAAGATGACAACCTGTCAATTAAATAAACCATTTGATTCGTTAAGTTTTTCAATGTTTAACTAAAGTGTAAAGTTACAATGATATTTCCAATTGCCATTTAAAACCATCACTAGTTTCATAAACATGTTTAAATTAGTTATGCCAACTTATCCTTAATGCGTGTTAAAACATCAGCTTTAGTTTGTATTTTGTAGTTTTCATACCAACAGCTATTATATTTTAAGTGATGGAAACTTTACCAGCTCCAATAATATTTTGCTTCTAAACGGTGATTTTCCACAACTTTAACTAAATATACATGAAATGTAAAAAGCGATTTGGACCCATAACTCTTTAATTTACTATCAAAAAGTTGTAAGATGCATTTTTAAGATGCTTCGTTAAATATTCGTTAAGTCATTTGAGTACAATTTAATTAGATTTTATTGGTTCGTTTTTAAATAACGTTATATGTAGTTAAAATAAAAAAATTATTTATTTGGTTCGCAAAGTCTAGAAAAGTTTCGTTAAGTTTCTAACTTAACGAAAGAATTTTTTGTGGAAGTAAACAAATTGAATCGTTCAAATAAATTACTAATGATAGAAATAACTTTTGATTTAAATATTGTTTTAATTGTTAACATTCTATAAATTATTTTCGTTAAGTTCGTTTTTGAATCGTTTTTGGCTTATTGGTCCAAAAAGAATAAAGTTTAAAAATATTAATATCACACTGATATCGGTCGTGACTCTACAAATGATAATTCATTTTAAATTAGGCCTCCCGAGTAATGAACGTTTGAGGTGAAAATCTATCAAATAATTGGCAACGTCTTGAACGAAATTACTTGAAGTTTAAAATTGTTTCGATTAATAATTTTAATTTATCTTTTAAAAACATTTAATATTTCGTTAAATACGTACTCGTTTATTTCTTTAAACCCAGTTCAAAAAAAGTAATTGTTATTTTTGAAAAACATTATATCGTCAAAATAAACAAAAAATTCGTTAATTTAAAAATTTTCGTTAACTTAATGGAAACGTGTTAAAATCAGAATATAATTTCTAAGATGCTTATAATATTGTTTAATTAAGAATGGATTAAATTGAGTATGAAACGACCAGGACTTATTTACACGACACGCAGCCGAATTTTTAGTCAGTGAAATAGTAAAATCAAGTGTTTATTTGCAAGGCGCCGAAAAATATTTACAAAAACCATTCAGTAAGCATGTTTTGTCGGTGCTTCCAACAATTTAAAATAATTTGATACAAATATTTTCAATTTTACAATATCAGTAAAAATATCGCATAAGCGAGCCAAATTTTGGTTGGGGCGCCACTTTTGAAAATTACACAGGTAAAACCTAGTCTAGCGCCGGTCCTGGTCTGAAGTTAAAGCGACAATATCCAAACGGACGATTTTATCAGAGGCATCAAAACAAATAGAGACATGCTTAAACTCTAGGCCGCTAATGATGATGGATTTTTAAGTCCGGCACACTTCCTGATAGGAAAACTACTATTAAAGCCTCAACCTGATATTGAGAGTATCGACACCATTACAAGACGGAACTTGCTGCTCAAAATCTGTCAAGGGTTTTGGAAAAAATGGCATACGGATTATCTATCACGGACAACGCACGCAAAAATGGTTACAAGAACAACCGAGCATCCAATTGAGTGAACTAGTAATCCTCAAAGATGAACAATTGCTTCCTACGTCCTGGCAAAAAGTCAACAATCCGCAGTCTATGGGAAATGCACTCCCGCTACCCGTATAAAGGACAACCAAAACCAAAGAAAGCAGCCTCACAAGCAAGTACAGAATGTTTCTAAAGAAGATCATCTTCTTCTCAATATTTTATTGTTATCGCCAACCAGCAATACCAGGCTCACTTCCCTGACCATCAACAAATTTGTTGTTAATCAATATATTATAATTTGTATATAAACCAAATATTGTATTAAAAAAAATCTTAGTTCAAAATAAGCCATCAGTGAATTAACTTCTTTGCTCCCTAACCAACGGTAAGCGAATAAACGTTAAAGTATTTGTACCCTGTAATCTTTTCTGGACCTCCCAACTCTTTCGCGTTTAATTTTTTGTTTTAATTTAAAATCCTACCTTACGCCGCCACCAGCCAAATCGAGGATGTACGAATACAGGTTCGCTTTAAATCCATCTGCACATTTCACTGCTCCAGCCAGCCTATACTGACATGAACGATGGTTCGGCCTACACTCCAACAAGGGATCATAGCTGTGTTCATCACCGATCAAAATCAGATGGTGAATAATTCCTTTTGCAACCCTCCCCTGTTGGGATTCGTTTCCGTTACCTTCCAACTCAAACACTGCAGTTTTAAACAATGCACCAATTGTCCGGTGGATAAATGTTTCTAAACGTGCAATAGAAATTGAACCATTACCTCCTGATACATGATAAACCACAGTTGCCTTATACACACACTCGAGCAGTAAACGACCATTTTTATAAATATAAAAACTGCATAAATGGTACTGAAAATCGGAAGAATTTGGTAGACACTGTTACAGTAATTGTTGTCTTAAATCGTTAACGTTTCTTGACATTTTACTTTAGTAAAGTTTGTTTAGGGATTTGTTAAAGATAAACTATAACATATTTCTTCATAAACAATTCCAGCTCTCTAAAATATTTTGAAAAAAAAAACACTACAACTTTTTTGCCTTTCAAAAGTACAGTTCTTCGCATCACAAAATGCAAAACAAACTTTATTCTATAAAAAACCCAAAGCTCTTATAACAATTAGGCCACCACATATAACCACTAAACATTTTCGTTAATTGGTTCAATTAATATAAGAAAAGGTGTAGGCTAACCTTTCAGAATAATATAAAACTTTGCTTAAATCTCGATATGGTCGAGTTGTAACATATTCATACATGATAGCTATAAATAATATAAAGACGTACAAAAGCTTAAAAGTTCATAAGAATAATAAAATCTTGACTTGAAGGAAGAAAACAATTTATCGATCAACAAAATATAAAAGCATTCATTTTTTTCACTTTAGTCGTCTATTGACCTTTTTTTTGTACCATATACATATTTCCAGAGCTTTTAAAAAGTTTTCATATTTTGTTGTTGTTTTCTGTGTTTTATATTTATTTGTAGTCGAGGTATAAAGTACAGTGCAATGAAAACCAGATTGTTCTAGTTTTTAGAAAAGGGGTCGTTAGAGCGAAAAATAAAATGTTTTAATGTTTTCACGAGAAAATATACGAATGTATATCCTCTAACCAAATTTACACTGTACATGTACAGAAAAATAAAATTAAATCAATGTCGATGAAGAAAATAAAAACACTTTAATTTTGGCCCGGTTTACCAGCGACTCATAATGAAGTTGAAAATGTCATAATGCTATTCATGACTATGTAGTCTACTTGGTATACCTTGTATTAAACAGCTGTAAAAGAAAAACAATAGAAGAGTCAGAGCGAAAATAAATTAGTAGCTCAATTTTTCTAGCAGTTAATATAGAAATTCTAACAAAAAAAAGTTTGAGTACCAACTGGATTATTTTTTCTTTTTTGTTTTGCTTTACTTTTTTACAGCAATTTATAGCACGTTACAAAAAAAGTGAGTATGAAAAAGTCATAACTGCTATAAAAATTGAGCTACTACTTAATTTTTGACGTTTTGTATTCGCTTCTCTCGTTTTATTTGACTTTTCTAGTGATTGAAATAGACTGAAAAAAAAACATTATCATTAGTCAGAGCGAAAATAAAATAGTAGCTCAGTTTTTCTAGCAGTTAATATAGAAATTCTAACAAAAGAAGTTTGAGTGCCAACTGGATTATTTTTTTTTCCTTTACTTTTTTACAGCAATTTATAGCGCTTTAGAAAAAAGTGAGCATGAAAATGTCATAACTGCTATAAAAATTGAGCTACTACTTAATTTTTGACGTTTTGTATACTCTTTACTCGTTTTATTTGACTTTTGTAGAGGTTGAAATAGAATGAAAAAAAAACATTATCATACGACCACAACTAACGCACACTCAGCAACCCCATCATGATTTCTGACCTCAAGTAATTTGCTTATCACCATATTCTGTTAGCTCAGTATATTTAGTTTTAAAAAAATCTCCAGGATATTTTTTCAAGTTTGGAAATAGAAAACAACCGCTAAGGACTAGGTCTGGAGGTAATGATAGATGTGAAAGCGATTTATACTAACTCATAAAATTTTCAATGAAGACGACATACGCGTGCGTAATTTACTTTTTCAAAACATTATATGGAAACAGTTAAATATTATTCACTGGTATGCATTTTTAACCTTCGGTATATCTAAATGTATTTAACAATTCGTATAAATTACACTGATAAGCTTTTCCCTTATTTTCGTTGGTATAGCGAATAATGCTATATGCATTGGACGTTCTTAATTTGCCTACAAACAGTCTCTTTATACTCAAAAATGTCATACTTTGAACTAATAAGAACCAGAAGAGGCAAAGTCGGCTTAAACGAATAGCATAAGTCATTTTGTGTTCCACAACAGATCCAAATTGAAAAAACAAGTTTAAAATACGTTATAGAAGATTGATTGATTGACTGATTAGGAGTGTATGACTAAGTTTTAAGCAGGATCTCCCGGTTGCAACCAGGCCCACTATTAATCCATTTTTACATAATTTGGAAAGATATGACAGGCCACAGTTCCAAGCCGTTGCCAATGATCGAGTTGAAAAGCTGTTCGAAAAGGAAGGACCTTCCTATCATTGTGGACTGCAATATGGAGGAAGTGAAATCGCTGTTTGCAATATACGCTAGCTAAATCGGAGCCGGTAATCCTAAGGTAAAAATACATAATCCCACCGGCGTTTAAATGCTCGAAAATGAACGCGATAACACTGCGGTGATTCTTCGCCTAGACTACATTATGGAAGTGTCAGTAATATTAGCAACATTAACGTAGGAGAGTCGGTGAATGAAGTAGCGATATGCACAACAAAATCAAACTACCAACAATACTAACAGGCATAATTAAAAAGCAATCGTACTACAAGATGCATCAAATCCAGCAAATCAAAAACCAGTACCGGAATCTCCATTAAAGCAATCAGCAGCAACTCCAAAACAGGCACGTTGAACACCATCAAACATTTTTGCAATACACAAGACACAAGTGTAGAGAACCTCTGGCAGACTTCGAATTTTAAGGAAATCATTTAGGAATTAAAAAATGTATCACCATCATAAAATCGTCATATTTACAAAGCAAGAATTGGTCATGAACATCGCTATGTTCTATATATGTCCCCATCATAGTTCTATGAAGACATTGACAATAAAAAAGTACTAGAAACATAAGTAGAGGAAACATGGATTAAACCAGATACAAATTTCACTCCATCCAGCCACCAAATATACCTATCTTATAACATAAGTCCATAAATTACTTAAAACTAGAAATATTGCCGCAGATATAGAACCATATAACCTAAACTCAAACCCTTAAATATATTTATAACGCTCCCACTATTCCATAACTAGCCATAGCTCAATAATACCATAAACATAAATAACAGCACCATCAGGTTAAAAAATTTAGAGATATAAAACCTAACCACACTTTGGTTTGGAAGTTAGTTAGATCCAACAGAACCGACAGATCCGACAGATCCAAAAACCAACTTACAAGCTCAAAAATGCAATCAAAGAAATAGAATCCTCCTCAACCAATCTCAGAGAGATAAACTCTCTTTTAACCAGGCCGATAAATTATTACTTTACAAAGTAGCCACCAGACCTATGCTGAGTTATGCATGCGCCCTTTGGAGAGAAAGAAATTCCAAACTTTCATTTATTATCTGAATTTATAGAAGTGGAACATAATTTTGGTGATCTATAGAATAAACCGAGCAATTGGCACAGTGGTTAAAGCTGCGGTGTTTGGGATGGGAGGTACCGGGTTCAAATCCCAACGGGGGAGGGTTGCAAAAAGGATTTTTTATCACCTGATTACGATTGGTGATGACGAAGAACACAACTATGATCCCCTATTGGAGTGCAGAATTCATGGACCGAGCCATCGTTCATGTCAGTACAGGATGACTGGAGCAATGCAATGTGCAGATGGATTTAAAATCGAACCTGTATTCGTGCGTCCTCGATTTGGCTGGTGATGACGTAAGGTAGAACGTTAAAAATTAACCGCGAAAGAGTTGGGAAAGCTTCGGCCCCAGAAAAGATTGCAGAGTTCAAAAAACAAACAAACAAAACAAACTGATATCAGTGATCCCATCAGTTTTAGAGTTGATTTGAAACATGTAAAGTTTATACTGAGTTCTAATTAGAGGTAGACATCACCATCGAATAGAGGTATTGTAATGGTTTGAAATATTGTGAACATTTTTCGAACTTCACCTTAAAAAAAGAAATGCAAAAATTTCAAATATCTGCAAATATTTTTAGTTTCAAAAGCAAAATAATTTTCTTCCACACTGCGAGCTAATTTAGCGCCAAACGACTCAGGTAGCTGCCGAAGCTGCTCTCATACAAACCTTAAAGCAGAGTGGAACTTTTATACTGCTTAATATTCTGCTTATTATGCTTAAGACAGAAAAGTTGGAAGATAGACATGTTCAACCATATAGCATTGCATAAACCTCGTTCATTCATCCCTTAACCAGGTTTTTAATGAACAGCACTGTTCAGTGAAAAAAATATAGCATGTCCACTTAAATACCTTTCTGTGTAGCACTTTTCATAACGAACTTATACTGTACGATTGATTCATTTCCCCAAGGCAATTCTACATATAGAAATACATACAAAAATATGTAACACAATAATTTAAACGTAACACATAACCTATGTGTGTGTGTGTGGTTTATGTTGAATTACTATTTATAGTAAATAAATTCTCGGCGGAGTTGTTTCATCAAGTTAGTATGATTTTGTTCGAAGGCAATTGAAGTCACGCAATGTTCAGATTTTCTAATTTTTATGTTGGTTTGGTTTTTATCATTACGGTTTTTTTTTTTTTAATTCTATCTAAAATCTCATTAATCTTCTTCATATCTAAATGGAAAAAAAACCACAAAAAATATTAAATCTCAATTTTAATTACTATCTGGTTCGATGAATCTGAACAATAAAAATGTATAAAAGACCACACCAAAACCGCCCACCATAACATGTTTTCCCTATATGTAATTTTCCCATATATGTACTATTTATATATTTTATACATCGTTGTCGTCTTCGTTGACTCGCATGTACGTATATCGCCTCGACATAAATTATGTTTGTTTAAACTAAACCAACAAGTTTTCATTATGTTGTGGCACTGAGAATACACACATCATATATAGAAAATAAATTATTCGATTTAGCACTCAATTAATCTTATACTGATACCTGCCATTATCATTATATTATCAATATATGGCATCATAAAGACATACATACACAACATAAAATAAACTTTTCCATCAAAATCAATAAATCTATGTAGCTTTTTTTACAGGTAAATAAAAATACAACAACAAATCGATTATGAATTTACCTATATTCACATCAAAGGAAAACCAAATGAGAAAATTCCCGCAAACAGCATTTCAAAAATGTTGTCAACAAGGTTTCAAATAATGTCCACAAAATAAAAGCTTTTTATTGCGATATCAGTCATAGTAATGGAACCACTATTCCGTGGTTTTTTCATTGAGCATGGTTGTTTGTAAATTTGTAGGCTATACTGATGCCAAAATGTTTTGTTAAAGGCGGCTGCACGTATGAGTCACGCGCGGTGCATATCAGCCGCATACCAACCAATCAAATCAACACATCTGAGCCATGTGGCAAAATTAACCAATCAAATCACTCGTTTTCGGAACAAAAAACAATTTAAAAAAAAAAAAACAAAAAAAATTATAAAGAATAAAAAAAAGTAAAAACCGAGTAAAAAATGTTTTTACTTCGTTTTTTTTTGTTTTTGTTTTTTATAATTTTTTTGTTTTTTATTTTTTTTTTTTTTTTGTTTGAACCGGATACGTGCAGCCGCCTTAATATTATCTGGTAGAGACGACCCACATGAACAAGGCGTGGGGATAATAACAACAACCAAAGCGAAGAAAGCAATAACCAGCAGAATAATAGTAGTAAGATTTAATTCAAAAATAAGAAACAAAACCATCATCCAGTGCCATGGAAGCGCAATTCATTGCGCATTCCAATAAGACTGATGGTTTTCAAGTGTTGGTTTATGTTTGTTATGTACATTGGCTGAATGGGTGGTGGATTTTACTATTGGAGCTATACCATTTCTTTTTAACCATTTATAATATGCTTATTTTATTACCTTTGGCTTCTTTAGAATCTAAATTAGTGACATCCCTAATTTCAATAAAATCTGCAATATATACTATGTCTGTCTCTAAAATGTTCCCCAACATGCATTCTGAGCTTCTGTTTAGAAACTGCTTTAGAACATGCATATTGTTACGATACCACCTAGCGTGAGATAGCACAACTCTAGTTGTGTAGGTTGGTGCATCTTGCACATTCTAAGGTAGCTCCAGAATACGTAGAGATAATCAAGATTAATTCCTTTGTATAGACGGTATACGGGATGTTGAGATCAGAAGAGCTGTACTGTTGTCTCCAAAAGTAATATTCGCCGAGACTGTCGACTATGCATGAACTAACGAGACGGTGTGTAAAATCATCAAGATGCGAGTGATGGATATGGATGAGCCAGCGATGAGGGAAAACGGCGGCCAGCCGTCAGAGAGGTTCAGAGATTTAAACCAAATCGAATGCTGGGGTTATGGCAGATCGGGCAGCTTCTTGAGGGGTTGTGTAGAATCGCGTAGAAATGTCGAGAAATATCGAGTGAGAACATCTTCGCTAATGTATCGCAGGCCAAGGGAAGAAGTTGAGAGACTGGAGGAAGAGCGGGATCGAACTGATGCAAGTAACGACGGTATAGGTGAAGTTTTATAATAGCAGATCGATGGCAAGCAGAGAGTTATAGCTTATTATTCAAGCAGGGAATAATAAGCTATAACTTTAGCAGGGAATTGTTGGCTATAGTGAAATGTGTCAAAGATTTCAATAAATAACTCTATGGTCAACAATTCTATTTAAGGACGGACCATGAATCTCCCTATTGTGGATGCTTCAATTCAAGAATTTAGAGGGGCACATTGAATTAAACGTTTACAATGTTATGGTTCTCAGATCAATCATCGGAGAGGTACCGCACACGAAAATGCCGACGCATTGTCAAGACGGCCATGTCAGTCAGAATGCAAACATTGCGGTCGTGCAGAGGGAAAGGAGAACATTATTGATGTCAGACTGATGCAAGTGTTACCTCTGAAAAGTGTTAGATCTGAATTTATCGATAATTATGGAATGTAAAGAGAAGTGCCGGCCAACAATCGGCCAACAGTGAGATCGCAGACAAAGCTCCCGCTGTAAAGGCTTATTGGGCACAAATTATTAAATTAGAAGACGGATGTTTAAAACGAGTGTGGGAAAGCACTGACGGCACCGTTAACAATCCTTGATCGAGGTTCCACAAAGTCGTATAACGGAAATTCCGAAGGAATATTACAAGTGAGCTAGTGGACGCCACTTAAGAATTAACAAATCCCTAGCTTAGGTACGTCTGCGGTTTTATTGGTCCAGGTGTAGACAGTGGTCGAATGGTGCCAAAAATGTGATTTATGTGCGGCTGCCAAGGGACCGGCTCGGAAATTCAAGGTGCTATGCAACAGTATAATATTGAGGCACCCTTTGAGGGAATTGCCATGGATGTGACAGGTCCATTTCTGACTACCGATAGTGAAAACAAATATGTGCTAGTTATAATGGACTATTTCAGCAAATGGCTGGAGAGGTATCCACTACCAAACCAGGAAACTAAAACAATAGCGAATGCCGTTGTTAATAATTGGATTAGCCGTTTTCGAGTACCAATGAAACTTCATAAGGACCAAGGATGAAATGTTCAGTCGGTAGTATCCCAGGAGATCTTGCAGATGCTTATGTCATAAATGAAACACGAACAACGCCTTTACATCCACAATCTGATGGAATGGTGGAAAGGTTTAACGGAGCGTTGCAAGAATACCTAAAGAAGGTGGTAGATAAATACAAACGCAACTGGGATCATCATATACCAATATTTTTGATGGCCTTTCGATCAGCAGTACAAGATCTAGGATGACACCAGCTTAGACGATTTTTGGAAATAACCTTCGCCTGGTTGGAGATTTGAAGTTTGGGGTTGTTCCATCAGCCGCCTTATGCGGACAAGATTTTGTAAACAGGATGATAGAATAAATCAATTGTAATGGAATGTGTAAAAATCCGTACACTTTGGTTGAGTTAAAGTTAGCAGCAATGCATTTCCATTGTATTTTTTTATAAATGACTTACAAATCAGTTCCTACATTACTCCGGAGGTAAAGGATTTGCAAAGCGTTTTTAATTAAGGGACACTGTAACATAATCCTCATAGAATTAATTAAAAACTAAAATATTTCTACAAAGAAACTAAATGACTGATGTAGTTATTAACTGATGATTATAACCAATGCCTTTCTATTCAGAACTGCATTTGTAAATCCACCATTTAGACTGTGAATGGGTTTCGATAAATATTCATGATAAATATTTGTAATATAATTTTTGACGTTTATTTGATAATACCGAACTCACCCGAAATATCACGATCTGTTGCTATGATAATTTTTGACAAATACCAAAACCTTCTATATAAATTCCATATAAATTATACCTAGAAAAAAAAACAATCTCGATAATAATCGCTACCGCCATCTATTGTAAGTTTTATGCATAAGTACTTTCGTATGCTACACCATTGTATGAGTAGTTGCGAGTAGATACAAGTACTTGTGAGTAGTTTCGGCATTGGAACTCGCTTAATAAAAGCCAATCTCATCCGTAGCCCACTTGGATATATATAATGAAACATATAAAAATAACTACTTGGTTTTGTAATAGTATGATAGTACCATAAAGAAAGAACATAAGAATTATAAATTTCGTATGTTAAAACGGCATTCGAAACAATAAACAATATATACTGGTTATTACATGCCAGTACAAAGCGAAACAACAACATATTTTCAATAATGTATCTATCCTTGTTGCACATTATTTTGCATTAAGAATTTTTCTTTTCTTTTTTTGATTTTTAGTTTTATTTTTCCTTTGTCATTCATTACTATACTGTAGCGGTAGACGAATGCGGAGATACTATGATTTAATTATTTTTTAACAAGAAAACATCACGAATTTAATTGATCATAAAAGAAAAACTAAATTTTGTAATTATGTAATAAAATAATAAATATAAACATCTCAATATATATATTATGACATAATTATGTCATATTATGTCATTGTATTGTATTCATGAAATGCTAGCAAATTATAAGAATGTTCACGAAATATTTGATTCGAAATAGAAAGAAAATTTGTACGTACGAATTGGAAATTTAAAAAAAAAAAATAAAAATAAAACAAAACAATAACCATCACATTTGGCCGAAAAAAAAATGTGTAAAACCGATAAAATTTATTTTGTTTTACACAAAAAAAATTAAATCATAGTTGCATTGCTTAATTCATAAACAACACAAAAATAACAAAATAGTCGTTTCTATAGTCATTTTGTTAATACGTTCGTCTACCTCTACAAAAGTGTATTTGACAATAGTAATGAGAAAAAAAAACAAAACCAAACAAAAATGAAAATAAAAATCACTAATGCAAAATAATGTGCGACAAGGATAGATTCATACTTCAAAATATGTTATTGTTACACTTTGTACTGGCATGCAATAAGCAGTACACACTATACATATATATTTTATTGTTTCGAATGCCATATTAACATACGAAATTAATTATTCTAATATTTTTTCTCTATGATAGTACTTTAAACCAAATAAGAAAAATTTGAATTTTTACGTTGTTATGACAATTGCAGTAAATAATGCACCCAGTTATAAATAATTTTTCTTCAAAGTTTTCATTATGTTGGTATGAAATTTGTTTTAAATTTCATTAAATAATACCGAATTTACATTCAATGAGAATATGGGTATCTTAAAAAAAACGAGACACTAGTGGCTTTCCAATCGACCACCGCAAGTACATAGGTGAGTGTCTTTGCTAAATGTTAACTACTCGTAACTGCTCTACCTATTTTTCATGAGCAGTTATAGCCGATTTACATTCAACAAATTTTGAAGAAGAAGTTGATCTTGAAATCAATTTAGTAAAATTAAAATAAAAACAAAAACTGAAATAACATTTCGTTTTTATTTGTGTGAGTAACCAAAACATAGTATATTAAACTAAGTTTATACATGTATTGTCATTTTTTATATGTTTTGCTACAAAAAGAAAAAACTTTTCATCTTGTAGAAAACAAGATCATTTGTTTTATAACAGTTTTTGGGTTTGGATCTCGGGTTTCATCTTTTTATTTTTACAAGAAGAAATTTTTTCTCGGTTTGGCTTGCATAATTTTTCAATCTAGTATCTCGGTTTTTTTTCAAGATGAAAAATTTTTTGATCGGCTATTACGCACATTTTATCGCTAATTGGGTCTGTGTTGCTATACTAGCGGTTGACTAGTGGTTGTTTGATTGACAACCCACTAATATATTGAAAAATAATGTAAGCCAAACCGAACAAAAATTTCTTCTTGTAAAAATAAAAATATGAAACCCAAGGTCCAAACCCAAAAACTGTTATAAAAAAGATAATCTTGATTTTTACAAGATGAAAAGTTTTGTCTTTTTGCACCAAAAAATATTAAAAGATGTTAATAAATGTAAAAAATTAGTTTAATAAACTATATTTTGGTCACCCACACAAATAAAATCAAATGTTATGGCAATTTATGTTTTTATTTTAATTTTAACATATTTTTACATTTTAAAACCTTAAAACTTCACCTTCATGCCATTCACAATTTTTTGTCAAAATTCGGTTGTCATTTCTCCTAGCAAGGACCGCTTTGTGCGATTGTGAAACGTATTCGAGCTCCTCTATAAGCTATATTATGTTACTCGACCGCAAGACGGCGCTCATTATCAAACCAATAATTTTAGTTCTTACTATATCATAGTCATAGAGCAATCACATCATTCGAATAATGGTTGGTTTCGACAATGCTACTGCTAACAAGATTTTGCTATTGTTTTTTCTCATCTTCATCTATATCAATCTTTCACTGTTAAAACGCATGGTTCGTTTTCCTGTAATCCCTGATTTGTACGAAAACTGCCATCTTAGCTTTGAGGTGACCAATTGGTGATCACTGCCTGCAAACTTGGCAGCTGACTGATAAAATCTCATATCATGGATGACCCGAGACCTTCCGGTTAACCTCCGAATGGATGTTACTCCTAGATTTGCCGTTATGACTATGTCTTTGAGCATTTGATCAATCCGGCTTTCAAAAGCCACATCCACCCCCAAATTTGAAAGTGCCGGTGTGATCGCCTTATGGAGAGCACCAACGATATACCAATTCATGGATGATATAGTACCGCATCAAACTCGACTGGTTTTCTCAGCGACACCAATCGTATACCACGTAACCATAAACGTGAGCGAAAGTCTTGCTAAATTTTGGCAGATTCCATTTATTATTTGTTAATTTTTTTAACATTGTTTCATATTTAAAGTGGAGCACAGTGCTCTAATCTTCGTTTAGTCGCCTCCAACGGCAAGTAAAGAATACTGTGTCGTATTCTAAGGATAAAGCGGGTGTCCGCGGCCACAGGAACGTAGCACCTAATGGTTTTTGTAAATTACATTTATTCGAACTTTAGATTAGTTTTTATAAAGGGTTTTAATCAACCATATTGCCGTGGCGTAAGCCATTAAGGAAGTTATCCCTATATAGGCATTATGTTTAATTTAAAAAAGAACCAGTCAGCCCCATTGTATTCCTTTATTATCGTTTACGAACTAAAAGTCATCGTCGAAATGAAAAAAACGTTTTGCATACTGCCCCGTTCCATCTCATCCCATTTTTATTATATGTATGCGGTATTGACCATAATGATTTTCATATTTTCATTCGTAAATCGACTAGGTGAGTCTAATGAACAGAACTCCTCTTGGTTTTCGTTTAGTTTTTGTGATACGAATCAACCCTTAAAATCAAAACGTTTTATAAGGAAGGCGAACATACAAAAATATTTATTCGAAATCATTATGTGGTTTATGGCGTTTCACCACCCCTTCTCGTCCGATTTTTCATTCGCAACACATTTTTACACGGCAAAGTGATAATGAATTTTTCGTTGGTTTTTCTTTTGTTTGTTTTCGACCATTTATTTTCATTCAACATTAAACATGAACAATCACCATCAACATCATCATCGCATGGTCGTAATATATTTTTACAAGTATAAGATTAAGGAAATCATGGAGGGCTGCATAAATGTCGTTCTTACTTTAGAGTATTAAAAACTCGGTACCTCATGATCCCCATTGGTCTATCATATTTTTAGTAGTTTGGAATATATGGACGAGTTATAGGTGATCATCTACTATAATTACAGCAAATTTTATAGTTTTGTACACACATAAAAGATTAATGACCACTATACGTAATAAAAAAATGTTACGAGCTAACGTTAAATTGGGTAAACATTTGGGTAACAGGTGAGTTATACGTAATTTTAATTTTTTATTTCTATGTTAGTTTTCCCTTTTTCGGTTTTTGGGGTTAGTTTTTCTTTGGTTATGGTGCAGATGCTATAAATGTAATCGGTGTCGATTTAAGTACCTCTTATACCACTCCTATCCATGCATATAACATTTATTTAAAAAAAAAAATGTTAAATAAATTATAATTCGTTATGTGTCGCCTTAAGTCTATGTCAGCCTTTGTATACATATATGGATATAAAATTAGTCATTTTCATGTATACACACTCATACATATAAATTGTATTAGTTTTGGTGTAATACATACACATATCGATAGACGTTTCCAATACCAGATTCTGCTTGTTTGCCTTTATCATTTTTAAGTAACAAGAATAACAATTGAATTTTCTTCTTATCATTATCGTTGTACATCTTTCATCTTCGTCGTTTTCTTCTTATCATTATTATACATATTCAATTATTAATGAATTTTAAAATCCAATTTAATTTAGTTTTCATTATAGTTCGTTTCGTATTGCAAATAAAATCAATAATCAATAATGAACTATTGTGATGGGTGTGGGAATATATTGAGATATACACTATATTACTACATATTACTGTTTTTATATGCTGTGAAGTTAGTTAGGAGTTGTAAAATTAAATACAATTTATAAAAATGTATTTCTGCTTGGTGTGAGTGTGTCATTTCATCCCACTGGTATCAGGCGGTGTTGCCATGTCTTCTTTGATATACGTATCTTATTTATTTTCTTAACCAGAACTTGCAAATAAGAAAATATTGAAAATATTGTTCTACACAGGTGACAGTAGGTGTAATAAAACGGTTGTTACAGGTCTTTTCTTGGGCGTGCCGAATCAATAATCCGGCACCATATGCTTCGATCCCTAGCTTGTAGCAGTGTGCGTATGCTATTCAGAACACTGTTGTCTGCGTTTTTTATATTTCCTCCCTAATAATTATCATGAGTGACAAGAGATCCGGAGTATCGGAAATCTGTCACTTCTTCAAATGTGTGGACACCACTTCTAAAATTCATTGCGTCTTGATCATATTTTTTGTTTAGAATATTTTGAGACCATAAGAAGCTGGTAATCGTATATTAGTGGTTCCAAAAGTAACAAATCTCTACAGCCTGTAATTATAAATTAAGTCATAAATCAGATGAATGTTCCAAGTGTCGAGTAACGTTTACACGCTTCCATCCAGTTCCAGAATGGCAACGGACCTAGGTCTGAAGGTACGATGCAGTCCGAAGATTTTAATGTGTATTTCCATCTTCATTTATCAGACCTTCACATTTAAACCGTAAGGTTCGGTTTCCTGTGGTCCCTGACTTATACAAAAACTGCCATTTTAGCTTTGAAGTAACTAATAATTGATGATTACTGTTTATTATTTTGGTAGCCAACCGATATGATTTCAAATCTTCGATGACACGAAACCATCTCTTAGAAACTAACAAATATAGATAATTTGACTTTGGGACGTCTTGCGCAGACGTACAATATTTCCAAGTGAAATTTTTATGTAATTCACTTGTGTAAGTGTAGCTGACAGGTACGGTTATCGACTGCTTTGAATCTAAAACAGTTGAACCGGTGGAAGCATTCAAGATCACAGAGGTCATCTCCACTGCGGTTCAACGTGCAAATCCTAACTCGTGTATCCGTAAACGCGAGAGAGAGTTTTGTTAAATTTTGGCGGTATATTCGTTTGTTCCCTATTAAATTATTGTTACAATGTTGGTTTAACTAGGTTGCCGTAAATCGGTCCTCCACCTTGTAGTTCCAACTGAACTGCCTTAAAATTTGATCAAGCAGGAATCCAACAGTCGCGAATCGAGGTCTAGTAACTATAATGTTATAACTAAGGTGAACTTAAAGAATGTAATACAGATACGTCTACAAGCAATGTGCAGGAAGCGGTAGGATTCAAAGATTTTCAGAGTCGATTGATCATTAAATTGACGTTTTCATCGCACAGTGAAAAATATATATATTAAACCGAGAAATTGGCGCAGTGGTTAAAGCTGCAGTGTTTAGGACGGGAAGTACCGGGTTCAAATCCCCCCGTTGGGAGGGTTGCAAAAGGGACTTTTCATCACCTGATTACGATCAGTGATGATGATGAATACAACTATTATGACCCCCTGTTGTAGTGCAGAATCCATGGGCCGAAACATCATCCTTGTCAGTACAGATGCAATGCATTGCGCAGATAGATATTCAAAACTGCGAACCTGTATTCGTGCGTCCTCGATTAGGCTCTCGTTAGCGTATAGTAGGACGTTAAAATAACCGCGAAGGTGTGGGGTAAGCTTCGGCCCCAGAAAGATTGTAGAATAAAAATAAAAATTAATTAAGCTTACTTGGCTAGGAAAACAAATTGACGGATTTGCCTTTGGTCGATTAAGATATAATGGTGTTTATAGTACCTTTAGAACACTTTATTTTACATCTTTGATTTTTGGGCCATATTCCAAATGCACTCGTACTACGAAAATTTAAACTGAAGTACATTGGAGAAAGCTCGAAAAATTTGTCACTATCATTATAGTGCGTTTACGATTCCTTCAACCGAACAATTGGAGCAAGGGTTAAATCTGCTTTTTTTTAACGGGAGGTACCGGGTTCGAATCCCAACGAGGGGAGGTAGCAAAAGGGTTTTTTCTTCACCTGATTACGATCGGTGATGACGATGAACACAAATATGACCCCCTATTGGAGTGCAGAATCCATGGGCCAAACCATCGTCCATGTGTACAGCTGGCTGGAGCAATGCAATTTGCAGATGAATTTAAAAGCGAACCTGTATTTTACGTCGTTGATTTGGCTGGTCTTGGCGTAAGGTAGGACGATAAAAATTAACCGCGAAAGAGTTGGGAGTGCTTCGGCCCTAGAAAAGATTGCAGAGTTCAAAATATAAAAAAAAAGATTCCTTCAAATCAGCTCCCGTTCGAAAATATATTCATGCATCAAGGTTTCAGAATTCTACTACTATACCGATGCTGTAAAAAAATATTTACATAATAAACTTCAGTTACCTGAAGAAGAAATTGTCACAAGTCTATTTTAATAACTTTAAATTTGGATAGGATGAAGTTTGTTAATACTGTTAAACAGTCATTTGATGACTATTCCAAGGGTAACTTTGAAGATTTAAATTCGTTTTTAAATTCAATTAATTGGATTGAGTTGTTCGAAAAATGCATCTTAATAAATTTCGTCGATATATAACTGAGATTGAGGGTAATATCAAAAGTAATTCAAAATATTTTTGGTCCTTTATCAATTCCAAAAGAGGAACTGTGATAGATCTCCGCACGGACATTAAAATTAGATGCCAAGAGTCGGAAAGTACGGTGGATATTAGCACTATATTCTGAAATTTTTTCTCATCGAATTTTTTATTATCAGCCATTCATTGACGAGCAGACCAATAAAGTTTGCCTAACTGTTGTAAATTTGGGTTCGACTACTTTAGATACTGAAAATATTTTTAAATATATCTCCAAGTTGAAACCAAATCATAATTCTGGTCCTAGTTTAGTCCCTACAGTTTTATTACGTAAATGTGCTTAGTCATTAACATTACCACTGTATATTGCATTGATATACAATAGATCACTGTAACCGATAACCGATCTTTAATTGAGATTTACAGTCCTATTTCAATATTGTCCGCTACTCCAAAGGTTTTGAATGTATAGTTCGTGATCGGGAACAGTTTGTCAAGTTCAATAAATGTCTCTCGTGTAAATATGAAACAACATCTGGGGTTCCTCAGAGCAGTCCGTTGCTATTTGTATAGGTCCGTTGCTATTTTTATTGTTCATCAATGATGTAGATACCAGCATACTTTCATCTAAATGTTTGTTGTATGCGGATTATGTGAAGATATTTGTTAAAATTGATAACGCAATTGATTGCGCACGTCTTTAGGACGATTTGAATAAGTTTTTTGTATGGTGTGAACTTAATATATTGGAGCTTAATGTTGGAAAATGTCGAATTATGAGCCTCAACAGAAAGAAAACTCTAATTAGGTTTGCATATACATTCAACAAAATTATTATTGATCGAGTTCCTGAGTTTAAGGACCAAGGGCATTGTTTTTGATGATAGCCTAATGGTTATCCAACACAAGCTGCATTTATTAATAAAATGTGATCCAAATCAGATTACGAATTCCTTAGAAAGCATAGACGCAAATTGAACCAAACTCGTTTTTTGATTACAAATGGTGAACAAAACATTGTTCTGCTATTAAAATGTAGGTGCACAATAAATTTGTATTTATTGGTTGGTAGCAGTGAAATAGGCAAATATCTAACTCATTCAAAACCAAAATAAAACAAATGATTTACATTTTTTGTATTTGAATTTATCTAGTCGTCTATAAACTATAGTGATTCAATAAGCAAGGCGTCGATAAAATTTGTTTTACAGATAATTTCAAAACAAGATGGATGCTTTCTGACAAAAAAAATTTAATTTTGAGTAATACCATACCAATTTTTAATGTAATTTTGAATGGTTCATTTAAGCAACGGTAATACCAACCTCAAGGATTTATTTTGTAAATTTTTGTGTCGTTTCATGAGACATAATCTAATCTTGGTCAGATAAAACGTCAAGAAATAAAACTAATGCAATGATGAGATTTATGTTTAGAATTTGCAAGGGCTTTAAAGATGTGACTACATTTAAAACAGTTTATGCCACATTAGTAAGATCACCAGTTGAATACTTGTCAATTATATGGGATGCTCAGTATGACATTAGAATTACCCATTATAATATATTAGAATTAAACGTCTCGAAAAAATTCAGCGCCGATTCACGAGTCGCTAATGTCGCTGTATTTTAAAAAAATATGGATCATTTGCTTACATGAATCGTTGTAGCATATTTCAATTACTTCCACTACATCATAGACGATCAATTAGTTCGGCTTGTTTTATATATGATGTATTAAATAGTGGTAGTCTCAGTTCATTTGTTGTCTAACCTCGACTTTTTTGCAAAAAACTTGAATATTTGAAATCGTTCTTTATTCCAGCCTCGATTTCATAGAAAATTTTATTCATTAATAATTTTAATAATTTTTATAGCGCTTTTTAAATTCGAGAATTTAGAAAGCGAATTATTAACAGTTTTCATGTTCTGTGATTATTTTTATTTAAAGTTTTAATTAAAGTAATTTTATTTTATATATAATTTTTGTTCACCCGTTATTTTGGTTTTTGATAAAAAGTTAATTGTTATATTGTAAATTGTTAGTTAAATATTTTAATTGTATTATGTTGATCTCAATAAATGTATAAATAAATAGTCAACAAGCTAATATAATAGACCATAACCATTAAATCCTAGTTGAAATCATGGATCAAGTATCAAAAACGAAAGAAGTACGGGTGCCGCTGGATAGTACAAGGACTTAAAAGTGAGAAAGTCTATTAAGAAAAGTTTCTTCAGAAACATTGCAATAATATTTCATTTTAGATGAAATTTTGTTCTTGTACATATTAAAGAGAACCAGCGTCTTGGAAACAGCAGGGAACAGCTATTATACCAGAGAAATAAAAAAAGGTTTGTGCAAATTTGTGTCGGAAATATTTTAAAGCTCAGTGGAAGTACCGGCGTTTATTGCTATTAAGTTGAGCAATTTAAAATGCTTTAGTGAACTGTTCAAAGAAGATGCACGAGAGCAGTAGACTCTACGAGAGCCGTAGGTCTGTGTAATGAAATATTTAAAAGTTAGTCATTTTAACATTTTTACTTTTTTGTTTTTGCAACAGGAACACATGCTAACCAATAGAGTAACAAAAATAAGCAAATACGAATGCTAATCAATTGTTACCGAGAGAAGTTGCGGTTCTTTACTGTTCTTCGATACTTGTTGATTACTATTGTCTGCATTGAGAACTCGTTCTTTAACAGGATCTTAAAACATAAAATGGTTGATGACACAGTGGAATATGGTCACATGAGGTTTTTCATAAAGATTTGTCTATGACATATTCAAATCCGAATAATTTAATAACAAACAATATCATCGGTTTTATAGATGGCATCATCGCTGTAATAGTGCCTAAGCACAATTAAGAGGTCATCCATGATATCAGCCAAAGGTGGTATAAATTGTTATTTTGTCCTTCGAAACTTTAAACCCAAAAGCTGATATTTTATTTTTTGAAATGTAAGACGATTTGTTGCCATTATATATACCTGGTTCGCGAAATAAGCTCTTTCTTAAATCATTTTTGCACGTTTTGCGCTTGTACTTGATCTGTTCATTTAATTTTATCGGGCCGATAACTTATTTAAGGTAAGTGTCTTAGTAACCAGTGAAATTTTTTTTCTATTTTCAGGTGATTTTCAGGTGAATTTGGTAATATTTTCATCCAATGAAATTAATTTTCGTTTTTTGGTTAGAAAAATATATATTTTCGCGTTATATGAATATACAAGTTTATACAAGGGCTGAATACAAATTGTAAAACTATTTGAATTCCTAATATAGATTTAGAGTTTTAAGCGTTATCAGATCCGTTCAAATTATTTTAAAAACACGGCGTAGTGCGTGTTGTAGAGTGAATATCTCACATGTCCATTTTATGATTTGAACACTTATTCGAATAAAAAAAGTCTTAAATTGTCTCTCGTTAAGTAAAGACCAAAAAAATAAAGGAAGAAATAATATAAAATTAATATAAAATAATTAAAAAAATATTAAAGCTTTAATAATTATAATAAAATTAATTAAATAAATTTAAATTAAAATTAAAATTAAAACTAAAATTAAAAACTTTTTCGGTAAAATTCATTCAAAAATATAATGGGAGCCCTAGTAGGGGGCTACCCAATTATATCGGTATCGCGATTTCACAACGATTTCACAACGATCTAAATTAAACTTCTATTAATTATAATAAAAAAAAAAATTATTTCTATGAACTACAATTCAGTGTTAAAGAAATTATAAAAAATATAGTGGAGCTCTCATTTGTATGTGCAAGAGACTCATATATGTGCCGTTAATCAAATTTAAATTAATAGTGATATAGTTAGTGCCTTATATACATTCATAAGAGTGCAGTGTGTATGTGTGTGCCCCTTAAAAAAGGACACCCTATTCAGGGGGTAACTCAATTTCTCATTGAGAAAGATTGAATTTTCTTTAAACTTTCAAATATTTTTTTTTTTTTTTTTTTCAAAAAAACTTTCAATTATTTTCGTGCAATTATCTGTCAAAAATTTTTAAAAGAGTCCTTGATTCAAAAAAATTAAATTAAATAAAATTATTTTCAACTTGTTTTACTAACGTCAAGCTACTGTTTTGGTGAACATAAATAGTGCAACAATATAAATATATAAAATTTTAACATAACGTTTAAATACAATTAGTTCCTTTTTTAATTAGATTTATAAAAAAATTAAAAAGAAAATAGTTAAATATATAAATTCAATTAGTAACCTGAATGCATCGGTAGCTAATAAATATAATCTAAGTACCATAAAATTAAATAAATCATTAACAATGATCACTACCAAAGCTGTGATTCATCACGAAGAAAAATCGCTTCCATCATTAACACCATTACCAACGATGAGCGATAACGATGAAGACCAACAAAATGTAGAAGCCATAAATTTGGATCCAACTCCACCATCATCAACTTCGACAGCAGCAACAGCATCAAAATTATCCTTAAGACCAAAAAAACGAAATTCAAACGAGGAAAACAATTCGGGTGAGTTTTTCTCTTTAAAAAACACAATACAAAATTTAAACAACGAAATTAAAATGCTAAAGGAGCAATTGGCTGATGCTCACAGCAAAAATTTCATTAAAAATCTTTCGACGAACAACAACAAATATAATAATACTAACTCTATCAACAACAACAACAACATTAGTACATCGTTTATATCAAAAAATTCGTTTGCCCCACTAATCCAAGAGATCGAGGAAAACGAATCGAGCATTATGTATTGCGATCAAACAAACGGCGATGACGAAAACGAAAAAGGAAATACTTTCGAGATAGTTAAAAAAAAAATCAAGTCAAAAAATATAAACTCAAAAGCGACTACTAGCAACAATACGAACAATAATAATAATAATAATAATAATAATAATTCAGCGAGAAAAAACTCTCCCCTAAATAATAATACTAATAATATCACTAATACAAATACAAATAATAATAAAAATAATACAGCAACAACAACGGCGGAGACGAAACCAAAAAATCATAGACGTCCACCACCATTACACATCTTTGGCCAAGACATCAAAAATACGGTGGCTCTAGCCAAAGGTATTAAGGTCGAAAATTTTGAAATTAAACGTGTTAATGCAAATAAACATACCCTAATGACGGACTCATTACAAAATTTTAATTCGTTAAAAACTGTTTTTGACGAAGTTAGTACGAAATTTTATACATATACGCCCAAAGAGCTTAAAACAAAATCACTAGTTTTACGAGGACTAACCGAAAACGAGGACCTGAACGAACTAAAGACGGACATTGAGACAGCAAACGATGAAATACAAATAATTAAAATTTTACAAATGCGTTCCAAAAAACCCGAGCAACTAAAAAAATTATTACCTCTATATATCGTGCAATTTAGTCCTGAAACCCCCCTAAATTTGGTCTACAATATTAAACATCTAAATTATCAAAAAATTGTTTGGCATACCCTAAATAAAACAAATGAAATAATGCAATGCAAAAATTGCCAGCGGTATGGCCATACCGCATCTAATTGCAAATTAGATTTCCGTTGCGTGAAATGCGCAAATGAACATACACCAGGTAAATGCACCATCAACGACGAAGTTGCTAAAGAAAATATTTACTGCATCAATTGCAAAAAATCAGGTCATCCGGCATCGTATAAAGGCTGCCCAATTTATCAACAAATGCTAGTGCGCCTCAAAAAACGCATCGAAGAAAAAAAGAAACAGCAACAGATGGACAAACCGATTCCCAAAATGTTTTCATCGATTAAAGTAAGCAAAGAGAATGGCACTTTTGCTGAAATGATGCAAGGTGGACCCACACAACTACAACAACAAAAACAGCAACAGAAACAACAACACAACGACAACATCCTCCAGACCCTCACTACACGGATTGACAAGATGGCCAAAATCATGGACCAGCAGAGTGAGCAAATTTCGCAATTACTCCAGATTATCGGTCAACTATAAATTATCAAAATTCCACTTCACATATTACACATCTTCAAAATTCGTCAAAATTCAAAATCATCTCGTTGAATGTTAACTCAATCGTTAGCATTCAACGTAGATTAAATCTATTAAAATTTTTGAATACACATCACCCGGACTGCCTTTTAATAAACGAGACCAAATTAAATGAAAAACACAAAATTGAATTTAAAAATTATAATATTATTCGACGCGACCGTATCAACTCAAAACAAGGAGGTGGCACCGCCATTCTCATCAAAACGGGACTCAAATTCAAAACTATCGAACCACATACAATTAGCAATAGGAAAGGAATCGAAATAGCTATCATTAAATTAAACATTAAATTTTCGGCCAATAAAATTTTTCTAATCTCCATCTACTGTACGGGCAATGCTTCTCACATTTCGGACGAACATTTCATCGAGGAATGGAGCAAAATTTTCACCAATCTAAATTTAGACAATCCGAATCATTTTTACATCATAGCAGGAGATTTGAATGCACGCCACACGAATTGGGGAAACACGCTTAATAATTCTCGAGGAAATCGACTTAATCGGTGGATGACCGAAAATTCTATGGAATACCGAGCAAAATTATTCAAAAGCGAAAAGCCCACTATGATCCGTTCAGGCAATTTTCTTGATTTGGCCATTTTAGACATACGCATCCAAGTTAATCAAAATTCAAAGCACGAAATTTCAACACACCATTATGACAGCGATCACAGAGCCATTGAGATTATGGTACGAGGAGTTGGCGAGTTCGAGAGAGGAACCAACAAAATTGACAACGACGAACAGGACGAACAACAACACTTACGATATAATTTTACCGGAATTGATTGGCAAAAGTGGACCAAATCATTGGATGACGCACATCGGACAACAACACTACATCTTTCAAACAATAACAACAATATAGAGCAAAATTTAATACCCACCGACCGAAATCTAACCAACGATGAAATTAATAAATATATCACGCAAATCACTCAATTAATTCTGGGAAATATTAAACAAAATTCGCCGAAACTAAGGCGTTTCAATAATATGATCTGCTACACAAACCCGATCATTGAGAAACTCTACAAGCATAAATCCTTTTTGATCACCAAAATTAAAACTTTGAAACGAAACTTAGCCTCGAACAATCGAAATCAAAATTATACTTTTGGCAATAACAACAAAATTAACGACTGGAAAGTGGAAATTAAAAGAACGGTCCAACTCATCGAGCAGAATGTCAAAATTCAAATTGAAAAATATTGGTCAGACGTAATGAAGGGAATTCGACCCAGTACAAAAATGTGGTCAGAAATCAAAAAATTAACAAAATACAAAAATAGCAATTGCATAAATGTAAAAATTTTAGAAATTAACAATTCGGACATAAACAATTATAATCGTTTAGACATTGATTGGAGCCAAATTGCGAAAAATGACGAAACCAATAAATTCCAAATTCACAACGAAATTATAAATTTAAACATTATCGGCCAACATATTGAAGATCACACACAAAGGAATAAAAATTTAGGAAATCAAGATCACGAACGAGAAATCAACAAATTAATCAATCCAATCATTGAGAAACATAAGAACGATAAAGCTGCTCATATCACTAAAACAAAATTTTCGGCAACGAATCGAGCTAGCTCACCAAATCAACCTCAAGACGATCCAAATTATTTTATTACTTTCGATCAACTAACAGCAATATTAAAATTAGCCAATAATAAAAAATCGTTCGGCCCAGACTTAATACCAAATATAATTTTTAAACATCTTCCAAATTCTATCATTGTCGAAATTTGTACATTATTTAATAATCTTTTGAATAATAAGTCGTTTCCCGAGTGTTGGAAAATTGCACGAGTGTTCCCCATTCTGAAAAAAAACAAATCACCAACGGACCCAGAAAGCTATCGTCCCATTAGCTTACTCTCCAATTTCGGCAAACTCTTCGAAATTATAATTTACGAAAAATTAAATGATCACGTTTTGGAACAAAAATTGATACCCGATAACCAGTTTGGTTTCAGACAAGGCCACAACACAATTCACGCCATCACAAAATTAGTCACCGACGTAACACACAATTTAAATTTTAATAATCCGACGGGTGCCGTGATGATTGACATAAAAAAAGCGTTCGAATCAATTTGGCTAGACGGACTCCTCGCAAAATTATATAAAATGAATTTCCCCATCGCAATACTGGAATTATTGTACGAATTATTGTACAATCGAAAATTCATAACAACTACTGGCAGCAAAAAATCATCGGCAAAATTCAAAATTATAAACGGAGTACAACAAGGTTCAATAACGGCTCCATTACTTTTCAATTTATATACGGCAGATCTCATTCGAAACGACGCGCTAAATTCAAAATCTATACAATCATGCGCCTACGCAGACGATATGATTGTTTATAGTTCAAGTTATCTGGTGGGAGATATACAAAAAAATTTACAAACGGCACTAAATTACATTCAAAATTATCTTAATCTTTGGCACATCGAAATTAACACAAACAAATGTGAATCAATACTATTTCGGCGACCATTAAAAAATGCGCATCGAGATCTAAAACGTAATTGGAGAAAGCTTTCGGTCAAAATTTACAACGAACCAATCAAATTATACGAAACCATTAAATATTTAGGCGTGCACATTGACAATATGTGTCATATGGCTGAACACACGACGAAACAATTGGAGAAAGCGAGGTGTGCATTCATGGGAGCGAAGCATCTCTTTTATAGCAAACACATCGATACGAGAGTCAAAATTATCGCATATAAAACATTAATAAGGCCAATTCTCACATATGGATGCCCAGTATGGTACAATCAGGTGCCAAGATATATGGAACGATATCGGGTATTCGAACGCAAATGTCTCAGACATTGTAACGGGATATTTAGAAAAGCCGAGACAGACTTTAAACATTACATATCAAACAGAGTACAGTACGAAAAATTTGACGCAGACCGAATTGACGTACATATCATAAATTTGACACGAAACCACATTAGACGGGCATGTCTAAATTTCGACAATTCTTTAATATACGGACCTTACTATTTGGACACGTTACTAACAAAACTATACGCGACTAAAGGAACGGTACCAGGGCCAAATTTATTTATTTATTTCGACCAAATGGGCTACATCCAAAATCAAGATGGCATACCACTTATCTACCATATTCAACGGCGGCCAAACGAAAAATGGTTAGATGATGAAAAATTTTTAAATCCAGACGAACATATCCGTTTCGATACGACCATGAAAACTTTGAAGGCGAACAAATACGAGCAGAGATGTGGAAAATATTGGTGGCTATCCGACATCCACTACCTGCAGCAGTAACAACAGCAACAAATGATATATCATTAAAAAATATTATGTAGATGTATATATATGTGTGTATGTCTGTATGTATGTCTACATATGTGTATATATGTGTATATGTATGTATGTATGTATATGTATGTGTATGGGTATTTATATGTATATGTATATGTATATGTAAATGTATATGTATATGTATGTGTGTGTGTATGTATGTATATGTGTATATATGTATGTATGTATATGTATATGTATATGTATATATATATATATATATATATATATATATATATATATATATATATATATATATATATATATATATATATATATATATATATATATATATATATATATGTATATATATATATGTGTAGGTATGTGTATGTGCGTATGTATATATATGTGTATGTATATATTTATATATATATATATATATATATATATATATATATATATATATATATATATATATATATATATATATATATATATATATATATATATATATATATATGTAACTGATTATCTTATTTATTAATTTGTAATTTTAATGTTATAACAAATTGTTAATATTAAAGGTATGTATGTGTGTGTGAATGTGTACAGGTACGTGTGTGTATGAATGCCCTCCCTCCTTGTATATAGTCCTTTTTTAAGTCACAAAATTGAGTTGATATTGATTTAAATTTTTGTAACATTTTATTTACATCAATACTATATACACTTTTTAATTTTATATAAAGTTTTGTTTTATATGTATATATGTATGTATGGGTATATATGTATATATATATGTATGTATATATATATATACATATGTGTATATATATGTATATATATATATGTATGTGTATGTGTATGTGTGTATATATATATATATATATATATCATTTTGTAAATTCAAATTCTTTTTGAATTATATACAAAAACATAATTAAGTTTAGATAATTGATGAACCTGAGTTCCCATTTTTAGGGACAGTGGTCATTTTATTTTTATATCATAGTTTTTGGATGGCCTTTTATAACTCCAACATCCTATTAAAATAAAATTATAATTAGTCTAAGACACAATTGTATAAAAATGTTTTCAATAAATGGATTTATTTGTTAAAAAAAAAAAAAAACACTTATTCGAATTAGACAAACTAAAACAATGGAAAAATAGGCCACCAAAGTGCACATTCACGAAAAGTGCAACAGATGAAGTCACATTGTTACATACACGTTAATGAATATTAATAAAAATAACGAATTTCTGGACGATAATGGTTTTTGCAACCAAAGAGCTAGTAAAAAAATCCTGAACCATAGATAACCCTAAAAAAAAGTTGCTATTGTGTTGAGGGCATAAATGTTGATGAAACTCCGTCCTCTCCTATACCATCGAAGCCGACTACTTCACAACAATTTCAACATAATCAGCACGATTTTAATGCGTTGGTACATGCAGCAACGGAAACGATGAAATCAAATCAGTTCCTGCTATAAGATTTATTTATGCTTCGAGAGTTGCTACTTCAACGTCGCAAGATGCAGTTAAAAAAAATTATTTTCGACACTATCATTATCAGAAGATGATATTGATTGTCGATTACTGGTGTCACCAATTCAAAATGTGTTTCAATAAAATTTATTTCTTTCAAGTTTGGCGCTGACTCAGATACTTTTAACAAACTGCTGCAGCTTGATTTATGGCATGCGGAATTTTGGAATGAATTTATTTGGCACGCAAAAAACTTCTCTCCATATCAAAGATACTTTAACTCGTTAATCGATACTGTTAATCATAGTTTTAATAGTGTAACTAACCACTTCATAATCAAACATACACTAACAATACACATATTATGCAACGACATTAGCTTCCAATATTGCCGACACATTAATTTATGCACATCAAAATCTTGCAACAATATCAATAGTCTTCTTCCGTTTCTTCTGTCTTATGCGATTGTTTTGCCGGTTATTGAAATATTTTTCATACTCCAATAACAATCGAATTTATGGCTATATTAATTTCAATAAAGATTGTGTCAAATTTAATTATTCGCAAGCTGATTATATCCCAATAAATAGCTTTTTGGCTAAAGTAGATAGGCAGGTCAATTTATTTAGTGTAGATATTAACCTTTCAGTAGATATTTTTAATGATTTGGATCGCAATTGAAACATTTGTTCCTAAAATTATAACTAAAAATTTTAGCGGCCGTAAAGATATATGATTCACTAAAAAACTAAAACAACTTAAAGTACTGCGTAACAAAGTTCGATTGAATGAACGCCACCATGTATCCTTTCTGGGTCGTTCAACACTTACTATACCTTGGCAGATTTCCGGAATAAATTGAGTCTATCATATCGAAGGTTCAGGTTGAGATGGGGTAAATCGATTACGCTTAAGCTTTCGACGAAGTAAATCACCGGTTATTGTTGCTTTTAAGCTTAATGTTCTTAATTGTTACTTTATTCCATTAAATTAGCTGAGGTCATACTTATACCTAATCGGATAATATATGATACTTACTCCAAGTGCTTCGTTGCATCGTCTGGTGTACCTCAGTGTAGCCATTTAGATCCCCTTTTATTTATATTGTGTATCAATGACGTCGAGGCTTGCTTCGAATCCGCTAATTGTATTTTGTTTGCTAAAGACATGAAGATTTTGGGTAATATTCAAAATCGTGATGTTTCAATGTGATTTAACTTATTTAAGCCATTTCTGTAATTAGTGTTCATATATTCATTTTTTACAACCTCTCTTAGCATCGTCTAAGTTTCGATCTAAGTTTAGCATCGTCTAAGTTTCGATGGAGCCTTAAAATTTAACAAATTAATATTTAAGCCCTCACATGTATTTAGTGACGTTTTAAGTACAAAATTTGTATCATTATTCATGCTGAGTCACAACATGTTTGGAAAAAAATAAACCATTCCAACTAGGTAGTTTTCATCTAAAAATTGACTAATTAATATAGCTAGTTCAAGCTAACAGCTAGACCAGTTGACTATCTATTACAGACTATTTTTAAATGTTCTAAAGTATTCAGGTTGTTAACTATGGCCACTAAAAATGGCACAGAGCCTTAACGCAAAGTAGAATAATAGATATGTCGCCTGATTACAACTAGACTTTTATATAATACGGATAAAGTGTTTAAATAGGTTCTAAAATCATTTCGGCCTACATATTAAAGTGTAAATTAATGCTAGTTGACTTAATAGCTTAATAGCTTGGTTAAGGAATATGTTAAACCAAAATACGATCATAAACGTTTTCAAGGAAACCTTCATAACCGTGTTTCATCCGATGATGATTGTACTTCAAAAAACATTTAAATTTAGACAACTGCCCCAACGTTTTGACCTTATCGAGACCGATGGGCACTCATTTAACATCTACTATCACAACTCAGGTGGTATGCATACTAAATCTAATAAATTCTTTATGTCTGTTATGGAAGAGGACTATGATGTCATCTTCGAAAATGAAACTTGGTTGGTCCCTGCCTTCAAAAGTGAAGAATTGTTTCCATCAAATTATGCTGTGTTTCGCCGTGATTGTCATAATTCAGCCGACTGCTCCAATGTTGGTGTTGGTATTATAATAGCTGTAAATGTGCAGTATAATTGTCAACAGTTGGACTTCGAATCGTGCAACGTTGAAATCATTGTTGTTAAAGTGACAATCGATAAAGTCGTACTAGTTGTCTGTGCAGTGTATGTCCGTGGCAAGTCGTCATCGTTGATTTTGCAAAATCTTGTTGATTTATTTGAAAATAAAATCCAGCCAATGATTGGTAATTATGATAGACTATGTATTGTGAGATATTTCAATTTTCCGGACGTTATTTGGAAACATCAGGATGGGATGTTTATCCCTTTCAACAATTCAAACGTTTCATCTATGGTTATTGATGCTTTATTTGAAATGGGTCTTAGTCAGTGCAATGAGGTACACAACCAACTGAGAAGACTTTTGAAATTAGTTTTTGTGAATGATGATAATTTTAGAAATGGTGAATACGACCTTCTGAGAAGATACCGTGATAATGTTTGTTGGAATTTTTTGTATGAAGGTACGGATATCGAAATGATGACGGGTCAATTTTATGATGTCTTATATGCTGGAATGGATCTATATATTCCACAAATGAAAAAGAAACTTTCAGTATATCGGGTACCATAAAAGGCTGTTTGATAAAAGGCTGGTTAACTATTTAATCGCAAATCGAAAGCTCACAAACAGTATAAAAAAACTAGTGACTATGCGCTATACTCGCAACTTCGGAGGGAATTCAAAGTTTCGAATCAATTTCTTTATGGCAACTATTTACTAGAAATCGAATCTGATATTAGGGGAAATTCATCGCGTTTTTGGCATTATATTGAGTCTAAACGAAAAACCAGTGGTTACCCATTACCCATGAATTATGAGGATAGTGTGGCGGAGGGCTTGTCCTCGGTTACTGAATTATTTGCTAAATGTTTTAGGGAGGTTTATGCTGAAGATGAGTCATCATAAACTGCCCCTGATATGTGGCACTGAATCCAATAATACTAACCGTGGGATCTCTTTTTCAGATCAAGTTGGTGCTATGAACTCGAAGACGTGCACTGGGCCGGACGATATTCCCTCTATTTTGCTGAATTAATGTTCTAGTGCTTTGGGTTAACACCTAACACATCTATTCAACTATAGCCTTATGCATGGCGTTTTTCCAAAACTATGGAAATCCTCGTATATTATCCTAATACATAAATCAGGGCTAAAAAATTGGGTGGAAAACTATAGAGGGATAGCAATTTTGTCTGTGATCTCTAAACTTTTTGAAAAATTAGTAAGAGACTCTTTAATATTTGACGTGAAAAACTTAATTGTTTCTTAACAGCATAGTTTCTGTGCGGGTAGATCAATTTGTCCGTTTATTTTGGGGATACATTTTCTAGGCAAATCCAGGTTTCATTTGGCGTACCTCAGAGTAGTCATTTGGGTCCATTACTTTTCATTATATTTCTGAATAATGTAGTAGACTGCTTTAGGTTCCGCAAATGTTTGCTTTATGCAGACGATATTAAAATTTGTGCGGGGGTACGTAATATCGAGGATGTGCTCTTAGTTCAACAGGAAATTAATTGGACTGTGGAAACCCGTCTTGGTCTAAATGTTTCCAAATGTAAATCTATGACATATTCCAAAAAGAGAATACCTATTGCTTCTTTGTACAGACTCGACGACGTTGTAATTGAGGTGATGTGCGAGATTAGCGATCTGGGTGTCCTGTTTATATCCAATCTTGATTTTTCTAAGCACTAAGATTGTGGCCAAGGCTAATTCGATGCTGGGTTTTATTAAGAGGATTGTCAGCGATTTTTTTGATCCATACAGTCTTAAAACATTATACATTTCTTTTGTTAGACCAGTTTTGGAGTACGCTTCGGTTATTTGGAGTTCCAGTTATGGCTGCCACAGCGACCGTATAGAAAGCATTCAAAAGAAATTCTTAAAATTTGCCCTGAGGCCACTTATACCCACTAGATACTTCGCCCAAGACAAAATATACTGAAGGTTGATTTTCACTGCACAAATTATGGAAGGGATAATCCAGTGGCCCGTACTTCCAGAATTTTTAATTTGTTTTCGGATAATTAACATATCAAGAGATCTTTTTAAGAAACGAATTACCAGAATCATTACATAACGTAATTAGTAAATGTTGCGTTTTGTATTGTACCGCCGCGTCTATTACATAGTGTTGGCGAATGAATGAATAAATATATAATATGTCAGTAAAGGTAATTTCTCAAACACCTTCTAATTTTTAGTTACCGATTGCAACAGTTGATAACAAGTCAAAAACAAAATCACGATTTTATTACTTGAAAATCTGATAATTGCTATAAATCACCCGCGTTTATCAGTCAAACGATTCATTATAATAATTTCAAATCTCTACTACATAAATTTTAGTACACAATTTTAATAAAATTTAATTTCCCTATAAATATAAAAAATTAAAATAAAACAACAGAAAAAATTTGGCTCCACTACTTACCATTTTCCTATCGGCAATTCAACCAAACAAAATAAAAAAATCCTTTCCGAATGATATTAACGCACCAGAAAAAAAAACGGAAAAAAATAAAAAATTCACCACTCTCCAATCTTTGAATACACTTGTGGCTTTCGTACTTTATATGGGGGGCGCGGGCGTTTAATTTATTCAAGTTGAAATTAATTCGCCGTACAACAACACGAAAATATTCATTACGAGTATTAATATGATTACGAATGTTATTACTGCACTCATGACATGCATTAAATTATATTATGTATTATATTATGGGTCCAGCGAATTTAATTTCAACAGAGTTTACAATTTTTTTCTTCTATTTTTTTTTTTTTTTTTTATTTACAATTTTCACTTCACATGTTGTTGTTGTTGTGTTGGTTTAACTTTTTTTTTAGCATTTTCCATTTAAATTATACCACTGGAATTAAATAAATTATATTATTATTTCAGTGAAGTATTGCACAGTACTAACTTTTTAGATAGTAGCTCGGTTCTGTTTGTCTGTATTAGTATGCTTGCTATGTTTGACAGACATTTAAGTGTTTAAAATCTGGTGACTTAAAATCACAAAATATAATTTTACAATCAAGATAGTTTGAGAATGGCTGCTGTAAACTGACCAAATACCTCGGAAAAATTACTAAAACTGAAAATTGTCTGATTTGAAAAACCTTATAACAGCTGAACATATCACTACAAATATGCTTATTAAAACATAAAAGTGAATTTTTTTAAGTCCCTCTAGTAAATAGTCTTAAGTAGATGGCTTAAGCCTACTTTTTACAAATACGATGTATACCTGACTTAAGCCTAAGGTTTAGTGAATTGCTTTACAACCAAAGTTTTAGTAAAACTTTACTTAGGTCAACTGGATCATATTGCAGAAAACAAAGACTTTATTTTTAAAAATATTTAAAAAACATTTTATGTTTTTTTAAGCAATCTTTTCTGGGGTTCTCTCAACTCTTTCGCAGTTAATTTAATGTCCTACTTTAAACCGTGGCCAGCCAACTCTAGGTCGCACGAACACAAGTTCGCTTTAAATATCTATCAGCACATTTCATTGCTCCAGTTAGCCATGGGTTTTGCACTTTAAAGTCAAAATTGTGTTCATCATTGATGCGGAAGAGCCATCAGAAATTTTCTAAGATTTTTGAAGATATATATTACGAAACCATAACGATACTATGACACTCAACGGCGAAGGACGAGCACAGGTAAAATACCGAAAAGACACATTGCTTCATTCAGTGGGGTCTAAATAGAGTAGCAGTGAATTTATGGATCTACAATTCATTAAAACACGGTGTTAATACCATCACAAAAATTGTAATCTTCCATACGGCAGGGCAGGCAGATTTAAAAAAATAAAATAAAAATATAAAAACTTCCAGCTCGGAATGGGAGCAGATTTTCACATACAAATCCCACAGTCGATCCCCTTAAGTCCAATTTTTGTCCGACTGCCGCACTAAAAAAATTTACAAAAGAGTTATCAACCACAATTGTTTATGTGTCCATAGTAACCCGAGATATTAATTTCGTTTTTCTTTTTATTAAAATGATGAGCAAAAGCGGAGTGTGGTTATGTGAGCTGGCGGGAAGATGGCAGTGGCATCAATCGAAGGAAAAATAAGAAAAAGATAGCAAAAAGAGGTGAAAGTCAAACGCGAACGATGGAGGATGAAACAAACGAGAAGAAGAAAAAATTAACGGGGGCGATGGACAGCCTTGAGGGTCATGGCGTAAAGAGTAGCCAAGACGGCAGAAAAACAGACGAAAAAGTTGTATTTTTTAGAAAATTTTTTGCACATGGACAGAGTATATTTGTTGAAACGTGTATGAAAATTGTAAGAGGCATCAGAGTTGGCGAACCTTCTTATGTTTATTAAAATGTGTGTGGACTAAAATTTGAGAATTCAAAAACCACGTGATACGAGCGGTGATAAAGAAAATAACTCTATAAAAATAAAGTTAATGACATTTTTTTTCTCTGTGGGTTCACTCAAACGAGTGTTTGTTGTGTTGTGTTGCGTCATCCGTTGTCCATAATTTCATTTTATTAGTTATTCCTTTTGCATATTTCCCACTCCACATTGTGCGTAATCTGTGTTCGCGACGTGCTGGTAGTTATTGTTAAAGCGTGTGACCCCCCTGAAAGTCAACCTGCTCCTCGAACAATTAATCGGGAGAATTCACGTGCCGGTAGACTGGCGCCCAGCTGTTTCTATATTTGAATTGTCTACCTATAACTACCGTTATTGTGTGTATGGTACGTTACAAAATTTCAGTACTTGAAAGGCTTACTGAAAGGAGCAGCAACATTAGTTAAATACTTCGCCATTGCCGAACCAAATTACAATGAAGATTTTTAAAAACTGCGTGACCACTACGACCGGAAGAAGCCTACAATAAATGCCTTCGGTTTCCATATTTTACTTAATTTTTGACGATTGTCAAATACATCACGGATGAGATTATCAGGGGACTACGTGCGTTGGGCTCTAAATCAGAACCGCGGGTTTGTTAGCTCATATGCAGACTAAATATCTAGGATGCCCTAGAGTCAACGTCGAAGTCTGGTTATCAATGTAGGTTTAGGAAAAGCTGCCACACATGGAGTAGAAGACCAATGGGTCACTCCATTTACAACTAAACAACAGGATTCAAACTAACTGCAAGGAATTAAAACCGAGGATCAGTTCGGCGCTTAAAGGTTGTACAGTCAACGAAACTGGGTCTTCATTTTCATTTGTTTCAAAGGCATGCATGCAACGCCACAGTCTACCATGACGTCATAGTAGAATAATGATATTTGGTATTGGACAAAGCATAGTAGAGTCAACTAGCGGAATGACATCCCTAAATGTATAACCAGCGGACCCGATGATAACGCACACAATTAGCAGTAAACGCTTAAGTTCTTCAGAAGTCATTGCACAAATATTCAATTTCCGTCACGTAATCTCCCAAAACCTACAACGTACAACTTAGTTGTATCAAGTACGTTTTTCCCACCCAAGAGAATCCACAAAGTAACGTGGAGATCGAATGATGGAAGAACGTAAAACCAAATCGATCACGTTATGGTGTCTAAGAGACACTCCACCAGCATATCCGACGTCAGATCTTACAGAGGTGCACACATGGACAGCAATAATTGCTTGTCATATTTAAGTATAAGTGCAAATTGTCATCTACGTTCAACAAACAAGCACAAAAGACCGTTCGATGGAATATCGATGCTTTAAAAGGCCAAGCGTCACTGCAGAGTTACCATTCAGCTGTCAATAATTATTTAGACCGGCCCAATAACAACGAAGAACCTCCTCCTAACATCCAGGAGCAGTTGCACGCTACACAGTCAGCCATAACCACCGTGGCGCAACGTTCCACCGAAAGAAGGCCTCCGAGGTCCCGCAATATTTAGTTCCATGATCAATGCCGAAGTTTCGTCGAAAATAAACGAAAGCTTCATGAAAAATGGTTGGCTCGCAACACTAGAAGCACTCTAGCAGAATATCGTCGCGCTAGGAGAGCTACGACTAAATACCTTCGACAAAAGAAGCACGATCATATGAGATCTTGCATCGAAAACATCAGCTTCCAAGCGGAAATAGGAAACTCAAGGGACTGTTTTGCTAACCCCAGAAATCTAACTAAAGACTTCCACCCAAGAAGTACAGCCATCAAAGATGGAAATGGAGAGCTGAGAACAAACGTGGCTGATGTTCTCTCAGTATGGCAAACCTACTTTCAAAATCTGCTAAATCAGAACGACGAAGTGACACCCATTAGAGCAATAGCTCCTCCAGGTGAAGAGATGCTTGTTGAATATCCTACAGTAAAGTAAGTAGATGCAGCTATTAATAGATTAAAAAATGGAAAGGCATCCGGTCTCGACAGAATCCCCGCAGAATTGATTAAGCTCGGAGGCGCTACTTTACAACAAATCTATACGATCTCATCGTCTCTATTTGGGACCAAGAAGAGTTGCCGGAGAATTGGAACACCGCACTCATATGTCCGCTGCACAAAAAAGGACACCGTCTTAAATGTGGAAACTATCGTGGTATCGCTCTGTTGAGCACTGCTTCCAAAGTGTTGGCTAATGTTGTACTTGCCAGTCTCATCCCTCTCGCCGAAAACACCATTGACGACTATCAATGTGGTTTTTGTCCAAACCGATCGACCACTGACCTATGTTTTACCATGAGGATAACCTTGGAAAAATGTTGGGAGTACAACATAACCATACACCAACTGTATATAGACTTCAGGCAGGCATATGACAATATAAACCGCGAAAACTTATGGGCCGCGCTCATATGCCTAGGAATACCAGAGAAACTCGTTTCTCTGTGCAAATTAACAACCTCTGGTTCTATATGTAGAATCGTAATTGAGGGAGCTGTGTCAGACCCTTTTGAAATAACATCTGGTGTTCGACAGGAAGATGCACTCTAAAAATATGTCACAGTCATCTAAAGATCTACACATATGTCGCAGTCATGTAAGCTCGCACCTTATAAAGCACTCATAAGACTTGAGTCCAGCACTCGCTGACTTTCGGAAGCGAGTGCTGGACCATGGCTTCTAACGATTGTATATTGTTATCTACCTTCGAATGGAAGGTCATTCGCTCAATCTCTGGTCCAATCCAAGTCGCGGACGGCGATTATCGGATTCGTATGAACCACAAGATAAGGCAACTTTTTGGAGGCTGCCATATTACTAGATTCATCAAATCCAATCGAGTTAGATGGCGGTGACATGTTACACGATCTCCACAACAACGAATGACCAATCAAGTGTTCCATCAACAACCAACCGGTGTTCGTTGTAGAAGAAGACCCCGATTGCGCTGGCGTGACGACGTCGAACAAGATCTACATGCATTAGGATGTCGAAACTGGAGGACGAGAGTGATGGACCGAGATGGATGAAGGACCTTAGTGCGGTCGGCAAAATCTCTTCATGGGATGTGAATGCCAGAGAGAGAGAGAGAGAATCGCCCAAACCACAATATCGTAGAAATGCAAAACCAAATAGAAAAACGTTCAGCTTCGGTAATGACTGCAATCAGCTATCAACTAATTAAAGTCTTTCGATATCGATAAATACAGAAAAAGACTGAAGAAGAAGAGTTATGTAAGCAACACTTTGTATAGCACACATCTAGAGACAAAACTGGCATGTTTATAGTAAGGTTACCGTTGAAGGAAGTAAAACCATGCTTTGCAAATGGTGACTAAGAGATTCATTAACATAGAGCGAAGATTCAACCTCGATGATACGTTATTAAAACTGTACAGCGAGTTTATGAATGAATATGCCAAACGAGACAATATACGATACGAATGAGGAAGAAAAGCCATAAAATACATAAACATTTCCGGCCATCTTAAAAATCATTGGTATTCTCGACTTACTGATATATACCAAATGTAGTTATCAGAAGATCATAGCTACCAACAGGTGGATTACTCGGTTCATCAATTACAACAAAACGGGAAAATCCAAGGTGAATCCAAGGGCCCTTTAAATGAGGCTATACACATGTAGCAGGAAAACGTAAATTACTAACGTTGACGCCATTCACTGATCAGCATGAAATATTACGAGTCGGAGACTGAATAATTCACGACGAATTGCACACGGTATTAACACAAATAGAAACGATGTTGAACTCCCGTCTAATATGTGTCAATTACACTTCCGCGCACTTGATGATCGGATATGCAGCTGATTATATTCCCGAGGAACTACAAGTAAAATATCATATAATTCATGATGGAAACTTATTTTTCGGAAGTTATACTGCTGCACTTGAAACATCTAATAAAACTATACACTCCAGGACTTCCAATTTTCATTGTTGGACATGTTTGGCTAAAATCGGATTTTTGAAAATTTGTTAATCATTTTCATCGAAATAACACTCGGTTTAAGCAATATAATTAAGCATCAACCTTGAGTATGCAGTTTAATTGAAAATAGAAGCTATAAACTATAGAACTAAAACTTCCTGGATTTCTTGGAGTCAAATCTGAATATTTGGCATCATTTATGATTTTTTACCTTTGCCGAATTAATACAAATTTTAAGTTTTCCCAAAACCCAATGAACAACCACACTGGTCATGTTTATCTAATTCGAAACCTAGTACAGCGTTAACTAAAATAGAGCCTTAGTAGTATATCTATGCCGATTCTAAATATTAGGAACTGAAGCCGTGACGTATCATTGTCTACGCGCAAAAAATAATATGCATTCAGGGGCAAAGTGATAATTACGAGGTTTACACATATAAATAGCATTGATTCAGGAGTAAATCATATGCTACATATATAAATAGCATACATTTAGGGATACATTTATAACTTATCATTGTCTACACACAAAAAGTAACACACATTCAGGGGTAAAGTTATAATTACTTAATCGTCTAAACACTAAACAAAATTCATTTAGGGGTAAACCGTCCTTTACCACAATATAAAGCATTCATTCTGGGATAAAGTTATAATTAAGTAATCGTCGACACATAAAAACTAGCTACATTCTGGTGTAATCTGACAAATATTTTTGGTTTCGATCGTTTACACACACATGTACAACAGACATTTAGGTGTAATCTCATATTTGGTTAATCTTTTCGCGGACACAATTTTTTTATTGTTTGAAAATGGAGGACAATTTTTTTAGACCCACAGGTTAATCTTATTTTTATTAAATCTGCATAATAATAATAAGTCAATTGATTAACGACTTATAATTTGCATTTATATTGTTATTTACAATATTTAAAATATTTAAATTGAATTGAACTACATATAATATTTATCGTAAAACTGCATAACACCAAATGAATGAATGATCTTATAATTTTATACATTATCATAATTGATTTACCCCTAAATGTATGTTACTTCTTGTGCGTAGACGGAGATAAATCACAAATATACAACTAAGTAGCCTTAGAATAACTTGGAAGGCTAGGTTAATAGCTAATTAACGCGTATAGTGATAATTGTACTGCTCTTGTATATGTCACAGCTTCAAATGTGCTTCATAACAAATGGGTCATGCAAGCCTTATACAAGCGTATAAATACTCAACCTTCAAAACCATTTCGAAAATCGGTGGTAAAACATCTACAATACGTCTCAAAATCTACCTCGAGACATTTTTTCAATCTTAAGAATTTACTTAAAGTGTGGTGACCTTCTCTTTGAATGTTATCATGGAATGTTCTTTTGGATCTCTAATGACAGCTTAAATTATTGAATTGGTCAAACAAAAGCTTACCACTTAAAATTGTATACACATGGTCGTATTGTGGCTACAACTACAATGACATACAAACTTAAGTTGTCTTCAAAGTTATGTTGCCCAGAAGTAATTTTAAAAGGACGGTTAATTTTCAACCTTATATAGATATACAAAGATTTGAGGTCCAGTGTTTTACTACTAGAATTTCCTTCCTTATCAACACTCTGTATATAAATTCGAAGTACCTTAAGTAGACTTCAAAACTTTATTAGCCTGCGTTATCGTATCAGCTGATAATTTAAATAATATACTGACAATAGCTAGATTCTATGACTTTTTACAGAAACTGTGGCAATTTTCAATAAAACTGTAAGAAATGGATCAGCTCTCAATATCATTATTACAATCAAGTAAAGGTAATAGTCTCATATCTCTTATAGCCGTGACACACAAATTTGCACAAACATTTGTCAATTTATGTCACTGACGTCATATTTACATAGTATGTCAATACGAAAGTCTTTCAAATATTCATGGTGTCATGGTTTTGATCTCCAGCAATTCGCATAAAACAAAAAATGAGAAACTTGCCATAGGAACTTGACATATTTCCTCACTATATTTGTTCATTTTGCTGACCTAATAGTTCATCAACGAACACTTATCTTTCCTTTCTATTTGGTTTGGCCTAGAAAACAATATTTCTTTATTTTTTTAGTCGGGATCTAATAAAAATTTTCGAAAGGTATCGATAATTCTAGTTGAGCAAAAATTAAAAATAGTTCTGCTCCTGTGGTTGGTCAGCATACACACATATCAACAATTATATAAAACCGAGCTTGTTATTTTAAGAATACCACAGAAGTTTTGTTTTACTTGTCGTATGCAATCATTGGGTTGTCAACTTAAGACTATCGAACTTGCACTTGAATATACAGATGCAATATTCAGGATCATCACGTGGAACGTACATTCGGTGTGAAAATTAGGAGACCTGTTAACTTTGAAGCGCGGGTGTACGTCCGTACACTGACGGTTATTATGTTTCCACATTTAACTCGAGTTTGCCATATTATGCTATTATAAAATACTACTAGGATCAGAAAACTCAGAAGTGGTATCCATGGCAGTATAAAGATTGAATAAATAAACATATTGTTGAAGGTATACACCTTGATTTTTTACTAGGGTTACATTTATCGATTTATCTATAGACAAAACCATTAGTTACATTTAAACTACTATAAATTGTGGTACACCCTCCTGTCATCAATATTCGCCATAATTTTTTAAACATATTCGTCCACAAATCAAAAAATATTCTCAATACTAAACACTTAATTTATCACTTGGGCGTGTGTGATATTTAAATTTTTGCGTTCAGCACAACATGGACTTCTGTATAAATTATCAACATAATCATCGAACAAAATTTAACATGATTTATTTTATGTATCACGTGTTTAAATCTAACCACAAATATTAACCCTTAGACATATCCCATATGTTAAACTACTCCTAAAAATCAATTCAAAAATTACGAAAAAAAATTTTTTTTTGACATTATCACATCACTTCATGTGGCAACTTTGATATTCTCGAGAGACGAAAAACCATTCAACTTATACTCGTATATGTATATACAACTGAGTACGTTATCTGTGTGTACGCTATAATATATATGGACCCAAAAAATGTAAGCATAAGCAGCACGAAAAGTTTTAAAGTCATTTTTATTCTGACAAAATCCTAAATAGAAAATTGGAAAAAATTACCGCGGGCGCATGATCCAGATTCCGAACGAAAAATTGACTATTGAGAGGAAAAAAGAGAACGAGAGCCGTAGAGAGGACAACAAACCGATTATATATTTTTGTTTATTTGGTGACTAGGAAATCATTTTTTTTTTTTGTTCAAGATAATTTTCCTTTTTTTTTTTTTTGTACGAGTATATCGAAAAACAAAGAAAATCGACTTTTTCCACTTGAGCCAAAAAAAAATAAAAATGGATTTTCCAGGACGAAAATCTGAAACGTTGACGATGCAATATTTTAGTATATACACATCGTCATGAAAATTATGTGTGATCCCTTGGCATAAATCATAAACTATATATGTCAACACAGTATAATATCGAATTTAACTCAACAGTTGGATGCATAAAAAATTCAGGAAAATCTTTGCTATAATAAATCTGATAAAAAATAAACTGAAAATCGGATTTCCATTCGTATAATTATTTATGGATGGATGTATTTATAATCCTTAATCGATTTAATTTTTTTTAAATTTTATTTATAAATCCTTCGGGCTTTTATTGCTGCTTTCGTTAAACATACTTTATATACACTTGAACACGTCTATAATATTTCGACACTTTGTTAAGAAGGTTTAATCAACTCATCACACATAAAACACTTGTTCGAAAAAAAAACTAAACGATAAACGGAAATTTTCTTTTAATTTTTTTTTGCTTTTAACCGCTTATCAGAAAAAAAAATGTTTCCATCATTTCGTATAATTCACTTTTATGCTGAAAGACACATACACACACGCACACAACACTAATTTTTTATATTAATCACCACGACCACCACCACCACCACCTCCGGACACGAATTAATCCATTAATTAAATCCAAAATATTGAATCGCACCGAAAAATTAATTAAAAAACTTTAAATCAAAAAATTTAATTGGAAAAATTAAAACAAAAAAAATTTTTTTTTTTTTTTAAGTTTAGAAAAATAGGTGAACCGTACAGTAAGAAATTTGGTCCTCAACTGAAAATGGGAAAACAGAAATCAAAAAAAAAAAAATAATGTAAAAGAAAAATCGAAAATCGAGGAAAAATTATTATGCTGTTTTAGTGTGTATGTGTGAGTGAGCTCGACGGTAATGTAAAATGAACAGTGTGTGCGGTCGATTGAGAGAATATTTTGTTTGTGTGTGTGTAATGTGCCGGTGAAATAAGTATACTGCTGGAAATAATTAGAGGTGGTTACATGATGAAAACATGTGTTAATAATAAATCGATTAAAATATTGCAGACATATTTTTATTAATGAATTTCCATTTTATGTGCTAAAACTTTACACTTCAAATATTGAATTGTGCTTCATTTTCACAATGGTGAGTAACTTCTTAAAGTTTCTCGACTAATTATTATTAATTTAAAATTTTAGCAGTTTTATATTTTTCCGCTAGTCTAAACTAGATGTCACTAATATAAAATATTTTCCGATGTATCAGTTTAGTTCTGTTTTATAGCCATAACTGTGTCACGTTGATTCATAGGTATGAATTATGGGTTAGCTTTTCAAACTGTTCTAAATGACCATGAGATGGTTATTGGGCTTTAATTTCGAATTTTAGTAGTAGATGTAGTGCAAATAATATTTATAATAATATGAAGGTGACATTGTATATATAAATTGTTTGGTCCTTTGAGTCGGATTCTGTGAATTACGAATCCATTACTTCCAATTCACTTACACGTATAAGTTTTAGCGATTTATCCAATATTTTTTATTTATTTTTTGTTTATTATTTTACAATATATCTGCTTAAGAGACATTCAGTAAATTTTGTGTCTTTTTACATTGTCATGATTAGAGTACTTTTATCCATTGATAAAATCTCACTTACATAAAATTAGTATAAATTGATGCAACACATAAATTTTACTATTATTGATTCGATACGTTAGAGGTTTTAAAAATTAGAGTTTACAGTGTATCTAGGACCTAATTGGCAAATCAAAAATTTTGTGGCGTTTCAATCTTCCTCTCGTCGTGGTAGTGAGAAGTTTGTTCACTAGTTCGTTTGGATGGATTGTCAATCTTGAGTGATACCTGGCACTGGAATTCCTAATTTCTTCCCGTATTGAAGGAACCTGCAGGTCTCTGTGAATTATATCGTTTGACACGAACCATGGGGCATCTACTATGATTCTTAGAAGTTTAGATTGGAACCGCTGAAGAATGTCCAAATTTGAGCTGCTGGCCGTTCCCCACAGCTGTATACCATACGTCCAGATAGGTTTTATTATCATTTTGTAAAGCAGTAGTTTATTTTCAATCGTTAAACTTGATTTTCTGCATATGAGCCAATACATTTTTGACAGTTTTATTCCCAACTGCTTTCTTTTTGTCCATATATGTTTACGCCATGTTAGACGTTTGTCGAGGTGAATACCTAAATATTTTACATCATCAGTTTGAGGTATATTCTGGTTATTCATTTGTATAGGCGGACATGTTCCTCTTCGCATCGTGAAGGCAACATGTTTAGACTTAGCTTCATTAACTTTAATTCGCCATTTTTTCGTCGAACTATTCTACATGCACTTGTTCAATTGTTGAGTGCTTTGGCCTAAATCCAAACTGATGGTCCAGAATCAGCTTCTTTTCCAGCAATATAGGTTTTAGGCGCTTAAGTAGTAGTTTTTCAAATAGCTTAGACATTATTGGTAGCAAGCTTATAGGTCTGTACGACGTTACTTTTTCTGGAGGCTTGCCTGGTTTTGGTATAAGTATTATTTGTGAATCCTTCCATTGTATTGGGAAGTATCCAGTTCTAAGTACTGCGTTGAATAAATAGGTAAGAAATCGAATACCCTTATCTGGTAGTTCTCGCAAAATTTTTCCTGTGATAAGATCATATCCTGGCGCCTTCTTAGGATTTAACTCTCTCTGTATTGCAGTTTTTACTTCAAAGATAGAAAACTTCATGATTGTATGATTCATTTGCAATGGCAATTCTAAATGCATTTGAATGTTGTTGTTCTCTTCGTCCGTAGTTTCTGATGGGTATGGTTGAAATACTCTTTCGAAATGGTCTGCAAATACATCAGCCTTTTCTTCATTCTTTCTCGCCCACTGACCGTTACTTTTACGTATTGGCGGAATATAATGTTGTGGTTGTTTCAGCTTCTCAGTCGCTTTCCACTGTGAATAATCCGTGTTTTCTGTTGGTAAGAGTCGCGACAAATATTCTTGAATTGGCTGATTTTTTTCATTGAGCAGCAGTTTCTTTAACTGTTTGACCGCCTTGTTTAACTTGCGTTTATCTTCTGTTAGTCTATATCGTTGCCATTGATGTCTTAATTTTCTTTTGTCCTTAATCATTTTCTTGACAAGATTTGAACATTCTCCATTCTTTTCTTTCTCATTTTTTACTGGTGTGGACTTCCAAGCTGCCGACTAAATACATCCATTGAGATGTTCCACTGCTTGATCTATATCACACTCCGTCTTTAATTTGATTTTAGTGTTTAGATTCTCTGTTACCTTACATCTGAATTGGTTCCAGTCTGTTATTTTGTTGCTTAACATCGGTTGTTGCTGCATGTTCCTTATCTTTGTAGCCAGAGTGATTAAAACAGAGGAGTGGTCCGATGATAAGTCTAAACATGACATTGCTTTAATGTACTTACTTGCGATTCCTTTGGTGACGCAGAAATCTATGACGTCTGGAATCTTTCTTCCATCACTAGGCCAGTAGGTAGGTTCACAGGTTGACACATGGTTAAGCTTATTTTTTTGAATTGAATTAAGTAACGCTCGGCCTCTCGTTGTAGCCAATCTTGATCCCCACTCTTGATGTTTTGCGTTATAATCACCCCTGCTATAAAGCGATGACCCAAAGATGTACAAAAATGATCAAATTGTTCCATTTTTATTGCATGTTTTGGTGGGCAATAGATGGCCGAAATTGTTATAGGACCTAGCCAATCTTCTATTACTACAGTAGTTGCTTGTAAATACTCCTTCTCATACTTTTTTATTTCATGGTGTTTAATTATGTTTTTGATTATAACTGTAGTGCCACCATGTGCTGTTCCATCAGGATGGTTTGTGTCATAAATGGTGTATCTTGGTATTTTGAGACAACTTCTGCTGGTGTTATGCGTTTCGGATATTAGCATGACATCAATTTGTTTATCTATCAAAAAACTTTTTACTTCTTGTCCATGTTGTGACAAGCCATTGGCATTCCAGATTGCTAATTTAAGGGTTCTGGACATTGAATGATTTGGAGACAATGGTGGTTAGAAGGATCAGGATGGTATCCATTTTGACCATTAATTTTTCCATCATATTTTCCAACCGTTGTGTGGAAGACTGCTCAGGCTGTTGGTTATGAGTTTTTGAATTTTTCGTTGGCTGATTTTCTTTGGTATGATTTCCATCCGAAGTTTGATTTTTGATTGAATATTTGAGTTTCTGCGCATATGTTGTTCCACTAACAAGTTGATAAGATGAGTTACCACTTTGCCTCATGTTGCAAATATTAACAACGTCGTGGCCCAAGCCAATTAACTCACTTTTTAATTCGTCAGTGTTAATAGACGGATGTAAGTTTCGTATGACCACCTGGTAGGTTTTGTTTCCCCTTTGTTGGAACGAATGGAATTCGGTGTTTCGTTCCGCTAGGGCTTTAATGACGGCTGGGTATGCCTCAGCATCTTTTACCAGAATTTTAACCTGGCTAGTTCCAATTATTTTTAGGTCAAATTTGTCTTTTGTATATTCCTTTAGCAAGACAGTCAAAGGATTGATTTCTTCTACGCCAGACACAAATATTGGAGGCGCTAACATTATTTTTGGTGGTGGTGTGTCTTCTTTCTCCTCGGGCAAACAATTAAACCGTGTCGATAAAGGCACTGTAGATTGAGCTAACCAATAGTCGTTGATTTTCATTTGCTTGCGTCTATTGATAGGTGATAGAGGACTCGTGTCTCTACTCCTTTTGCTAGGTGTTATCCATCCTTTTTCATAACCAAGCATAGATAAGGAAGGCGGCGGGGCATTTGGTATACTAGAATCGTTAGATGGTTCCGATTCTGATATAAGTTGCGATGTTAGTGGTATTCTTTTTTTTTGGCGACGACGGTGAATTATTTTTTGACATTTGAGACGACATTTCTATTGATTTTAAATCACAACCAAATTGTGTCGCATGAAACGAACTACCTAGCGGAGTTCGTTGAGTTTTTGAATTTTTAGCAAATATTTTAACGTACAATGCCCTTTAAAACTAAGTCATTAGCATTTTATAATGTTTACACGTTTTGTTAACACTGCACTTTTACACTTATTTGTTCAATTGTTTTGAAATTTATATTGATATTAAAAATTGTTTTTGATTACACTGCACTTTACATTAATTTTATTTTTTCACAATAATATAAAAATTTTAATGTTTGCTGTTCAAAGGTTGATCACTTGATTTATCTAATATAGCTAACCATCATTAACATCTTTTAAAATGACCGCGAGTTTACAATGCTAAAAATAAAGCGTATAGTAGATGTAAGGGATGACTCACCACAATTAGTTCCTATATTGCTAAAATTTCAAACCAAACTACGGCTAGAAATAGTTTTAATCGAAGACCAACTTCTAATGCTTTTAACTAAAATACCTTTGAGTACCGCGAATTTACATCGAAATTTATAGAACACCAGTGCTCAAGTTCAAAACGCATTGCATCGTTGTTGCCAAGCATAAGGACTAAAGCCACAACCAAGTAATTCTAATTTTCTTAATTAGAAAAAGTTTCTTCTGACGACAGATTCTTTGAAAAAATCCAAGTGGCTGAAACAATGTGTAAAAGCGTCGATGATCATCATAGTATAAATACACATAGTACTACCATCATAAGAAAAAGACAGTTTACCCATTGATGTTCCAGATGTCGGGTCGATAGAATATCGTCAAAATTTAGTATAAATATATGGCATTTAGGGGATTATACATATACAAATATTTTGATTATTTTAAAACGATACCAGTAGCGACATCTAACCATGGTAGTACTATGTGTATTTATATTATGCGGTTAAGGAAAGTAGTCCATCTTGAAAAGCTTGAGGTGTTCCTTCAGTCCAACTTAATTCTGTTATTTTTCTTGTTTCCGACAATTACTGTCTGAAGTTTCCGCTGGTTGTCAACAGGGAATGTTTTATATCGAAGTTCAAAATTGATTGCTAAACCAAAACGTTTAAATTTCTTGGCTTTAGGGATTTTATTTCGTTTGCTGAAACTCGATGACTAAGACAATTTAAATCAACCTGGCCGAACTCGCCTTTAGCCATGTTGATTTTTGAAGTCTGGGGAGCGTTGTGCAACCTGAAGGCTATGCAAAGTAATTAGACTAATCCGAATGTCATGATTACTGATGTTTTCTGGATATCATCTGATTTGTTCGGAGTTTGATTGAATGGACGGCTCAAATCGATTTATGAAATAAAGTTTAAAATTAGGAATGAAAGATATAGGACATTTGCTTAAAACGGTAATTGCCCACAAACGGAACGAGCCATCTTGTTTATTGGTTGCTAATTCGTGCCAAGCGTACAGACCTATAATTCCACATAAATCAGCCTGATTTTTTCTAGATCTAGCCTTAAAGTTTCCAGTCACTATTCTGACGTGGTGTCAATTAAATATCCGGTTGTGATTTTGATCGTTTCCAATTCAAGTTCTGTTTGGTATCAATATTACACAGCAAATGTAATTCAGATCAACAATTTTTCAATCTAGTAACATCTAGGACTAGACATTGAATATATATAGTAGGTAAACGCAGGCTTTGTGGTCGATTAGATAAAGATGTTAAAAGGTTTCAAAGAGTAAACAGCCAAGTTGCTGTTATAGTGAGTCGATCGGAACTGCTGGAGCAGAGGCATTTCCCGACTTGTGAATGAAAATCCCAACTAGAAATTCTATGAAGTGGTATCCAAAATGGCCGAGTACGAAGAGAAATATTTGAAGGTAAATGTGAAATTTGGTCCTTATATCCAGCCAAAACTAAGGCAACAGACAACCAAACTCAACAAATGATTTCACGGCTACTTCTTTTAAATGTTACACAACAATCAACTACATACAGTTGGTGAATACCATGACAGCCTGCGAAACACTAATTAGTTATGTGGTTGCGAGGGGACCAGACCAAAATGAGCAATTTCTTGGAACAGGAGGAAGTTTTAGAATTTATATTGTAGACCAAAGAAAAAGAAGCTTGTGAAACACATTTTAAGTCTACATCTTAGAAATCAAGATGAGCGGTATATTGTTCGAATGCCATTCGACTCGGCCAGTCGTATAAAGTTGCTCTTCAGTGGCTAGCAACCTCTCAACCAAATACATTAGATATTGTTGCACTTTCGTGGTTTTAAAACAGATTTGTCCGCCAATATGAAGAAATTGTTGGTCGGGTATTACCATTTACGGTTAACTTAAAGCTGTTAATAAAAAATAGGATCGGTAACATGATTGTTTTTTGGTAAAATCAGCTGATGTTTTGATGCGTACGGCAGGCAACTTTTTGCGAGACGACCACCTACCCTGATTAACTGATTCTTATTGAGAAACGGAAGACTACGCAAACAATACAGTTGCAACTGATTTTACCGGTCTTAATTAGCGATCGATGTTCTGATGCAAAGTGTTGTTGCTGCATAACCTGAATTATTCTATTGATTGCTATTTCTCTCTCATTGATTGTGACATATTGTGATGTAATTCTTTCGGACACATTCCTTTGGTGACAGTTATTTAAAAATCGATGCACCCATGCAAAGATATTTACAAGGTTTGTAAAATTATTCGATGAATTGATATTCGATGAATTGATTCGACCTCGGCTGACAGAAACGTCAACATTTTTTTTTTGACAAATTCTTGAACATATTCGTCTGAATCCACAGCTAAATTTTTCTCGTCCACCCTTTACAGGATGGAAGGTCCACACCACCACATATTGGCACTGCTGATTTCAGATAGCATAAGATCGCGCGAAATAAGATCAGTGGAATTTTTATCAGTTACGACGTGGTGCCATCGGACGAGCAAACCAGCATCGTTGATGCATTTGGGGAAATGGATCATTCCAATCTAGCTGAAGCATCCACATTTGTAGAAAGATTTTCGCCTTAACAATTATTGAACCCAGCATACCCAACGGGTCAAAAATACCAGTGGGGAAAGAAGCATCCTCTTCGTGGCTATCGCATTTATTTACTTACGATTAATGTTCATTCGGAACTGATCGTTTTTTGGTTCCCAAATCAGACGCAATGTTTTAGTAGTTGCATACAATCCATCTGATTTGAATTTTATTTCACAATCCTCTTCTGGGATCAGATTCAGAAGTTCATTAGAATTTGATGAAAACTTGCGTAGTTTCATTCCAACTGCCCAAAGCATCCCGACCATCTCAGCTTGTAATGTGATTGCAGAAGACAGCGTTTCAGCTCCACTCATAATATCGACCATATATATAGAAGTCTTTGATTGGTTCAGATGCCTTTGGAAAATTGATGGCTTCATCAATCGCAATTTGTTTTAGCACTCTTGTTGCGAGGAAGGGTGCACATGATGTTCCATGTGTAATTGTATTCAGCTCGTACTGATCCAGTTCATTCGGTACATTTTCTCCACATTGGCAGTGAATGCGAAATTGATGGAAAACAAATCATCCTGGATGGTTGGTCCAATTATAAGCACTTCATTGAGTGCCTTACCACTATAGATGTTCGTGCACTCGCATCAAACAAGACGAGCAATTTCGTCGTGGTACTAGATGGCTTCCATATGGCATGGTCTAGAAGCACGAAATAATATATACCGAAATGTTTCTTGCAGATCCCCAATGATTCACCCAGCTCATTTTGATTTTGACGAAACGGTAATCGTTCACCGTATCTTCCATCTTCTTTTCTGTATTGGGTGTCGATGAAGTGACACTCACTTGCAACTTCTTCGGACGATAAAATTGGATTTAAATCGACCGACTGTAGTTCCCAGAATAGTTTGACCATGTCTATCAACTCGGCAAATTGATCATTCGCTGTATTATTCAGGACAGTAAAGGTTTGGTGATTTGTTACCTTTCCTCCCACGATATACCCAAATTCCGCATTTTGCAATATTAATTGGTCCTGTGTTGTAATGCTATTCGCCCATCCTTGATACATTGCAAAAATAGCTCACCACCGATTAGACTCATTAAAGCATCAAGTTTTCCCGGTATTGTGAATTCTGGATCCACAAGCTAAATATCAGTTGGTATGCCAACCTCAAGCTTGATCGTTTTTGCGGGTAGCAGCTTCGTTATTTTCGGTGCGACTAAGAATACCACATGACGTGAAAACTTGCTCGATTTAATTTCAGTTTCGGCTTTGAATTTGACTGTGGTGCTCATTTCGTCTAGAACCGGAATTCTGCTCGCCACGAATCGTTTCTGCAATCTCAATTGATCGGCCAGTTTAATCGCAATAAAATTAGATTGCGACGCTGAATCCAACAAAACTCTACCCTTGTGGTAGATAGAGGCGCACATCCTTGAATAGCACAATCGCAGTGGACAAAATTACTTGATCATTAGTTATCGAGGTAAATGAACCCGTCAGCAGTTTTGTTGCCATGGATGTAGAATGATAGACGTTCGAGTGTGGCATTTGTGCCGTCACCGGTTTGTCGAAAAATGTATGCAAAAGGTGTTGTGTTTTTTCTCACATAGCTTGCAAGCCATAGACTCGCATTTGTCCATCTCGCATGTCCCTTTTTTAAGCAGTTGACACGCAACTGTAATTTGGTCTCACGCTTTTTTGGATTCTGGAGCCAAACACGACGCCTGCATGCTAACAAGAATCATGTCTCACTGATCTATAGGTAGCTCCAGACTTTTCAATTCATCAACACGATAGGCAAACGTATCGTTCAAGGCTTGATAGCCAACCCGCATTTGATCGGTTTTTTATGTAGTAACTGTAAAATGTGATGGTCGATGATCAACCGGATAAGCCGCGCTGCATCTCCTTTGAGTACATCTCGGAGATATGTAAACTTTTATATTCCATCGAAATCTTCCCGACGATGCACCAACGATGAAAAATTGTTTTTAAACTGGATCCATTTGTCCCAGCTTCCGTCAAATGTCTTCAATTTGACGTCCGGCAGCTTAACTTGCACGTTTCCTTGATTAATCGTGGTTGTCGTATTGCTATTGTTCGTCCGCTCGGAATTTTTCGATATTACATCATTCTGATGCACTTTTAAACTGTAACACGCATCCTCGAACATCTCTAAATCTTCATCCAATGTGGACGGATCTTCCGTGATTTCTATAAGTTCGCGGTGATATTTTAAATGTTCGTCGTAGATTGCATCTAATGCTGCCAATCTGCCTTTCGTTTCATTGGGGTTTCCCATTTGGTTAACTACGTAGTTGGCTAATTTAGTATGCCGTTCTTTTACGCTTCCTCGTAATTTAATTAGCGATTAACGCTTCTGTTCGTCTGCCATTATGATGAAAATTTTGTTTCGATTTGATCTAAACAAATTTTGCGATGACGCAATAATTCCCACTTGCACGTTGTAGATGAAACAGATGTCCGCTCGATCTCTTGATAATCGTCCGGCACCCTTTATTTTTTTAAAATACCGTTGAAGGTTACTGTACACACACACTCGTTCTTCTTTTACACCGGCATCAATCACTGAACTGTATTCTAGTGTGAAGTTCGCTAGGCTTCACTTCGAATTTATAGTACGGATTCGAACCACTAAATTAAAATGGTTGATTTTGTTAAAAAAAAGCCATGCAATTTAAATGGTACTTGGGGTTGAATTTAAATGTGATGGGTCTATATTACAAATTTTGTTAGCACGATTTCCTTTTATAAAAGTAGCTATTACCGCAATTGCCGTGTTAAAAGGATAAACACACCATAATGGTATATCAAAGGTGATGTGTGGAGTGGTGAATATTTCACAGTACGTTACATGTCGACATAATTAATTCGAAAAACTAATATCGATTCCAAATTAATAAAACATAACTGCGTTGAACTCAACAGGTTTCATATATCGTTAAGTGGTAATGTAATGTATGCAATAATTCATAATTAATTTCGAAATGTTTTTATTTGTGTAACTATCCGATGGTCGATTGTTCACTGTGGCCATGGAATATTTCACATGCAAAAATATATCCAAGCGAGAATTTTATCGTTGTAACTTTATCACAGCACATGTTTGATTTGAAGACAACGCCGAAAGATTAATTGACCCCAGATCCTTGATAGATCGAAGGTTGTCGTCTATGGAAATTGTAGTCTCGGATACCATGTCTCCCAAAGCAATCTTAGATCAACGTTAAATTCATTTAATAATGGTGACGGTTGCTAAAATAGCAAAGTATAAATCGATTGAAGGTCAAATAGATCGCATAGCAGATTTTGTTGACAATGGATTACATACGGAATTAGAATTAGATAAAAATTAATCTAAGGATAGTGCTAGGGTGCATTTTTAGGAAAGGTATTAAAAATTAAATCGTAGAAAGGGTGAGGCTAAATTAAATCTGCAATCTGAGCTAACTGACGGAAACCTCTATCAATTTAGATGATCCAAAAATAAAGTTACTCTCTTTTTCCGATTAATTTTTGAATTGGATTCCGTTATTCGAAAGATTAAAAACGATTGTGCACACAATAGATCACATCAATAGAAACGGTTAGATGATGATATTCAGAAATGTCATCATATGAGGAGCACTTTAACTAGTTCTGCATTAAATGGAATTAAGTCATTACAGTTCGCTGCTGTAAACTATCCCATGGGCCTGAAACTATTAACTGACAAATGCGACAATCAGAAGTTGCAAATGCAAGGTTACATTAAGGCACTCTTTAATTTACCAACCGTGGGTAAATGATCTTCTGTCAAACTTCGAAAGATCACTAAAAATCCTTGCACACATTGCCTTGGGATGATCTTATTGGAAAGATGAGTGTGAAATGGATAAGCTAGACTAGGTGAAGATGACCATATTGGAATTTCAGAACTCCAATTTGTTGTATCATCTCGAGCCATCAATGCAGCTTTTAGCTGTCGATAGAACCTTTCAACCATGCCGTTGGGTTTTGGATGATAAGTCTTGCGAAAAGTTTGGACTCGATTTGTGTTCCTTGATCAGTAGTGATCGTGAAAGGAACGCCAAATCGGGATACGAAGTTATTAGTAAATGTAGTGGCGATGGTTGTAGCTGGCATGTTTGTCATGCAGTAACCTCCAGGCCAACGAGTGAATCGATCGACACAGGTTAGTAAATAAGAGTACCCATTGGATGGTGGAAGTAGTCCTACTATATCTATGTGGATATGCTCAAATCGGCCAGATGGAACTTTAAATTGTCTGTGTCCCTTTGAACGCTGGTAGGATAAGCAAGATCGTGTCCATTGTGATAAGTCTTTGTTTATACTGGAGCAGAAACAGCGAGCAGTAATTAATTTACGAGTTGCACGGATATCAGGATGTGAAATGTTTGGTAAGGTGTCAAATATTTGTCATCGAGGCGTTTTGGCGATGTAGATGTCTCGCAACAACTTCGAGACCAGGTAGTCTCAAAAGCTCTTGTAACGGGACCAACACAAGGTTGGCCTCCATTAACAGAATGCCACTGAGCTTGCTTCCCCTGCAGCCATTAATCCGCTAGCTGATGTCGGTTTTGGGTGGGGTTTTTGGGGAAGCTCAGTGACGTTAATACAGCTGCATTTAAAAAAAAAATAAATAAAAAAAAATTTAAGAAAGGAAAGAAAAATGATTACGTCATACCTATAAACGCTCGTCTCAAATCCTCCCACTCCAATAAAAAAACTCTAATTTAACGTAACATACTAATTATTTAAATAAATTTTAATTCAAAAAGTTAAAGAAAAATAACAAAAAAATTGAATAATAACTTTAATTATTCCACCAACACCTTAATTAAACTAAACTAATACTAGAACAAAACTTAACTAACTTAACTAAGGAAAATTAATTATATAATCAAATAAACTTAACTAATTGAAGTTTTACGTAGTAATCCGTATGTGGTGCTACTGCTACTGTTGCTGTTGTTGTGCCAATTTGGATTTTAATGAGGCATTTCAATAAAATGCGTTATAATTTTTTGATTCATTTGTTGGAATCATGCCGTCGTTAATAAACTTGATTTCTTAAGTGACGGTATATTTGGTAACGGTCTAATAGCATTTTTACCATCAACGGGTTGGTTTTTTTTTGTTTTTTTACGTCAACGTGGCTTTTCTTTGTCTTCAGGACCACCATCATAACACGAAAATTATTACTATATGTATATTGTATACAATGTTACTTCACTAACGCACTAAACTAATGATATATAAAATGTTTACCATTCACAATTATATATTTAATTTTAATTAGATTCACATAATTTAAACTATAGTTACATTTTGTAACCTTCCATTAACATATTCTATTTATGTATTTTAACTTTACATTCATTATTTGCGAGAGTTTTATTTTAAATTCCCAATTCCATTCGATTTACATTAATTTAAACATTTTTAATTTTGTTTTAATTTTAATTTTAATTCTATTCTCGTGCTCGACCAATTTTTAACTAAAATCTTTTTCAATTCATATTTGTTTTCTTTCTTCTCGTCGAACTGTCCTGCCACATGGACCGCCCGTTTTTAAATTTTTTTTTTATGTTTAATTACCGCTATATATTATCGCTATCTTAAATACATAAATATGTATCTACATATTTATAAATTATGAAAGGGTGACCCATCTGGAGTAAGAATTCCTATATTTTAAAAACTTGCAACGACAGGTGCAGCATGTCGTTACAAATCGTGGGGACCACCCAACCCCTGAGATGTCTTAAAGCCGGGTGAAAAAACAAGGAAATTAAAATAAAGTTATTTGTGCTTTATATCTTTAACATGGTAAACACCCATATTTTTACCCTGTTCATTACAAACTTCAAAGGCAACTCTACCAGCGTTTTTGACCAAACGAGCCTCTACAAATTTAGGTGCTAATTTAGCGGAATACCGTTTAACGGCATCGCTCTGGGTGAAGTTTTTTACAAGAACGGTATCTCCTGGTTTAAACGAATGAGGTCTAGTTCGCAAATTGTAATATCTGGCACTGTTTTCATGGGATTTCTTTAGGTTAGTAATAGCATTATTCCGAACAATACTTAAATTGTTTGACTTATTATTAATTGAGAAATAACCATCATCAGTGATTCCAAGAAGATTATATAAATCGTACTCTTTCCCGTGTATAATTTGGTTCTGGCCAAATACTATAAAGTGAGGTGAATATCCGGTACTACCGTGCTTAGCGTTATTTAAAGCTGATTCAAATTCTGACAGATGAAAATCCCATAATCGTTGATCTTCTTTAATATACGATCGGATAGCTGATAGGAGTGTACGATTCACTCTTTCTGAAGCATTACTCTGTGGTGAGTATTTAGGTGTAAGAACATGATTTACGCCAAATTTGTTGAGAAAACTTTTAAAACCTAATGAACAAAATTGTTGTCCATTGTCAGTTAAGATAGTTTGGGGTACCGAAAATCTAAGAAATAATTTTTCGAGAAAACTTATTGTAGATTGCGCAGTAGCCTGCCTTAATGGTTGTAAACAAACAAATCGAGATAATTTATCAAGAGCAATCAAAATAAAACAATTACCTGATTTTGATCGTGGATACGGTCCTAAAAAGTCCAAATATAAAAACTGAAATGGTCTAAAGGGATTATCTAGGGAGCCCATCAATGGTCGCGTGATGTAATTCACGGGTTTACATGTCTTGCAAATTATGCAACTCTTTATGTAAGTTTTAACATCTTTGGCCATCCCTGTCCAATAAAATTGACGTTGTAAACGCTCGAGAGTTTTTGCAATTCCAAGATGTGCTGCGGTAGGATCATCATGCGCACGTTTAATTAGATCATTGCGCAATGCCAAAGGAACGATCAATCTCCAGGCGCTTGGAATTGTTTCATCATAATCGTAACCAGAGTTCAAATTAATCAAGAGTTTACCTTCATCGTATTTTAGATTTGTTGAGTTTGAATCAGTTTCCAAAAATTTTGTAATCATAGTGATATAATCAGGGTCTTTAAAGCTATCACAAGATAAATCGATATGAAGTGGAGATGTAAAATTATACGTTCCGGTTTTCAATTCAGAGATACCTTGCATAAAAATGGCATCAGCGTTAATTCTTGATAGTGCATCTGCGACACTATTTTGAACACCACTACGATGAATAATTTTAAAAGAATACGGTTGAAGTTTTAGTGCCCATCGAGCTAGACGGCCAGCTAGGTCTCTCTGTGACATGAGCCACTTTAATGCTGCATGATCGGTAATTACTGTAAAAGTATAACCCTCAATATACGCGCGAAAAGACTTAATTGCATGCACTACAGCATAGCATTCAAGCTCTGTAACGCTATATTTTCGCTGTGTGGTATTCAATTTCTTCGAGGCAAAAGCAATTGGATGCTCGTTACCATTTTCATCGTGCTGTATTAACACAGATCCTACTCCTGTACTGCTAGCATCGCATTGTATCGAAAACTCTTTTGTAAAATCAGCATGTCGTAGAACCGGAGCTGTAGTCATGGCTTGCTTTAAATCATCAAAGGCGCATTGTGCTTCTGGTAACCATTCAAACTTCTTTTGCTTCTTTAGAAGATTAGTCAGAGGAGTAGCGAGCGTTGAATAATCCTTAATGAAACGTCGATAATAACCCGTCATACCTAAAAATTGACGTATTTTCCTAACAGTATTGGGAACAGGATACTTAGATATTGACTGGATTTTACCTGGGTCGATGTGAAGACCACCTTCTCCTACAACATAACCAAGGAATTTAGTAGATTTAAGAGCAAATTTACTTTTGGTAACATTAATTGTAAGTCCCGCTTCATTTAATAATCGACTGACTTCTTGGAGTAGAGATAAATGCTCCTGCCACGTTGCGGATGTAATGAGCAAGTCGTCAAGGTATACAAAGATTCGATCGTGGAGGTGATATGGGATTACTTTATCCATTAGTCGACACATTCGTTGGGGAGCGTTGCATAGACCGAAAGGCATTACTTTAAATTGGTATAACGGACGACCGGGTACCGTAAAGGCGGTCTTATCCCTAGAACCTTTATCGAGCGAAATCTGCCAGAACGCGTCCTTTAGATCAATACTAGAGATATAACGAGTTTGATCCAAGCGACTCAACAGACCTTCGATATTTGGTAAGGGATACGAATCCTTTCGAGTAGCCTCATTAACTTTTCGGGCATCCAAGCACAACCTTATTTTTCCATTGGCCTTACGGACCAAGGTAACCGGAGAATTCCACTCACTCTCGCAGGACTCCTCAATTACACCAAGCGCTAGCATTCTGTCTATCTCTGCGTACAAATCCGATTGAACTGCAGGTGATACAGGATAAAATCTTTGTTTGACTGGTATCGCATTATCTACTAATTTTATGTCATGAAAGGTTTTAGAAGTACTTCCTAAACCCAGAATTTCAGACGAAGGATACGTTTCAATTACTTCATTTAATTGGGATCTTTGACTTTCACTTAGCTCATGCATATTTGAATTTTGATCTGCCTCTTCTTTAATCAATTCAAAAAGAGACGGGTTACTGATCTCCGAAATAATGGTTGGGGCAATACCAAATTTCCTCCAAAAATCAATTCCTAGGTAAACTTTTTCTGACAAATCAGGTGCCAAGGTAAACGAAAATGATTCAGTTCTTCCATGAAAAGTGGTAGGTAATGTTACAAAACCCAGTACTCGCTTTCTTTGTCCACTAGCAGTTTGCAAAAATGACGGTTGTTCACAAAATGGTATATTATTTTTAATAATAAATTCTTCACATCCCTTACCAAGCACACTGATGTTAGCTCCGCTATCCAGAAGACCATTAAAGTATTCGTCGCATATTTTAATAACAGAACGTGGCCTACCGTCAGTTGAGTCATAAAGTATAGATGAGGTAACTAGTTTGTGGTGGTATTTCCTGTGCCTCCAGTATTTGATGGAACGTTTTCTATGTGAAGATGGATTTAAAAATCCTTCGGTTTGAGACATAATAGGTGTGAGTTTTCTATGGCTACGTGATAAGCAGTTTACTTTTTTTGAAACGACGCTTTCTGGTTTTGATCGATCCACGTGTTCATGCCTGTGGTTTCCTTCTGTACACATGGATTTGTGAGAGATGATGGTTTCTGTGGATTTCCCCTCCCAACAACAGGATCCACATTCTGCAAGTTTCCCGAATAGAATTTGCATCGAGGACACTCATTTTCGTCAACATTAGGAAAACCACACTTTTTACAAAATTGATGCAGGAAGGTTTTAAATGGACAGTTAGAAAAGTAATGTCCGAGTGCAGCACAGTTCCAACAAAACATGGCTGGTTTAGACGTGATTAAACTTGGACCGGTGGTGTACGGTGCTGGTTGTTTTTGGAAAGGTGATTTTCCAAATGTATTGTGAAATACAGTATTGACATTGTGAGTAGATTGAAAATAGGGATCTTCACCTGCAATTATAGATGAATCTGTATGATTGTTTTGATATCTAGCTGGATTTGGTGGTAAATGTTCGCTAGGCATTGATGGCATATAAGAAGGTGTTTGAGTACTTGAACAATAATTGGTCGTTATTTCATGTACTTCCGCTTTCCGATGGTGGTTTCGTGAACTTTGTTTATTTAATCCGAGTTCGGGTACATATCCTTCTTGGTTCCAAAGTTCCTCGAGAGATCGGCAGCGAGCTATCATTTGATCTATAGCAGTAAATGTTTCGTTATTTGTGAAAATTTTGAGTCCAGGTCGCATATTTTTACGAATAATTCGTATGAATTCTGTATCCGAATATGGAAGATGTAATGAACTAGAAATCATATAAATATCACTAAAATAAGACATAAATGATTCGTTTGTTTCCCATTGTTGAACACGGTGGTCTAATTGAGTTTTTATATCGTCATCTGTTCTTGAGTCTTGAAAATATCTCTGCATTTCAGTTCTCAATTTGTGCCAGGTAATCACTGAGTTAAAATTTTTGCGAATAAAAGCCCAATACCATTCCGCAGCTTCTTTTTCTAAAATAAATCCAAGTTCTTTGACCAATCGGTGTTGGGGAAGGTTCAAACTATTGCCTAAATATTCTACTTGAAATAGAAATTTGTCTATGCCTCTATCACTCCGTTGACCATTATACTTCAAATTCCAGTGTTTCAAAGTTACTGGTTTTGAATTGTCAAAACCAGCGCCATTATTCACATTATGCGATAAATTAGAAATTGGGACATTTGAAGTATTAGGGACTATGTTTGAAGAGTATTGGTGAGGTGTAGGCGGCATAAAGAAGGTATTTGTTGGTGTCGTCCAATTTGAGGTTTCTGAAGGATTCCTGCTAACTGGCTGTGTCATACTATGGAAGTAATTTAAACTAGTATTGTTAATTCCGGATGCTGACATCGCTTGCAACGACGGGTTTACGTTATGGGAATTCGGTAACGGGAAATCTAAGTGGTTCGTAAAATGTGAAGTACTAGAAGCTGTTGTTGCTGAACCCTTTATATTAATATTTTTAGACAATGGATGAGAAGTAATGTCAAATTGTTGCGTTATCAAAGCGGCAGGTGGGGTAATTTCTTCAATGTCATCTTTAACTGACTCAGCAAATTGAACCCTTTTAGACCTTTGACTTTCACCAGCTTTTAATTTTTGTAGCATTTTTTCCATTTCAATTATTTGCTGAGCTAGGCGATCTGTGACCAATGCATCACTTTTTAGAAGCAATTCAGATTGCTGAGTTAGGAGTGACGTCGTAGGTGTGTCGTCGATTGCTAAACTATTATCAGATGAAAATTTAGTAGATAATCTAGTAGAATGTTTTGCTTGGGTTTTACTTGGGTTAGTATCAAAATCGCTGTCGCTACTATTGACATCGTGGAGTTTGTCTAAAGAAACACAATGAGTTATTGCCTTAATTGAGTCCTTATCTAAGATGCTATTATTCGTGTTAGCTTGGTGAACGAGAACTAATAGTTTTTCGCAATTATCTAAAGCAAGTAACGCCACATCTTTAGCAACTGGAGATGACTTAATACGAGACAAACGGCCTTTAATGTGAAGCAGACGGGATTCGGTTTTAGATATAGTTTTTAAATCACTATAATGTTCCGTAAGCACACATTGGACTTGTAATAGTTTTTTATTACAAACATCGACTTCGCGAAGAGGATTTCTCTTAGCATTTTTATGAGCTTGAGTCGGAATTAATACTGGATCATCAGCTTCCTTCAATATTAAGGCTTTAAGCATGTCATATTGGGCAGTAATATTACCGGTCAAACTCCGAATCTCACATTCAACCAAATACTCATTTGGCTCAATATTATCGATATTCATGATCGAAAACAAATATTGATTTAACAAGATATAGTAATAATAAAAAAAATAGTAATAATAATAATTAATGAAAACCTAATTTTATAAAATTAAAAATAATTAATTAAATGTGTGAATCAAAAACGAAATAAGGGAGGGAGAATTTGAGCGACGAAGATAGGTATGCGTTTTACTATTGTTAAAATTTAAATAAACTACACTATCAAAAGTAAAAAAAAAGTTCGCTTTTATTCAACCAAATACACAAATGGGTATAAAAACGAAACATAATAATACTTTAAATTAATAAAAGAAAAAAACTAATAAAAGAAAATTTAATGAAGTTACTGTATAAGTTATACTAATTTTGAATTGAATTGAAAATATTATGTCACCAATCAATTAAAATCAAAAATACAATTATCAAACTTTATTGCAAAAGGAAACAGTATATTGATCCAATCAAACGATTAAGCCGGACAAATTAGAATCAACATTCAACCTGACTGTCCAAGGATATGTTAGATCCTGCCAACCTATCATAATAAGTTCTAAGCTATATGTAACGAAGAGCCAAAGAATTTCTTATCAACAATTGACACTGGATTAAGAAATTCCACAATGGTTCTATAAGGCTACAGCTGTGTTGATTTCCAATTCAAGACAAAGAAAATAAACGTGAAATTGAAAAATAAAAAAAATCTATAATAAAATATACTACCAAACATTTAGAAAACATTTATCCTATTAATGAAAAACACAATCATGTGTTTGTTAAAATTCGACTAGAACTAAATTCAACGTTCACTAACGGATATTTAGTAAACTCAAATTTCAGCGAAACACTGAAGTCATCATACAATATGTTATATGGATAAACGAGTTCTCAATGTGAATATAATTAAACATGTGATCAAAAAAAACTGTTACTAAATATGAACTCCTCTTTGTTTTGGGCGCCACTGTAACGGGACCAACACAAGGTTGGCCTCCATTAACAGAATGCCACTGAGCTTGCTTCCCCTGCAGCCATTAATCCGCTAGCTGATGTCGGTTTTGGGTGGGGTTTTTGGGGAAGCTCAGTGACGTTAATACAGCTGCATTTAAAAAAAAAATAAATAAAAAAAAATTTAAGAAAGGAAAGAAAAATGATTACGTCATACCTATAAACGCTCGTCTCAAATCCTCCCACTCCAATAAAAAAACTCTAATTTAACGTAACATACTAATTATTTAAATAAATTTTAATTCAAAAAGTTAAAGAAAAATAACAAAAAAATTGAATAATAACTTTAATTATTCCACCAACACCTTAATTAAACTAAACTAATACTAGAACAAAACTTAACTAACTTAACTAAGGAAAATTAATTATATAATCAAATAAACTTAACTAATTGAAGTTTTACGTAGTAATCCGTATGTGGTGCTACTGCTACTGTTGCTGTTGTTGTGCCAATTTGGATTTTAATGAGGCATTTCAATAAAATGCGTTATAATTTTTTGATTCATTTGTTGGAATCATGCCGTCGTTAATAAACTTGATTTCTTAAGTGACGGTATATTTGGTAACGGTCTAATAGCATTTTTACCATCAACGGGTTGGTTTTTTTTTGTTTTTTTACGTCAACGTGGCTTTTCTTTGTCTTCAGGACCACCATCATAACACGAAAATTATTACTATATGTATATTGTATACAATGTTACTTCACTAACGCACTAAACTAATGATATATAAAATGTTTACCATTCACAATTATATATTTAATTTTAATTAGATTCACATAATTTAAACTATAGTTACATTTTGTAACCTTCCATTAACATATTCTATTTATGTATTTTAACTTTACATTCATTATTTGCGAGAGTTTTATTTTAAATTCCCAATTCCATTCGATTTACATTAATTTAAACATTTTTAATTTTGTTTTAATTTTAATTTTAATTCTATTCTCGTGCTCGACCAATTTTTAACTAAAATCTTTTTCAATTCATATTTGTTTTCTTTCTTCTCGTCGAACTGTCCTGCCACATGGACCGCCCGTTTTTAAATTTTTTTTTTATGTTTAATTACCGCTATATATTATCGCTATCTTAAATACATAAATATGTATCTACATATTTATAAATTATGAAAGGGTGACCCATCTGGAGTAAGAATTCCTATATTTTAAAAACTTGCAACGACAGGTGCAGCATGTCGTTACACTCTAGTTTCATTGTTGAACTAGTGTGACATTTGGAACCAGAAAGTAAATTCTGTTGTTCTAGGTCGGCTTTTTGTTCGTTGATGATTTTGTTTCGAGTTGTGTATGGCCTGTGGCCGATTCGTTTTCGGTGGTGCATGACAGTGTGTCAGCGACCACGTTATCTGTACCATGTACATGCTGGATATCCGTGGTAAATTGACTTATGAAACCCAAGTATCGCGACCACCTTCGATTTCGTTCAGTTTTATACTGAATAGCTCTTGTCAGAGGTTTGTGGTCGGTGTAGATTGCGAAATCACGACCCTCTACAAAATATCTGACGTGTTTAATCGATAGATAGATTGCGAGTGATTCCCGATCGAATGCAGAATTTATTTTTCTGCAATCGATAACTTTTTTGAGAAAAATCCCACTGGCTCCCAACGGTTTTCTGCAATTCTGCTTTTATAGTCGTGAATGCTATGTCGTATTCGTCTGGCCAAAATAAGTTCTTGGGTGTCTTGGACTTTGGGCGAGAATTTCAGCGAATTTTGGAATAAATCGATGATAATAATTTACCATACCGATAAATCGCTGAATACTTTTATTGAGGTTACAGCTGGGAATTCCTTAATGGCATTGATTCGATCTTCAGATGAAAGATCGAATCAATGAGGAAATCAAGTGCAGTTTGTGTTGTTCATCAGATTGTAAAGCCACAAGAATGTAGTCTATATAGACGAATATGAAGTCTAAATCTCGAACGACTTCGTTGATGAAACGCTGAAACGTCTGAGCGGCATTTCGTAGACCAAATGGCATTCGAGTAAATTCGAAGAGACCAAATGGTGTCATAATTGCCGTCCTATGAACGCCTTCCGGTGCGACGGGAATCAGGTGAAACGCTCTGACAAGATCAATCTTGGAGACAATTTTGCAACCTTTTCAATTCATGGTGATATTTTGAATGTGAGGAATCAGATAACTATCAGGTGTTGTCACCGTGTTTAATCATCTATAATCCCCGCATGGTCTCCAATCATGATCTTTTTTCTTCAACATGTGAAGGGGACAAGAAACGGGAGATGCGGATAGTCTGCAAATCCCTAGTTCCAGCATATGTTGAAACTCAGCGAATGCGGCTTAATAGTGGATTTGATCTAGGCGTCATTGTCTTGAGACAGATAAATGGCCTGAAGTGACGATATGCTGCACCACTTTGTGTCTGACCGGTAAATTGTAATTAGGCTGAGCTGTTAAGGAAATCTCTTAAGCAGTGTGACATACTCATTGTCGAGAGTGAAATTAATCTGTGTTGGTGTGCCGACGCGAGTCATTGTGGTTGTTGATTGACATCTGAGTTGCTGTATCAACCAGCAGTTTGTGCTTGAGATCGACAAGTAGACCAAATTTATTTAGAAAATTGGCGCCAATGATCGGACGATTTCAATTCATTTCTCGTGAGTGAAGGTTCTGATTCACATCAGCTATTGTAAAGGCATGAGTGAAGGTTCTCTTAAGTTCGATATGTACTTGGAGTCACTTAGTTCCAAAAGTTTTAATTGGTGTGCCATTGGCGGCCGATAAGACTAGGTATTCAACTGTCTGTTGTACTAGTTTGTTCAATATTTGGCAGGGAGCACTGAAAGGTGTTGAATTGTTTCTGAAGCAGCTCATAATATCAGTGAATCGATATTATGTGGCTGCTACATCATCTGCTTATTGAAAGAAATAAGAAGAAAGAAAGCAGTTTTATTGATATTCAAAATTGGCCTATCTGACATAATTAAGAACTAGGAAATCCTAACTTCAACTGTCTACAAGCAATAGACATTTTGACTGGAGCTGAGCGCTACTGCTCACATACTAGAAGGACAAATAAAGTTAAACGATAATTTGCCAGAAAAATCACCGGAGGTGAACTATGATGTCCTAAACCATTTGACATTGTAATATGGTATCTACAGTTCCTACCCCATCACTGGAACAGTTATTACAATTTTGTAAACTGGAGAGACACGACTCTGCAGCAAACCAAAACACTTTCGAAGAACAAGAGTGTGAGACATTCTTTTAGAACACTTTGTCGCGATTTCTCATTTCGTCTAGAGCCCTTAAATTTAGGAAACTCTCAAAATGCAGCTTTAAAACGTTTCTAACGTCTATAGAGTGAAAACTAGATCGGAATCAGTTTCAGAACCACTTGCACTTAAATCTTAAAATATTTTAAGATATTCGATCCGTTAGACCTGATAGGACCAATGGTAGTTTTGGGAAAAATTTTCATCAAGTAGTTGTGGCAATTAAAATCTCATTGGGTCAAAAGTCCTTTGTCAGCTAGATATGCACATCTTCAAAATGTACAACAGAAATGTGGGCTAAGAAGGAGTTCCGAATATCTAAACTTAATTCAGCAACGATATAAATGGGCAGCAACATCTTTCAATAGATCATTTAGCCAAGTTCTAGTAATGCCGATGAATAATGGTAAATCTGGAGCACATTCTGCCGCATCATCAAAACATTGGAAAAGTAAGACGGTGGCTCTATTTAAACAAATGGCAATAGATATTGCAGGTCCATTTCCACCTAATGTGTTTAGATTATTTTAGTAAATGAGAAACATATCCGATAAAGAATCAGGAAGCTCAAACAGTTGCGGACACATTTATAGCAACTGAATATGCAGATTCGGAGTACCACTGGAGCTACCTTCCTTCACCAGTGTCCTCTGGAACCCATTTAATATTATTTTATTATGTGATTATCGATTAACTAAATCCATTGTTGCCATTGTTCACCACCTTTAGGGCGCGCTCCAAGCACCAAATTCATTAATAATTTTCACACTGTTGTTGTTGTTGTTGTTGTTGTGTTACAATGCGTAAAATAAAAATTCTATTCTAATGAACTATGCTAAACAGGTTTATTATGAAAATATTTATTACTTTTTCTTCTTTGTGCATAATAAACCTAACAACAACAACAACACCAAAAAGAAAATTATGAAAAATTTTACATTTTCTTCCGTTTAAGCGTCACGTGATTTGACCCAATAGAAATCTAAACAAATGTTAAACAATTATGGAAGACATGAGTCTCTTGATAATAAACCCCGCAAATTACCATATTCTAAAATTGGAATATCAGGAAATATATAGCCCGATGATACCAGTCTCATCCATAGCCATGTCGAAATTAAAATTCGTAATAAAATCATTTCATTGTTTTAACTATATGTCATTAGGCTGTTATCATATGCGTGTGTAGAGTTCCGCAGGCTACGCAACAAAAAGTGTATATGTGTTAGTGTGTTCAAGAGAAAAATGTTTACAAATTAGAAAATTAGGGATGAGTAAAATTTGTAGATTCTGGTGGTTATTTACTCCGAAGCTTAACGAGCTATGTTCAACTCAAAATGTGAATGCTGTGAGCATCAATTTTCATTCGGTGTTAAAATAATTGTGAGAGATATATAATTATACAGTCCGCAAAATAGTGTTAGAAATTAGAATGCACTAAGTAGAAACGAAATAATAGTAATGAACGGTTTTTAACGTAAAAAATATGCAGGAACCATTGGTTTCGATCTCAAGCAAGTTCTTCATTTTATCTTAAACTACTCGAAGGAGCTAGGTCATTTTCTACCCCCAAAAACCCATTAATCCGGTCAGGGAAATTGGCGTTTCACAAGTCATTTTGACAATAAATCAAAAACCTCGGCTCACTAATACTGCATCGAAAAAAAATTAATTAAGATTGAAATAAAGGTAAATTTCATAAATTTTTTTGAGCCAAATAATCTGGCAAGGGGTTAGCCCACAAAATTACGAATATTCATAAGCTATGCAATAAAAGTCGTACCAGTGGGTCGATTTTGATAATTGATACTTTTATTGAAAGCTCTCGGTATCAGCATAAATACTGCATCAAAATATACTTACATTTTCACAAAATATTTGGGAGCCAAAAAATCAGGCAAGGGGTTAGCCCACAAAATTACGAATATTCATAAGCTATGCAATAAAAGTCGTACCAGTGGGTCGATTTTGATAATTGATACTTTTACGAAAAGCTCTTGGTATCGGCATAAATACTGCATCAAAATAAATTTGTATTAACCAAAATATTTGGGAGCCAAAAATCAGGCAAGGGGTTAGCCCACAAAATTACGAATATTCATAAGTTATGCTATAAAACTCGTACCAGTGGGTCGATTTTGATGATTGATACTTTTATTGAAAGCTCTTAGTAGCAGCATAAATAATGCATCAAAATATACTTATATTTTCACAAAATATTTGGGAGCCAAAAAATCAGGCAAGGGGTTAGCCCACAAAATTACGAATATTCATAAGTTATGCAATAAAAGTCGTACCAGTGGGTCGATTTTGATAATTGATACTTTTACGAAAAGCTCTTGGTATCGGCATAAATACTGCATCAAAATAAATTTGTATTAACCAAAATATTTGGGAGCCAAAAATCAGGCAAGGGGTTAGCCCACAAAATTACGAATATTCATAAGTTATGCAATAAAAGTCGTACCAGTGGGTCGATTTTGATGATTGATACTTTTATTGAAAGCTCTCGGTATCAGCATAAATACTGCATCAAAATATACTTACATTTTCACAAAATATTTGGGAGCCAAAAAATCAGGCAAGGGGTTAGCCCATAAAATTACGAATATTCATAAGTTATGCAATAAAAGTCGTACCAGTGGGTCGATTTTGATGATTGATACTTTTATTGAAAGCTCTCGGTATCAGCATAAATACTGCATCAAAATATACTTACATTTTCACAAAATATTTGGGAGCCAAAAAATCTGGCAAGGGGTTAGCCCACAAAATTACGAATATTCATAAGCTATGCAATAAAAGTCGTACCAGTGGGTCGATTTTGATAATTGATACTTTTACGAAAAGCTCTTGGTATCGGCATAAATATTGCATCAAAATAAATTTGTATTAACCAAAATATTTGGGAGCCAAAAATCAGGCAAGGGGTTAGCCCACAAAATTACGAATATTCATAAGTTATGCAATAAAAGTCGTACCAGTGGGTCGATTTTGATGATTGATACTTTTATTGAAAGCTCTCGGTATCAGCATAAATACTGCATCAAAATATACTTACATTTTCACAAAATATTTGGGAGCCAAAAAATCAGGCAAGGGGTTAGCCCATAAAATTACGAATATTCATAAGTTATGCAATAAAAGTCGTACCAGTGGGTCGATTTTGATGATTGATACTTTTATTGAAAGCTCTCGGTATCAGCATAAATACTGCATCAAAATATACTTACATTTTCACAAAATATTTGGGAGCCAAAAAATCTGACAAGGGGTTAGCCCACAAAATTACGAATATTCATAAGTTATGCTATAAAACTCGTACCAGTGGGTCGATTTTGATGATTGATACTTTTATTGAAAGCTCTTAGTAGCAGCATAAATAATGCATAAAAATATACTTACATTTTCACAAAATATTTGGGAGCCAAAAAATCTGGCAAGGGGTTAGCCCACAAAATTACGAATATTCATAAGTTATGCTATAAAACTCGTACCAGTGGGTCGATTTTGATGATTGATACTTTTATTGAAAGCTCTTAGTAGCAGCATAAATAATGCATCAAAATATACTTATATTTTCACAAAATATTTGGGAGCCAAAAAATCAGGCAAGGGGTTAGCCCACAAAATTACGAATATTCATAAGTTATGCAATAAAAGTCGTACCAGTGGGTCGATTTTGATAATTGATACTTTTACGAAAAGCTCTTGGTATCGGCATAAATACTGCATCAAAATAAATTTGTATTAACCAAAATATTTGGGAGCCAAAAATCAGGCAAGGGGTTAGCCCACAAAATTACGAATATTCATAAGTTATGCAATAAAAGTCGTACCAGTGGGTCGATTTTGATGATTGATACTTTTATTGAAAGCTCTCGGTATCAGCATAAATACTGCATCAAAATATACTTACATTTTCACAAAATATTTGGGAGCCAAAAAATCAGGCAAGGGGTTAGCCCATAAAATTACGAATATTCATAAGTTATGCAATAAAAGTCGTACCAGTGGGTCGATTTTGATGATTGATACTTTTATTGAAAGCTCTCGGTATCAGCATAAATACTGCATCAAAATATACTTACATTTTCACAAAATATTTGGGAGCCAAAAAATCTGGCAAGGGGTTAGCCCACAAAATTACGAATATTCATAAGCTATGCAATAAAAGTCGTACCAGTGGGTCGATTTTGATAATTGATACTTTTACGAAAAGCTCTTGGTATCGGCATAAATACTGCATCAAAATAAATTTGTATTAACCAAAATATTTGGGAGCCAAAAATCAGGCAAGGGGTTAGCCCACAAAATTACGAATATTCATAAGTTATGCAATAAAAGTCGTACCAGTGGGTCGATTTTGATGATTGATACTTTTATTGAAAGCTCTCGGTATCAGCATAAATACTGCATAAAAATATACTTACATTTTCACAAAATATTTGGGAGCCAAAAAATCTGGCAAGGGGTTAGCCCACAAAATTACGAATATTCATAAGCTATGCAATAAAAGTCGTACCAGTGGGTCGATTTTGATGATTGATACTTTTATTGAAAGCTCTCGGTATCAGCATAAATACTGCATAAAAATATACTTACATTTTCACAAAATATTTGGGAGCCAAAAAATCTGGCAAGGGGTTAGCCCACAAAATTACGAATATTCATAAGCTATGCAATAAAAGTCGTACCAGTGGGTCGATTTTGATGATTGATACTTTTATTGAAAGCTCTCGGTATCAGCATAAATACTGCATCAAAATATACTTACATTTTCACAAAATATTTGGGAGCCAAAAAATCTGGCAAGGGGTTAGCCCACAAAATTACGAATATTCATAAGCTATGCAATAAAAGTCGTACCAGTGGGTCGATTTTGATAATTGATACTTTTACGAAAAGCTCTTGGTATCGGCATAAATACTGCATCAAAATAAATTTGTATTAACCAAAATATTTGGGAGCCAAAAATCAGGCAAGGGGTTAGCCCACAAAATTACGAATATTCATAAGTTATGTTATAAAACTCGTACCAGTGGGTCGATTTTGATGATTGATACTTTTATTGAAAGCTCTCGGTATCAGCATAAATACTGCATCAAAATATACTTACATTTTCACAAAATATTTGGGAGCCAAAAAATCTGGCAAGGGGTTAGCCCACAAAATTACGAATATTCATAAGCTATGCAATAAAAGTCGTACCAGTGGGTCGATTTTGATAATTGATACTTTTACGAAAAGCTCTTGGTATCGGCATAAATACTGCATCAAAATAAATTTGTATTAACCAAAATATTTGGGAGCCAAAAATCAGGCAAGGGGTTAGCCCACAAAATTACGAATATTCATAAGTTATGTTATAAAACTCGTACCAGTGGGTCGATTTTGATGATTGATACTTTTATTGAAAGCTCTTAGTAGCAGCATAAATAATGCATCAAAATATACTTACATTTTCACAAAATATTTGGGAGCCAAAAAATCAGGCAAGGGGTTAGCCCACAAAATTACGAATATTCATAAGTTATGCAATAAAAGTCGTACCAGTGGGTCGATTTTGATGATTGATACTTTTATTGAAAGCTCTCGGTATCAGCATAAATACTGCATAAAAATATACTTACATTTTCACAAAATATTTGGGAGCCAAAAAATCAGGCAAGGGGTTAGCCCACAAAATTACGAATATTCATAAGCTATGCAATAAAAGTCGTACCAGTGGGTCGATTTTGATGATTGATACTTTTATTGAAAGCTCTCGGTATCAGCATAAATACTGCATCAAAATATACTTACATTTTCACAAAATATTTGGGAGCCAAAAAATCTGGCAAGGGGTTAGCCCACAAAATTACGAATATTCATAAGTTATGCTATAAAACTCGTACCAGTGGGTCGATTTTCATGATTGATACTTTTATTGAAAGCTCTTAGTAGCAGCATAAATAATGCATCAAAATATACTTACATTTTCACAAAATATTTGGGAGCCAAAAAATCAGGCAAGGGGTTAGCCCACAAAATTACGAATATTCATAAGTTATGCAATAAAAGTCGTACCAGTGGGTCGATTTTGATGATTGATACTTTTATTGAAAGCTCTCGGTATCAGCATAAATACTGCATAAAAATATACTTACATTTTCACAAAATATTTGGGAGCCAAAAAATCTGGCAAGGGGTTAGCCCACAAAATTACGAATATTCATAAGCTATGCAATAAAAGTCGTACCAGTGGGTCGATTTTGATGATTGATACTTTTACGAAAAGCTCTTGGTATCGGCATAAATACTGCATCAAAATAAATTTGTATTAACCAAAATATTTGGGAGCCAAAAATCAGGCAAGGGGTTAGCCCACAAAATTACGAATATTCATAAGTTATGTTATAAAACTCGTACCAGTGGGTCGATTTTGATGATTGATACTTTTATTGAAAGCTCTTAGTAGCAGCATAAATAATGCATCAAAATATACTTATATTTTCACAAAATATTTGGGAGCCAAAAAATCAGGCAAGGGGTTAGCCCACAAAATTACGAATATTCATAAGTTATGCAATAAAAGTCGTACCAGTGGGTCGATTTTGATGATTGATACTTTTATTGAAAGCTCTCGGTATCAGCATAAATACTGCATAAAAATATACTTACATTTTCACAAAATATTTGGGAGCCAAAAAATCAGGCAAGGGGTTAGCCCACAAAATTACGAATATTCATAAGTTATGCAATAAAAGTCGTACCAGTGGGTCGATTTTGATAATTGATACTTTTACGAAAAGCTCTTGGTATCGGCATAAATACTGCATCAAAATAAATTTGTATTAACCAAAATATTTGGGAGCCAAAAATCAGGCAAGGGGTTAGCCCACAAAATTACGAATATTCATAAGTTATGCAATAAAAGTCGTACCAGTGGGTCGATTTTGATGATTGATACTTTTATTGAAAGCTCTCGGTATCAGCATAAATACTGCATAAAAATATACTTACATTTTCACAAAATATTTGGGAGCCAAAAAATCTGGCAAGGGGTTAGCCCACAAAATTACGAATATTCATAAGCTATGCAATAAAAGTCGTACCAGTGGGTCGATTTTGATGATTGATACTTTTATTGAAAGCTCTCGGTATCAGCATAAATACTGCATAAAAATATACTTACATTTTCACAAAATATTTGGGAGCCAAAAAATCTGGCAAGGGGTTAGCCCACAAAATTACGAATATTCATAAGCTATGCAATAAAAGTCGTACCAGTGGGTCGATTTTGATAATTGATACTTTTACGAAAAGCTCTTGGTATCGGCATAAATACTGCATCAAAATAAATTTGTATTAACCAAAATATTTGGGAGCCAAAAATCAGGCAAGGGGTTAGCCCACAAAATTACGAATATTCATAAGTTATGTTATAAAACTCGTACCAGTGGGTCGATTTTGATGATTGATACTTTTATTGAAAGCTCTTAGTAGCAGCATAAATAATGCATCAAAATATACTTATATTTTCACAAAATATTTGGGAGCCAAAAAATCTGGCAAGGGGTTAGCCCACAAAATTACGAATATTCATAAGTTATGCTATAAAACTCGTACCAGTGGGTCGATTTTGATGATTGATACTTTTATTGAAAGCTCTTAGTAGCAGCATAAATAATGCATCAAAATATACTTATATTTTCACAAAATATTTGGGAGCCAAAAAATCAGGCAAGGGGTTAGCCCACAAAATTACGAATATTCATAAGCTATGCAATAAAAGTCGTACCAGTGGGTCGATTTTGATGATTGATACTTTTACGAAAAGCTCTTGGTATCGGCATAAATACTGCATCAAAATAAATTTGTATTAATCAAAATATTTCTGAGCCAAAAATCAGGCAAGGGGTTAGCCCACAAAATTACGAATATTCATAAGTTATGCAATAAAAGTCGTACCAGTGGGTCGATTTTGATGATTGATACTTTTATTGAAAGCTCTCGGTATCAGCATAAATACTGCATCAAAATATACTTACATTTTCACAAAATATTTGGGAGCCAAAAAATCAGGCAAGGGGTTAGCCCATAAAATTACGAATATTCATAAGTTATGCAATAAAAGTCGTACCAGTGGGTCGATTTTGATGATTGATACTTTTATTGAAAGCTCTCGGTATCAGCATAAATACTGCATAAAAATATACTTACATTTTCACAAAATATTTGGGAGCCAAAAAATCTGGCAATGGGTTAGCCCACAAAATTACGAATATTCATAAGCTATGCAATAAAAGTCGTACCAGTGGGTCGATTTTGATAATTGATACTTTTACGAAAAGCTCTTGGTATCGGCATAAATACTGCATCAAAATAAATTTGTATTAACCATAATATTTGGGAGCCAAAAATCAGGCAAGGGGTTAGCCCACAAAATTACGAATATTCATAAGTTATGCAATAAAAGTCGTACCAGTGGGTCGATTTTGATGATTGATACTTTTATTGAAAGCTCTCGGTATCAGCATAAATACTGCATCAAAATATACTTACATTTTCACAAAATATTTGGGAGCCAAAAAATCAGGCAAGGGGTTAGCCCACAAAATTACGAATATTCATAAGTTATGCAATAAAAGTCGTACCAGTGGGTCGATTTTGATAATTGATACTTTTACGAAAAGCTCTTGGTATCGGCATAAATACTGCATCAAAATAAATTTGTATTAACCAAAATATTTGGGAGCCAAAAATCAGGCAAGGGGTTAGCCCACAAAATTACGAATATTCATAAGTTATGCTATAAAACTCGTACCAGTGGGTCGATTTTGATGATTGATACTTTTATTGAAAGCTCTCGGTATCAGCATAAATACTGCATCAAAATATACTTACATTTTCACAAAATATTTGGGAGCCAAAAAATCAGGCAAGGGGTTAGCCCATAAAATTACGAATATTCATAAGTTATGCAATAAAAGTCGTACCAGTGGGTCGATTTTGATGATTGATACTTTTATTGAAAGCTCTCGGTATCAGCATAAATACTGCATAAAAATATACTTACATTTTCACAAAATATTTGGGAGCCAAAAAATCTGGCAAGGGGTTAGCCCACAAAAATACGAATATTCATAAGTTATGCTATAAAACTCGTACCAGTGGGTCGATTTTGATGATTGATACTTTTATTGAAAGCTCTTAGTAGCAGCATAAATAATGCATCAAAATATACTTATATTTTCACAAAATATTTGGGAGCCAAAAAATCAGGCAAGGGGTTAGCCCACAAAATTACGAATATTCATAAGTTATGCAATAAAAGTTGTACCAGTGGGTCGATTTTGATAATTGATACTTTTACGAAAAGCTCTTGGTATCAGCATAAATACTGCATCAAAATATACTTACATTTTCACAAAATATTTGGGAGCCAAAAAATCAGGCAAGGGGTTAGCCCACAAAATTACGAATATTCATAAGTTATGCAATAAAAGTCGTACCAGTGGGTCGATTTTGATAATTGATACTTTTATTGAAAGCTCTCGGTATCAGCATAAATACTGCATCAAAATATACTTACATTTTCACAAAATATTTGGGAGCCAAAAAATCAGGCAAGGGGTTAGCCCACAAAATTACGAATATTCATAAGTTATGCAATAAAAGTCGTACCAGTGGGTCGATTTTGATGATTGATACTTTTATTGAAAGCTCTCGGTATCAGCATAAATACTGCATCAAAATATACTTACATTTTCACAAAATATTTGGGAGCCAAAAAATCAGGCAAGGGGTTAGCCCACAAAATTACGAATATTCATAAGTTATGCAATAAAAGTCGTACCAGTGGGTCGATTTTGATAATTGATACTTTTACGAAAAGCTCTTGGTATCGGCATAAATACTGCATCAAAATAAATTTGTATTAACCAAAATATTTGGGAGCCAAAAATCAGGCAAGGGGTTAGCCCACAAAATTACGAATATTCATAAGTTATGCAATAAAAGTCGTACCAGTGGGTCGATTTTGATGATTGATACTTTTATTGAAAGCTCTCGGTATCAGCATAAATACTGCATCAAAATATACTTACATTTTCACAAAATATTTGGGAGCCAAAAAATCAGGCAAGGGGTTAGCCCACAAAATTACGAATATTCATAAGTTATGCAATAAAAGTCGTACCAGTGGGTCGATTTTGATAATTGATACTTTTACGAAAAGCTCTTGGTATCGGCATAAATACTGCATCAAAATAAATTTGTATTAACCAAAATATTTGGGAGCCAAAAAATCAGGCAAGGGGTTAGCCCACAAAATTACGAATATTCATAAGTTATGCAATAAAAGTCGTACCAGTGGGTCGATTTTGATGATTGATACTTTTATTGAAAGCTCTCGGTATCAGCATAAATACTGCATCAAAATATACTTACATTTTCACAAAATATTTGGGAGCCAAAAAATCAGGCAAGGGGTTAGCCCACAAAATTACGAATATTCATAAGTTATGCAATAAAAGTCGTACCAGTGGGTCGATTTTGATAATTGATACTTTTACGAAAAGCTCTTGGTATCGGCATAAATACTGCATCAAAATAAATTTGTATTAACCAAAATATTTGGGAGCCAAAAATCAGGCAAGGGGTTAGCCCACAAAATTACGAATATTCATAAGTTATGCAATAAAAGTCGTACCAGTGGGTCGATTTTGATGATTGATACTTTTATTGAAAGCTCTCGGTATCAGCATAAATACTGCATCAAAATATACTTACATTTTCACAAAATATTTGGGAGCCAAAAAATCAGGCAAGGGGTTAGCCCACAAAATTACGAATATTCATAAGTTATGCAATAAAAGTCGTACCAGTGGGTCGATTTTGATAATTGATACTTTTACGAAAAGCTCTTGGTATCGGCATAAATACTGCATCAAAATAAATTTGTATTAACCAAAATATTTGGGAGCCAAAAATCAGGCAAGGGGTTAGCCCACAAAATTACGAATATTCATAAGTTATGCAATAAAAGTCGTACCAGTGGGTCGATTTTGATGATTGATACTTTTATTGAAAGCTCTCGGTATCAGCATAAATACTGCATCAAAATATACTTACATTTTCACAAAATATTTGGGAGCCAAAAAATCAGGCAAGGGGTTAGCCCATAAAATTACGAATATTCATAAGTTATGCAATAAAAGTCGTACCAGTGGATCGATTTTGATGATTGATACTTTTATTGAAAGCTCTCGGTATCAGCATAAATACTGCATCAAAATATACTTACATTTTCACAAAATATTTGGGAGCCAAAAAATCTGGCAAGGGGTTAGCCCACAAAATTACGAATATTCATAAGTTATGCTATAAAACTCGTACCAGTGGGTCGATTTTGATGATTGATACTTTTATTGAAAGCTCTTAGTAGCAGCATAAATAATGCATCAAAATATACTTACATTTTCACAAAATATTTGGGAGCCAAAAAATCAGGCAAGGGGTTAGCCCACAAAATTACGAATATTCATAAGCTATGCAATAAAAGTCGTACCAGTGGGTCGATTTTGATGATTGATACTTTTACGAAAAGCTCTTGGTATCGGCATAAATATTGCATCAAAATAAATTTGTATTAACCAAAATATTTGGGAGCCAAAAATCGGGCAAGGGGTTAGCCCACAAAATTACGAATATTCATAAGTTATGCAATAAAAGTCGTACCAGTGGGTCGATTTTGATGATTGATACTTTTATTGAAAGCTCTCGGTATCAGCATAAATACTGCATCAAAATATACTTACATTTTCACAAAATATTTGGGAGCCAAAAAATCAGGCAAGGGGTTAGCCCATAAAATTACGAATATTCATAAGTTATGCAATAAAAGTCGTACCAGTGGGTCGATTTTGATGATTGATACTTTTATTGAAAGCTCTCGGTATCAGCATAAATACTGCATCAAAATATACTTACATTTTCACAAAATATTTGGGAGCCAAAAAATCAGGCAAGGGGTTAGCCCATAAAATTACGAATATTCATAAGTTATGCAATAAAAGTCGTACCAGTGGGTCGATTTTGATGATTGATACTTTTACGAAAAGCTCTTGGTATCGGCATAAATACTGCATCAAAATAAATTTGTATTAACCAAAATATTTGGGAGCCAAAAATCAGGCAAGGGGTTAGCCCACAAAATTACGAATATTCATAAGTTATGCAATAAAAGTCGTACCAGTGGGTCGATTTTGATGATTGATACTTTTATTGAAAGCTCTCGGTATCAGCATAAATACTGCATCAAAATATACTTACATTTTCACAAAATATTTGGGAGCCAAAAAATCTGGCAAGGGGTTAGCCCATAAAATTACGAATATTCATAAGTTATGCAATAAAAGTCGTACCAGTGGGTCGATTTTGATGATTGATACTTTTATTGAAAGCTCTCGGTATCAGCATAAATACTGCATAAAAATATACTTACATTTTCACAAAATATTTGGGAGCCAAAAAATCTGGCAAGGGGTTAGCCCACAAAATTACGAATATTCATAAGCTATGCAATAAAAGTCGTACCAGTGGGTCGATTTTGATAATTGATACTTTTACGAAAAGCTCTTGGTATCGGCATAAATACTGCATCAAAATAAATTTGTATTAACCAAAATATTTGGGAGCCAAAAATCAGGCAAGGGGTTAGCCCACAAAATTACGAATATTCATAAGTTATGTTATAAAACTCGTACCAGTGGGTCGATTTTGATGATTGATACTTTTATTGAAAGCTCTTAGTAGCAGCATAAATAATGCATCAAAATATACTTATATTTTCACAAAATATTTGGGAGCCAAAAAATCAGGCAAGGGGTTAGCCCACAAAATTACGAATATTCATAAGTTATGCAATAAAAGTCGTACCAGTGGGTCGATTTTGATGATTGATACTTTTATTGAAAGCTCTCGGTATCAGCATAAATACTGCATAAAAATATACTTACATTTTCACATAATATTTGGGAGCCAAAAAATCAGGCAAGGGGTTAGCCCATAAAATTACGAATATTCGTAAGTTATGCAATAAAAGTCGTACCAGTGGGTCGATTTTGATGATTGATACTTTTATTGAAAGCTCTCGGTATCAGCATAAATACTGCATAAAAATATACTTACATTTTCACAAAATATTTGGGAGCCAAAAAATCTGGCAAGGGGTTAGCCCACAAAATTACGAATATTCATAAGTTATGCTATAAAACTCGTACCAGTGGGTCGATTTTGATGATTGATACTTTTATTGAAAGCTCTTAGTAGCAGCATAAATAATGCATCAAAATATACTTATATTTTCACAAAATATTTGGGAGCCAAAAAATCAGGCAAGGGGTTAGCCCACAAAATTACGAATATTCATAAGCTATGCAATAAAAGTCGTACCAGTGGGTCGATTTTGATGATTGATACTTTTATTGAAAGCTCTCGGTATCAGCATAAATACTGCATCAAAATATACTTACATTTTCACAAAATATTTGGGAGCCAAAAAATCAGGCAAGGGGTTAGCCCATAAAATTACGAATATTCATAAGTTATGCAATAAAAGTCGTACCAGTGGGTCGATTTTGATGATTGATACTTTTATTGAAAGCTCTCGGTATCAGCATAAATACTGCATCAAAATATACTTACATTTTCACAAAATATTTGGGAGCCAAAAAATCTGGCAAGGGGTTAGCCCACAAAAATACGAATATTCATAAGTTATGCTATAAAACTCGTACCAGTGGGTCGATTTTGATGATTGATACTTTTATTGAAAGCTCTTAGTAGCAGCATAAATAATGCATCAAAATATACTTATATTTTCACAAAATATTTGGGAGCCAAAAAATCAGGCAAGGGGTTAGCCCACAAAATTACGAATATTCATAAGTTATGCAATAAAAGTCGTACCAGTGGGTCGATTTTGATGATTGATACTTTTATTGAAAGCTCTCGGTATCAGCATAAATACTGCATCAAAATATACTTACATTTTCACAAAATATTTGGGAGCCAAAAAATCAGGCAAGGGGTTAGCCCACAAAATTACGAATATTCATAAGTTATGCAATAAAAGTCGTACCAGCGGGTCGATTTTGATAATTGATACTTTTACGAAAAGCTCTTGGTATCGGCATAAATACTGCATCAAAATAAATTTGTATTAACCAAAATATTTGGGAGCCAAAAATCAGGCAAGGGGTTAGCCCACAAAATTACGAATATTCATAAGTTATGCAATAAAAGTCGTACCAGTGGGTCGATTTTGATGATTGATACTTTTATTGAAAGCTCTCGGTATCAGCATAAATACTGCATCAAAATATACTTACATTTTCACAAAATATTTGGGAGCCAAAAAATCAGGCAAGGGGTTAGCCCACAAAATTACGAATATTCATAAGTTATGCAATAAAAGTCGTACCAGTGGGTCGATTTTGATAATTGATACTTTTACGAAAAGCTCTTGGTATCGGCATAAATACTGCATCAAAATAAATTTGTATTAACCAAAATATTTGGGAGCCAAAAATCAGGCAAGGGGTTAGCCCACAAAATTACGAATATTCATAAGTTATGCAATAAAAGTCGTACCAGTGGGTCGATTTTGATGATTGATACTTTTATTGAAAGCTCTCGGTATCAGCATAAATACTGCATCAAAATATACTTACATTTTCACAAAATATTTGGGAGCCAAAAAATCAGGCAAGGGGTTAGCCCATAAAATTACGAATATTCATAAGTTATGCAATAAAAGTCGTACCAGTGGATCGATTTTGATGATTGATACTTTTATTGAAAGCTCTCGGTATCAGCATAAATACTGCATCAAAATATACTTACATTTTCACAAAATATTTGGGAGCCAAAAAATCTGGCAAGGGGTTAGCCCACAAAATTACGAATATTCATAAGTTATGCTATAAAACTCGTACCAGTGGGTCGATTTTGATGATTGATACTTTTATTGAAAGCTCTTAGTAGCAGCATAAATAATGCATAAAAATATACTTACATTTTCACAAAATATTTGGGAGCCAAAAAATCTGGCAAGGGGTTAGCCCACAAAATTACGAATATTCATAAGTTATGCTATAAAACTCGTACCAGTGGGTCGATTTTGATGATTGATACTTTTATTGAAAGCTCTTAGTAGCAGCATAAATAATGCATCAAAATATACTTATATTTTCACAAAATATTTGGGAGCCAAAAAATCAGGCAAGGGGTTAGCCCACAAAATTACGAATATTCATAAGTTATGCAATAAAAGTCGTACCAGTGGGTCGATTTTGATAATTGATACTTTTACGAAAAGCTCTTGGTATCGGCATAAATACTGCATCAAAATAAATTTGTATTAACCAAAATATTTGGGAGCCAAAAATCAGGCAAGGGGTTAGCCCACAAAATTACGAATATTCATAAGTTATGCAATAAAAGTCGTACCAGTGGGTCGATTTTGATGATTGATACTTTTATTGAAAGCTCTCGGTATCAGCATAAATACTGCATCAAAATATACTTACATTTTCACAAAATATTTGGGAGCCAAAAAATCTGGCAAGGGGTTAGCCCACAAAATTACGAATATTCATAAGTTATGCTATAAAACTCGTACCAGTGGGTCGATTTTGATGATTGATACTTTTATTGAAAGCTCTTAGTAGCAGCATAAATAATGCATCAAAATATACTTATATTTTCACAAAATATTTGGGAGCCAAAAAATCAGGCAAGGGGTTAGCCCACAAAATTACGAATATTCTGAGCTATGCAATAAAAGTCGTACCAGTGGGTCGATTTTGATGATTGATACTTTTATTGAAAGCTCTCGGTATCAGCATAAATACTGCATCAAAATATACTTACATTTTCACAAAATATTTGGGAGCCATAAAATCAGGCAAGGGGTTAGCCCATAAAATTACGAATATTCATAAGTTATGCAATAAAAGTCGTACCAGTGGGTCGATTTTGATGATTGATACTTTTATTGAAAGCTCTCGGTATCAGCATAAATACTGCATCAAAATATACTTATATTTTCACAAAATATTTGGGAGCCAAAAAATCTGGCAAGGGGTTAGCCCACAAAATTACGAATATTCATAAGCTATGCAATAAAAGTCGTACCAGTGGGTCGATTTTGATAATTGATACTTTTACGAAAAGCTCTTGGTATCGGCATAAATACTGCATCAAAATAAATTTGTATTAACCAAAATATTTGGGAGCCAAAAATCAGGCAAGGGGTTAGCCCACAAAATTACGAATATTCATAAGTTATGCAATAAAAGTCGTACCAGTGGGTCGATTTTGATGATTGATACTTTTATTGAAAGCTCTCGGTATCAGCATAAATACTGCATCAAAATATACTTACATTTTCACAAAATATTTGGGAGCCAAAAAATCAGGCAAGGGGTTAGCCCATAAAATTACGAATATTCATAAGTTATGCAATAAAAGTCGTACCAGTGGGTCGATTTTGATGATTGATACTTTTATTGAAAGCTCTCGGTATCAGCATAAATACTGCATCAAAATATACTTACATTTTCACAAAATATTTGGGAGCCAAAAAATCAGGCAAGGGGTTAGCCCATAAAATTACGAATATTCATAAGTTATGCAATAAAAGTCGTACCAGTGGGTCGATTTTGATGATTGATACTTTTATTGAAAGCTCTCGGTATCAGCATAAATACTGCATCAAAATATACTTACATTTTCACAAAATATTTGGGAGCCAAAAAATCAGGCAAGGGGTTAGCCCATAAAATTACGAATATTCATAAGTTATGCAATAAAAGTCGTACCAGTGGGTCGATTTTGATGATTGATACTTTTATTGAAAGCTCTCGGTATCAGCATAAATACTGCATCAAAATATACTTACATTTTCACAAAATATTTGGGAGCCAAAAAATCTGGCAAGGGGTTAGCCCACAAAATTACGAATATTCATAAGTTATGCTATAAAACTCGTACCAGTGGGTCGATTTTGATGATTGATACTTTTATTGAAAGCTCTTAGTAGCAGCATAAATAATGCATAAAAATATACTTACATTTTCACAAAATATTTGGGAGCCAAAAAATCTGGCAAGGGGTTAGCCCACAAAATTACGAATATTCATAAGTTATGCTATAAAACTCGTACCAGTGGGTCGATTTTGATGATTGATACTTTTATTGAAAGCTCTTAGTAGCAGCATAAATAATGCATCAAAATATACTTATATTTTCACAAAATATTTGGGAGCCAAAAAATCAGGCAAGGGGTTAGCCCACAAAATTACGAATATTCATAAGTTATGCAATAAAAGTCGTACCAGTGGGTCGATTTTGATAATTGATACTTTTACGAAAAGCTCTTGGTATCGGCATAAATACTGCATCAAAATAAATTTGTATTAACCAAAATATTTGGGAGCCAAAAATCAGGCAAGGGGTTAGCCCACAAAATTACGAATATTCATAAGTTATGCAATAAAAGTCGTACCAGTGGGTCGATTTTGATGATTGATACTTTTATTGAAAGCTCTCGGTATCAGCATAAATACTGCATCAAAATATACTTACATTTTCACAAAATATTTGGGAGCCAAAAAATCTGGCAAGGGGTTAGCCCACAAAATTACGAATATTCATAAATTATGCTATAAAACTCGTACCAGTGGGTCGATTTTGATGATTGATACTTTTATTGAAAGCTCTTAGTAGCAGCATAAATAATGCATCAAAATATACTTATATTTTCACAAAATATTTGGGAGCCAAAAAATCAGGCAAGGGGTTAGCCCACAAAATTACGAATATTCATAAGCTATGCAATAAAAGTCGTACCAGTGGGTCGATTTTGATGATTGATACTTTTACGAAAAGCTCTTGGTATCGGCATAAATACTGCATCAAAATAAATTTGTATTAACCAAAATATTTGGGAGCCAAAAATCAGGCAAGGGGTTAGCCCACAAAATTACGAATATTCATAAGTTATGCAATAAAAGTCGTACCAGTGGGTCGATTTTGATGATTGATACTTTTATTGAAAGCTCTCGGTATCAGCATAAATACTGCATCAAAATATACTTATATTTTCACAAAATATTTGGGAGCCAAAAAATCTGGCAAGGGGTTAGCCCACAAAATTACGAATATTCATAAGTTATGCAATAAAAGTCGTACCAGTGGGTCGATTTTGATGATTGATACTTTTATTGAAAGCTCTCGGTATCAGCATAAATACTGCATCAAAATATACTTACATTTTCACAAAATATTTGGGAGCCAAAAAATCAGGCAAGGGGTTAGCCCACAAAATTACGAATATTCATAAGTTATGCAATAAAAGTCGTACCAGTGGGTCGATTTTGATAATTGATACTTTTACGAAAAGCTCTTGGTATCGGCATAAATACTGCATCAAAATAAATTTGTATTAACCAAAATATTTGGGAGCCAAAAATCAGGCAAGGGGTTAGCCCACAAAATTACGAATATTCATAAGTTATGCAATAAAACTCGTACCAGTGGGTCGATTTTGTTGATTGATACTTTTATTGAAAGCTCTTAGTAGCAGCATAAATAATGCATCAAAATATACTTATATTTTCACAAAATATTTGGGAGCCAAAAAATCAGGCAAGGGGTTAGCCCACAAAATTACGAATATTCATAAGTTATGCAATAAAAGTCGTACCAGTGGGTCGATTTTGATGATTGATACTTTTATTGAAAGCTCTCGGTATCAGCATAAATACTGCATCAAAATATACTTACATTTTAACAAAATATTTGGGAGCCAAAAAATCAGGCAAGGGGTTAGCCCATAAAATTACGAATATTCATAAGTTATGCAATAAAAGTCGTACCAGTGGGTCGATTTTGATGATTGATACTTTTATTGAAAGCTCTCGGTATCAGCATAAATACTGCATAAAAATATACTTACATTTTCACAAAATATTTGGGAGCCAAAAAATCTGGCAAGGGGTTAGCCCACAAAATTACGAATATTCATAAGTTATGCTATAAAACTCGTACCAGTGGGTCGATTTTGATGATTGATACTTTTATTGAAAGCTCTTAGTAGCAGCATAAATAATGCATAAAAATATACTTACATTTTTACAAAATATTTGGGAGCCAAAAAATCTGGCAAGGGGTTAGCCCACAAAATTACGAATATTCATAAGTTATGCTATAAAACTCGTACCAGTGGGTCGATGTTGATGATTGATACTTTTATTGAAAGCTCTTAGTAGCAGCATAAATAATGCATCAAAATATACTTATATTTTCACAAAATATTTGGGAGCCAAAAAATCAGGCAAGGGGTTAGCCCACAAAATTACGAATATTCATAAGTTATGCAATAAAAGTCGTACCAGTGGGTCGATTTTGATGATTGATACTTTTATTGAAAGCTCTCGGTATCAGCATAAATACTGCATCAAAATATACTTACATTTTCACAAAATATTTGGGAGCCAAAAAATCAGGCAAGGGGTTAGCCCATAAAATTACGAATATTCGTAAGTTATGCAATAAAAGTCGTACCAGTGGGTCGATTTTGATGATTGATACTTTTATTGAAAGCTCTCGGTATCAGCATAAATACTGCATAAAAATATACTTACATTTTCACAAAATATTTGGGAGCCAAAAAATCTGGCAAGGGGTTAGCCCACAAAATTACGAATATTCATAAGTTATGCTATAAAACACGTACCAGTGGGTCGATTTTGATGATTGATACTTTTTTTGAAAGCTCTTAGTAGCAGCATAAATAATGCATCAAAATATACTTATATTTTCACAAAATATTTGGGAGCCAAAAAATCAGGCAAGGGGTTAGCCCACAAAATTACGAATATTCATAAGCTATGCAATAAAAGTCGTACCAGTGGGTCGATTTTGATGATTGATACTTTTATTGAAAGCTCTCGGTATCAGCATAAATACTGCATCAAAATATACTTACATTTTCACAAAATATTTGGGAGCCAAAAAATCAGGCAAGGGGTTAGCCCATAAAATTACGAATATTCATAAGTTATGCAATAAAAGTCGTACCAGTGGGTCGATTTTGATGATTGATACTTTTATTGAAAGCTCTCGGTATCAGCATAAATACTGCATAAAAATATACTTACATTTTCACAAAATATTTGGGAGCCAAAAAATCTGGCAAGGGGTTAGCCCACAAAAATACGAATATTCATAAGTTATGCTATAAAACTCGTACCAGTGGGTCGATTTTGATGATTGATACTTTTATTGAAAGCTCTTAGTAGCAGCATAAATAATGCATCAAAATATACTTATATTTTCACAAAATATTTGGGAGCCAAAAAATCAGGCAAGGGGTTAGCCCACAAAATTACGAATATTCATAAGCTATGCAATAAAAGTCGTACCAGTGGGTCGATTTTGATGATTGATACTTTTATTGAAAGCTCTCGGTATCAGCATAAATACTGCATAAAAATATACTTACATTTTCACAAAATATTTGGGAGCCAAAAAATCTGGCAAGGGGTTAGCCCACAAAATTACGAATATTCATAAGTTATGCTATAAAACTCGTACCAGTGGGTCGATTTTGATGATTGATACTTTTATTGAAAGCTCTTAGTAGCAGCGTAAATAATGCATCAAAATATACTTATATTTTCACAAAATATTTGGGAGCCAAAAAATCAGGCAAGGGGTTAGCCCACAAAATTACGAATATTCATAAGTTATGCAATAAAAGTTGTACCAGTGGGTCGATTTTGATGATTGATACTTTTACGAAAAGCTCTTGGTATCGGCATAAATACTGCATCAAAATAAATTTGTATTAACCAAAATATTTGGGAGCCAAAAATCAGGCAAGGGGTTAGCCCACAAAATTACGAATATTCATAAGTTATGCAATAAAAGTCGTACCAGTGGGTCGATTTTGATGATTGATACTTTTATTGAAAGCTCTTGGTATCAGCATAAATAATGCATCAAAATATACTTACATTTTCACAAAATATTTGGGAGCCAAAAAATCAGGCAAGGGGTTAGCCCACAAAATTACGAATATTCATAAGTTATGCAATAAAAGTCGTACCAGTGGGTCGATTTTGATGATTGATACTTTTATTGAAAGCTCTCGGTATCAGCATAAATACTGCATAAAAATATACTTACATTTTCACAAAATATTTGGGAGCCAAAAAATCAGGCAAGGGGTTAGCCCACAAAATTACGAATATTCATAAGTTATGCAATAAAAGTCGTACCAGTGGGTCGATTTTGATGATTGATACTTTTATTGAAAGCTCTCAAATTCATAAATACTGCATAAAAATATACTTACATTTTCACAAAATATTTGGGAGCCAAAAAATCTGGCAAGGGGTTAGCCCACAAAATTACGAATATTCATAAGTTATGCTATAAAACACGTACCAGTGGGTCGATTTTGATGATTGATACTTTTTTTGAAAGCTCTTAGTAGCAGCATAAATAATGCATCAAAATATACTTATATTTTCACAAAATATTTGGGAGCCAAAAAATCAGGCAAGGGGTTAGCCCACAAAATTACGAATATTCATAAGCTATGCAATAAAAGTCGTACCAGTGGGTCGATTTTGATGATTGATACTTTTATTGAAAGCTCTCGGTATCAGCATAAATACTGCATCAAAATATACTTACATTTTCACAAAATATTTGGGAGCCAAAAAATCAGGCAAGGGGTTAGCCCATAAAATTACGAATATTCATAAGTTATGCAATAAAAGTCGTACCAGTGGGTCGATTTTGATGATTGATACTTTTATTGAAAGCTCTCGGTATCAGCATAAATACTGCATCAAAATATACTTACATTTTCACAAAATATTTGGGAGCCAAAAAATCTGGCAAGGGGTTAGCCCACAAAAATACGAATATTCATAAGTTATGCTATAAAACTCGTACCAGTGGGTCGATTTTGATGATTGATACTTTTATTGAAAGCTCTTAGTAGCAGCATAAATAATGCATCAAAATATACTTATATTTTCACAAAATATTTGGGAGCCAAAAAATCAGGCAAGGGGTTAGCCCACAAAATTACGAATATTCATAAGCTATGCAATAAAAGTCGTACCAGTGGGTCGATTTTGATGATTGATACTTTTATTGAAAGCTCTCGGTATCAGCATAAATACTGCATAAAAATATACTTACATTTTCACAAAATATTTGGGAGCCAAAAAATCTGGCAAGGGGTTAGCCCACAAAATTACGAATATTCATAAGTTATGCTATAAAACTCGTACCAGTGGGTCGATTTTGATGATTGATACTTTTATTGAAAGCTCTTAGTAGCAGCATAAATAATGCATCAAAATATACTTATATTTTCACAAAATATTTGGGAGCCAAAAAATCAGGCAAGGGGTTAGCCCACAAAATTACGAATATTCATAAGTTATGCAATAAAAGTTGTACCAGTGGGTCGATTTTGATGATTGATACTTTTACGAAAAGCTCTTGGTATCGGCATAAATACTGCATCAAAATAAATTTGTATTAACCAAAATATTTGGGAGCCAAAAATCAGGCAAGGGGTTAGCCCACAAAATTACGAATATTCATAAGTTATGCAATAAAAGTCGTACCAGTGGGTCGATTTTGATGATTGATACTTTTATTGAAAGCTCTCGGTATCAGCATAAATACTGCATCAAAATATACTTACATTTTCACAAAATATTTGGGAGCCAAAAAATCAGGCAAGGGGTTAGCCCACAAAATTACGAATATTCATAAGTTATGCAATAAAAGTCGTACCAGTGGGTCGATTTTGATGATTGATACTTTTATTGAAAGCTCTCGGTATCAGCATAAATACTGCATCAAAATATACTTACATTTTCACAAAATATTTGGGAGCCAAAAAATCAGGCAAGGGGTTAGCCCACAAAATTACGAATATTCATAAGCTATGCAATAAAAGTCGTACCAGTGGGTCGATTTTGATAATTGATACTTTTATTGAAAGCTCTCGGTATCAGCATAAATACTGCATCAAAATATACTTACATTTTCACAAAATATTTGGGAGCCAAAAAATCAGGCAAGGGGTTAGCCCATAAAATTACGAATATTCATAAGTTATGCAATAAAAGTCGTACCAGTGGGTCGATTTTGATGATTGATACTTTTATTGAAAGCTCTCGGTATCAGCATAAATACTGCATAAAAATATACTTACATTTTCACAAAATATTTGGGAGCCAAAAAATCTGGCAAGGGGTTAGCCCACAAAAATACGAATATTCATAAGTTATGCTATAAAACTCGTACCAGTGGGTCGATTTTGATGATTGATACTTTTATTGAAAGCTCTTAGTAGCAGCATAAATAATGCATCAAAATATACTTATATTTTCACAAAATATTTGGGAGCCAAAAAATCAGGCAAGGGGTTAGCCCACAAAATTACGAATATTCATAAGCTATGCAATAAAAGTCGTACCAGTGGGTCGATTTTGATGATTGATACTTTTATTGAAAGCTCTCGGTATCAGCATAAATACTGCATAAAAATATACTTACATTTTCACAAAATATTTGGGAGCCAAAAAATCAGGCAAGGGGTTAGCCCATAAAATTACGAATATTCATAAGTTATGCAATAAAAGTCGTACCAGTGGGTCGATTTTGATGATTGATACTTTTATTGAAAGCTCTCGGTATCAGCATAAATACTGCATAAAAATATACTTACATTTTCACAAAATATTTGGGAGCCAAAAAATCTGGCAAGGGGTTAGCCCACAAAAATACGAATATTCATAAGTTATGCTATAAAACTCGTACCAGTGGGTCGATTTTGATGATTGATACTTTTATTGAAAGCTCTTAGTAGCAGCATAAATAATGCATCAAAATATACTTATATTTTCACAAAATATTTGGGAGCCAAAAAATCAGGCAAGGGGTTAGCCCACAAAATTACGAATATTCATAAGTTATGCAATAAAAGTTGTACCAGTGGGTCGATTTTGATGATTGATACTTTTACGAAAAGCTCTTGGTATCGGCATAAATACTGCATCAAAATAAATTTGTATTAACCAAAATATTTGGGAGCCAAAAATCAGGCAAGGGGTTAGCCCACAAAATTACGAATATTCATAATTTATGCAATAAAAGTCGTACCAGTGGGTCGATTTTGATGATTGATACTTTTATTGAAAGCTCTCGGTATCAGCATAAATACTGCATCAAAATATACTTACATTTTCACAAAATATTTGGGAGCCAAAAAATCAGGCAAGGGGTTAGCCCACAAAATTACGAATATTCATAAGTTATGCAATAAAAGTCGTACCAGTGGGTCGATTTTGATGATTGATACTTTTATTGAAAGCTCTCGGTATCAGCATAAATACTGCATCAAAATATACTTACATTTTCACAAAATATTTGGGAGCCAAAAAATCAGGCAAGGGGTTAGCCCACAAAATTACGAATATTCATAAGTTATGCAATAAAAGTCGTACCAGTGGGTCGATTTTGATAATTGATACTTTTACGAAAAGCTCTTGGTATCGGCATAAATACTGCATCAAAATAAATTTGTATTAACCAAAATATTTGGGAGCCAAAAATCAGGCAAGGGGTTAGCCCACAAAATTACGAATATTCATAAGTTATGCAATAAAAGTCGTACCAGTGGGTCGATTTTGATGATTGATACTTTTATTGAAAGCTCTCGGTATCAGCATAAATACTGCATCAAAATATACTTACATTTTCACAAAATATTTGGGAGCCAAAAAATCAGGCAAGGGGTTAGCCCACAAAATTACGAATATTCATAAGTTATGCAATAAAAGTCGTACCAGTGGGTCGATTTTGATAATTGATACTTTTACGAAAAGCTCTTGGTATCGGCATAAATACTGCATCAAAATAAATTTGTATTAACCAAAATATTTGGGAGCCAAAAATCAGGCAAGGGGTTAGCCCACAAAATTACGAATATTCATAAGTTATGCAATAAAAGTCGTACCAGTGGGTCGATTTTGATGATTGATACTTTTATTGAAAGCTCTCGGTATCAGCATAAATACTGCATCAAAATATACTTACATTTTCACAAAATATTTGGGAGCCAAAAAATCAGGCAAGGGGTTAGCCCACAAAATTACGAATATTCATAAGTTATGCAATAAAAGTCGTACCAGTGGGTCGATTTTGATGATTGATACTTTTATTGAAAGCTCTCGGTATCAGCATAAATACTGCATAAAAATATACTTACATTTTCACAAAATATTTGGGAGCCAAAAAATCTGGCAAGGGGTTAGCCCACAAAATTACGAATATTCATAAGTTATGCAATAAAAGTCGTACCAGTGGGTCGATTTTGATAATTGATACTTTTACGAAAAGCTCTCGGTATCGGCATAAATACTGCATCAAAATAAATTTGTATTAACCAAAATATTTGGGAGCCAAAAATCAGGCAAGGGGTTAGCCCACAAAATTACGAATATTCATAAGTTATGCAATAAAAGTCGTACCAGTGGGTCGATTTTGATGATTGATATTTTTATTGAAAGCTCTCGGTATCAGCATAAATACTGCATAAAAATATACTTACATTTTCACAAAATATTTGGGAGCCAAAAAATCTGGCAAGGGGTTAGCCCACAAAATTACGAATATTCATAAGTTATGCAATAAAACTCGTACCAGTGGGTCGATTTTGATGATTGATACTTTTATTGAAAGCTCTCGGTATCAGCATAAATACTGCATCAAAATATACTTACATTTTCACAAAATATTTGGGAGCCAAAAAATCAGGCAAGGGGTTAGCCCACAAAATTACGAATATTCATAAGCTATGCAATAAAAGTCGTACCAGTGGGTCGATTTTGATGATTGATACTTTTATTGAAAGCTCTCGGTATCAGCATAAATACTGCATAAAAATATACTTACATTTTCACAAAATATTTGGGAGCCAAAAAATCTGGCAAGGGGTTAGCCCACAAAATTACGAATATTCATAAGTTATGCAATAAAAGTCGTACCAGTGGGTCGATTTTGATGATTGATACTTTTATTGAAAGCTCTCGGTATCAGCATAAATACTGCATCAAAATATACTTACATTTTCACAAAATATTTGGGAGCCAAAAAATCAGGCAAGGGGTTAGCCCACAAAATTACGAATATTCATAAGTTATGCAATAAAAGTCGTACCAGTGGGTCGATTTTGATGATTGATACTTTTATTGAAAGCTCTCGGTATCAGCATAAATACTGCATAAAAATATACTTACATTTTCACAAAATATTTGGGAGCCAAAAAATCTGGCAAGGGGTTAGCCCACAAAATTACGAATATTCATAAGTTATGCAATAAAACTCGTACCAGTGGGTCGATTTTGATGATTGATACTTTTATTGAAAGCTCTCGGTATCAGCATAAATACTGCATCAAAATATACTTACATTTTCACAAAATATTTGGGAGCCAAAAAATCAGGCAAGGGGTTAGCCCACAAAATTACGAATATTCATAAGTTATGCAATAAAAGTCGTACCAGTGGGTCGATTTTGATAATTGATACTTTTACGAAAAGCTCTTGGTATCGGCATAAATACTGCATCAAAATAAATTTGTATTAACCAAAATATTTGGGAGCCAAAAATCAGGCAAGGGGTTAGCCCACAAAATTACGAATATTCATAAGTTATGCAATAAAAGTCGTACCAGTGGGTCGATTTTGATGATTGATACTTTTATTGAAAGCTCTCGGTATCAGCATAAATACTGCATCAAAATATACTTACATTTTCACAAAATATTTGGGAGCCAAAAAATCAGGCAAGGGGTTAGCCCACAAAATTACGAATATTCATAAGTTATGCAATAAAAGTCGTACCAGTGGGTCGATTTTGATGATTGATACTTTTATTGAAAGCTCTCGGTATCAGCATAAATACTGCATAAAAATATACTTACATTTTCACAAAATATTTGGGAGCCAAAAAATCTGGCAAGGGGTTAGCCCACAAAATTACGAATATTCATAAGTTATGCAATAAAAGTCGTACCAGTGGGTCGATTTTGATGATTGATACTTTTATTGAAAGCTCTCGGTATCAGCATAAATACTGCATAAAAATATACTTACATTTTCACAAAATATTTGGGAGCCAAAAAATCTGGCAAGGGGTTAGCCCACAAAATTACGAATATTCATAAGTTATGCAATAAAACTCGTACCAGTGGGTCGATTTTGATGATTGATACTTTTATTGAAAGCTCTCGGTATCAGCATAAATACTGCATCAAAATATACTTACATTTTCACAAAATATTTGGGAGCCAAAAAATCAGGCAAGGGGTTAGCCCACAAAATTACGAATATTCATAAGCTATGCAATAAAAGTCGTACCAGTGGGTCGATTTTGATGATTGATACTTTTATTGAAAGCTCTCGGTATCAGCATAAATACTGCATCAAAATATACTTACATTTTCACAAAATATTTGGGAGCCAAAAAATCAGGCAAGGGGTTAGCCCACAAAATTACGAATATTCATAAGTTATGCAATAAAAGTCGTACCAGTGGGTCGATTTTGATAATTGATACTTTTACGAAAAGCTCTTGGTATCGGCATAAATACTGCATCAAAATAAATTTGTATTAACCAAAATATTTGGGAGCCAAAAATCAGGCAAGGGGTTAGCCCACAAAATTACGAATATTCATAAGTTATGCAATAAAAGTCGTACCAGTGGGTCGATTTTGATGATTGATACTTTTATTGAAAGCTCTCGGTATCAGCATAAATACTGCATCAAAATATACTTACATTTTCACAAAATATTTGGGAGCCAAAAAATCAGGCAAGGGGTTAGCCCACAAAATTACGAATATTCATAAGTTATGCAATAAAACTCGTACCAGTGGGTCGATTTTGATGATTGATACTTTTACGAAAAGCTCTTGGTATCGGCATAAATACTGCATCAAAATAAATTTGTATTAACCAAAATATTTGGGAGCCAAAAATCAGGCAAGGGGTTAGCCCACAAAATTACGAATATTCATAAGTTATGCAATAAAAGTCGTACCAGTGGGTCGATTTTGATGATTGATACTTTTATTGAAAGCTCTCGGTATCAGCATAAATACTGCATAAAAATATACTTACATTTTCACAAAATATTTGGGAGCCAAAAAATCTGGCAAGGGGTTAGCCCACAAAATTACGAATATTCATAAGTTATGCAATAAAACTCGTACCAGTGGGTCGATTTTGATGATTGATACTTTTATTGAAAGCTCTCGGTATCAGCATAAATACTGCATCAAAATATACTTACATTTTCACAAAATATTTGGGAGCCAAAAAATCAGGCAAGGGGTTAGCCCACAAAATTACGAATATTCATAAGCTATGCAATAAAAGTCGTACCAGTGGGTCGATTTTGATGATTGATACTTTTATTGAAAGCTCTCGGTATCAGCATAAATACTGCATAAAAATATACTTACATTTTCACAAAATATTTGGGAGCCAAAAAATCTGGCAAGGGGTTAGCCCACAAAATTACGAATATTCATAAGTTATGCTATAAAACTCGTACCAGTGGGTCGATTTTGATGATTGATACTTTTATTGAAAGCTCTTAGTAGCAGCATAAATAATGCATCAAAATATACTTATATTTTCACAAAATATTTGGGAGCCAAAAAATCAGGCAAGGGGTTAGCCCACAAAATTACGAATATTCATAAGCTATGCAATAAAAGTCGTACCAGTGGGTCGATTTTGATAATTGATACTTTTACGAAAAGCTCTTGGTATCGGCATAAATATTGCATCAAAATAAATTTGTATTAACCAAAATATTTGGGAGCCAAAAATCAGGCAAGGGGTTAGCCCACAAAATTACGAATATTCATAAGTTATGCAATAAAAGTCGTACCAGTGGGTCGATTTTGATGATTGATACTTTTATTGAAAGCTCTCGGTATCAGCATAAATACTGCATCAAAATATACTTACATTTTCACAAAATATTTGGGAGCCAAAAAATCAGGCAAGGGGTTAGCCCACAAAATTACGAATATTCATAAGTTATGCAATAAAAGTCGTACCAGTGGGTCGATTTTGATGATTGATACTTTTATTGAAAGCTCTCGGTATCAGCATAAATACTGCATAAAAATATACTTACATTTTCACAAAATATTTGGGAGCCAAAAAATCTGGCAAGGGGTTAGCCCACAAAATTACGAATATTCATAAGTTATGCAATAAAACTCGTACCAGTGGGTCGATTTTGATGATTGATACTTTTATTGAAAGCTCTCGGTATCAGCATAAATACTGCATCAAAATATACTTACATTTTCACAAAATATTTGGGAGCCAAAAAATCAGGCAAGGGGTTAGCCCACAAAATTACGAATATTCATAAGTTATGCAATAAAAGTCGTACCAGTGGGTCGATTTTGATGATTGATACTTTTATTGAAAGCTCTCGGTATCAGCATAAATACTGCATAAAAATATACTTACATTTTCACAAAATATTTGGGAGCCAAAAAATCAGGCAAGGGGTTAGCCCACAAAATTACGAATATTCATAAGTTATGCAATAAAAGTCGTACCAGTGGGTCGATTTTGATAATTGATACTTTTACGAAAAGCTCTTGGTATCGGCATAAATACTGCATCAAAATAAATTTGTATTAACCAAAATATTTGGGAGCCAAAAATCAGGCAAGGGGTTAGCCCACAAAATTACGAATATTCATAAGTTATGCAATAAAAGTCGTACCAGTGGGTCGATTTTGATGATTGATACTTTTATTGAAAGCTCTCGGTATCAGCATAAATACTGCATCAAAATATACTTACATTTTCACAAAATATTTGGGAGCCAAAAAATCAGGCAAGGGGTTAGCCCACAAAATTACGAATATTCATAAGTTATGCAATAAAACTCGTACCAGTGGGTCGATTTTGATAATTGATACTTTTACGAAAAGCTCTTGGTATCGGCATAAATACTGCATCAAAATAAATTTGTATTAACCAAAATATTTGGGAGCCAAAAAATCAGGCAAGGGGTTAGCCCACAAAATTACGAATATTCATAAGTTATGCAATAAAAGTCGTACCAGTGGGTCGATTTTGATGATTGATACTTTTATTGAAAGCTCTCGGTATCAGCATAAATACTGCATAAAAATATACTTACATTTTCACAAAATATTTGGGAGCCAAAAAATCTGGCAAGGGGTTAGCCCACAAAATTACGAATATTCATAAGTTATGCAATAAAACTCGTACCAGTGGGTCGATTTTGATGATTGATACTTTTATTGAAAGCTCTCGGTATCAGCATAAATACTGCATCAAAATATACTTACATTTTCACAAAATATTTGGGAGCCAAAAAATCAGGCAAGGGGTTAGCCCACAAAATTACGAATATTCATAAGCTATGCAATAAAAGTCGTACCAGTGGGTCGATTTTGATGATTGATACTTTTATTGAAAGCTCTCGGTATCAGCATAAATACTGCATCAAAATATACTTACATTTTCACAAAATATTTGGGAGCCAAAAAATCAGGCAAGGGGTTAGCCCACAAAATTACGAATATTCATAAGTTATGCAATAAAACTCGTACCAGTGGGTCGATTTTGATAATTGATACTTTTACGAAAAGCTCTTGGTATCGGCATAAATACTGCATCAAAATAAATTTGTATTAACCAAAATATTTGGGAGCCAAAAAATCAGGCAAGGGGTTAGCCCACAAAATTACGAATATTCATAAGTTATGCAATAAAAGTCGTACCAGTGGGTCGATTTTGATGATTGATACTTTTATTGAAAGCTCTCGGTATCAGCATAAATACTGCATAAAAATATACTTACATTTTCACAAAATATTTGGGAGCCAAAAAATCTGGCAAGGGGTTAGCCCACAAAATTACGAATATTCATAAGTTATGCAATAAAAGTCGTACCAGTGGGTCGATTTTGATGATTGATACTTTTATTGAAAGCTCTCGGTATCAGCATAAATACTGCATCAAAATATACTTACATTTTCACAAAATATTTGGGAGCCAAAAAATCAGGCAAGGGGTTAGCCCACAAAATTACGAATATTCATAAGCTATGCAATAAAAGTCGTACCAGTGGGTCGATTTTGATGATTGATACTTTTATTGAAAGCTCTCGGTATCAGCATAAATACTGCATAAAAATATACTTACATTTTCACAAAATATTTGGGAGCCAAAAAATCTGGCAAGGGGTTAGCCCACAAAAATACGAATATTCATAAGTTATGCTATAAAACTCGTACCAGTGGGTCGATTTTGATGATTGATACTTTTATTGAAAGCTCTTAGTAGCAGCATAAATACTGCATCAAAATATACTTACATTTTCACAAAATATTTGGGAGCCAAAAAATCAGGCAAGGGGTTAGCCCACAAAATTACGAATATTCATAAGCTATGCAATAAAAGTCGTACCAGTGGGTCGATTTTGATGATTGATACTTTTATTGAAAGCTCTCGGTATCAGCATAAATACTGCATCAAAATATACTTACATTTTCACAAAATATTTGGGAGCCAAAAAATCAGGCAAGGGGTTAGCCCACAAAATTACGAATATTCATAAGTTATGCAATAAAAGTCGTACCAGTGGGTCGATTTTGATAATTGATACTTTTACGAAAAGCTCTTGGTATCGGCATAAATACTGCATCAAAATAAATTTGTATTAACCAAAATATTTGGGAGCCAAAAATCAGGCAAGGGGTTAGCCCACAAAATTACGAATATTCATAAGTTATGCAATAAAAGTCGTACCAGTGGGTCGATTTTGATGATTGATACTTTTATTGAAAGCTCTCGGTATCAGCATAAATACTGCATCAAAATATACTTACATTTTCACAAAATATTTGGGAGCCAAAAAATCAGGCAAGGGGTTAGCCCACAAAATTACGAATATTCATAAGTTATGCAATAAAACTCGTACCAGTGGGTCGATTTTGATAATTGATACTTTTACGAAAAGCTCTTGGTATCGGCATAAATACTGCATCAAAATAAATTTGTATTAACCAAAATATTTGGGAGCCAAAAAATCAGGCAAGGGGTTAGCCCACAAAATTACGAATATTCATAAGTTATGCAATAAAAGTCGTACCAGTGGGTCGATTTTGATGATTGATACTTTTATTGAAAGCTCTCGGTATCAGCATAAATACTGCATAAAAATATACTTACATTTTCACAAAATATTTGGGAGCCAAAAAATCTGGCAAGGGGTTAGCCCACAAAATTACGAATATTCATAAGTTATGCAATAAAACTCGTACCAGTGGGTCGATTTTGATGATTGATACTTTTATTGAAAGCTCTCGGTATCAGCATAAATACTGCATCAAAATATACTTACATTTTCACAAAATATTTGGGAGCCAAAAAATCAGGCAAGGGGTTAGCCCACAAAATTACGAATATTCATAAGCTCTGCAATAAAAGTCGTACCAGTGGGTCGATTTTGATGATTGATACTTTTATTGAAAGCTCTCGGTATCAGCATAAATACTGCATTAAAATATACTTACATTTTCACAAAATATTTGGGAGCCAAAAAATCAGGCAAGGGGTTAGCCCACAAAATTACGAATATTCATAAGTTATGCAATAAAAGTCGTACCAGTGGGTCGATTTTGATAATTGATACTTTTACGAAAAGCTCTTGGTATCGGCATAAATACTGCATCAAAATAAATTTGTATTAACCAAAATATTTGGGAGCCAAAAATCAGGCAAGGGGTTAGCCCACAAAATTACGAATATTCATAAGTTATGCAATAAAAGTCGTACCAGTGGGTCGATTTTGATGATTGATACTTTTATTGAAAGCTCTCGGTATCAGCATAAATACTGCATAAAAATATACTTACATTTTCACAAAATATTTGGGAGCCAAAAAATCTGGCAAGGGGTTAGCCCACAAAATTACGAATATTCATAAGTTATGCAATAAAACTCGTACCAGTGGGTCGATTTTGATGATTGATACTTTTATTGAAAGCTCTCGGTATCAGCATAAATACTGCATCAAAATATACTTACATTTTCACAAAATATTTGGGAGCCAAAAAATCAGGCAAGGGGTTAGCCCACAAAATTACGAATATTCATAAGTTATGCAATAAAAGTCGTACCAGTGGGTCGATTTTGATAATTGATACTTTTACGAAAAGCTCTTGGTATCGGCATAAATACTGCATCAAAATAAATTTGTATTAACCAAAATATTTGGGAGCCAAAAATCAGGCAAGGGGTTAGCCCACAAAATTACGAATATTCATAAGTTATGCAATAAAAGTCGTACCAGTGGGTCGATTTTGATGATTGATACTTTTATTGAAAGCTCTCGGTATCAGCATAAATACTGCATAAAAATATACTTACATTTTCACAAAATATTTGGGAGCCAAAAAATCTGGCAAGGGGTTAGCCCACAAAATTACGAATATTCATAAGTTATGCAATAAAACTCGTACCAGTGGGTCGATTTTGATGATTGATACTTTTATTGAAAGCTCTCGGTATCAGCATAAATACTGCATCAAAATATACTTACATTTTCACAAAATATTTGGGAGCCAAAAAATCAGGCAAGGGGTTAGCCCACAAAATTACGAATATTCATAAGCTATGCAATAAAAGTCGTACCAGTGGGTCGATTTTGATGATTGATACTTTTATTGAAAGCTCTCGGTATCAGCATAAATACTGCATCAAAATATACTTACATTTTCACAAAATATTTGGGAGCCAAAAAATCAGGCAAGGGGTTAGCCCACAAAATTACGAATATTCATAAGTTATGCAATAAAAGTCGTACCAGTGGGTCGATTTTGATAATTGATACTTTTACGAAAAGCTCTTGGTATCGGCATAAATACTGCATCAAAATAAATTTGTATTAACCAAAATATTTGGGAGCCAAAAATCAGGCAAGGGGTTAGCCCACAAAATTACGAATATTCATAAGTTATGCAATAAAAGTCGTACCAGTGGGTCGATTTTGATGATTGATACTTTTATTGAAAGCTCTCGGTATCAGCATAAATACTGCATCAAAATATACTTACATTTTCACAAAATATTTGGGAGCCAAAAAATCAGGCAAGGGGTTAGCCCACAAAATTACGAATATTCATAAGTTATGCAATAAAAGTCGTACCAGTGGGTCGATTTTGATGATTGATACTTTTATTGAAAGCTCTCGGTATCAGCATAAATACTGCATCAAAATATACTTACATTTTCACAAAATATTTGGGAGCCAAAAAATCAGGCAAGGGGTTAGCCCACAAAATTACGAATATTCATAAGTTATGCAATAAAAGTCGTACCAGTGGGTCGATTTTGATGATTGATACTTTTATTGAAAGCTCTCGGTATCAGCATAAATACTGCATAAAAATATACTTACATTTTCACAAAATATTTGGGAGCCAAAAAATCTGGCAAGGGGTTAGCCCACAAAATTACGAATATTCATAAGCTATGCAATAAAAGTCGTACCAGTGGGTCGATTTTGATAATTGATACTTTTACGAAAAGCTCTTGGTATCGGCATAAATACTGCATCAAAATAAATTTGTATTAACAAAAATATTTGGGAGCCAAAAATCTGGCAAGGGGTTAGCCCACAAAATTACGAATATTCATAAGTTATGCAATAAAAGTCGTACCAGTGGGTCGATTTTGATGATTGATACTTTTATTGAAAGCTCTCGGTATCAGCATAAATACTGCATCAAAATATACTTACATTTTCACAAAATATTTGGGAGCCAAAAAATCAGGCAAGGGGTTAGCCCACAAAATTACGAATATTCATAAGTTATGCAATAAAAGTCGTACCAGTGGGTCGATTTTGATGATTGATACTTTTATTGAAAGCTCTCGGTATCAGCATAAATACTGCATAAAAATATACTTACATTTTCACAAAATATTTGGGAGCCAAAAAATCTGGCAAGGGGTTAGCCCACAAAATTACGAATATTCATAAGTTATGCAATAAAACTCGTACCAGTGGGTCGATTTTGATGATTGATACTTTTATTGAAAGCTCTCGGTATCAGCATAAATACTGCATCAAAATATACTTACATTTTCACAAAATATTTGGGAGCCAAAAAATCTGGCAAGGGGTTAGCCCACAAAATTACGAATATTCATAAGCTATGCAATAAAAGTCGTACCAGTGGGTCGATTTTGATAATTGATACTTTTACGAAAAGCTCTTGGTATCGGCATAAATACTGCATCAAAATAAATTTGTATTAACAAAAATATTTGGGAGCCAAAAATCTGGCAAGGGGTTAGCCCACAAAATTACGAATATTCATAAGTTATGCAATAAAAGTCGTACCAGTGGGTCGATTTTGATGATTGATACTTTTATTGAAAGCTCTCGGTATCAGCATAAATACTGCATCAAAATATACTTACATTTTCACAAAATATTTGGGAGCCAAAAAATCAGGCAAGGGGTTAGCCCACAAAATTACGAATATTCATAAGTTATGCAATAAAAGTCGTACCAGTGGGTCGATTTTGATGATTGATACTTTTATTGAAAGCTCTCGGTATCAGCATAAATACTGCATAAAAATATACTTACATTTTCACAAAATATTTGGGAGCCAAAAAATCTGGCAAGGGGTTAGCCCACAAAATTACGAATATTCATAAGCTATGCAATAAAAGTCGTACCAGTGGGTCGATTTTGATGATTGATACTTTTATTGAAAGCTCTCGGTATCAGCATAAATACTGCATCAAAATATACTTACATTTTCACAAAATATTTGGGAGCCAAAAAATCTGGCAAGGGGTTAGCCCACAAAATTACGAATATTCATAAGTTATGCAATAAAAGTCGTACCAGTGGGTCGATTTTGATGATTGATACTTTTATTGAAAGCTCTCGGTATCAGCATAAATACTGCATCAAAATATACTTACATTTTCACAAAATATTTGGGAGCCAAAAAATCAGGCAAGGGGTTAGCCCACAAAATTACGAATATTCATAAGTTATGCAATAAAAGTCGTACCAGTGGGTCGATTTTGATAATTGATACTTTTACGAAAAGCTCTTGGTATCGGCATAAATACTGCATCAAAATAAATTTGTATTAACCAAAATATTTGGGAGCCAAAAATCAGGCAAGGGGTTAGCCCACAAAATTACAAATATTCATAAGTTATGCAATAAAAGTCGTACCAGTGGGTCGATTTTGATGATTGATACTTTTATTGAAAGCTCTCGGTATCAGCATAAATACTGCATCAAAATATACTTACATTTTCACAAAATATTTGGGAGCCAAAAAATCAGGCAAGGGGTTAGCCCACAAAATTACGAATATTCATAAGTTATGCAATAAAAGTCGTACCAGTGGGTCGATTTTGATGATTGATACTTTTATTGAAAGCTCTCGGTATCAGCATAAATACTGCATAAAAATATACTTACATTTTCACAAAATATTTGGGAGCCAAAAAATCTGGCAAGGGGTTAGCCCACAAAATTACGAATATTCATAAGCTATGCAATAAAAGTCGTACCAGTGGGTCGATTTTGATAATTGATACTTTTACGAAAAGCTCTTGGTATCGGCATAAATACTGCATCAAAATAAATTTGTATTAACAAAAATATTTGGGAGCCAAAAATCTGGCAAGGGGTTAGCCCACAAAATTACGAATATTCATAAGTTATGCAATAAAAGTCGTACCAGTGGGTCGATTTTGATGATTGATACTTTTATTGAAAGCTCTCGGTATCAGCATAAATACTGCATCAAAATATACTTACATTTTCACAAAATATTTGGGAGCCAAAAAATCAGGCAAGGGGTTAGCCCATAAAATTACGAATATTCATAAGTTATGCTATAAAACTCGTACCAGTGGGTCGATTTTGATGATTGATACTTTTATTGAAAGCTCTTAGTAGCAGCATAAATAATGCATCAAAATATACTTACATTTTCACAAAATATTTGGGAGCCAAAAAATCAGGCAAGGGGTTAGCCCACAAAATTACGAATATTCATAAGCTATGCAATAAAAGTCGTACCAGTGGGTCGATTTTGATAATTGATACTTTTACGAAAAGCTCTTGGTATCGGCATAAATACTGCATCAAAATAAATTTGTATTAACCAAAATATTTGGGAGCCAAAAATCAGGCAAGGGGTTAGCCCACAAAATTACGAATATTCATAAGTTATGTTATAAAACTCGTACCAGTGGGTCGATTTTGATGATTGATACTTTTATTGAAAGCTCTTAGTAGCAGCATAAATAATGCATCAAAATATACTTATATTTTCACAAAATATTTGGGAGCCAAAAAATCTGGCAAGGGGTTAGCCCACAAAATTACGAATATTCATAAGTTATTCTATAAAACTCGTACCAGTGGGTCGATTTTGATGATTGATACTTTTATTGAAAGCTCTTAGTAGCAGCATAAATAATGCATCAAAATATACTTATATTTTCACAAAATATTTGGGAGCCAAAAAATCAGGCAAGGGGTTAGCCCACAAAATTACGAATATTCATAAGCTATGCAATAAAAGTCGTACCAGTGGGTCGATTTTGATAATTGATACTTTTACGAAAAGCTCTTGGTATCGGCATAAATACTGCATCAAAATAAATTTGTATTAACCAAAATATTTGGGAGCCAAAAATCAGGCAAGGGGTTAGCCCACAAAATTACGAATATTCATAAGTTATGTTATAAAACTCGTACCAGTGGGTCGATTTTGATGATTGATACTTTTATTGAAAGCTCTTAGTAGCAGCATAAATAATGCATCAAAATATACTTATATTTTCACAAAATATTTGGGAGCCAAAAAATCAGGCAAGGGGTTAGCCCACAAAATTACGAATATTCATAAGTTATGCAATAAAAGTCGTACCAGTGGGTCGATTTTGATGATTGATACTTTTATTGAAAGCTCTCGGTATCAGCATAAATACTGCATCAAAATATACTTACATTTTCACAAAATATTTGGGAGCCAAAAAATCTGGCAAGGGGTTAGCCCACAAAATTACGAATATTCATAAGCTATGCAATAAAAGTCGTACCAGTGGGTCGATTTTGATGATTGATACTTTTATTGAAAGCTCTTGGTATCGGCATAAATACTGCATCAAAATAAATTTGTATTAACCAAAATATTTGGGAGCCAAAAATCAGGCAAGGGGTTAGCCCACAAAATTACGAATATTCATAAGTTATGTTATAAAACTCGTACCAGTGGGTCGATTTTGATGATTGATACTTTTATTGAAAGCTCTTAGTAGCAGCATAAATAATGCATCAAAATATACTTATATTTTCACAAAATATTTGGGAGCCAAAAAATCAGGCAAGGGGTTAGCCCACAAAATTACGAATATTCATAAGTTATGCAATAAAAGTCGTACCAGTGGGTCGATTTTGATGATTGATACTTTTATTGAAAGCTCTCGGTATCAGCATAAATACTGCATCAAAATATACTTACATTTTCACAAAATATTTGGGAGCCAAAAAATCTGGCAAGGGGTTAGCCCACAAAATTACGAATATTCATAAGCTATGCAATAAAAGTCGTACCAGTGGGTCGATTTTGATAATTGATACTCTTATTGGAAGCTCTTGGTATCAGCATAAATACTGCATCAAAATATACTTACATTTTCACAAAATATTTGGGAGCCAAAAAATCTGGCAAGGGGTTAGCCCACAAAATTACGAATATTCATAAGTTATGCTATAAAACTCGTACCAGTGGGTCGATTTTGATGATTGATACTTTTATTGAAAGCTCTTAGTAGCAGCATAAATAATGCATCAAAATATACTTATATTTTCACAAAATATTTGGGAGCCAAAAAATCAGGCAAGGGGTTAGCCCATAAAATTACGAATATTCATAAGTTATGCAATAAAAGTCGTACCAGTGGGTCGATTTTGATGATTGATACTTTTATTGAAAGCTCTCGGTATCAGCATAAATACTGCATCAAAATATACTTACATTTTCACAAAATATTTGGGAGCCAAAAAATCAGGCAAGGGGTTAGCCCACAAAATTACGAATATTCATAAGTTATGCAATAATAGTCGTACCAGTGGGTCGATTTTGATAATTGATACTTTTACGAAAAGCTCTTGGTATCGGCATAAATACTGCATCAAAATAAATTTGTATTAACCAAAATATTTGGGAGCCAAAAATCAGGCAAGGGGTTAGCCCACAAAATTACGAATATTCATAAGTTATGCAATAAAAGTCGTACCAGTGGGTCGATTTTGATGATTGATACTTTTATTGAAAGCTCTCGGTATCAGCATAAATACTGCATCAAAATATACTTACATTTTCACAAAATATTTGGGAGCCAAAAAATCAGGCAAGGGGTTAGCCCACAAAATTACGAATATTCATAAGTTATGCAATAAAAGTCGTACCAGTGGGTCGATTTTGATGATTGATACTTTTATTGAAAGCTCTCGGTATCAGCATAAATACTGCATCAAAATATACTTACATTTTCACAAAATATTTGGGAGCCAAAAAATCAGGCAAGGGGTTAGCCCACAAAATTACGAATATTCATAAGTTATGCAATAAAAGTCGTACCAGTGGGTCGATTTTGATGATTGATACTTTTATTGAAAGCTCTCGGTATCAGCATAAATACTGCATCAAAATATACTTACATTTTCACAAAATATTTGGGAGCCAAAAAATCAGGCAAGGGGTTAGCCCACAAAATTACGAATATTCATAAGTTATGCAATAAAAGTCGTACCAGTGGGTCGATTTTGATGATTGATACTTTTATTGAAAGCTCTCGGTATCAGCATAAATACTGCATAAAAATATACTTACATTTTCACAAAATATTTGGGAGCCAAAAAATCTGGCAAGGGGTTAGCCCACAAAATTACGAATATTCATAAGTTATGCAATAAAACTCGTACCAGTGGGTCGATTTTGATGATTGATACTTTTATTGAAAGCTCTCGGTATCAGCATAAATACTGCATCAAAATATACTTACATTTTCACAAAATATTTGGGAGCCAAAAAATCTGGCAAGGGGTTAGCCCACAAAATTACGAATATTCATAAGCTATGCAATAAAAGTCGTACCAGTGGGTCGATTTTGATAATTGATACTTTTACGAAAAGCTCTTGGTATCGGCATAAATACTGCATCAAAATAAATTTGTATTAACAAAAATATTTGGGAGCCAAAAATCTGGCAAGGGGTTAGCCCACAAAATTACGAATATTCATAAGTTATGCAATAAAAGTCGTACCAGTGGGTCGATTTTGATGATTGATACTTTTATTGAAAGCTCTCGGTATCAGCATAAATACTGCATCAAAATATACTTACATTTTCACAAAATATTTGGGAGCCAAAAAATCAGGCAAGGGGTTAGCCCACAAAATTACGAATATTCATAAGTTATGCAATAAAAGTCGTACCAGTGGGTCGATTTTGATGATTGATACTTTTATTGAAAGCTCTCGGTATCAGCATAAATACTGCATAAAAATATACTTACATTTTCACAAAATATTTGGGAGCCAAAAAATCTGGCAAGGGGTTAGCCCACAAAATTACGAATATTCATAAGCTATGCAATAAAAGTCGTACCAGTGGGTCGATTTTGATGATTGATACTTTTATTGAAAGCTCTCGGTATCAGCATAAATACTGCATCAAAATATACTTACATTTTCACAAAATATTTGGGAGCCAAAAAATCTGGCAAGGGGTTAGCCCACAAAATTACGAATATTCATAAGTTATGCAATAAAAGTCGTACCAGTGGGTCGATTTTGATGATTGATACTTTTATTGAAAGCTCTCGGTATCAGCATAAATACTGCATCAAAATATACTTACATTTTCACAAAATATTTGGGAGCCAAAAAATCAGGCAAGGGGTTAGCCCACAAAATTACGAATATTCATAAGTTATGCAATAAAAGTCGTACCAGTGGGTCGATTTTGATAATTGATACTTTTACGAAAAGCTCTTGGTATCGGCATAAATACTGCATCAAAATAAATTTGTATTAACCAAAATATTTGGGAGCCAAAAATCAGGCAAGGGGTTAGCCCACAAAATTACAAATATTCATAAGTTATGCAATAAAAGTCGTACCAGTGGGTCGATTTTGATGATTGATACTTTTATTGAAAGCTCTCGGTATCAGCATAAATACTGCATCAAAATATACTTACATTTTCACAAAATATTTGGGAGCCAAAAAATCAGGCAAGGGGTTAGCCCACAAAATTACGAATATTCATAAGTTATGCAATAAAAGTCGTACCAGTGGGTCGATTTTGATGATTGATACTTTTATTGAAAGCTCTCGGTATCAGCATAAATACTGCATAAAAATATACTTACATTTTCACAAAATATTTGGGAGCCAAAAAATCTGGCAAGGGGTTAGCCCACAAAATTACGAATATTCATAAGCTATGCAATAAAAGTCGTACTAGTGGGTCGATTTTGATAATTGATACTTTTACGAAAAGCTCTTGGTATCGGCATAAATACTGCATCAAAATAAATTTGTATTAACAAAAATATTTGGGAGCCAAAAATCTGGCAAGGGGTTAGCCCACAAAATTACGAATATTCATAAGTTATGCAATAAAAGTCGTACCAGTGGGTCGATTTTGATGATTGATACTTTTATTGAAAGCTCTCGGTATCAGCATAAATACTGCATCAAAATATACTTACATTTTCACAAAATATTTGGGAGCCAAAAAATCAGGCAAGGGGTTAGCCCATAAAATTACGAATATTCATAAGTTATGCTATAAAACTCGTACCAGTGGGTCGATTTTGATGATTGATACTTTTATTGAAAGCTCTTAGTAGCAGCATAAATAATGCATCAAAATATACTTATATTTTCACAAAATATTTGGGAGCCAAAAAATCAGGCAAGGGGTTAGCCCACAAAATTACGAATATTCATAAGCTATGCAATAAAAGTCGTACCAGTGGGTCGATTTTGATAATTGATACTTTTACGAAAAGCTCTTGGTATCGGCATAAATACTGCATCAAAATAAATTTGTATTAACCAAAATATTTGGGAGCCAAAAATCAGGCAAGGGGTTAGCCCACAAAATTACGAATATTCATAAGTTATGTTATAAAACTCGTACCAGTGGGTCGATTTTGATGATTGATACTTTTATTGAAAGCTCTTAGTAGCAGCATAAATAATGCATCAAAATATACTTATATTTTCACAAAATATTTGGGAGCCAAAAAATCTGGCAAGGGGTTAGCCCACAAAATTACGAATATTCATAAGTTATTCTATAAAACTCGTACCAGTGGGTCGATTTTGATGATTGATACTTTTATTGAAAGCTCTTAGTAGCAGCATAAATAATGCATCAAAATATACTTATATTTTCACAAAATATTTGGGAGCCAAAAAATCAGGCAAGGGGTTAGCCCACAAAATTACGAATATTCATAAGCTATGCAATAAAAGTCGTACCAGTGGGTCGATTTTGATAATTGATACTTTTACGAAAAGCTCTTGGTATCGGCATAAATACTGCATCAAAATAAATTTGTATTAACCAAAATATTTGGGAGCCAAAAATCAGGCAAGGGGTTAGCCCACAAAATTACGAATATTCATAAGTTATGTTATAAAACTCGTACCAGTGGGTCGATTTTGATGATTGATACTTTTATTGAAAGCTCTTAGTAGCAGCATAAATAATGCATCAAAATATACTTATATTTTCACAAAATATTTGGGAGCCAAAAAATCAGGCAAGGGGTTAGCCCACAAAATTACGAATATTCATAAGTTATGCAATAAAAGTCGTACCAGTGGGTCGATTTTGATGATTGATACTTTTATTGAAAGCTCTCGGTATCAGCATAAATACTGCATCAAAATATACTTACATTTTCACAAAATATTTGGGAGCCAAAAAATCTGGCAAGGGGTTAGCCCACAAAATTACGAATATTCATAAGCTATGCAATAAAAGTCGTACCAGTGGGTCGATTTTGATGATTGATACTTTTATTGAAAGCTCTTGGTATCGGCATAAATACTGCATCAAAATAAATTTGTATTAACCAAAATATTTGGGAGCCAAAAATCAGGCAAGGGGTTAGCCCACAAAATTACGAATATTCATAAGTTATGTTATAAAACTCGTACCAGTGGGTCGATTTTGATGATTGATACTTTTATTGAAAGCTCTTAGTAGCAGCATAAATAATGCATCAAAATATACTTATATTTTCACAAAATATTTGGGAGCCAAAAAATCAGGCAAGGGGTTAGCCCACAAAATTACGAATATTCATAAGTTATGCAATAAAAGTCGTACCAGTGGGTCGATTTTGATGATTGATACTTTTATTGAAAGCTCTCGGTATCAGCATAAATACTGCATCAAAATATACTTACATTTTCACAAAATATTTGGGAGCCAAAAAATCTGGCAAGGGGTTAGCCCACAAAATTACGAATATTCATAAGCTATGCAATAAAAGTCGTACCAGTGGGTCGATTTTGATAATTGATACTCTTATTGGAAGCTCTTGGTATCAGCATAAATACTGCATCAAAATATACTTACATTTTCACAAAATATTTGGGAGCCAAAAAATCTGGCAAGGGGTTAGCCCACAAAATTACGAATATTCATAAGTTATGCTATAAAACTCGTACCAGTGGGTCGATTTTGATGATTGATACTTTTATTGAAAGCTCTTAGTAACAGCATAAATAATGCATCAAAATATACTTATATTTTCACAAAATATTTGGGAGCCAAAAAATCAGGCAAGGGGTTAGCCCATAAAATTACGAATATTCATAAGTTATGCAATAAAAGTCGTACCAGTGGGTCGATTTTGATGATTGATACTTTTATTGAAAGCTCTCGGTATCAGCATAAATACTGCATCAAAATATACTTACATTTTCACAAAATATTTGGGAGCCAAAAAATCAGGCAAGGGGTTAGCCCACAAAATTACGAATATTCATAAGCTATGCAATAAAAGTCGTACCAGTGGGTCGATTTTGATAATTGATACTCTTATTGGAAGCTCTTGGTATCAGCATAAATACTGCATCAAAATATACTTACATTTTCACAAAATATTTGGGAGCCAAAAAATCTGGCAAGGGGTTAGCCCACAAAATTACGAATATTCATAAGCTATGCAATAAAAGTCGTACCAGTGGGTCGATTTTGATAATTGATACTTTTACGAAAAGCTCTTGGTATCGGCATAAATACTGCATCAAAATAAATTTGTATTAACCAAAATATTTGGGAGCCAAAAATCAGGCAAGGGGTTAGCCCACAAAATTACGAATATTCATAAGTTATGTTATAAAACTCGTACCAGTGGGTCGATTTTGATGATTGATACTTTTATTGAAAGCTCTTAGTAGCAGCATAAATAATGCATCAAAATATACTTATATTTTCACAAAATATTTGGGAGCCAAAAAATCAGGCAAGGGGTTAGCCCACAAAATTACGAATATTCATAAGTTATGCAATAAAAGTCGTACCAGTGGGTCGATTTTGATGATTGATACTTTTATTGAAAGCTCTCGGTATCAGCATAAATACTGCATCAAAATATACTTACATTTTCACAAAATATTTGGGAGCCAAAAAATCAGGCAAGGGGTTAGCCCATAAAATTACGAATATTCATAAGTTATGCAATAAAAGTCGTACCAGTGGGTCGATTTTGATGATTGATACTTTTATTGAAAGCTCTCGGTATCAGCATAAATACTGCATCAAAATATACTTACATTTTCACAAAATATTTGGGAGCCAAAAAATCTGGCAAGGGGTTAGCCCACAAAATTACGAATATTCATAAGTTATGCTATAAAACTCGTACCAGTGGGTCGATTTTGATGATTGATACTTTTATTGAAAACTCTTAGTAGCAGCATAAATAATGCATCAAAATATACTTATATTTTCACAAAATATTTGGGAGCCAAAAAATCAGGCAAGGGGTTAGCCCACAAAATTACGAATATTCATAAGCTATGCAATAAAAGTCGTACCAGTGGGTCGATTTTGATAATTGATACTTTTACGAAAAGCTCTTGGTATCGGCATAAATACTGCATCAAAATAAATTTGTATTAACCAAAATATTTGGGAGCCAAAAAATCAGGCAAGGGGTTAGCCCACAAAATTACGAATATTCATAAGTTATGCAATAAAAGTCGTACCAGTGGGTCGATTTTGATGATTGATACTTTTATTGAAAGCTCTCGGTATCAGCATAAATACTGCATCAAAATATACTTACATTTTCACAAAATATTTGGGAGCCAAAAAATCAGGCAAGGGGTTAGCCCATAAAATTACGAATATTCATAAGTTATGCAATAAAAGTCGTACCAGTGGGTCGATTTTGATGATTGATACTTTTATTGAAAGCTCTCGGTATCAGCATAAATACTGCATAAAAATATACTTACATTTTCACAAAATATTTGGGAGCCAAAAAATCAGGCAAGGGGTTAGCCCATAAAATTACGAATATTCATAAGTTATGCAATAAAAGTCGTACCAGTGGGTCGATTTTGATGATTGATACTTTTATTGAAAGCTCTCGGTATCAGCATAAATACTGCATCAAAATATACTTACATTTTCACAAAATATTTGGGAGCCAAAAAATCTGGCAAGGGGTTAGCCCACAAAAATACGAATATTCATAAGTTATGCTATAAAACTAGTACAAGTGGGTCGATTTTGATGATTGATACTTTTATTGAAAGCTCTTAGTAGCAGCATAAATAATGCATCAAAATATACTTATATTTTCACAAAATATTTGGGAGCCAAAAAATCAGGCAAGGGGTTAGCCCACAAAATTACGAATATTCATAAGCTATGCAATAAAAGTCGTACCAGTGGGTCGATTTTGATAATTGATACTTTTACGAAAAGCTCTTGGTATCGGCATAAATACTGCATCAAAATAAATTTGTATTAACCAAAATATTTGGGAGCCAAAAATCAGGCAAGGGGTTAGCCCACAAAATTACGAATATTCATAAGTTATGCTATAAAACTCGTACCAGTGGGTCGATTTTGATGATTGATACTTTTATTGAAAGCTCTTAGTAGCAGCATAAATAATGCATCAAAATATACTTATATTTTCACAAAATATTTGGGAGCCAAAAAATCAGGCAAGGGGTTAGCCCACAAAATTACGAATATTCATAAGTTATGCAATAAAAGTCGTACCAGTGGGTCGATTTTGATGATTGATACTTTTATTGAAAGCTCTCGGTATCAGCATAAATACTGCATCAAAATATACTTACATTTTCACAAAATATTTGGGAGCCAAAAAATCAGGCAAGGGGTTAGCCCACAAAATTACGAATATTCATAAGTTATGCAATAAAAGTCGTACCAGTGGGTCGATTTTGATAATTGATACTTTTACGAAAAGCTCTTGGTATCGGCATAAATACTGCATCAAAATAAATTTGTATTAACCAAAATATTTGGGAGCCAAAAAATCAGGCAAGGGGTTAGCCCACAAAATTACGAATATTCATAAGTTATGCAATAAAAGTCGTACCAGTGGGTCGATTTTGATGATTGATACTTTTATTGAAAGCTCTCGGTATCAGCATAAATACTGCATCAAAATATACTTACATTTTCACAAAATATTTGGGAGCCAAAAAATCAGGCAAGGGGTTAGCCCACAAAATTACGAATATTCATAAGTTATGCAATAAAAGTCGTACCAGTGGGTCGATTTTGATGATTGATACTTTTATTGAAAGCTCTCGGTATCAGCATAAATACTGCATCAAAATATACTTACATTTTCACAAAATATTTGGGAGCCAAAAAATCAGGCAAGGGGTTAGCCCACAAAATTACGAATATTCATAAGTTATGCAATAAAAGTCGTACCAGTGGGTCGATTTTGATAATTGATACTTTTACGAAAAGCTCTTGGTATCGGCATAAATACTGCATCAAAATAAATTTGTATTAACCAAAATATTTGGGAGCCAAAAATCAGGCACGGGGTTAGCCCACAAAATTACGAATATTCATAAGTTATGCAATAAAAGTCGTACCAGTGGGTCGATTTTGATGATTGATACTTTTATTGAAAGCTCTCGGTATCAGCATAAATACTGCATCAAAATATACTTACATTTTCACAAAATATTTGGGAGCCAAAAAATCAGGCAAGGGGTTAGCCCACAAAATTACGAATATTCATAAGTTATGCAATAAAAGTCGTACCAGTGGGTCGATTTTGATAATTGATACTTTTACGAAAAGCTCTTGGTATCGGCATAAATACTGCATCAAAATAAATTTGTATTAACCAAAATATTTGGGAGCCAAAAATCAGGCAAGGGGTTAGCCCACAAAATTACGAATATTCATAAGTTATGCAATAAAAGTCGTACCAGTGGGTCGATTTTGATGATTGATACTTTTATTGAAAGCTCTCGGTATCAGCATAAATACTGCATCAAAATATACTTACATTTTCACAAAATATTTGGGAGCCAAAAAATCAGGCAAGGGGTTAGCCCACAAAATTACGAATATTCATAAGTTATGCAATAAAAGTCGTACCAGTGGGTCGATTTTGATGATTGATACTTTTATTGAAAGCTCTCGGTATCAGCATAAATACTGCATAAAAATATACTTACATTTTCACAAAATATTTGGGAGCCAAAAAATCTGGCAAGGGGTTAGCCCACAAAATTACGAATATTCATAAGTTATGCAATAAAACTCGTACCAGTGGGTCGATTTTGATGATTGATACTTTTATTGAAAGCTCTCGGTATCAGCATAAATACTGCATCAAAATATACTTACATTTTCACAAAATATTTGGGAGCCAAAAAATCTGGCAAGGGGTTAGCCCACAAAATTACGAATATTCATAAGCTATGCAATAAAAGTCGTACCAGTGGGTCGATTTTGATGATTGATACTTTTATTGAAAGCTCTCGGTATCAGCATAAATACTGCATCAAAATATACTTACATTTTCACAAAATATTTGGGAGCCAAAAAATCAGGCAAGGGGTTAGCCCACAAAATTACGAATATTCATAAGTTATGCAATAAAAGTCGTACCAGTGGGTCGATTTTGATAATTGATACTTTTACGAAAAGCTCTTGGTATCGGCATAAATACTGCATCAAAATAAATTTGTATTAACCAAAATATTTGGGAGCCAAAAATCAGGCAAGGGGTTAGCCCACAAAATTACGAATATTCATAAGTTATGCAATAAAAGTCGTACCAGTGGGTCGATTTTGATGATTGATACTTTTATTGAAAGCTCTCGGTATCAGCATAAATACTGCATCAAAATATACTTACATTTTCACAAAATATTTGGGAGCCAAAAAATCAGGCAAGGGGTTAGCCCACAAAATTACGAATATTCATAAGCTATGCAATAAAAGTCGTACCAGTGGGTCGATTTTGATGATTGATACTTTTATTGAAAGCTCTCGGTATCAGCATAAATACTGCATCAAAATATACTTACATTTTCACAAAATATTTGGGAGCCAAAAAATCTGGCAAGGGGTTAGCCCACAAAATTACGAATATTCATAAGTTATGCAATAAAAGTCGTACCAGTGGGTCGATTTTGATGATTGATACTTTTATTGAAAGCTCTCGGTATCAGCATAAATACTGCATCAAAATATACTTACATTTTCACAAAATATTTGGGAGCCAAAAAATCAGGCAAGGGGTTAGCCCACAAAATTACGAATATTCATAAGCTATGCAATAAAAGTCGTACCAGTGGGTCGATTTTGATGATTGATACTTTTATTGAAAGCTCTCGGTATCAGCATAAATACAGCATCAAAATATACTTACATTTTCTTAAAATATTTGGGAGCCAAAAAATCAGGCAAGGGGTTAGCCCACAAAATTACGAATATTCATAAGTTATGCAATAAAAGTCGTACCAGTGGGTCGATTTTGATAATTGATACTTTTACGAAAAGCTCTTGGTATCGGCATAAATACTGCATCAAAATAAATTTGTATTAACCAAAATATTTGGGAGCCAAAAATCAGGCAAGGGGTTAGCCCACAAAATTACGAATATTCATAAGTTATGCAATAAAAGTCGTACCAGTGGGTCGATTTTGATGATTGATACTTTTATTGAAAGCTCTCGGTATCAGCATAAATACTGCATCAAAATATACTTACATTTTCACAAAATATTTGGGAGCCAAAAAATCTGGCAAGGGGTTAGCCCACAAAATTACGAATATTCATAAGTTATGCAATAAAACTCGTACCAGTGGGTCGATTTTGATGATTGATACTTTTATTGAAAGCTCTCGGTATCAGCATAAATACTGCATAAAAATATACTTACATTTTCACAAAATATTTGGGAGCCAAAAAATCTGGCAAGGGGTTAGCCCACAAAATTACGAATATTCATAAGTTATGCAATAAAAGTCGTACCAGTGGGTCGATTTTGATGATTGATACTTTTATTGAAAGCTCTCGGTATCAGCATAAATACTGCATCAAAATATACTTACATTTTCACAAAATATTTGGGAGCCAAAAAATCTGGCAAGGGGTTAGCCCACAAAATTACGAATATTCATAAGTTATGCAATAAAAGTCGTACCAGTGGGTCGATTTTGATGATTGATACTTTTATTGAAAGCTCTCGGTATCAGCATAAATACTGCATCAAAATATACTTACATTTTCACAAAATATTTGGGAGCCAAAAAATCAGGCAAGGGGTTAGCCAACAAAATTACGAATATTCATAAGCTATGCAATAAAAGTCGTACCAGTGGGTCGATTTTGATGATTGATACTTTTATTGAAAGCTCTCGGTATCAGCATAAATACAGCATCAAAATATACTTACATTTTCTTAAAATATTTGGGAGCCAAAAAATCAGGCAAGGGGTTAGCCCACAAAATTACGAATATTCATAAGTTATGCAATAAAAGTCGTACCAGTGGGTCGATTTTGATAATTGATACTTTTACGAAAAGCTCTTGGTATCGGCATAAATACTGCATCAAAATAAATTTGTATTAACCAAAATATTTGGGAGCCAAAAATCAGGCAAGGGGTTAGCCCACAAAATTACGAATATTCATAAGTTATGCAATAAAAGTCGTACCAGTGGGTCGATTTTGATGATTGATACTTTTATTGAAAGCTCTCGGTATCAGCATAAATACTGCATCAAAATATACTTACATTTTCACAAAATATTTGGGAGCCAAAAAATCAGGCAAGGGGTTAGCCCACAAAATTACGAATATTCATAAGTTATGCAATAAAAGTCGTACCAGTGGGTCGATTTTGATGATTGATACTTTTATTGAAAGCTCTCGGTATCAGCATAAATACTGCATAAAAATATACTTACATTTTCACAAAATATTTGGGAGCCAAAAAATCTGGCAAGGGGTTAGCCCACAAAATTACGAATATTTATAAGTTATGCAATAAAAGTCGTACCAGTGGGTCGATTTTGATGATTGATACTTTTATTGAAAGCTCTCGGTATCAGCATAAATACTGCATCAAAATATACTTACATTTTCACAAAATATTTGGGAGCCAAAAAATCAGGCAAGGGGTTAGCCCACAAAATTACGAATATTCATAAGCTATGCAATAAAAGTCGTACCAGTGGGTCGATTTTGATGATTGATACTTTTATTGAAAGCTCTCGGTATCAGCATAAATACTGCATAAAAATATACTTACATTTTCACAAAATATTTGGGAGCCAAAAAATCTGGCAAGGGGTTAGCCCACAAAATTACGAATATTCATAAGTTATGCTATAAAACTCGTACCAGTGGGTCGATTTTGATGATTGATACTTTTATTGAAAGCTCTTAGTAGCAGCATAAATAATGCATAAAAATATACTTACATTTTCACAAAATATTTGGGAGAAAAAAAATCTGGCAAGGGGTTAGCCCACAAAATTACGAATATTCATAAGTTATGCTATAAAACTCGTACCAGTGGGTCGATTTTGATGATTGATACTTTTATTGAAAGCTCTTAGTAGCAGCATAAATAATGCATCAAAATATACTTATATTTTCACAAAATATTTGGGAGCCAAAAAATCAGGCAAGGGGTTAGCCCACAAAATTACGAATATTCATAAGTTATGCAATAAAAGTCGTACCAGTGGGTCGATTTTGATGATTGATACTTTTATTGAAAGCTCTCGGTATCAGCATAAATACTGCATCAAAATATACTTACATTTTCACAAAATATTTGGGAGCCAAAAAATCAGGCAAGGCCTTTGATTTTAGCCCACAAAATTAAGAATATTCATAAGTTATGCAATAAAACTCGTACCAGTGGGTCGATTTTGATGATTGATACTCTTATTGAAAGCTCTTAGTAGCAGCATAAATAATGCATCAAAATATACTTACATTTTCACAAAATATTTGGGAGCCAAAAAATCAGGCAAGGGGTTAGCCCACAAAATTACGAATATTCATAAGTTATGCAATAAAAGTCGTACCAGTGGGTCGATTTTGATGATTGATACTTTTATTGAAAGCTCTCGGTATCAGCATAAATACTGCATCAAAATATACTTACATTTTCACAAAATATTTGGGAGCCAAAAAATCAGGCAAGGGGTTAGCCCACAAAATTACGAATATTCATAAGTTATGCAATAAAACTCGTACCAGTGGGTCGATTTTGATGATTGATACTCTTATTGAAAGCTCTTAGTAGCAGCATAAATAATGCATCAAAATATACTTACATTTTCACAAAATATTTGGGAGCCAAAAAATCAGGCAAGGGGTTAGCCCACAAAATTACGAATATTCATAAGTTATGTTATAAAACTCGTACCAGTGGGTCGATTATGATGATTGATACTTTTATTGAAAGCTCTCGGTATCAGCATAAATACTGCATCAAAATATACTTACATTTTCACAAAATATTTGGGAGCCAAAAAATCAGACAAGGGGTTAGCCCATAAAATTACGAATATTCATAAGTTATGCAATAAAAGTCGTACCAGTGGGTCGATTTTGATGATTGATACTTTTATTGAAAGCTCTCGGTATCAGCATAAATACTGCATAAAAATATACTTACATTTTCACAAAATATTTGGGAGCCAAAAAATCAGGCAAGGGGTTAGCCCACAAAATTACGAATATTCATAAGCTATGCAATAAAAGTCGTACCAGTGGGTCGATTTTGATAATTGATACTTTTACGAAAAGCTCTTGGTATCGGCATAAATATTGCATCAAAATAAATTTGTATTAACCAAAATATTTGGGAGCCAAAAAATCAGGCAAGGGGTTAGCCCACAAAATTACGAATATTCATAAGTTATGCAATAAAAGTCGTACCAGTGGGTCGATTTTGATAATTGATACTTTTACGAAAAGCTCTTGGTATCGGCATAAATACTGCATCAAAATAAATTTGTATTAACCAAAATATTTGGGAGCCAAAAATCAGGCAAGGGGTTAGCCCACAAAATTACGAATATTCATAAGTTATGCAATAAAAGTCGTACCAGTGGGTCGATTTTGATGATTGATACTTTTATTGAAAGCTCTCGGTATCAGCATAAATACTGCATCAAAATATACTTACATTTTCACAAAATATTTGGGAGCCAAAAAATCAGGCAAGGGGTTAGCCCACAAAATTACGAATATTCATAAGTTATGCAATAAAAGTCGTACCAGTGGGTCGATTTTGATGATTGATACTTTTATTGAAAGCTCTCGGTATCAGCATAAATACTGCATCAAAATATACTTACATTTTCACAAAATATTTGGGAGCCAAAAAATCAGGCAAGGGGTTAGCCCACAAAATTACGAATATTCATAAGCTATGCAATAAAAGTCGTACCAGTGGGTCGATTTTGATGATTGATACTTTTATTGAAAGCTCTTGGTATCAGCATAAATACTGCATAAAAATATACTTACATTTTCACAAAATATTTGGGAGCCAAAAAATCTGGCAAGGGGTTAGCCCACAAAATTACGAATATTCATAAGTTATGCAATAAAAGTCGTACCAGTGGGTCGATTTTGATGATTGATACTTTTATTGAAAGCTCTCGGTATCAGCATAAATACTGCATCAAAATATACTTACATTTTCACAAAATATTTGGGAGCCAAAAAATCAGGCAAGGGGTTAGCCCACAAAATTACGAATATTCATAAGTTATGCAATAAAACTCGTACCAGTGGGTCGATTTTGATGATTGATACTCTTATTGAAAGCTCTTAGTAGCAGCATAAATAATGCATCAAAATATACTTACATTTTCACAAAATATTTGGGAGCCAAAAAATCAGGCAAGGGGTTAGCCCACAAAATTACGAATATTCATAAGTTATGTTATAAAACTCGTACCAGTGGGTCGATTTTGATGATTGATACTTTTATTGAAAGCTCTCGGTATCAGCATAAATACTGCATCAAAATATACTTACATTTTCTCAAAATATTTGGGAGCCAAAAAATCAGACAAGGGGTTAGCCCATAAAATTACGAATATTCATAAGTTATGCAATAAAAGTCGTACCAGTGGGTCGATTTTGATAATTGATACTTTTATTGAAAGCTCTCGGTATCAGCATAAATACTGCATAAAAATATACTTACATTTTCACAAAATATTTGGGAGCCAAAAAATCTGGCAAGGGGTTAGCCCACAAAATTACGAATATTCATAAGTTATGCTATAAAACTCGTACCAGTGGGTCGATTTTGATGATTGATACTTTTATTGAAAGCTCTTAGTAGCAGCATAAATAATGCATCAAAATATACTTATATTTTCACAAAATATTTGGGAGCCAAAAAATCAGGCAAGGGGTTAGCCCACAAAATTACGAATATTCATAAGCTATGCAATAAAAGTCGTACCAGTGGGTCGATTTTGATAATTGATACTTTTACGAAAAGCTCTTGGTATCGGCATAAATACTGCATCAAAATAAATTTGTATTAACCAAAATATTTGGGAGCCAAAAATCAGGCAAGGGGTTAGCCCACAAAATTACGAATATTCATAAGTTATGCAATAAAAGTCGTACCAGTGGGTCGATTTTGATGATTGATACTTTTATTGAAAGCTCTCGGTATCAGCATAAATACTGCATCAAAATATACTTACATTTTCACAAAATATTTGGGAGCCAAAAAATCAGGCAAGGGGTTAGCCCACAAAATTACGAATATTCATAAGTTATGCAATAAAAGTCGTACCAGTGGGTCGATTTTGATGATTGATACTTTTATTGAAAGCTCTCGGTATCAGCATAAATACTGCATAAAAATATACTTACATTTTCACAAAATATTTGGGAGCCAAAAAATCTGGCAAGGGGTTAGCCCACAAAATTACGAATATTCATAAGTTATGCTATAAAACTCGTACCAGTGGGTCGATTTTGATGATTGATACTTTTATTGAAAGCTCTTAGTAGCAGCATAAATAATGCATCAAAATATACTTATATTTTCACAAAATATTTGGGAGCCAAAAAATCAGGCAAGGGATTAGCCCACAAAATTACGAATATTCATAAGTTATGCAATAAAAGTTGTACCAGTGGGTCGATTTTGATAATTGATACTTTTACGAAAAGCTCTTGGTATCGGCATAAATACTGCATCAAAATAAATTTGTATTAACAAAAATATTTGGGAGCCAAAAATCTGGCAAGGGGTTAGCCCACAAAATTACGAATATTCATAAGTTATGCAATAAAAGTCGTACCAGTGGGTCGATTTTGATGATTGATACTTTTATTGAAAGCTCTCGGTATCAGCATAAATACTGCATAAAAATATACTTACATTTTCACAAAATATTTGGGAGCCAAAAAATCTGGCAAGGGGTTAGCCCACAAAATTACGAATATTCATAAGTTATGCTATAAAACTCGTACCAGTGGGTCGATTTTGATGATTGATACTTTTATTGAAAGCTCTCGGTATCAGCATAAATACTGCATCAAAATATACTTACATTTTCACTAAATATTTGGGAGCCAAAAAATCAGGCAAGGGGTTAGCCCACAAAATTACGAATATTCATAAGTTATGCAATAAAAGTCGTACCAGTGGGTCGATTTTGATAATTGATACTTTTACGAAAAGCTCTTGGTATCGGCATAAATACTGCATCAAAATAAATTTGTATTAACCAAAATATTTGGGAGCCAAAAATCAGGCAAGGGGTTAGCCCACAAAATTACGAATATTCATAAGCTATGCAATAAAAGTCGTACCAGTGGGTCGATTTTGATGATTGATACTTTTATTGAAAGCTCTCGGTATCAGCATAAATACTGCATAAAAATATACTTACATTTTCACAAAATATTTGGGAGCCAAAAAATCTGGCAAGGGGTTAGCCCACAAAATTACGAATATTCATAAGTTATGCTATAAAACTCGTACCAGTGGGTCGATTTTGAAGATTGATACTTTTATTGAAAGCTCTTAGTAGCAGCATAAATAATGCATCAAAATATACTTATATTTTCACAAAATATTTGGGAGCCAAAAAATCAGGCAAGGGGTTAGCCCACAAAATTACGAATATTCATAAGCTATGCAATAAAAGTCGTACCAGTGGGTCGATTTTGATAATTGATACTTTTACGAAAAGCTCTTGGTATCGGCATAAATATTGCATCAAAATAAATTTGTATTAACCAAAATATTTGGGAGCCAAAAATCAGGCAAGGGGTTAGCCCACAAAATTACGAATATTCATAAGTTATGCAATAAATGTCGTACCAGTGGGTCGATTTTGATGATTGATACTTTTATTGAAAGCTCTCGGTATCAGCATAAATACTGCATCAAAATATACTTACATTTTCACAAAATATTTGGGAGCCAAAAAATCAGACAAGGGGTTAGCCCATAAAATTACGAATATTCATAAGTTATGCAATAAAAGTCGTACCAGTGGGTCGATTTTGATGATTGATACTTTTATTGAAAGCTCTCGGTATCAGCATAAATACTGCATAAAAATATACTTACATTTTCACAAAATATTTGGGAGCCAAAAAATCTGGCAAGGGGTTAGCCCACAAAATTACGAATATTCATAAGTTATGCTATAAAACTCGTACCAGTGGGTCGATTTTGATGATTGATACTTTTATTGAAAGCTCTTAGTAGCAGCATAAATAATGCATCAAAATATACTTAAATTTTACAAAATATTTGGGAGCCAAAAAATCAGGCAAGGGGTTAGCCCACAAAATTACGAATATTCATAAGCTATGCAATAAAAGTCGTACCAGTGGGTCGATTTTGATAATTGATACTTTTACGAAAAGCTCTTGGTATCGGCATAAATACTGCATCAAAATAAATTTGTATTAACAAAAATATTTGGGAGCCAAAAATCAGGCAAGGGGTTAGCCCACAAAATTACGAATATTCACAAGTTATGCAATAAAAGTCGTACCAGTGGGTCGATTTTGATGATTGATACTTTTATTGAAAGCTCTCGGTATCAGCATAAATACTGCATAAAAATATACTTACATTTTCACAAAATATTTGGGAGCCAAAAAATCTGGCAAGGGGTTAGCCCACAAAATTACGAATATTCATAAGTTATGCTATAAAACTCGTACCAGTTGGTCGATTTTGATGATTGATACTTTTATTGAAAGCTCTTAGTAGCAGCATAAATAATGCATCAAAATATACTTATATTTTCACAAAATATTTGGGAGCCAAAAAATCAGGCAAGGGGTTAGCCCACAAAATTACGAATATTCATAAGTTATGCTATAAAACTCGTACCAGTGGGTCGATTTTGATGATTGATACTTTTATTGAAAGCTCTTAGTAGCAGCATAAATAATGCATCAAAATATACTTATATTTTCACAAAATATTTGGGAGCCAAAAAATCAGGCAAGGGGTTATCCCACAAAATTACGAATATTCATAAGCTATGCAATAAAAGTCGTACCAGTGGGTCGATTTTGATAATTGATACTTTTACGAAAAGCTCTTGGTATCGGCATAAATACTGCATCAAAATAAATTTGTATTAACAAAAATATTTGGGAGCCAAAAATCTGGCAAGGGGTTAGCCCACAAAATTACGAATATTCATAAGTTATGCAATAAAAGTCGTACCAGTGGGTCGATTTTGATGATTGATACTTTTATTGAAAGCTCTCGGTATCAGCATAAATACTGCATAAAAATATACTTACATTTTCACAAAATATTTGGGAGCCAAAAAATCTGGCAAGGGGTTAGCCCACAAAATTACGAATATTCATAAGTTATGCAATAAAAGTCGTACCAGTGGGTCGATTTTGATAATTGATACTTTTACGAAAAGCTCTTGGTATCGGCATAAATACTGCATCAAAATAAATTTGTATTAACCAAAATATTTGGGAGACAAAAATCAGGCAAGGGGTTAGCCCACAAAATTACGAATATTCATAAGTTATGCAATAAAAGTCGTACCAGTGGGTCGATTTTGATGATTGATACTTTTATTGAAAGCTCTCGGTATCAGCATAAATACTGCATAAAAATATACTTACATTTTCACAAAATATTTGGGAGCCAAAAAATCTGGCAAGGGGTTAGCCCACAAAATTACGAATATTCATAAGTTATGCAATAAAAGTCGTACCAGTGGGTCGATTTTGATAATTGATACTTTTACGAAAAGCTCTTGGTATCGGCATAAATACTGCATCAAAATAAATTTGTATTAACCAAAATATTTGGGAGACAAAAATCAGGCAAGGGGTTAGCCCACAAAATTACGAATATTCATAAGTTATGCAATAAAAGTCGTACCAGTGGGTCGATTTTGATAATTGATACTTTTACGAAAAGCTCTTGGTATCGGCATAAATACTGCATCAAAATAAATTTGTATTAACCAAAATATTTGGGAGACAAAAATCAGGCAAGGGGTTAGCCCACAAAATTACGAATATTCATAAGTTATGCAATAAAAGTCGTACCAGTGGGTCGATTTTGATGATTGATACTTTTATTGAAAGCTCTCGGTATCAGCATAAATACTGCATCAAAATATACTTAAATTTTCACAAAATATTTGGGAGCCAAAAAATCAGGCAAGGGGTTAGCCCATAAAATTACGAATATTCATAAGTTATGCAATAAAAGTCGTACCAGTGGGTCGATTTTGATGATTGATACTTTTATTGAAAGCTCTCGGTATCAGCATAAATACTGCATAAAAATATACTTAAATTTTCACAAAATATTTGGGAGCCAAAAAATCTGGCAAGGGGTTAGCCCACAAAATTACGAATATTCATTAGTTATGCAATAAAACTCGTACCAGTGGGTCGATTTTGATGATTGATACTTTTATTGAAAGCTCTCGGTATCAGCATAAATACTGCATCAAAATATACTTACATTTTCACAAAACATTTGGGAGCCAAAAAATCAGGCAAGGGGTTAGCCCACTAAATTACGAATATTCATAAGTTATGCTATAAAAGTCGTACCAGTGGGTCGATTTTGATAATTGATACTTTTACGAAAAGCTCTTGGTATCGGCATAAATACTGCATCAAAATAAATTTGTATTAACCAAAATATTTGGGAGCCAAAAATCAGGCAAGGGGTTAGCCCACAAAATTACGAATATTCATAAGTTATGTTATAAAACTCGTACCAGTGGGTCGATTTTGATGATTGATACTTTGATTGAAAGCTCTTGGTATCAGCATAAATACTGCATAAAAATATACTTACATTTTCACAAAACATTTGGGAGCCAATAATCAGGCAAGGGGTTAGCCCACTAAATTACGAATATTCATAAGTTATGCAATAAAACTCGTACCAGTGGGTCGATTTTGATGATTGATACTTTTATTGAAAGCTCTTGGTATCAGCATAAATACTGCATCAAAATATACTTACATTTTCACAAAACATTTGGGAGCCCAAAAATCAGGCAAGGGGTTAGCCCACAAAATTACGAATATTCATAAGTTATGTTATAAAACTCGTACCAGTGGGTCGATTTTGATGATTGATACTTTGATTGAAAGCTCTTGGTATCAGCATAAATACTGCATAAAAATATACTTACATTTTCACAAAACATTTGGGAGCCAATAATCAGGCAAGGGGTTAGCCCACTAAATTACGAATATTCATAAGTTATGCTATAAAACTCGTACCAGTGGGTCGATTTTGATGATTGATACTTTTATTGGAAGCTCTTGGTATCAGCATAAATACTGCATCAAAATATACTTACATTTTCACAAAATATTTGGGAGCCAAAAAATCAGGCAAGGGGTTAGCCCACAAAATTACGAATATTCATAAATTATGCAATAAAACTCGTACCAGTGGGTCGATTTTGATGATTGATACTTTTATTGAAAGCTCTTGGTATCAGCATAAATACTGCATCAAAATATACTTACATTTTCACAAAATATTTGGGAGCCAAAAAATCAGGCAAGGGGTTAGCCCACAAAATTACGAATATTCATAAGTTATGCAATAAAACTCGTACCAGTGGGTCGATTTTGATGATTGATACTTTTATTGAAAGCTCTTGGTATCAGCATAAATACTGCATCAAAATATACTTACATTTTCACAAAATATTTGGGAGCCAAAAAATCAGGCAAGGGGTTAGCCCACAAAATTACGAATATTCATAAGTTATGCAATAAAACTCGTACCAGTGGGTCGATTTTGATGATTGATACTTTTATTGAAAGCTCTTGGTATCAGCATAAATACTGCATCAAAATATACATACATTTTCACAAAATATTTGGGAGCCAAAAAATCAGGCAAGGGGTTAGCCCACAAAATTACGAATATTCATAAGTTATGCTATAAAACTCGTACCAGTGGGTCGATTTTGATGATTGATACTTTTATTGAAAGCTCTCGGTATCAGCATAAATACTGCATCAAAATATACTTACATTTTCACAAAATATTTGGGAGCCAAAAAATCAGGCAAGGGGTTAGCCCACAAAATTACGAATATTCATAAATTATGCAATAAAAGTCGTACCAGTGGGTCGATTTTGATGAGTGATACTTTTATTTAAAGCTCTTGGTATCAGCATAAATACTGCATCAAAATATACATACATTTTCACAAAATATTTGGGAGCCAAAAAATCAGGCAAGGGGTTAGCCCACAAAATTACGAATATTCATAAGTTATGCTATAAAACTCGTACCAGTGGGTCGATTTTGATGATTGATACTTTTATTGAAAGCTCTCGGTATCAGCATAAATACTGCATCAAAATATACTTACATTTTCACAAAATATTTGGGAGCCAAAAATCAGGCAAGGGGTTAGCCCACAAAATTACGAATATTCATAAGTTATGCAATAAAACTCGTACCAGTGGGTCGATTTTGATGATTGATACTTTTATTGAAAGCTCTTGGTATCAGCATAAATACTGCATCAAAATATACATACATTTTCACAAAATATTTGGGAGCCAAAAAATCAGGCAAGGGGTTAGCCCACAAAATTACGAATATTCATAAGTTATGCTATAAAACTCGTACCAGTGGGTCGATTTTGATGATTGATACTTTTATTGAAAGCTCTCGGTATCAGCATAAATACTGCATCAAAATATACTTACATTTTCACAAAATATTTGGGAGCCAAAAAATCAGGCAAGGGGTTAACCCACAAAATTACGAATATTCATAAGTTATGCTATAAAACTCGTACCAGTGGGTCGATTTTGATGATTGATACTTTTATTGGAAGCTCTTGGTATCAGCATAAATACTGCATCAAAATAACCTTACATTTTCATAAAATATTTGGGAGCCAAAAAATCAGGCAAGAGGTTAGCCCACAAAATTACGAATATTCATAAGTTATGCTATAAAACTCGTACCAGTGGGTCGATTTTGATGATTGATACTTTTATTGGAAGCTCTTGGTATCAGCATAAATACTGCATCAAAATATACTTACATTTTCACAAAATATTTGGGAGCCAAAAATCAGGCAAGGGGTTAGCCCACAAAATTACGAATATTCATAAGTTATGCAATAAAAGTCGTACCAGTGGGTCGATTTTGATGATTGATACTTTTATTGAAAGCTCTTGGTATCACAAAATATTTGGGAGCCAAAAAATCAGGCAAGGGGTTAGCCCACAAAATTACGAATATTCATAAGTTATGCTATAAAACTCGTACCAGTGGGTCGATTTTGATGATTGATACTTTTATTGAAAGCTCTTGGTATCAGCATAAATGCTGCATCAAAATATTACTTACATTTTCACAAAATATTTGGGAGCCAAAAAATCAGGCAAGAGGTTAGCCCACAAAATTACGAATATTCATAAGTTATGCTATAAAACTCGTACCAGTGGGTCGATTTTGATGATTGATACTTTTATTGAAAGCTCTTGGTATCAGCATAAATACTGCATCAAAATATACTTACATTTTCACAAAATATTTGGGAGCCAAAAAATCAGGCAAGGGGTTAGCCCACAAAATTACGAATATTCATAAGTTATGCTATAAAACTCGTACCAGTGGGTCGATTTTGATGATTGATACTTTTATTGAAAGCTCTTAGTAGCAGCATAAATAATGCATCAAAATATACTTATATTTTCACAAAATATTTGGGAGCCAAAAAATCAGGCAAGGGGTTAGCCCACAAAATTACGAATATTCATAAGCTATGCAATAAAAGTCGTACCAGTGGGTCGATTTTGATAATTGATACTTTTACGAAAAGCTCTTGGTATCGGCATAAATACTGCATCACAATAAATTTGTATTAACCAAAATATTTGGGAGCCAAAAATCAGGCAAGGGGTTAGCCCACAAAATTACGAATATTCATAAGTTATGTTATAAAACTCGTACCAGTGGGTCGATTTTGATGATTGATACTTTGATTGAAAGCTCTTGGTATCAGCATAAATACTGCATCAAAATATACTTACATTTTCACAAAATATGTGGGAACTGAAAAATCTGGCAAGGGGCCCTTGAAATTACGAATATTCATAAAGTATGCAATAAAACACATAACAGTGAGCCGATTTCTATGACTTAACCACTTTAGTAAAGGGACTTGCATTATGTTTTGGTAAAGTTAGAGTTTGGTCGATTTAACATAAGTAATATTTTTTTTGTGTACCAGTATATCGGAGGCTGTTTAATCTGCAGTTGTCAATAAATTATGGACTTGACTCAAATAAATCGTTAAAAAATCAGAGGTAACCTCAATAGGCGTACAATACTTTAATATAAATTCACCATGGCATTGTATAGTCGCCATAATTTCAAAATCCCAGTACGTTTTGGACTTCATATCATTTAAAAATTTATTTTATGTTTTATAAATATTTTTTTATAAAATAATTTGTGTTGTATTTATTTGATAAAATTATTTATTTTTTTCCCATCCACATCAAAACCACCAAAAATATAATTCGATGGGAAGTCAACCATCTTGTCTTAAGGAACCTACCGTTTATGTGCCACTTTCATTTCCTGAGGAATATGAAAAGGTTCCGGGAACGAGAGTGTTACCAAATCCTGGTACAATATACGATTTGCATCGGAATCTAATCGATATTATGCCAAAATGGGTGTTTGGAGCCGAAATTGGTGTACGATGGAATTTTGAACCGAATAAATATATCTACGGTGATTGGTTACTGAGTCATGGTTCACCGACTGGTTTTCGATTCGGTGGATTCTATAGTCCAAATATCATTAATAATATTATAACGTGTCCGCATATTGAGTGTGATATAAATCCGAGTACACTCGCTACAAATTTAGTATATACATATACTCCCGACTGCCGGTTTATATGTCGATTTGAGACACGCAATCAAAAAGATTGCACAGATAATTCATTGAAAATTGATCATTTTGGACGACGCTCTACATATTCGTTGGCTTTGGTTAATCCATCGCGAGGTCTTGGCCGCGTAACAGTTGGTTATTTAGCCAGTATCACGACACGATTATGTCTTGGCACTGAAATAGATTTCTATTGGTATCAAAGTGTAAAAAATGTACAAGCACATATAAGTCTAGCAGCCAAATATCGTAACGAAGGATACACTGTGGCGACAACATGTTCTGTCAACTCATTTGATATTACCTTGTGGAGCCGTTTTGATGAAAATTTTCAGTACGGCACGTCGTTAGTTTATAATAAAAAACAAAATCATTCCGTTGGCTCATTGTATTATCAAATGAAAACGATGGATGCATGTGTTCGTGGTATGCTACGATCAGATTTAGTCGTTGGTATGACATACGAAAGGTAAGGTCATCACACCTTATTCGAGTAGAATAGTCTTATTCGAGTAGAATCATGTTCTACTCGAATAAGACTCTAATTAATTTTTTTTTTCTTTTTTCAATTTTAGAAAAATTCCAAATATCTGTTTTAATTTTGGGGTCAGCATATTGCATCACATACGAAATAATAAATTTTCAACTGGACTCAAATTAGAGTTTGCCCCCTCATATTATGGTGAAAATTTGTGATTGCCAGAAATGTTTCCAAAGTGTTTTCCAAAATTGTTATCAATTAATATAGAATATGTCTGTTGTAAAAATCAATAATATTTTATTTGGAAATATTTACGAGCGTACAGTAGCTTGAATCCATGGTATGTATGTGGCAACATTCACATAAACACCAGGTACACCACCCGTTGCACAACCAATACCCCATGCAACTAAACCAGCAACAAACCATCGTCCACCAAGTTCGCACATTAATGGTGATCCACCATCCCCGGTACACGCATCTTTGCCGCTCTCGCCACCAGCGCAAATAAAACTATCGGTATCGAATACAAATGACGCTCCCAAACGTGTGGCTCTCAAACTATTTTGACATTCGGCTTGAGATCGAACCGGTACATCAACTTCTTTTTGAATTGCTTGATAGGCGCCTGCATTACTAAAATCATTTTTACCCCAGCCAGCAACATAACATCGAGCCCCAGTAAACGTTGCAGCCGGTAGACATGCCGTTGTTACTGTAGGTACTTGTCCCAAAACGACCTGAGTCGAGAGTCGCAAAAGTGCAACATCATTTTTTAAATTATTTGCATTGTAACTGGGATGTATAAAAATTCTCGACACTGTAAACTCTTGCGAACGAATTGGTTCGGTGTCGGATGACGCGTCCCATTCACCCATACGAACCTTAAGGGCACGGCCACTTCTAAAAATTTCATAATTTGGAAATAGGTTTTGTTTGTTACTCATTTTAAATCACAAATACTTACGTTGCATAATCAGTTACACGATGAGCGGCTGTTAAAACGTGGTAATTATCAATTAATGCTCCGGCACCGGCATAAACATCTCCCGGCCCCAATAAAACCGCTTCCCATGGATATTCTCCAAAGTCAGCTTGACCACTTGCTGCTTGGCGACTACCTTGCACTGGAGGATATCGAACACCGCACTGGTACGGTCCCGCTTGACAACATCGTTCTAAAATATTTGATTGGCAAGCATTTGGTGTTACAATAGCTGTTGTGATTCCAGTCGTTGTACCAGTTATTGTTCCAGTTGGAGGCGATAATAACTACGATAAATTACAACAAATAAAAATTTAATTTTGGCTTCGAATTTAAAAAAAAAATATATATTTCGGGAAAAAAGTTTTACAAAATTTAATTAGTATTTTCCGTTAATTAATTTAGCAAATTGCGTTAATTTATTTATGTTCCGGTTTGTTATGTATTGATCCAATTGTGATGTCTAAACTATTTTTTATAGTGTCAAGGTAGTTTTTATGTTTGGATTGTTAATTTAAGTGTTTTTTTTTTTACTAAAAGTAAATTAAAATTAATTAGTATGGGTGTGTGTGTGTATGTGTGCTTGTTTCCTGGACCGTTTTTATATGTATGCATGCCATCTCATTGTCCATTAAAAATGATAAAAAAAAATATTGTAATACTCACGTTTGAAACAATCCGCACATCGATTTGTCCGCTACCATCGGTTGGAATTGAATTTGTATTATTTGCGGTACATCGGCCAGTTGGTACACACACGCATGTGCCATTCACTAGATTGCCAGTCGATATAAATTGATTTGAAGCAACTGTTTGGGCCGGAAATTGATTTACTCCCGTCAATGATTGTAAACTACCGGGTATGGTGCCAGGTAGCAATCCATTCGAAACAGTACCATTAACTACTCCTTGCCGAAGGAAATCTAAATAATTTTTTTTATGTTAAGATTTATACGAAAAGTTAGATCACATTTAGAATATTTTAAGTCAAACCATTTTGATCGGAAGCTGGTGCTGGTGCACCACCACCTGATGATCCATCGGGAAATTGAAATCCAATCGTTTGTTTATTTAGCGTAGATAACGAATCGATATGATTTATCGCCATACAAACAAAAATTCCTAGTAACAATCCAAAATAAGCCACCATTTCACTAAATTAATTAACTGCCGCGCTCGTTTAAATTAAGACTAAGCACGTTCTACTGGGCTGCACTCAAATTTATACTAAACCGATATTGGTACAATTTTTTTTGTTGTTCTAGTTTATGTACACACAACGATTATTGGCAATTACATACATTTGTTGGCTTACCTAATGATTTCGAGGTCAATTTTGTGTACTGACATCATAAATAATCGACTATAATTTCGCGTTACATTACGAGTATCTATTAGAGATAAATAGAAGTAGGTTTTTTTTATCAATGAGTCATTATGGGTTTTGGTGATAATTCCTATGCAGGGTATTGCGAGTAGCCCAGTATCGAATACAAAAACGAAACTTTGCTCTTGCTTTTTTGACGTAAGACTATTGCCTTTGAATCTACAATGGGCCAAATGCTTCTTCTCACACAAACCAGCTTACCGTTCATTCGAGACTTAGATTGTCCCATTGAATTCATTTTGGGGTATTTCCTTTAACGTTTAGAAGCTGCGCGGTCAACCCTCTGGGTTCCATTGCTCACTATAAGTCAAATGCTCCATTAACTCTCCATAACTACTAAGTGCATCATTTTCAAGTGACCTATGTGGCAACCTGTACCCTTCCGCCTAGCTTCTGGGTCTGTATTTATATCACTCGTATCGGCATAGTTGTAGTGGCTCTACTTCAGGTGCTGCTTTAAGTTCACCTTCCAGGACAGCTTTGGCATGCTTTGTTTGTGTCTGATGCTGTAAAATTATAGATTCTACTATTCGTTGCATTGGTTGCAACTCGACGTGTCCATTAAGCTGTTATCGTCGTGCGATGGTGTCATATTGATAAAACCCTCTCGCAATTAGTTTGCGTGGCATCTAACTTTCCGTTCGCCAGTGTTCAGGTGCCCCTGGATTATATAATCAACTTTGCTATGGCTTTTCAGAAATCTTTGACCCTCACTCCATTGTGGGTGTTGAAACGCTTCTCCATTTCCACATTTCGTTGGCCGTTGTAAATCGGTGGTGGCGCGAAACGTACCGCGCGACCGTTTGGTGCGGATAGTAAGATACGGACGACAAATGCTCGATTTCATTCGCCTTACAGAAACGGTTTATCTCGGCTTAACCAATAGCAGGTCGTTGTCAGAAACCATCGTTTGCGGATACCTTGGCATGAAAACGCTTCGTACAGATTGTCGATCGTCTTACTGGAGGTGGTGCTGCGCATTTTTAAATTTTCTGGCCGACAACTCTGACCTGCGGTTGAAGTTCACAAAATTGACAGGCAGTGATTTGAGAATGTCAACTACGAAACAGTCGTGATCCTATGTGCAACTATTGTGGTCGAAGACTTTAGTATCTAATTTGGAAATCGTAGACGAGAAGATTCTCTACATATCACAACAGGTGGTTTGTCATGGATGTCGGGGTACCGCTCTTTGCTCCGAAGATGGACCGCAACAGCTTGATCATGTTTAAGCTCAAAATTGTCACCGAAACGAAACGATGTAACTTTTTCAGGATCTATACTAGGGGTAAAGCCTCTCGTTGAACCTGTGCGTAATTTTTTTCTCCCTTTGTGAAGGACCTTACCAAATGCAATTCCCGCTTCTTTGTGCTGGCATCCATGGATGCATGAGTACACCACCTTACCCATAGCTAAACGCATCGACTGCGGCTATAAATCCACATTTGAAAAGAAGACTGCATTTCCGGCGAGCTTAGCCAGAATTTCCTGTTGCGGTCGAAACGGTTATTTTTTTGGCTACGGACTTGAAGTCGCGTCCTGGTAGGCAGTTTCCTGATATTCTACCACGACTTTCTTTTGTCAACAGTTTGCATTCATTCGCAGGTGCAGACCACTACATTAAGGCTTAACGTTGGCGCCAGGATTATCGGTCGTTTCACGTTGCGTATACTGTACGTCTAGCATATCGAGCAGCTTCTTCAGAATTCAGAACATCTTTCGAATCATTTAAACTTGGTACGATTGCCAGCAAGAAAATCAATTTTCTAGATCTTATTCGCACCATTTTATGAACTTAAATTTGACGCATTACACCTTTTGCATTATGAGTCCGAGCTTTATCGATTCCAGAAGTGTTTTGACTTCTTCTTTAAAGAAACTCTGGACATATCTCGCCTTCCAGAGGATGTGACGCTGTTTTCTGGATCGCAAACGAACTTTTCGATATGATCTGATAAATTTCTGAATAATGAGGGCCTCTGCATTATTACCGATTATCGGCTGAGCTTCATTCTGTGTTGACATGGGGGTCAGACTGCTTTTTCGGCATGAGCAATTGAAAACAGTTTTCGGTTGAAACATCCTTCGTTCGAATTTTATTGCCTTCATTAGCACATTACGATCGGCTTGACGTTTGGCTCAACAAATGACGTTTGAACTATCAGCAAAACGACTTTTTTCAAATGTAGTTAATTAACTTAATTTGTTGTTGTTTTTTGGCATCAAGTTACTGTATGAAAAAATGTTTTTGGAAAATTAGTGATAATTTATAATAATCTTGCTAATTAAAGTATTTGTAACAATAAAATTCATTAAATTAAATTTTTAACTTCAACAAAAACACAAAAAAGTATAATTCACGCACATTACTTGGGCTAAACATGCTTTTGTTTTCTGCATGCTGCCATCTAAAACAAAACAAACAACCTTCTCTATCAGGCAATTATGGCTACCACCGACCCAGATATGGTGAAAGCAAATACCTCAAATAATAATTACCGAAAACATTGAAATCACTACTCAACAACCTTTTTTCAGATATTAAATTGCAGATATAAGCTTCTTCAAGCAAGTACAATAATTACCATGTCATATCGTTTCGATAGTATTAACAAAAACGAATCTCGGTAAGTTTCATAACAAAAACATTGTTGATCATCTAAAACCGCTATATTATAAACCGCACATTGAAAAATACATAAATAATAAAGAAATTTTCCGGAAAACATATTTACGTAATCGTAATATCTGTTTCATCGCTTCGAATCAACTTTCCTACTAGAATTACAACAAAAACCGATACCAAATAAAACGACAACGATTCAATTCTCTATGAACATATAAATACCAAGTCGAAGATATCGTCTCAACTTTGGTTGTGGATATAAGAAGAGAAGACAAAAAAAATTTAAAAATTAAAAAACAAAAGAAAGAAAGAAAGACCACTAAAGAAAACGAAGGAATACGATACTTCCAACAAACTTTTACTTTCTTTCACTGCTGCTTTTTGCTAATCATAACAAGTTAAGACGTTATATACACATATACATTTTAAACAAAACAGTTGTCTCATGACAATCGATATTGGAAGGCACTGTTAAATAAAAAATAATTTAAATAATGGACCATATACATCCGAGCTGTGTGACCAACTGCCATTCATATTTAAGCTCAACAACAACATTATCGTCGTTCAATGGAACACAGTCAAATTTGGCTGTATTCATGCTGATGTTTATGTTTTGTGTACTAGAAGTTGTATTCCTGAAAGTTATTACCGAGTTGTCGAGTGATTTTGATGTGCTATTGTAAACTAGTGTTAATTTTTTATAGTTTTGTATTTATATATCTAAGTTTTAATGTCAATAAATATTTTATAAATTAAAATTTTGTATTTGACTCAGACTATTTTAATGTTTTATAATCTGTGCATCAATATGGCAGAACGGAAATACTTTAATTTTTAGAACTCATACTAAATTTCCTTGGATAAACACACCAAACAGAGGCCAAAAAGAACACAGCCACAAATTATAACTTTTTATTAGTGTGACTCGGTTGGACTCGAACTCTTTACCATTCTCATAATATGTAACCTCACGAGCTATTCGATCATTTACCCAACCAAATAACCGAATTACGGTTATGGTTATGTGATAGGGCAGTTTAATAAATATTTTGATTGGGACAAAGGCGAATTGTAATAAGTTCTCATATCAGCAAGCAGTGTTGCCATTTTGATTGTTTTCCAGTCAAATTTGACTGTAGGTTGTGAAATTTAATTACAACAAAGATAATTCTGTGGATATAGCACATGGCGATCAAATGTATGCGAATCAAGTGTACTCTAAATATATAGATGAAATAGAATTGCATAGCAAGGCAACTTAGGCTTTGAATGCGACGATAAATTATTCCAAATAAAATCGAAGAACAAAATTTCTTTTGAACAAGAAGTGCTTTTCAGATCTGACGGCAAGTAATTTTAAATAACTTTACTCAACCAGCTACAGCAAAGCCTAGAAATTAAAATTTAAAAAAAAATTGATTAAAAGACTGAATTGAATCTATTAATCTTAAATTTGGTTAAAATTTCTTTGACTGGTTGCAATTATTTTTTGTTGTGACTGGATATTTTAGCTGGATTCCTAATTTTTAGCTGGATTATTTTCAGTCAAAACTGACTGGCTTCCAATTTCTCGAATGGCAACACTGTCAGCAAGTAACATTTCAACTATTAAAATTCTACAATTTAATCTCTTCTATTTCATTAAATGATTAACAAACGGCTCATGACTGCCTAAACTTTAAATTTACAGTGACTGTGTTTCCCACTATTCTTAACCGAACTGAAACCGATGCTAGTGTGCCGTGAACAAAATCCTAGAGCTCTTTAAGACGTATTGAAAAATAATCTCCCAGTGCTGTGGTTTTCAAACTAGGAAGCGTTGGTTACAAAATTTTTTTTTTGAAAAATGGATCAAAAATATTCACAAGCCATTACAGTAACAACAGAAAATTCAACTACCTTAACAGCATTTTCGAAAAACTACATCAGAAATTTTACCGGAATTTTTTTTGCGAAGTGATACGCAAGCAATAAGTGCATTGTAAATTGCTTTGGTAAATTTTTTCAATTCACAACAAAAATTGCATATATTTAGAAAAACAATGTTTTGAGATGTTGCTTTGGTAAATTTAAATTTTCAACATATTAGATGAACATCGAGCTTATTAAGGAACGGTAAGCAAACTTAGACAACGATGAATGTGTTGATGTACCTGCACTAAAATTATCAGCTATTTAACTTTCTATAATTATTGGGATGTCTGAAAAAGTGTCAGATCAAATTATGGAAAGTTGATGCCAATATCAATATTGAATGACCTTCGCCGAACAATAACCAATGTAACAATATTTTTTGGAGCAATTATATTTTTTTATATAGTTAGTTTCTCGATTAGTACGATTTCAAACGCATGTATCAAACAAAAAAAAACATTCGATGCAGGCAAAACAATCAACTTCAACATAATAGTAAACATCCCATGTTAAGGCATTACCAATACAGGTCTACTAGTCAAAATTTTAAAGTAATTTCTAAAAAGGTAGCTGCAAGTAAAATGAGGAGCACGTATTCCACATATAACAAATGAACAGCTGCTAGCTGATGATAACACGAATTTGTCACTAGTAAATTTCCGATTTACTTATTACCAATAATAAATACTTAACGGTGTCATGAGAAGTAATACTTACACGTACACGAGCAACATAAGTTTCATTGAAACATAAAATTGACACAGTAAGTATATACTACTCGTATATAGACAATTTATAATTTTAGACTCATTGATATGCAAATTTAAAAACTTTGCTGCGTCTGTGACACATGACGTAGCATACAATTGTTACGTTCATGCATATGACTTTTTATCATTAGACTGCTCTCTCATCACAACATAGAAACGAACAAAATAATCAAATATACATTCCGGTTTGTACACCGATTAAATCTTCATTTAATTTGAAAAACCTGGAAAATCCATTATATAAATGTTGGATTTTTTTTTCTGCAAAGCACAGCACAATTACTTAGATTATTATTACCACAAAAAAGACGGAAGACTATAATTATTCAAAGTCAATGACATAATTGAACACGAGTTTTAATTAATTTAAACTTACTGTACTAAACTTAAAATTAAAGTATAAATAAATAAATTCTAGCTAAGAATTTCATCGTACTCTTCGATATCATCGCCACCACCCTGATCAACGTCTGCATCTACTCCATTTGTTGCTGCTGGTTTTTGTGGTATACCACCACCATCTTCCGGCTTAACGACTTTAACACCCTGTTGTCCGATTCGCATACAATCAAAATTTCGGTTAAATAGTTCGAAACCTTCAAAAGATGCGTCAACCGCTAAACATATATGCATATTACGTCCGATAAAATAAATATCGGAAAATGTTGCGCACACATCAACAAATGGTATGCGTGCCGGATTGATACAAATTGGCGCTGGATTACGACCTAAAATTAAAAATTATAATGTAATAAATTTTTTTTTTATTAACGTCGAAGCGACGTTACCTGATACTCTTCTATTGAACAATTCGTAATTATTCATTAGCACCCGAAAATCGAATGCAAACTCTTCCGGTATATATTTCATATTCATACACGCCCGACTATTAAACGTTGACAATATCATTCCAGTACAACATGAACATAAACCATTGGTACATGAACACGGTGTATTCTGTACAAACATTGTTAATGGATTGGATGGAAATTGTTTTAGTTCAGATGTTTCATTTTTTAATTGCTCCAGTCGTTGTTGTAATCGTTTTGGTATGGGGATTTCTACAAAATCATCAAACGTTTGCCATTCGTAATCGTCGTACAAAATTGGTTCAGGATTAGTTATAAATGGTTTTTTACGATGTGCAAACACTTCATAAACGTCGAGTGGCAGTTCAGTCGATGATGTTGTAGATAAATATTTATTTTCTTGCGAATCTGAAGTTTGTTCGGTCGCTTGGCCATCCGTTGATGTTGCTTGCGTGTTATATTGGGTTGTTTGACCATTAGTGGATGTTTCTTGTTCCTCAACTTGGGTCGATATTGGTGGACTCATCAGTGGTCGAGGTGTTGCTATATTTGAATCGTTGAGATTATTTGCTGCAAAATAAAATTTTAATAAAAACGAAGTGACACCTGAGTATAACCGAGTTGGATGAAAAAGTGATCACTTAAATTCGATTGGATATTATGATAAATACTATTAACACTCTCTGTTAAAGTGCAATAGTCATGGATCGAAACATCTACACTATTCGTCTAAAATAAACGATAATCCTAACAAGAAGGTTACATTCTAAAATAAAAAAAAAAAAATCTGGTAGAGGAAATGTTCCTATAGGATTTATACTGCCTGAGTGCCTGTGCATTATAAGGCAATGCAATAAAAAACACTATTCACTATCAAAAATAAATTCACTATAAATGTGCCCTATGGTTATTAGTCAATCCGAGTCTTTGAGACTGTTCTCACCTGAACAAATTAGAAGCCGTTGTCTTTAAAAAAAGTACAGATTTGCATTATTATTTAGCACATCAATTCAAGCCCTTAGTCTTAGTAATGTCTACCATTAAACCTGAAATGTATTCCCAATGCTGTTAGCTAATTGATGCCTTTGTAGATATCCGCTAATAGATATTTGAGAGTACCAAAAGTATTAAGTGGATCGGGTCTCTAATAGACTTAGCCCGCATTTCCGGCGAAAGAGTCATAGATTATAAAATAAAACATAAAACCACATTATCAATTAAACAAAATATAATTAAATTTATTGGCAACGTTACCAATTTATCAGATGAGAAACGCATAAAATTTCTTCGAACAATGAAAGTGTTATATGCACAATTTAGAAATTTTAGAAATTGTAAATTATTTGGCATCAAATGTACGCCTCCCTATCATCATTTGTTGGTTATATTGCTATGTACATTAGATCTTTAACTCAATAAAAAAAAAACAACTGATGATCTACTTTTATATATAAATCGGCGATCTTAACCAGCGTGCAAAAGAAGGTACAGAGAAAACAAAACATAACCGTATTCATGTTAACTTGAAAGTTCATCTTTTCAATTAGACCACTCGACGATTTATTTTATGAAAGACACAACACACAAAGAACTTAACTTAACGGTACACGATCGTAATTAACACCAAAAATACTTACTTGGCACTGTCACATTTTTGTTTAATTCATAACCATTTAAAATCGTACATAAATTAATTAAAAGAAACAAAAAATTGTTTAATTTAGACATTACACTAATTAAATTTAAAAAAAAAAAATCTTTAACAAGACCGATCGATACGTTCTTATAGGCGACTGATCTTAGACTGTTTCAAAATATTAAATATTTGTTGTGTGTGGAAAATTGTAAAACAATTCCAAAGAGAATAAATCAATGAAGACATCAAAGGCAGGATAGCATAAGATGTACACGCTATGTTTAGTAAGAAACGGGGGGAGAATATATTTTTTTTTTGTTTGTTTGGGAGAAAAGAAATGTTCAACAATGATTTTAGATCACATTGGTTTTCTGTTTTGTTTATTCATAATTAATGGTCAAAAGACGGCAGAGGCGGATTGTTTTGGTTTTAAGGCTATTGAACCGCATACATTTTTAACTTTAGAAAGTAATTTTTGCACATTTGGATGATTCAATTTTCTTATGATTGGACAATTTATTTTTGGTTTTTGTCAACTTTAGTCAATGACAAATTTTAATCATGTTGAGTATTATGATTAAAACTGGATTTAATTCTCGTAATCTGGGTGAACTCCTTTCTTAATTTTTTTAAAGTGTTTTTTCGACTTCTGTAAACGCCTCTCTGTATACCACTGATAAATAAGACTTCCAATGTGTTCAATTAATATGTGATGGGTAACTACGCTCCTACCGCACAATGTATCTGTACTATGTAGTGTCCCAATTGTATCCCAAACCCATAGGTTGGCTATTTGCATGCGTAAACACAATTGTGCTTTTAAATACAATTATCAACTGTTTTCAAAACAAAAGCGGTTTTTTTTTAACTGGAGCCAATACAACATTACCGAAGTCGTTTTACTATATAGCATCGTAGGCTGAAACCATGATAAACAAAAGTCTTAGAAAATTATTGTGGCAAATAATAAAGCAAATTCCTAACTAGATGCAGCAAATGGTTATGGTGCACAAGATGTTTGCTTCTTTTCGTTTTTAACTTTGCAATGGGCGATGTATTGAAGAACTCCAAAGAGTTTATCGATATACACATTCCGATGGCCCTTTAAGCACTCCGTGCACCTTTTCAAAGATGTCGCGCTGAAAAATAGTTGTTTGCCTTAAATAATCCGTTTTCAACGAATTCAGCGTAAGAATTTCTATAAAAAAAAAATAAAATAAAAATGTATTCAACCAAATATATTTGTGCAAAAGCAATATAACCCAAATTGCTCAGTAAATCCCTTTCTATAGATATTCTAACTAAATCGTAAATAAGTTCTAATTTCTATCCTGGAAAAGCCACGTTCCCTGGTAGCTACTGTCACTGATATTGTCAGTAAAATTCTAAGTGATACAACTAAATTTGGAAATATCGCGTCTAATTTATTATTTAATATAAAATGACTCTGTAGGGCTAAAAAAGTCCCTGAAACTGTACTTTGAAATATTTTAATTTCGTCTAATAGTTTTTTATTAGAAAAAACGTTTTTGTAAACGAATACAGGTTTGCTTTAAATATTCATCTGCACATTGCATTGCTCCAGCCAGTATGTACTAGCATGGGTGGGCCCATGGATTCTGCACTCCAACAGGGGATCCTAGTAGTGTTCATCGTCATCACTGAATACGATCAAGTGATGAAACCTCCCGACCCAAACAACGCAGCTTTAACCGCTGCACCAATTGCTCGGTGTCTAATAATTCTACTATATCACAATTTGAATTGAAAGTTGAATGCCTTTCTAGGAAACGACAATTATCTAAAAAATCAGAAGCTACGGAATATTATGCAAAAATTTGTAATATTATTGTGTTCCGAAATTTGATCAAATCGTTCGCTTACAAAATGAATTTCAAGGATTTAGAAATAAAATTTATCTTTAAACCTGCGTTCAGGATTTGATATAATTTCATCTATACCTTCGTATGAAAAAAGTTAAGGTTTTCGACTGGCGCATCTTGGAGCTCCAGTGAAATGTGGTGGAACATCTAATTTTAAAGCCTCACTTCTTAAATTCGTAATACATGTTTACAGCCGTCGTTATTCAAATTGCAGGGCTTTGTAAATATTTGCTAAATATATCAATTTTTTCTAAAATATTATATCAAATAAATAGTGAACAAATAAATTCAAATTAAATAGTTTATCTCTTATTTTAAGAAATAACTGGATTAACATAATATGCATCGTCGAGACGTGGCTTACCATCAATTTCAATACGGCGGAGTATTTTCCAGATAACTACACAGTTCATCGTAGAGATAGACATCTTTCGTTAGATACTAATGCAGGGGGGGGGGGTATAATTGTTGCTGTTTCCGATAAATGTATATCTACATCATTAACTTTTACCGACGATAATGTCGAATTAGTTGTGGTACGAGTCAAGTATCACACATTCATACTGAACTCGTATCATTGATACGAGTTCAGTATCACATTAGTGATTTGTGTTTCGTACATACCAAGTCATTCTTCATTGGAGGTTTATGGAAAGTTTATTAATTTACATCTAATATTGCTCCTAGTCTACAGTCAGAGGGTGGCTTATTTATCTTGGCCGATTTTAATTTACCAAATGTGGAATGGGATTAGGTTAATGATATTTTAACACCGCTAAACATGAATGCCGAACTAGAAAAATTTATTTTTGAAATTTTGTCGTTGGGTTTGAAGCAATGTGTACCTATTAAAAACAGTAGCGGAAATGTCTTGGATTTGGCATTTGGGCCGCTGGATCATAAAGTTACAGAAAGTCTCTCCATGTGATGACTTAGCTGGATCTTCGAGCATCTATCATTCACCGTTAAACATCTCTGTTCTATTTGAATTTTCTGAATGGTATCAAAATAACGTAAATTCATATAGATTTAACTTTGCAAAAGGTGACTACGATTCCTTAAATACATTTCTTGATAATTATGACTGGTCCTTATTTTATTCTATCGATGACATTGAATAGATGTTAATGGAATTCTATAATGCAGTTAATTTTGGTATGGAAAGGTGTATTCCTAAACAAAAACCATTTGGTGTTAGAAAGCTACCGTGGTATAATAATCAGCTAACCAACCTTAAGAACAGGAAGGATAAAGCATTTAAAAAATACAAAAACATCGCCTAATGCTGCTAATTATAACTCATTTTACGAAAAGAAATTAAATATCTAAATAGATTCTCTTATAATAATTATATTTTGAATCAGACATTAGATTTAAGCCTAATCGATTCTGGAAGTTCGTTAATTTTAAAAGGAAGACAAGGGGTTATCCTGCGACAATGACTTTTCAATATCTATGCGCGGACAACTTGCAAGATGCTTATAATCTATTTGCTAATTTTTTTTGGAAGTGTCTGTATTACTAGCACAACTCGATCTAATTCTTCAAAATTATGGAAATGTTCATTCATTAAACCTATACATAAATCTGGTGTCCGAAGCAACATCGAAAACTATAGAGGTATATGCATTTTATCAGTTTTACCCAAGCTCTTCGAAAAGATTCTAAAGAGTTATTTAGTTTTTTATACTAAGCGATTTATCTCCTCGAAGCAGCATGGATTTTACCCAGGTAGATCAACCATTACAAATTTATTTATGTTATCAAACTAAATTTCTGGTGCATTATCAAAAAGTGGTAATGTGCAGGTCCCATATACCGATTTTAGTAAGGCGTTCGATAAAAATGACCATGAGCTGCTCTTACAGAAACTGTCATCATTAAATTGTAATTTTTAACCGTTGAAGTGGATTGGTTCTTATCTTGACTCTAGAACTCAAATCGTTAGGATTGGTGATAATGTATCTAGAACCATTCGGGTTTCATCTGGTGTTCCTCAGAGCAGCCATTTGGGACCTTTGCTTTTCATTTTATTCATTAATGATGTAGTCAATTGCTTGAAGCATTCTGAGATTCTCATTTATGCTGATGATATTAAAATATACAAAACTATATCTAATATAGTTGAGGCTGTCGATTTTCAATCAGATTTGACTAATTTCACAACTTCGTGTTATAATAATAATTTGAGCTTAAATATTAAAAAGTGTAAGACTATGTTCTTCACTCGCTCAAGGGAAGTTGCGTTACAGAACTTCTTTTTGGATACCAATATTATAGCCAAAGTTGACACGTTTAAAGATTTAGGAATTACCTTTACGTCAAACTTTTCATTTCATAAACATATGGAGGGATGTATATCTAAGGCTAATTCCATGCTAGGCTTCATTAAGAGATTCTCCAAAGATTTTCATGGCTCGTACGTCGTACGTACTTGATTATGGTTCCATCCTTTGGGATCCATTTTATGCAAATTATTCTAACCGTATAGAAAGTATTCAAAAATGTTTCTTGATGTG